>CM019063.1:100102921-101302921 GCA_009667805.1 Leptobrachium leishanense
AGGGACCACCATCTTGGTAATCAGGGGGATCCGTGACACCCTCACTCTCTGGTGTCCTCTGTCTCACTCACTCTCTGGCATCCTCTGTCTCCCTCACTCATGTCCTCTGTCTCTTCTCCCTCACATTCTCTCTCTGGTGTCTTGTCTCTGCTCTTCACTCATTGTCTCCTCTGTCTCCCTCACATTCTCTCTCTGGCATCCTGTCTCTCTCTCTATCTCTGGCATCCTGTCTCTCTCCCTCACACTCTCTCTGCGTCCTGATTCTCTCTCCCGCTTTAGTAAATGTGTTTGATTGTTATGTAATATTTTAAATTGTGTAGCGCTGTGTTTAAATCCTTGTCGTGGCAGTACCTATTTTTGGCCACCGGAGGGAGACAAGCGTGATGAGAGACACTGAACTTTGCATTGAGACTACATTTCCCGGCATGCTTTGCGGGCGGACACAGGAAGTGGGTGGGACAGACAGCGTTACATCCTGAGCCTCGTGGGATAGCTGGCAGAGCGCGCCAGGGAGTGAGTGAGACAAGACGCAGTGCTGCAGAACGCAAGGTGACTAGGCCGGAGCGCAGGTGCGGCCTATCAGAGTCCCAGATCGGGTTGTTCAGCCTTGCAAGAGGGAGACCCAGCGATCCACCATCTTACCCAAGCTGCTATTGAGGAAACCGGAAGACCCCGAGTTAGGCGTACCGCAGGTCGATCGGATTGGGAGAGCAGGCGGTAAGCTGGACAAGTCACAGCCGGAGCAGAGAGAGCCAGACAACGGATCCAGTAGCCGGCACCCCAGTCAAAATCGAACGGAGAGACGTCCTGGGTCAGCGGAGCCTTAAGAATCTGGCGGATGGGTGAGAGCCCTCCAAGGCCGTTTGTGATTAACGAAAGCACGCTGCTGTTGTTTCTAAAACCCACAGGGCCCCAACTTGACTAGTCGAAGACACCTTTTAAGCAATTAACTGGCCAGTTGAATAGTACCCGGGTACCACAATACACACACACATTTACATTCCGGGACTTAACCTGTGCGGGAATCACTTCCTAATCTCCGAAAAGGATTAAAGATTTGTTTCTTATTTCTTTTTCCGATACGCGTTTCTCGAATTACGAAGCATTGTATTTTTCTGTTTCCGCTGCGCGTCTCTCGAATTTCGAAGCATTATATTTTCTGTTCCGATGCGCGTTTTCCCAAAATACGAAGCCTCGTATTTCTTTTTCCGCTGCGCGTTTCCCGAAATACGAAATACTGTAAATATATCTACGAACACCGTGTTATCTATTATATGCCATTCATTCTAGTAAACTATATAATTTATAAATCCACAACGGTGCCGGAGTATATTTATTCCCTAGTGCGGGGGAGACTGACCCGTGGTTCAATTTCAGCGGCTCCTCCGGGAGTGAGCGCTACACGTGGGGGCTCGTTTCCGGATCCAGTCTGGAAAAACCGCATCTAAAGGGTTAATCAGACACTGTTGCCGAATGGTGCCGAAATGGTGTGAGGAGCACAGTAGTCAGTTAGAATGTTGTATAGTCATGGATATTCCCGCAGACACTTGGGCCGAAGATCAGATTCGCCAGGCCGTGGCCGCGCTGACACCAGATCATCGGGGTTAATCCTGGACATTAAAAAGAACACAGATAACTCTCACACGTATGTTCTTTTTGAATGGAGAAAGGGTGTTCCAGTGTGTTTTCAGGGCGCGAGCGTGAAGCTGACCGATGAGGTGGAAGTCCAACTGATTCAGCCAAGTGCGCCACGTGGCGAATCCGCAAGTGTTTCTGCGCCCAGTCCGTTGGCCATGATCGGGCCTGAATTCATAGTGGCTATTGGAGATTTGCTGGCTAAGTGTCAGAGAACAAGCCCTCCGCACACTAACTTCGGTTATCGACGGTTGAGAAATTTTACAGGAAACGTACCAACTCCGGCGGGAGAAGAAACCTTTGAAGAATGGGTGGAACAGGCGATGCAGGCTCTGGATGAGTGGGACGTCCCTGAAGCCCAGAAAAAGCAAAGGATCACCGAGAGTTTAAAGGGACCTGCGTCAGAAGCGGTGAGAAACCTAAAACTGAGTAGGAAAGACTGTACTGCTTTAGATTATTTAAACGTTCTGGAGGAAGTTTTTGGGCGAACAGAAAAGGCTGCAGAGCTTGTATATCAGTATGAACACACCTACCAGCGGAGAGGTGAGAGAATGACCGAATACATGAGGCGCCTAGATAAGATTCTGCACCAGATACTTCTCAAGAAAGGGGCCGAACCGGGCCGAAGTGGATAAGATTCGAATAAAACAGATCCTGAGGGGCTCTCAACCTCTAGATCCAGTGATGCTGCAGCTGAGAAGCAGAGCAGGTAATCAAGAACTGAAGTACCTGGAACTGATCCGAGCTGTCAGAGAGGAGGAGGCTTTGCTGGAAGAAAAATCCTTCAGGCGAGGGGAAAGAGCTTACGCACAACCTGTGAGGCATAACGACTTTTGCAGCCTGAAAGCGACTCGCTGGATACTTACGACCGACGTGGACGAGCAAGAGCATCTGATTACTTTTAAATCCACAGAGAGGGCTGCCAAAGAATTAAACCTCTCTGAACGTGGTGAGTTGCACAAAACTGTTAAGAAAGTACAAGAAGCTCAAGCTGAATTGCAACAGGCGCACGCGGAACTGTGCCGAGTATTGATGAAGGTGACAGAGATGCAGGCAGAGATGCAGAGTTCCTAACAGGCATGCAGACAACCGGAGTTGCTGTGGCGTCTAGCCAAGGTCCTTTAACCGAATCACAGCAGGCGACTGCGTCTCCACTTTCTAAGAAGAGATGTTTCGGTTGTGGAGAAATGGGCCACTTCGACGCACAATGCAAAGGCCGAAAGCCTGAAGGAATAGAGTTGAGGAGCTGTTAAAAGCCTTAGAAGGACTGTTATCTACCTCACCGGCGGAAACGCCAGAGGGCACAAGTGAAGGAGCAACCTAGGTGCCCGAAGGTTGAAACCCGCTCCAAAAATCAAGCCAGGACTAAGAGGGCGAGAGGGCCCAAAGTCGGGCCAACTGCTGAACCTGCCAGGACTGAAAGAGTCACTCCCTTAGCATCCGGACCTATGTCATGGGGAAGCAATGCACACCCAAAGCCTACACGGGCCAAGAAAAAGGCCAGGGTACAGCAAACTGGGTCTAAGTGTCTGGATACCGCCACCAAGTTTCCTGACCAACTGATAGGTCCTTCTCCTATTGTGCCAATCCAAGTGGAGGGAGTCTACACTAAAGCCCTGTTGGATTCAGGGGCTCAGGTGACATTGATCTACCGAGACTTCTACGAGAAACACTTGAAGCACATTCCTCTACAGAAATTGAAGGATCTGGAAATCTGTGGGATATGGATCTGAACGATAACTAGTCCCTTATGACGGGTATCTACAGGTGAAGTTGGAGATCAGATCCGAAGTCATCGGACAGTCCGGAGGCTGTGATGCATTGGCCATTGTGTGTCCTCGACCCTCAGGTGCCAACAGAAGTTCCATGATAGTGGGGATGAACACTGATTGGTGCGGCGTCTCCTGACACCTATCGTATTGGAAGAAGGTTCTACCCAAGGAGTACACCCAATGTTACGTCCAGTCTATCAGTCTATCAGAGGATGGTCGAAGAACAGAAGGCACCTGCCGAAGTGGGCGTGGGCGCCTATGGAGATTAGAAGAACAGAGAAGGTTCTACAAGCTGGAGAAGTGGCGAGCTTCCGGGCTTCAGTCAAGTTGAACGGATCGCAACCAGGCCCCTATGGTGCTGGAAACCGATTTTAATCATGGGAGTGAAACCGGAGTCGAAGTAATCCCTGAAATAATCTCCACTAAAGCTCTGAAAAAGAACACGAGGAAGAGTCTCAGTCAGCGTGTGCAATGTGTCTGATTCTCCAGTAGTCCTTAAAGCATGAATGCCTATCGGGCAAGTAGCGTCCGCTACGCCCCTCTCTCCTACCGATTTAGGAGGGGAGTGGATAAAGAGATTCCAGATGAAAGATTCTACCCAAGGACGCTCCCATTTCATCCGAGTGGAAGAAACGTCTTCAGTCTCAAGTTCTAAAGTGGAGAGAATTGTTCTCGAAAGATGAGTTCGACGTAGGCCTAGCTAAAAGTACTGAGCACCGCATTCGATTACAAGAAGACAAGCCGTTTCGTGAAAGGTCAAGGCGAGTTCCGCTGGGAGACTTGGATGATCTGCGAGAACAGCTGAATGAATTGCAAAGAACCAAGGTGATTCAAGAGTCCAGGAGCCCATACGCATCTCCAATAGTGATGGTCCGGAAGAAGAATGGTTCTGTCCGCCTATGCATAGACTATCGCACGCTGAATCGGAGAACCATCCCAGACCAATATGCTACTCCTCGGATAGAAGATGCCTTACAGTGTTTGTCTGGAGCAAAATGGTTTAGTGTACTAGACCTGCGAAGCGGGTATCACCAGATACCAATGCATCCCGAAGACAAAGAGAAAACTGCGTTCATCTGTCCACTGGGGTTCTTTGAATTCAACCGAATGCCTCAAGGGCTTACGGGGGCTCCAGCCACGTTCCAACGGTTAATGGAGAAGACAGTCGGGGACATGAATCTGATCGAAGTGTTAGTGTACCTGGATGACATAATAGTGTTCGGGAAGACTCTGGAAGAACATGAGCAACGTTTGGAGAAGGTTTTGAAGAGGCTCCATGAAGAGGGATTGAAACTGTCTCTGGAGAAATGCCAATTCTGTCTGCCGTCCGTTACATATCTGGGACATGTGGTCTCAGCAGAAGGTGTTTCGACAGATCCTCGGAAGTTGGAGGCCGTAGCTTCCTGGCCTAGACCTCGAAACGTCACTGAACTTAGATCTTTCTGGGGTTCTGTTCATATTATCGAAGATTTGTAGGAGGATTCGCGAAAATAGCTCAACCACTGAACAAACTCCTACAGAAGGAAAGTACCGAAGAAGGCTGCAAGGCCTCTGACCGAAACCCGTCCGCTCCAGGACCAAGAAAAGCTCGAGAGTCCATACAGGGCGAATGGACTAGTCAATGTGAAGGTGCTTTCTTGAAGCTGAAAGAGAGTCTAACTCAAGCTCCTGTCTTGGCCTACGCGGACCCTCACAAGCCGTATGAGTTACATGTGGATGCCAGCAGAAGAGTTTAGGAGGAGTCCTGTATCAGGAGTATGGTGGACTACTGAGGCCTGTAGCGTACGTGAGCCGGAGCCTTACGCCTTCAGAGAAGAACTATCCTACCCACAAGTTGGAGTTCCTAGCCTTAAAGTGGGCAGTGGTAGACAAGTTAAAGGACTATCTGTATGGAGTCGAGTTTGTGATAAAGACGGATAACAATCCCTTACCTACATCCTTACTACTGCGAACTGGACGCAACGGGACACCGGTGGTTGGCCGCTCTGTCAGGGTTTCGGTTCAGCCTGAAGTATCGCCTGGGGTGAATAATCGAGATGCTGATGCTTTATCGAGAAGACCCTACACTACAGAATTGATTCAGTTGACTCCAGACGGGGTGCAAGCTTTGTGTCAAGGAGCAGAGCGCCGGGTCAAGGGAGGGATTGAAGCAGAGGCCATAGGAGTCATGGCTGCGGCTGTTCCTGAGTTCTACTGCAGCAATCCTACGCAATTGAGGGATGAAAGTCTACCTACCTTTTCCAAACAGGACCTGAAAGCGGATCAGGCCAGAGACCCTTTAATTGCATTGACCATAAAGGCCCTAACTGCGAACCAGCGGGAAATTCTGATGACAAATTCCCAGATGGAGCCAGATTGGTCTACAAAGAGTGGGAACGGTTGAAGATGTTGGATGGGGTGGTCTACCGAAGGGGCCCCTCAACTAACGCTGAAGAGACCCAACAGTTGTTCCTTCCCACTAAGCATAGAGAGAGTGTGCTGCGATCACTACACGATGAGCATGGACATTTGGGTGCTGAAGAACTTTTAAGCTGGTGCGAGACAGGTTCTATTGGCCTTGCATGAGAGCTGAAGTGGAAAGTTATTGTCATTCATGTCTGAGGTGTATTCAGAGGAAGACCCTACGACCCGAACCGCTCCAATGAGCCATCTGCAGAGTCAGGGACCCATGGATTTGGTGTGCATTGACTTCCTGTGCTTAGAGCCGGATGCTAGTGGGCAAGGGAATATTATAATAGTGACTGATCACTTCACACGTTACGCCCAAGCTTTTTCCACAGAGAGACCAACGCGCTCCGACAGTGGCCAAGGTTCTGATGGAGAAGTTCTTTGTTCACTACGGCCTACCAAGGAGAATACACTCTGATCAGGGTAGAGACTTTGAAAGCCGACTTGTTGGACAATTGTTGGAACTATTGGGAATCCAAAAGACCCGAACTACACCATATCACCCTCAAGGTGATGCTCAGCCTGAAAGGTTTAATCGCACGCTGCTAAATATGCTGGGGACATTGTCAACATAGAGAAGCAGAGTTGGAGTCGCCATATACAGTGGCAAGAAAAAGTATGTGAACCCTTTGGGATTACGTGGAGTTGTGCATGAATTGGTCATAAAATGTGCTCTAATCTTCATCTAAATCACAACAATTTGAAAAAAACAGACTGCTTAAAATAATACAACACAAACATATATGTTTTATGTTTATTGAACAGAACATGTAAACATTCACAGTGCAGGGTGGAAAAAGTATGTGAACCTTTGGACTTAATAACTGGTTGACCCTCCTTTGGGCAGCAATAACCTCAACCAAACGTTTCCTGTAGTTGCAGATCAGACCTGCACAACGATCTGGAGTAATTTGGACCACTCCTCTTCACAAAACTGTTTCAGTGTAGCAATATTCTCGGATGTCTGGTGAATCGCTCTCTTAAGGTCATGCCACAGCATTTCAATCGGGTTGAGGTCAGGACTCTGACTAGGCCACTCCAGAAGGAGTATTTTGTTTTGTTGAAACCATCCTTTGTTGAATTACTTGTATGCTTGGGTCTTGTCCTGTTGCATCACCCATCCTCTGCGGAGCTTCAGTTGGAGGACAGATGGTCTTACGTTTTCCTGAAAAATGTCTCGATAAACTCTGGAATTCATTTTTCCATCAATGACAACCATCCGTCCAGGCCCTGAGGCAGCAAAGCAGCCCAAAACCATGATGCTCCCTCCGCCATGTTTTACAGTGGGGATGAGGTTTGATGTTGGTGTGCTGTGCCTTTTTTTCTCCACACATAGTGTTGTGTGTTTTTTCCAAACAAACTAAATTTTGGTTTCATCTGTCCACATAATATTTTGCCAGTAGTGCTGTCGAACATCCAGGTGCTCTTTTGCAACTTCAAACGTGCTGCAATATTCTTTTTGGACAGCAATGGCTTCCTCCGTGGTGTACTCCCATGTACTCCATTCTTGTTTAATGTTTTCTTATTGTAGATGTGTCAACAAAAATGTTAGCATGTGCCAGAGATTTCTGTAAGTCTTTAGCTGACACTCTAGGATTCTTCTTTACCTCATTAAGCATTCTGCGCTATGCTCTTGCAGTCATCTTTACAGGACGACCATGCCTAGCAACAGTGCTGAACTTTCTCCATTTGTAGACAGTCTGTTTTACCGTGGACACATGAACATCAAGGCTTTTGGAGATACTTTTGTAACCCTTTCCAGCTTCATGCAAGTCAACAATTCTTGATGGTAGGTCTTCTGAGAGCTCTTTTCTGCGAGGCATGGTTCACATCAGGCAGTGCTTCTTGAAACCAGTAAACCTAAAACTGGTGTGTGTTTTTAAAGGGCAGGACAGCTTTCACAACACATCCAATAATATCACACTGATTGGACTCAAGGTTGGCTCACTCCTGGCTCCAATTAGCTCTTGGAGAAGTCACTAGACTAGGGGTTCACATACTTTTTCCACCCTGCACTGTGAATGTTTACATGTTATGTTCAATAAACACATGAAAAACATATAATGTTTGTGTTGTATTATTTTAAGCAGACTGTGTTTTTCAATTGTTGTGACTTAGATGAAGATCAGAGCACATTTTATGACCCAATTCATGCAAAACTCCACGTAATCCCAAAGGGTTCACATACTTTTCTTGCCACTGTAGCTACTCTGGTGCATGCATATAACAGTACGGAGAGTGATGCCACTGGATACTCACCGTACCGTCTTATGTTCGGAAGAGAAGCTCGACTGCCAGTTGATTTGGTGTTTGGGTTATCTTTAGACCAGACGTCGGTAGCTTCCCATAGAAATTACGTGGATCGACTTCGAAAGAACCTGGCCTCTGCGTTTGAACAGGCCCGTTTAAACTCAGGAAACAGGGAGCAGAGGAACAAAAGGAACTATGACTTAAAAGTTCGGATACAAGATCTGCAACCCGGTGATAGGGTTTTGTTGAAGAACTTGGGTGCTGCTGCGAGGCAAAAGTTGGCGGATAGATGGAGTTCTCAAGTATACATTGTCTGCAAGCAACTGCCGGGTCTGACGGTGTATCAAATCCGGCCGGATGGGAAGGCTGGGCCTCTTAAGAACTGGCACCGGAATCATTTGTTACCTTTGAGAGAGGCTGTGAGGATACCAGTTGGGGACGAACTTTCTCTGCCGAATCTGTCTGCTCCACGTTTGCCTCCTGTTACTCGGTCTCAGCAGACCCGGGTTGTCGAAGAGAGCGAAAGGGACAGTGAGGAAGAGAGTTTTTGTCTGGACTGGATGCGTTCACCGGAGCCTGAAGAGGTTGTCTCAGTTCCTGAACGGTGGGAAAGTAATTTGAGGCCTGAAGCTCCTGAATTTCAGTTAGAAATCCCTGAAGCCCTTGAATTTCAGCTAGAAGTTCCTGAGACTGTTGGAATCCCTATAGCTCCTGAAGCTGAATCTTATGACTACAGGTCTATGCCTTCACTGGAGGGATCATACTCCGAAGAGATGTCTGCTCCAGTGGCAGAAAGAAGGACTGAGCCAGCACCTATAGTACTTCCACCTGAAGAGGAACTGATTGATCCAGAACCAAAACGCTCTGTTCGACCGCCCCAGCGACTCACCTACGACTCACCAGGACATAGCACTGAAGTGGCCGTCACCACAGTGCGAAGGTTGCCTGAAGTGTCTGCTATGTTAGCTGAGGTAGCCCAAAGCATGAGTCAACTTGAAGAAGTGTATCTAACCCACTGTATGTTTGCTGCTGAACCTGTATATGTTATCTAAACTGTGTTGAAATGTAATGCAACTGTCGTACCTCCTTGGAGAGACCCAAGAGTTCTAGGAGGGGGAGAGTGTAGCGCTGTGTTTAAATCCTTGTCGGGGCAGTACCTATTTTTGGCCACCGGAGGGAGACAAGCGTGATGAGAGACACTGAACTTTGCATTGAGACTACATTTCCCGGCATGCTTTGCGGGCGGACACAGGAAGTGGGTGGGACAGACAGCGTTACATCCTGAGCCTCATGGGGATAGCTGGCAGAGCGTGCCAGGGAGTGAGTGAGACAAGACGCAGTGCTGCAGAACGCAAGAGTGACTAGGCCGGAGCGCAGGTGCGGCCTATCAGAGTCCCAGATCGGGTTGTTCAGCCTTGCAAGAGGGAGACCCAGCGATCCACCATCTTACCCAAGCTGCTATTGAGGAAGCCGGAGGACCCCGAGTTAGGCGTACCGCAGGTCAATCGGATTGGGAGAGCAGGCGGTAAGCTGGACAAGTCACGGCCGGAGCAGAGAGAGCCAGACAACGGATCCAGTAGCCGGCACCCCAGTCAAAATCGAACGGAGAGACGTCCTGGGTCAGCGGAGCCTTAAGAATCTGGCGGATGGGTGAGAGCCCTCCAAGGCCGTTTCTGATTAACGAAAGCACGCTGCTGTTGTTTCTAAAACCCACAGGGCCCCAACTTGACTAGTCGAAGACACCTTTTAAGCAATTCACTGGCCAGTTGAATAGTACCCGGGTACCACAATACACACACACATTTACATTCCGGGACTTAACCTGTGCAGGACTCACTTCCTAATCTCCGAAAGGGATTAAAGATTCGTTTCTTATTTCTTTTTCCGATCCGCGTTTCTCGAATTACGAAGCATTGTATTTTTCTGTTTCCGCTGCGCGTCTCTCGAATTTCGAAGCATTATATTTTCTGTTCCGATGCGCGTTTTCCCGAAATACGAAGCCTCGTATTTCTTTTTCCGCTGCGCGTTTCCCGAAATACGAAATACTGTAAATATATCTACGAACACCGTGTTATCTATTATATGCCATTCATTCTAGTAAACTATATAATTTATAAAATCCACAACGGTGCCAGAGTATATTTATTCCCTAGTGCGGGGAGACTGACCCGTGGTTCAATTTCAGCGGCTCCTCCGGGAGTGAGCGCTACAATTGTTTATTTTCTAACAGCCGGACTATGGTTATTAAATAAGTTCCTTCATTTGTTGAAGTTGAAATCACCAGTTAAATAATAAATATATAATTGCTGTTGATGAACACTGCCGCAGGTGTTTCACATAGGTAAACTCCAAACAGCAACAGGAGAAGCTTCACACTGAAGAATGCTTTCAGCAGTAAAGTGTCCCTCTATTGCAATTTGAAATGTTGAAAGTGCTGGCTGTGAGGGGGATATGAATCAGTTTCTATATTAAGCTCCATAGAAACTCCAGGACTTACAGGGTAATTCAGAGAGCGGTGAAAAGCAGGAGAATGACTGGATAATGGAAAATTCTAGGTCAAAATAGCCAAACCAGAAAAATTCTCCCATTCATCTCACTTTTCAAATCGGCTATTTTGACCTAGAATTTTCCATTCTCAAGTCATTCTCCCGTTTTTCACCGCTCTCTGAATAACCCTGTTAGTGTGGGCGCTTCTCCATCACTTTCACTTTCATTGGGTGAAACAAGCTCTAGACACCGTGTTTATTCAACAGTGGCCTGGATACCATGGATTTCCCTCAGCATTACAGGCTATCATGGCTTCTACTGTAATTCTTCACCAAACCACACAACTCTCCCTGACTAAACTACATGTAAAATCGCAATACGTGTCTGGCTGCAGACTGTGGAGAGTGGAGCTCCATAGGAAGTGCAGTGTGGAGCTCCACAGGAAACAAGTAAAACATGTGACCTCCACTCCCCATGTGACCTTCGCTCAACCATGTGACCTCCACTCACTCTAATGTAACGAACAATAAACACAATAATGCTGAACACTAGTTTCTGCTTGATTTTCATCTACCTCTGCCTTAAATATTATTATACAATACACACAGCGAGACACAGTCTTTTAGTGTGTGTGTGTGTATAGATAATATAAAGAATGTGATGTCATGCAGGGGGTAATTAACTAATTACATAATAAAAAAAAACACAATTGTGGTCACTCGTGGGTTAATATGCTAATTAAATAATATTAAATGGTGTGTGGTTACCCATCGGTTACCCATCGGTTAATATAACCGCCTCTCCCTCTTCCTGTCCTCCAATTCCCTACTTGACCCCCTGCAATCTGGCTTCCGTCCCCTACACTCAACTGAAACTGCCCTCACCAAAGTCACCAACGACCTCCTAACTGCTAAAAAACACGGCCACTATTCTATTCTCATCCTGCTCGACCTCTCGGCTGCTTTTGACACTGTTGACCACCCCCTCCTTCTACAGACCCTCAACTCTCTGGGTCTCGGTGACACAGCACTCGCTTGGGTCGAATCCTATTTATCCAACAGGTCCTTCTGTGTGTCCTTGCTGGAAATCCTCCTCCTCATTGCCTCTATCTGTTGGTGTACCTCAAGGCTCTGTCCTTGGTCCTCTGCTCTTTTCCATCTACACCTCCTCCCTGGGCAAAATCATCAACAGCTTTGGCTTCAATTACCACCTCTACGCTGATGACACTCAGATCTACCTCTCTACCCCTGATCCTCTCTCCCCCTGTCCTTTCAAAAGTCAGTGACTGTTTATCTGGCATCTCCTCCTGGATGGCCTCCCACCACCTAAAGATCAACATGTCAAAGACTGAACTCCTACTTATTCCTCCCTCCAATGCCTCCCCACCTCCTGACTTCTCTATCACGGTGGAGGGTATCACCATCTCCCCATCAAACCAAGTTCGCTGTCTTGGAGTTACACTTGACTCTGCTCTTTCCTTCATCCCCCACATCAAAGTCTTTTTCCTCCTCCTGCCGATACCAACTGCGTAATATTTCCCGAATTCGGCCATTTCTTACCGCTGTCACCAAAAACAACTCATACACGCCCTGGTAATCTCCCGACTCGACTATTGCAATAATCTCTTATCTGGCCTCCCTCTGTCCCGCCTCTCCCCCCTACAATCCATCCTGAACGCCTCCGCCAGGCTAATTCACCTCACCCGCCGCTCTGTCTCTGCCGCTCCCCTCTGCGAGTCCCTTCACTGGCTCCCCATCCACTGCAGAATTAAGTTCAAAATCCTTATCCTTACCTACAAAACCCTCACTAACTCAGCGCCCCCTACCTGTCCTCACTAATCACCAAATACACCCCGGCCCGCTCCCTAAGGTCATACAGTGACCTGCGACTAGCTTCTCCCCGCATCACCTCTTCCCATGATAGACTGCAGGATTTCTCACGCGCAGCCCCCACTCTCTGGAACGCCTCTCCTCGTACTGTCAGACTTTCCCCTAACTTCTCTTCCTTCAAACGCTCCCTGAAAACGTTCCTATTTAGGGAAGCCTACCACCCAACTCACTGACGCAACCATCAATCACTCTCACCTTACAGTCCTCTCCTCCTGTTTCCAACCCCAACCTCCTAGATTGTGAGTTCCTACGGGAATAGGGCCCTCATCTCCTCCTGTACTGTTTGTCAAATGTTGTTCAATGTATTGTAACCCTGTCTATACTGTGCTTATTGTACAGCGCTGCGAGGAATATGCTGGCGCTTTATAAATAAAGAATAATAATAATAATAATAATAATGCTAATTATATAAGTGGAGTGAGGTCACACAGGGGTTAATATGCTAGTTATAAACTATTACAAAGTGTTGTATGGTCACACGGGTTAATACTCAATTTAATATATAATGATGAATGGAGTGAGGTGACACGGTTAATACACTATTTAAAAAATAATAATTGTTGGAGTGAAGTGACTTGTATTTACACAGTTATAAATGGAATTGAAACACACATGGGGGTTTATATATATATCATATACTAATATTTTATTTATAGTGTGTTTTTCAGACAGTACAGGCATTGACACAGTTAAACATTTTACACTGTCTGTTTCATGTATAGAAATGAAGACACTGCAAGCTGCTTGTGTGAGGAATCATGTTGGATTATAGAACTGCCTCCAGGTCAGAGGCCAGAGCAGGAAACAGGAAGTATAAGCATAATCAAAACACAACACTGTTTTGCAGAACATAGTTTTTGTACTGCAAGACGGTGCGGTGGTGAACGGGTTAATGAACGCACGCATTAGAGTTTCCAGGTTGGCCATGTTTCCTGGAAACATACAATTTATTCATGCTGATGGGCAGACTGTGAAAAATGCGACCCTGCTTTATGTATAACTCATATGCTGCAGTTAAGAAATCAAAGAGGATTCCCAGATGAGCAGCCTTGATTTCCTTTCTGCTGCATATAAATTATACATGTCGCAGGCCAGTACTTCGCCCTGTGTTCCCCTCTGAATGAAATAGTAATATGTGTCCAGGAAAACATTATCTGGTGACCCTAGCGCTCATGCACGTCCATAAACGTTCGCTGGTTTAGCACCTTGCCTTTAAACACACTGGGTGTGCTTAAAGGCATGTGGTGATGTCAGCACGCATGCCCAGTGTGGCATGTTCGCTGATTTGACATTGCAGATGCCGAGAACAGCTGATCTGCACCACTTCCGGTGATGCGGGTTCTTTGATTTTCCCAGAGTGGATATGGGAAACAGCTGATCTGCGTCGCTTCCGGTGACGCAGTTTTACTAATTTGGCAAGTTGGCTGCCTGAGCAGAACACCAGCCCCGTCGCAGTATCACAACGCTGCGATGGACTCCAGGAGGCACATCAGTACAGACACACATAGTGCGCTTGTCTGACACCAGCCTAAAAATCGCAATCCTCCAATGAGAGGTTCACGCTTTGTTGCGCTCAGCGAGGTGGCCACATGGGTATCAGAGTGGAGGGAACGTCCACTCTCACAGACGTTCCTTCCACTCAAAGAACGCTTGTGTGAGCGCAGCCTAAGCAGGTTTGTGGATAGGTCTAGGAATCGCTGCTGTAGCTCCCTTGGTTAATTTGCCTATCTACTAAACAGTTGGACCTACTTTCAAATCTCAGGGCATTTTTTTTACACATCTACCTCTGTCATACAGAGTTATTCAGAGAGCGTGAAAAGCAGGAGAATGAAAAATTCTAGGTCAAAATAGCCAAACCAGAAAAATTCTCCTTTTTATCTCACTTTCCAAATCGGCTAAGGCTAGGGTCAGACTAACGCATTTTTCACGTTGTCCGTGAAAATGTGCGTTCGAAGAATGGACGTATTTTTTCACGGAATACGCAATAGCGGTCATACGATGCGCAGTTTCATCCGTGATTTTGTACGGATCATCAATAAAACACTTCTTGCATCTGGACGTTATGTTGGCCAGACATTAGCAGTGTCTGACATCTCCAATTCACGCACACACGCCTCTAGCGGGCGCAGCGCACTCTGTACGTCAGTACTAGTGGTTTTACGTTCTCGAAAAAATGCGTTCATTTTCCACTTGCGTTGCGCAGCCGGACTTTTGTGCGACCGTACTTCGTATATTGGCCGTCATTGCCCGGCATCTGCTGCTAGTGCGGCCGTGATTAAGTGCGCCAGAACGCGCGTTCGCACTGCCTCAGTCTGACCCTAGCCTAATTTGACCTAGAATTTTTCATTCTCCAGTCATTCTCCTGCTTTTCACTCTCTCTGAATAACCCTGATAATTATTAGTATACAATGATAATGCGGCTATTATTATTATTATTATTATAGTATTATATTGTGAATGATAGTAGCATTATCATAAAAATATCATTAATATTAATAATTATGAAAATGCTACTATTAATCACAATACAATTCTATAATATTAATAGCCGCATTATCATTGTATAATAATATTTAAGGCAGAGGTAGATGAAAATCAAGCAGAAACCAGTGTTCATCATTATTGTGTTTATTGTTCGCTAAAGTTGATTTGAAAGAAAAAAAAAACTTTTGAGTGAGTGAAGGTCACATGGGGAGTGGAGGTCACATGTTTCCTGTGGAGCTCCACTCTTCACAGTCTGCAACCAGACCCCTCTCGAAAAGCGCTTAATTTTATATAGTGTGCTCTAGCAGTGTCACGTGGTCTAGGCAAATCCGTCCCACTCGGGTGATGTCACTACGCATCGTTGCATGGCAACTTTGCAGCGTATGTGCCATGACCAGGAAGTAAGGCATCCTGTCAGAGTGAGGTGTTTGGCCCCTGATTGTGTGAGCTGATTACTGCGAGCCTTCTCCCCAGTCCAAGGGAGGGAGGCACTGCCGCCTTGAAGATGTGGGGCAGGCCCTGGCTGCACACCTCGATCTCCGGAGTCCTGTGCGCGCTGCTCGTCGTTATCCTGCTGCCTAAGGCCTTCTCCGGCCCGGTTGTCTCGCCTGCCGCTCCTGCCATGCCAGCCAGTGGGAGTGGGCCACAGCCTGCGTTGGTTGGGAAAGGGAATCACTCGAGCTCGGCGGATGGAGGCCTCTTCTCCACGGTGCCTGAGGTGCCTCCCCCGAACAGGCCCAGCATGAAGAGAGCTCTGGCCATGATGGTGCTGGTGAGCGCTGCTGTGATTGCCTACTTTGTCATCAGGACAATCAGGTGAGGATGGTACACGTCACGGTGACTGAGTGACACCACTGCATGACATATCCTGGAAGTCATTTTACCCCACGGTATTAAACGGATACTTTATTTTTAATAGTGCCCCTTTTCCGCTTAAATTATAGGGCAGATGCTGCTGACTTGTAACTGACTATGCCCAATTATTTTTATAGTCAATAGTTTGTCCTTCCAGCCGTGCTGCTTGTTCCAGTTAGCTCAGGGGCTTAAGAAACCGGCAGTCCCTGTAGACTTGTTACACGATTTGTGTGCTTCCGCAAACCGCATAGTGTAAGAGATGTGCAATTAGTTTCATTCCGTATTGAAATTCAGCCGACATTCACCACTTTCGTATTTCGGGAGCCTTTCCGAAAACGAAATATCGACCATCCGAAAATTTCGGATCATTTCGAGTGATTCAGATCAGTTGATTTCTCGCTTTTTTATGAGTTCTTTCGTTTTTTTATTGCTTATTTAAGCATGGGAAGTAGATTACTACCAATAGAATGAAATTTTCTTAATTATTCTTTTAGGATTTTATTAGGCATTTTTTTTTTATTTTTTTTAAGTGAAATTTTAGGTTTCCTAACCTTTTTTAAGGAAACCAGGCTTTTTAACCCATAGGTTTCAATGCAGCATATGAATCCACACACTGCTGTGAAGCGCCTCTCTGCAGCATAATTAATGCAGCATATGAATCCGCACAGTGTCAGGCAGCACTTCTCTGGAGATCGATTCATTTTTTGATCAGTTTTTAATTTTTTATGACTTCTTAACGCAGCATAAGAATGCGCACACTGCCGGGCAGCACTTCTACAGTTTAATTAATGCAGCATATGAATCCGCACACTGCCGGAACTTCCCAGCAGTACGTGGATTCATAGGCTAGCGACAGACGAACGCAGTCATCACGTCCATGTTGCCGCGCAGTTTAGGCTAGAGTCAGACGAACGCAGTCTGAACGCACACTGCGTGCGTGCATAACGGACAGACATTCTGACGGAAGATACTGTAGACACCACACGATACGTTTTTCTTGACGTACGTCGAATAAAAAAAGGGAACTATGGGAAATAAAAATATGAAAAATGATAAAAATTTGAAAAGCCATTGTGTGCGTCAAAGTGCTGGACGTCGCAAATGCGCTGCATCTGACATCTCATCATTCGCACAGAACACTACGCAGACGTGGCACACTCTGTCCGTCTGTGGTAGCGGTTTTACGTTCTTGCGTCTGTTTGCCCCGTGCGTTGTGCGTGCGCAGGTCGGTGTCTCTATTGATCATGATTCTATGCTACGACAGACGTTAAACTGTGCCGCAACACTGACGTGATCACTGCGTTCATCTAACATGGGCCTTAAAGTCCATCGTAGCATTGATTTGTGATCAATAGAGACCATCACATGAAGTACGTGCGAACCGAAGTACGCACGCAGGTGGCAACGGACGCCATTTAGGCCTCGACGTAAAAGCGCTACAACTGACGCCCAGAGTATGCCGCGTCCGCATAGTGGCCTGTGTGCGTGATGACGCGACATCGGACACAGCGCATTTGCGCCATTCATCACGTTGACGCTCATAAGTTTTTTTGGTCTGGCTGACTGTACCTGTCTTTTTTAATTAATTTTGTTTCCCATATTTCCTTTTTTTTTTCTACATCTGTCACAAAAAAGGACCGTGAGGTGTCTACAGTATCTTCTGTCAGTACAAACCTCCGTTATGCACGCATGCAGAGTGCGCTCAGACTGCATTCGTCTGACATTAGCCATATACTACATTAATTATAACTCCTAAAAAACGAAAAACTAACTGATCAAAAAAAGATTCATTGATTCGGATTGATTCAATCTCCAGAGAGGTGCTGCCCAGCAGTGTGCGGATTCATATGCTGCATTAATTCAACTGCAGAGAGGCGCTGCCCGGCAGTGTGTGGATTTATATGCTGCATTGAAACCTATGGGTTAAGGCCCGTCTCAGACGAATGCAGTGATCACGTCCGTGTTGCCTCACAGTTTAATATCCGTCGTAGCATAGAATCATGATCAATAGAGACCCACACACGAAGTACATGCGCACCGAACTGCGCACGCACAATGCACGTGGCAAACGGACGCAAGTTAGGCAAGACGAAAACCGCTAGATGGACGCGCAGAGTGCGCCATGTCCGCATAGCGTTCTGTGTGAGTGATAAGATGTCAGACGCAGCGCATCTGCGACGTCCAGCACCTTGACGCACAAAATGGCTTTTCATATCCTTTTCAAATTTTTAACATTTTCCATATTTTATTTCCCATAGTTCCCTTTTTTTTCTATGTCCGTCATAAAAACACAGATCCGAAATGATCCGAAACGAAAAAAACAAAAAAAATGAATAAAAGTCATGCACATCGCTAGTGTAAGAGCTGTAAACTAGGGCTGAAACAACTAATCGATTAATCAACAACTAATCGATTATTAAAATAGCTGTCAACTAATTTAATCATCGATTTTTAATCAGAGTCAATTAATCGTCCTGTGTGCAACCCACACTGTTTAGCGTCAGACCGAGTTAAATGTAAATAACCGCAGCTTTGGAGGAGACGCTCCGCTGCTTACTAGGTATGGTTTAGTTCTAGGGTTATGTCAGGCACAACCAGTTTGTTTTTATTCAGTTTACAACAGTAGCAGAACTATAACACAAACAATAGGATACTGCCACTGGGTGAAGGAGCTGTATGCCTGTGTTTAATCCTTACTTGAAGCTGGAGTCCTGTGCCACCACCCCACCCTCCCTGCCACACCCTCTTTGGTTGGGAACTGCCATTCCCTCCCTTTCACCAAACTCACTCAACACTCAGATCCGGTCTTTTGTCCATACCCACTCCCTCTCACACTCAGGTCAAGTCACTTGAGCAAAGTCACTCCCTTCCTCCAGTCCCTCCTCCCACTCAGTTTGTTCACAAAATTATTTAAAAGGGACACTCTACGCCCCCTGACCACTTTAGCTTATTAACCCCGATTTCATGCTGACATCATCATCTATGACCAAGTGCTTGTAGCTGCGTTCATTTGAGAAAGCAAACATGGGCTTAAGCTGCACATGCAGCATCAACCCATCCCTCTCACCAAGCACTCGCAGCATCAACCCATCCCTCTCACCAAGCACTCGCAGCATCAACCCATCCCTCTGACCAAGCACTCGCAGCATCAACCCATCCCTCTGACCAAGCACTCGCAGCATCAACCCATCCCTCTGACCAAGCACTCGCAGCATCAACCCATCCCTCTGACCAAGCACTCGCAGCATCAACCCATCCCTCTGACCAAGCACTCGCAGCATCAACCCATCCCTCTGACCAAGCACTCGCAGCATCAACCCATCCCTCTGACCAAGCACTCGCAGCATCAACCCATCCCTCTCACCAAGCACTCGCAGCATCAACCCATCCCTCTGACCAAGCACTCGCAGCATCAACCCATCCCTCTGACCAAGCACTCGCAGCATCAACCCATCCCTCTGACCAAGCACTCGCAGCATCAACCCATCCCTCTGACCAAGCACTCGTAGCATCAACCCATCCCTCTGACCAAGCACTCGTAGCATCAACCCATCCCTCTGACCAAGCACTCGCAGCATCAACCCATCCCTCTGACCAAGCACTCGCAGCATCAACCCATCCCTCTGACCAAGCACTCGCAGCATCAACCCATCCCTCTGACCAAGCACTCGCAGCATCAACCCATCCCTCTGACCAAGCACTCGCAGCATCAACCCATCACTCTAACCAAGCACTCGCAGCATCATCCCATCCCTCTGGCCAAGCACTCTCGCAGCATCATCCCATCCGTCTGACCAAGCACTCGCAGCATCAACCCATCCCTCTGACCAAGCACTCGCAGCATCAACCCATCCCTCTGACCAAGCACTCGCAGCATCAACCCATCCCTCTGACCAAGCACTCGCAGCATCAACCCATCCCTCTGACCAAGCACTCGCAGCATCAATCCATCCCTCTGACCAAGCACTCGCAGCATCACCCATCCCTCTGACCAAGCACTCGCAGCATCAACCCATACCTCTGACCAAGCACTCGCAGCATCAACCCATCCCTCTGACCAAGCACTCGCAGCATCAACCCATCCCTCTGACCAAGCACTCGCAGCATCAACCCATCCCTCTGACCAAGCACTCGCAGCATCAACCCATCCCTCTGACCCAAGCACTCGCAGCATCAACCCATCCCTCTGACCCAAGCACTCGCAGCATCAACCCATCCCTCTGACCCAAGCACTCGCAGCATCAACCCATCCCTCTGACCAAGCACTCGCAGCATCAACCCATCCCTCTGACCAAGCACTCGCAGCATCAACCCATCCCTCTGACCCAAGCACTCGCAGCATCAACCCATCCCTCTGACCCAAGCACTCGCAGCATCAACCCATCCCTCTGACCCAAGCACTCGCAGCATCAACCCATCCCTCTGACCCAAGCACTCGCAGCATCAACCCATCCCTCTGACCCAAGCACTCGCAGCATCAACCCATCCCTCTGACCCAAGCACTCGCAGCATCAACCCATCCCTCTGACCCAAGCACTCGCAGCATCAACCCATCCCTCTGACCCAAGCACTCGCAGCATCAACCCATCCCTCTGACCAAGCACTCGCAGCATCAACCCATCCCTCTGACCCAAGCACTCGCAGCATCAACCCATCCCTCTGACCCAAGCACTCGCAGCATCAACCCATCCCTCTGACCCAAGCACTCGCAGCATCAACCCATCCCTCTGACCCAAGCACTCGCAGCATCAACCCATCCCTCTGACCCAAGCACTCGCAGCATCAACCCATCCCTCTGACCAAGCACTCGCAGCATCAACCCATCCCTCTGACCCAAGCACTCGCAGCATCAACCCATCCCTCTGACCCAAGCACTCGCAGCATCAACCCATCCCTCTGACCCAAGCACTCGCAGCATCAACTCATACCAAGCACTCGCAGCCTCATCCCATCCCTCTGACCAAGCACTCGCATACCTTGTGTGAAAAGTACACAAGATACGCAATTTGCGTATGTACGTATGAAAGTTACGTACACTACACAAGTTGCTTATGAAATAAGGGGGAGGAGTTGGTTATTTTTTTACATAAAATTCCTTTTAAGTAAACAATTTTTTTTTTCTAATCGGCCAACTAATCGTTAGTTGCAGCCCTACTGTAAACTGTCCATCGCTCGGGACTTGCACATTTTACATACACAAGTTACGTACAGTCAGCGCAGAACGATGGATCGGAGCTTTGTGCATGCGCTTATACGACCTATCGACTACCTCTCTGAGGACGCTCGCTACTTCGGGTGACATCAGGGGATACTCCTCACATTCTGACCACTTTAAAAAGCTAAAATGGTCAGGATGAGCATTGTGCTCCTTTTTTAAGACAATTCACGTGCAGTACACACACTTACAACTGTGTCCATATGTATGTGCATGCAATTACCCATATGTCTGTGTAAACATAAACACATCTACACTGCATTGGTTAACTACAGCAGATTGTGTGCTGGCACTGTAATAACTGGTTCTTCTTTTCCATCACCTCCTTCAACCACCAGAATGATGTGTGAGTTCCATTTTTAAAGTTTCAGCTCTTAAGAGACACTGGTTAAACGGGTGTGGAAGGGGTTAAGCCTTACAATATGAGTGCTTTTAATGTATTACTGGGGCACACGCAGCACTCGCATGCCCATCGTTAAGGGGTTAACCTCCCTGATGGTATTCCCGAGTGTGGCTCGGGGGTTAACTTTTTGTACCGAAAGCGGTATCCCGAGCCACACTCGGCTGGATACTTACATGTCCTGCGCTCCCACACTGATCCCCCGCAGTCTCCTCCAGCCGCTCGCAGTGTCACACTGCCTGGTTCTCTGCTCGCGTGGAGTGAAACCAGGAAGTGTGACATCGCGATCGGCTGTGGTGTGACTGCGGGGACAGTGAGGGAGCGCAGGACATGTAAGTATCGGCCCGAGTGTGGCTCGGGGATACCGCTTTCAGTATTGAAAGTTAACCCCTGAGCCACACTAATACCGCTAGGGGGCCAGATTAATTGGACCGATTCTGACATATAAAATGTCAGAATCGGACTGCCAGGGAGGTTAAATAGTGAATTCTCCATATTTTGGTGAAATGGAATCATTGAAGTGTGCCAAAACACGACGAAAAGCAAAACACCGAAATTGCGTTAAGTTACGGTGCTTTGTGAATAGACCCTACAGTATGTGTGCGGCAACTTTAATAGTGGGACTTTCTTTTGCGGTGCGAGTGCCAGATTCTCTTGGCAGCGGTGGGGCAGCAAAGCTTCTAGTATACTGGGTTTCCTAGAATGCGAGAAGTAAGCTGCATGCTGCGATTTGTTTCTGTTGTGTTTATTGTAATGCCCCCCCCCCCATCTGTTTCAGGACAAGAAGAAATAGTAAAAAGACTAGAAAGTATGGAGTTTTGGACACAAACATAGGAAACATGGAATTAACCCCATTAGAGCAAGAGGATGAAGATGATGACACACTATTTGATGCCAATAACCCTCGTAGGTTAGTACATATATTGCTTTAAGATACTTTAGCTGTATTTGGCTTATAGCTCCTATAATGTGGAAGATAGAGGAGGACAATGACTGTATGGAAACACTCATTGTATAGGAGATGCAGAGGAAAATGTTGCACATTCCCTCAATGATGTCCTCAGAATGCCTGGATATGGGGAGGTAAAAGAACCAGACAGAATACATTTAATTCATAAGAGTTTCCTTTTGTGTAGATTATTAGAATTGTGGTTGCATTTATGTGAAAAGCTGCAAAGGCTAGAGAATTATCTATAGCACAAAGTATTTGCAGCAAAAGGTTCTTGCTTAAAGTATAAATCAATGCCCTTAACCCCTTCTCTTTGGAGTTATTTTCCACAAACCCATTGCCAGTATCCAGTGGATTTATGGAAAACAATTCCCCCCCTGCAGACAGCACGGAAAGTAATGTAAGCTTTTGTAAAAAATACATTTTTAGGGACCTTAAGCTTATTTGACATTCCCCTACTGGCCAAAAAGTTCTATTATATAATGTTATGGATGGAGATCTGCATTTCTATGTGGAGGAAAAAGCTTTGTCCGTTCAAACAGCTTCAGAACCTTGCATGACATGTTCAAGGTGCTGAAAAATTGATGGCACATTCTGCAGCCCATTTGCAAACAAATTTCTTTTTCATTGCCCTAGAATATGAAAAGATTGAGTTTACTTGTTGGGCTCCTTCAGGGACTTTTGAATATTAGAATATACTTGATTAAAGATAGAGAAAGGGTTAACTTCTCAACCTATTATCCTTTTGAAGTGTTTATGATGGAAATATCCTGTCAAACAATCCAGGTTTTATAGAACACATATAAAAATTGTATATACTCTCATTCCGCTCAGTAACTAAATTGTGTAGAGCTGCAAATACTAAGCAGCACATTTTGACCCCGGAGGTGTATGGCTTAGGGCAGTGTTTCCCAAACCTGTCCTCAGGACCCCCTAACAGGCCAGGTTTGACAGACATCTGACGCACAGCAGAGGTGATATGATTTTCTGCTCAGTGATTGCAGGCTTCAGGCTGCATTTCCCCAAGGTGATCTGCAAAATCTGGCCTGGTTGAGGGTCCTGAGGACAGGTTTGAGAAACACTGGCTTAGGGACTTGGGGGTTGTAATTGGACAATATTACGGATTATATCGGGACATCGATGTGTTTAAACATTTTCATTAGAACACTTTTTAGATTCGTGAAACTTGATTTCTAATGAAAAGTTTGATTTGGGTATGTTTTAGGAACGTCATATTCATTATCGTCATTTTAATGTTTACATTGTGTGGATGCATATGACCTCTGCACTGTACACATTCCTGGGTGTCCGGTAATCCTCCGAATTTGCAGAGTAAATAATGAACTGTGTCCTCAACTTGATGTGCATCAGCCAATCAAGTGCTTACCCTGTATGCTGTGTATAATTCTGTCCAGACTAGGGATTATGAGAATATATTTTAATAACTTGACAGTTTCATTCATTAGGTAAATTGGATCTGTCTTCTTACTCATAGGAACTATTCATTTAGTTATCAAAGTGAGCCTGTAGATACACCCGGCATATGCAGCTGAGTAAGGCGCACTCAGAGTGAAAGGAACGTCTTTGAGAGTGGACGTTCCTTCCACTTGACGCCCGCCTGCCCCCCCCTCAGCGCTGCAAAGCGCGATCCTCCTATGGAGGATCGCGCTTTGCAGCCCCGTCGACGCGCATTGATGGGGAGGATCTCTAGGCAGACGCATGCTACGCGCGCACTTCATGCACGTGCACAAGCATGCGACTGGCCCCATCGCAGCATCAACTGACTGCGACGGGCGACGGTAAGTGCGTGTGCACAGCACACTAACGGTTAAGTTGAGAAAATCTAAATGCTCCAACCTGTTAACCTCCCTGGTGGTCTGATTTTTGACATTTTTTTTATCAGGGTTATTCAAAGAGATCCGAATTGTGGCCGAAAGGTAACCGAACAGTGAAATTCAGCATACGGTTACCTTTCCTGGCCATTCAGCTATTCAGAGAGCAGGCAGTTGGCCAAATCTTGGCGAATTGCCTGTACATACGATGCCTGTTCGAGGGCAGTGAAACCCCCGTAGAGAAGCAATGCTTCGTCTATTCAGAGAACAAAATCCAATAGTGAGAAGTTGCTGTATTTCCCTGCTGTTCGGTGGTTTCACGCGGGAGAATTATTCAGGCGAATCCCATAGGCTTCAATGTTAAAAATATTCCCGTTTTAATTCAATATCTCTTTAGTTTTACATTTTTTAGGATCTTTTAGACATTTTTTTAGGATTTTGTTTACGTTTGTTGTTTTTTTTTAAATCTTTTTTTCTTTTTTCTGTAACAGCCCTTTTTATTATCATTCATTGGACCTTCTGTGTAAATTTCAGATATTTTCGTTCTGTAGTTCCTTTGCAAACAGCATTTCACTTATCAAACATTCAAGCAAACCGTTTTATTTTTTTTTCCACTCCATTCGTCTGCGGTGTCTGTTTTTTCCGGCGGCTGCTCTGCGCTGTGATCGACTGCTCAGGTTTCTCCGGCGTGTTTGGCGGGGTTAATCAAGATGTTTTTGTGGGTTTCGGTGTGCCTTCGCCAGGTTTTGTGTTGAGTGTTCGTCTGGTTTGCGGCGGCTTTTCCCTGCACTACGACGGCCCTGTGGTGCTTGCTGAATACACCGCAGGGTTGCCGAAATGGGATTGCCAAATCGCACCGAATTGAAGAGAACAAAAAGTCATCAAACCTGCGGTGACTTTTCGATTCTCTTTGAATAACCCTGATAATGTCAAAATTGGTACATTTATTCAGCCCCCTCGCGGTATTCCCGAGTGTTACTCGGGGTTAAATTTCAATGCTGAAACGGTAACCCCGGGCCACACTCTGGCTGATACATACCTGTTCCTGCGCTCCCTAGATGTCTTCCTGCAGTCACTTCCAGCCGATCGTGGCATTTTGCTTCTGGGTTCCCTTCTTGCGAGGAGCCAGGAAGCAGGATGCCGCGATCGGCCAGAGGTGACTGTGGGAAGACATCGAGGGAGCGCAGGGACAGGTATGTTTCAGCCAGAGTGTGGCTCAGGGTTACCCTTTTCGGCATTGAAATTTAACCCTGAGCCACAAACTATATTGTGAATATTAAAACCATGCAGAGTGTACATGGGATGTTTAACCAATACAAAACTGTATAGGTTTTTTTCTTCTCTCCCCTCTATAATCACCATGTTTACTTTGCTTTGATGCAACCTCAAGTTATGAACATCACTTTGGCTCCCAGTTCCAGTGCCCACTGCCACCACATTCCTCCTCTTTGGGCATCACTGCTTCATTGGCCCTCTGTGATGACATCTGGTATACAGGACAGCCTTCCAGGCAGCTGATTGTTTGCTGACATGCTAATGAGTCAGTGTGTTGGCAGTCAGCCTGCTTCATGGAGTAATTATCCTGGAGGGTTATCCTGTATGACGTCATCACTCACTCCTATCAAAAGTGAATGAAAATAGAGTAATTCTCCCTCAAAAAAAATCATCTAACTATTTTTTTGTGAAAATCCCTAGCACATGTATGGGGAAAGATTGCAATGAGTCAAACTTAAAATGAACCTGTTATGCCTAAAGGCTAGGGTCAGACGAACTCAGTGCGAACGCGCGTGCAGCCGCACTTTATCACGGCCGTAGTAGCAGCAAATGACGGGCAATATACGAAGTACGGCTGCACGAAAGTGCGGCCACGCAACGCAAGCGGCAAATAAGCGCATATTTTTGAGAACGTCAAACCGCTAGTACTGACTTACAGAATGCGCTGCGTCCGCTAGTGGCATGTGTGCATGATTAGGAGACGTCAGACGCTGCTAATATCCGGCCAACATAAAGTCCAGACGCAAAAAGGGTTTTATTGATGATCCGTACAAAATCACAGACGAAAATGCGCATCGTATGACCGCTATCGCGTATTCCGTGAAAAAATACGTCCATTTGTTCGAACGCACTTTTTCACCGACGAATTGAAAAATGCGTTCGTCTGACCCTAGCCTAACTTAACACTCGGCTTTTACACGTCAGGTTACAGATGTCTTCAGCTTAACTTTTCCTTAGAGTTTTTTCTTTCACATGCACCATTAGTGGACTATTAATAAGAACACAATTCAAAGTTTTTTTTTTTGGTTTTTTTGTCAAGTCATCTGATACTATAGGAGTTTTTCACAAAGTGTCGTTTTATTTTATTTTAGGTATTGCAGCGCTGACAAACACTGGAATTTCATAAAATTAAAATCCTAAATGCAGCAGGAGAAGTTTTGCGGTGGCGTTTCTCACGTCACTGTTTGGATATTAGTTTTGTGATTTGCTGACAATTGACAGTTCTGATATTTGCAACACCGGCTCTTTGTGAATAACCTCTTAGACCAGGGCTGTCAAACTCTGCCCCCCAGATAATTCTGAACTACAACTCCCATGATTCCCTGGCCATCAATTACATTGGAAGAATTCTAGGAATTGTAAGCCTCAACATCTGGGCAGCCCTGAGTTTGATAGCCCTGCCTTCGACTGATCAATATTCCTTTTACAAGGCATTGTGTGTATGTGCCGCCTTGATTTAGGAGCTGCAAGTGTTAATGGGATGAGACGTCCCGATTTGGTGTAGACACTTGCTAATGTAGACTCAATCACCTAAAGTGATTGTTACACTTTAGCCAGAACTGCTATGGACTTTTAAAAGCCATTATCTTTGTTTTAATTCCATATTTCAAAGCTTGCACATGCTGCTATGTAAATATATATATATTTTTTTCTTCATTAACCTCCATTGCGGTCTGATTTTTGTCAAAATTTTGTGTCTAAAAGCGTTTAATTATTATTTTTTTTTTTTTTTGGAAAGGAAATGTGTTGTTTCGTATAGAAAGCCTGTAATCCTTAGGAAAAACTCACTGAAATACGTGAAAACAAGAGTCTAGTAAACACACGAGTCTGATGAAGTTTGTAACACGAAATAATAATTTATTATCCCAAAAATAATTATCCAAAATAATGCAAATAAATTCTATTCAATAATATAATCAAACCAAAAACTCTGAACTCCTTCAGAAAACAAGGGTGCAATATTAGTCACTGTATATTGCCTCAGTGTAAACATCCTTGGTATGATATATTATTTCAATTATATACACTCTTATTTATACAGCAACATTCATAATGCATACAGTCTATCAATAATTATATTTTCATATAAGAGATCTTCAAATCATATACACAGTAAAAAAAAAAAATTGCATGTGTATGGTCTGTTTCTGATCTGTTAGTGCACCTAGTGGCCGTTTAGGAGAACTGCATGTTAGGGACTTTACATTGAAATATTTTTTTTTCCAGTTTGCTGCCTGGTCCCGCCCCCCCCGCCCCCCCCCCTGCATCTCGTGACTCGCAGGGAGCTTTATCAGGAAGCAAGTCGCCGCGATCACACTGTGGGGGACAGCGAGGGAGCGCAGAATGAGGTGAGTATACAGCCCAAGTGTGGCTCGGGGTTACCATTCACGGCAGCGAAATTTAACCCCGAGTCACACTCGGGAATACCGCCAGGGAGGTTAAAACCTTTCGTTTCACAGGACTTGAATATTATTTCTTTTATCAAGAGAACATCTGGTGATTTTATGCTACAGTATTATTTATGATTATTATTTATGTTTGAGTGTCCATGATTTTATGTGCACATTTTTTTTTCTCTTCTAGGTAGTTTAGTGCCTTTTTCTTGGATGACATAAAAAAACAGGAAATACATTTAAAAAAAGACAGAAAAATAAATTTTGTCTCAAGAAACAAGTTCAAGAGGTCCATTTGTCATATTTTTCTTGCTACCCAGTTCTGTTATTTAATGTAATTACCCTTGTATATAATTTATAGCAATATATTGTAAGCCACAATCCTTTGATTAAAGATCATATTTAAGATCTGGCAGTTTTGCTTCTATTACTACTGTGATGTATTATTTGAGACTTTGTTTGCGGTAATCTTTGTTTTTTTTTTAAAAAGCCTTAGTAATTTAGATGTTGTCTTATTTTTTTTTTATTATTATAATCGTGTTCACTGTTGCTTAAGGGTCTGCATAGCATGTTCTTTGTACATGGCACAATAAATTGTTAAAATAATTCAGCTCTTTATTTTCCTTTTTAAAGATCATAACGATCAAAATATATTTAGCACAATGCTTCACAATACAGCAGTACACAATCTGACTAAACTAACACAAACAGTTGTACTTTTTACACTTTCATTGGTTATCTAGGGTGCAATTTGCTCAGCATAGAGTAGGTGCTTACAGGTGCAGCTCTGCCATAACCAAAAAGTTGTTCCTGTCACTGTCAGGCCAGCTAATTGCATAGACACACACCAGCTAAGGCTAGGGTCAGAGTGGGGCAGTCGGAACGCGCGTGCAGACGCACTAAATCACGGCGGCAGTAGCAGCACATAACGGCCAATGACGGCCAATATACGCAGTACGTGCGTACGAAAGTGCGCCGACACCACGCAACAGCAAATGAACGCATTTTTCTCAGAACGTGAAACCGCTGCTACTGACGTACAGTGCGCTGCGGCCGCATGGCAGCGTGTGTGCGTGATTAGGAGACGTCAGACGCTGCTAGTGTGCGGCCTACATAACGTTCAAACAGCCGGATTTCCCTAGACTTCTTTTTACCCCACCGTCATGAAATACGTCCAGAATTGCGCATCGTCTGACCACTTAAGCGTATTCGTGAAAAAATGCGTGCGCACGCATCGACGTACATTTTGACGTGTGCCGCAGAAAATGCGCTCATCTGTCCCTAGCCTTATACTCCGGATATAGCCGTGCCCGTGTGTATTTACCAGAGCTAACGCTGTCAAGTACAACTTTATGATCACAGCAGAGTTATTGGTGTGTCCTGGCAGGTGGTACCTAGTGATGGGCTGAACACCCCCGTGTTCGGTTCGCATTCAAACACGAACATTTGAAAAAGTTCGGATTCGAACACGATTCAAACTCAATGGGACTCGAATGTTCGGGTTTTTTTTTTGGTTTTTTTTTTTTAGAGTGCCCTCCAAGAGGGCATATATGCAAGATATTTGCCATAAAAGGTGTATGGGTGTCCTGGTAGTGCCCTGGGGGACAGGAAACGAGGAAACAAAGTAAAAAAAACCCCTGTTTTTAAAGGAACAGTGATTATTTCATGGGGGAAAAAAAAAAAAAAAAAAAAAAGGTTAAGAATAGAAATGAAAAATTCCTTCAAATATCGTGCCTAGGAGGTCTCCATAACCTGCCCATGAAGTGGCGGATTTGTAGGATGTATAGAAACGTTTAAAAAGAAAAAAATGACATTTCAAATGATGGTAAATGTTTTTCCTTTAGGCTAGGGTCAGACGAACGCATTTTCGCGTTGTCTGTGAAAAAGTGCGTTCGAACGAATGGACGCATTTTTTCACGGAGTACGCGATAGCGGTCATACGATGCGCATTTTCGTCCGTGATTTTGTACGGATCATCAATAAAACACTTTGTGCATCTGGACGTTATGTTGGCCGGACATTAGCAGTGTCTGACATCTCCAATTCACGCACACACGCCTCTAGCGGACGCAGCGCACTCTGAACAACCGTACTAGCGGTTTTACGTTCTCGACAAAATGCGTTCGTTTGCCACTTGCGTTGCGCAGCCGGACTTTTGTGCGACCGTACTTCGTATATTGGCCGTCATTGCCTGGCATTTGCTGCTACTACGGCCGTAATTAAGTGCGCCTGCACGCGCGTTCGCACTGCGCTCGTCTGACCCTAGCCTTAATCTAATCATAAACAACTGCTTGGGCGGCAGCCTGTATGAAAAGAGGAGACGTTTTAGTACACGCAGAACAAGTTTAGTGATTTTTTTTGGCTAAATTATGGTGAAACTTATGCAGGCTTTGGATGAAAGTAACAGGTGCATTAAAATTGGACCTTTGGTGCCATCTAGTGCCTTCACACCGTAACCCCTCTGAGGTATTGTGGAAGAGTGCAGGGGTGGACTCTGCATTCAAATATTAAAATGATTGGAATCTGGTACACAAGTAAGTGGCAGTGCACCAAAATATTACTGTGCTATAGTGTATGGCAGGATGGAAGCGCACCAGCAGTAACAAGCAGCGGAATATACCAGACAGGGGCACAGAGCGAGAGTAGTCGTTATAACAATACCGGGTCAACAACGTTTAGGCACTAGTACGCTACTGTATATGGTGAGAATTGGCACACAACAGGAGGCGCACACAACAGGAGGCAAACAGAACAGACAGGGAGTACACAGAGAGAATAGTCAAATGGCAGGCAAAGCCAGCAACAGATCGGGTCCTCAGAACAAGCAGGGTCAGTAACAAGTATATAAACTGATTCGGTAAACTAGCGATGCGGGAATGAAACTCCACGGCAAGTCAAGGTGTACAGCGCGCACTCCTGATTTAAAGGTCCCGGCGGCTCTGCGTCATCATGCTGCGCCCTGCCCCCTGATCACTCACAGCTGCCCCAGGTGCCGCCGGAGCTCTTGGCATTCGGCCAGCTGGCGGCACCATGCGTCCGGGGCCCCCCCCGATTGCCACCCGGGGCCCTGGATGTCACACTATTACAATCCAAATGCAAACGGGTTAAGTAACCAAATTTGTAAGAACAATAATTAATGCAGCATATGAATCCACACACTGCCGTGCAGCACCTCTACAGTCTGATGCTAGCTTTAACGAGAAGATATGCTATTAGTGTAGCGGGAAAGCCGGCTGCGCATTTTGCACCGCTAACTAAAGAGACTGGAGTATTGCTTGTTGTGTTAAGCTCGAGTAGCTACGAAATTGTGAGTTGCGGTCACTGGGGACGGTTGGGTAAGCGAGTGGCGGATTGTTGTCAGCGTAGTCATTATCTGGGTCTAGGATAAACGGATAGTGGGTTGCTTAGCCCTGCGTCTTTTGCTGTGATGCGCGTAGTGTTCAGGGGAACTGGTGGCAGCGTAACTAATAGAATAAGAAAGTGGACACAGGGATTGTGGGAAACGTAGTCACTACCCAATTCAAGTGAAGATTGGTACTGCGTTGCAATCCTGGGACCACTTTATTGCGCTCCTACGTGCCTGTTGCGAGAGAAAGTGTGCGGGGACGGATAGGTAAGCGAGCGCGCAGGGATTGTTGTCCACACAGTCATTATCTGGGTCTAGGATAGACATATAGTGAGCGGCTTAACCCGGCGTCTTTTGCAGCAGCACGCGTAGTTGCCTTGACAGGAGGTTGCGCTTGTTTGTGGATCCAGGAATCAGGTGAGTAATAGAAAAAAAAAAATTAAAAGTTATGTTCCAGGGACATTTAAAGATGTCCTCGGATTTTATTTTTTTTAAAACTGTGTCGCCTTACCTTAGCCAGGTGGTCAGTGGGGGCTCTCTGGATCCTGGTTGTGTGGGGGGGGTCTGCCGTGGCTCCCTCCCTGCGCCACCTCTATGCCACATGCACCCGGCCGGCCAGCCTGCACAGTCGCAGCTCTGTCATCCAGCTGCCGCATGCTCCTCAAGGGATCCTTGGGAGGCCCCGGCGGGCTGCCCTCTACAGTGCCTGATTAGAAGGCCTCGTCTGCCTGATGTTTTAGCAACAAGAATGTTTTATCCCATAGGCTTCGATGTTAAAAATATTCCTGTTTTAATTCAATATATAATAAACCATTGCTTATAATATTCTGCAGTAAAGAGTCTCTTTATTTTTCGATATTTTTTTTTTTTAGGATTCTTTAAGCATTTTTTTAAAAAAATTCATTTTTTTGAACTTTTGGCGAACGTCCCAAAAAGTTCGATGTTCGAGAACTTTCGAACGGCCAATGTTCGAATCGAACTCCTGTTCGAATTGAACCGAACACCCATCCCTACCCATTAAGTAGTCATTTATAAAGCAGAGAAAAGTGAACCCTTGAATTTAGTAACTTTAATATCCTCCTCTAGCAGCAATAAACTCCTCCAAAAATGATACAGTAATAATAAGTTGACAATGCATTTCTGACCATTTACCCCTAAAAATATCTTTCAGCTACTCAGTATTTCTGTCTGGATTGCACAGCCCTTACAGTTCATGCCACAACCGCTGGTTTAAATGGATATGGATAGAAAAGAAAAAAAAAATGGACATTTAATGTTTTTATACCTAAATAGACAAACTGGAATAAATTTAAGTTTTAAAAATGTGTAAAGAAAAAAAAAGGATTTTCTTTCTTTAAAATCAGTCATTTCATCTGCTCTGGCTACGTCCCTCAGGGGTGTTTCTTCAGCTCCCACTTCCTGAATATTCCCCACCACCACCACTACTCTACCCATCAAGTTTCACATGAACTAGCACAGACATACTTGAAAATTAGAGAAATCTCAATGTATCCTGGTAAAATACTTTCTCAAAAAAAAAAAACCTAGCACAAGCTGTGCACGCTCAAGAGCTCAGACTGGAGAAACTGAGGGACTGAATATTAGCATCTCTGCAACTGTGAGAACAAGACTGATTCACGCCTGCTCACACACTCACTCGCTGATTCACGCACGCTGTCACAGACTCACTCACCCGCTGTCATGCTCAGTTGCGCTCTTTCATGGTTTACATACTCACTATCTCACTCACACTCTTTCTTGTGCTGTCTGCCTTTGTGCGCGCTCTCTCACTGCACCTTTTCTTGCGCTTTCTCTTTTACCTTTTTCTTTATGCTTTTTTTGCTGTCTCTCTCTATGCTGTCCCCTTTTTATCCATGTACTAGTTAAGCCTGCCCGGAGGGCAGTCTAGTGTTGCTGCCAGCTCAGAATTCATGTCCACATATTTGTTTTTCCAATGTCCTATCAAAGAGTAACGCGTCTGGCGCCATCCTATCCGCAAAAGGAGGGCCAAGTGAGCAGCTGTGATGGGTGCGCGCGCAGCTGACAGCGTATTACAAAGGCATTTATATATTAGAGCAGGATATATTTGCCCCCAGCTCACATGGATATATTGCCACCGGCTCACATGGATATATTGATACACAATAGGACTGCTATGGCGCTACGGAGAAAACAAAAATAAATGAAAGGGTGCTGCTACAGTCCTAAAGAGCTTGTCTATCCATCTAGCAAACAGAATAAAGATGTACACATTAAAAACAAGGACAGCGATCCCAGAAAATATAAGAAAGGCAAACAATGGATGGGGACAATATAGTTCGGAAGTCCGCACAGAAGCAATATAACGAAACAGAAATAAATCGTTCTGCTTATAGTCCTCCTTAGGATCAAAAATAGTCTCAATTAGTCCTTCTTTGGATCAAGTATTGTACTGTGTTACCGCCTTATCTTTAATGCCATTATCCCGTCTATGTTTTTATTGAGAGTAGCGGGAGGGCTGCCAACATGGATCAGCTTTCTTTCGTGTTAACCAATTTAGTTATAATACTATATTTATATCTTTATAACCTTACTATACCCATTGATTATACAGTTGTGTTCAAAATTATTCAACCCCCACTGAAATTGAGTGTTTTGGCCAGTTTGACATTGATTTTGATCATTCAGTCATCTTGCTTACAATTAAATCAAAGAGGCACGTGTAGGTCAGACAAATATAACATAACATTTATAATGAAATAACCACAAATGTCTTTTCTGTGCTCACATCATTATCAGTTTTATTCAACCCCAAGTGACATTCAATCTTAGTACTTAGTACAACATCCTTTTACAGTTATAACAGCTTTTAAACGTGAAGCATAGCTTGACACAAGTGTCTTGCAGCGATCTACGGGTATCTTCGCCCATTCGTCATTTGTCCACATGACTTTTGGCATACTGCAGTCGACTCTTCTTAGTCTTTGGAGACAGCAAGGGGGTGCGCCTGGGAGTTCTGGCATGGAGGCCTTCATTACGCAGTGTGCGCCGTATTGTCTGAGCTGAAACTTCAGTACCCACATCTGACAAATCTTTTCTCAGTTCCTCAGCAGTCACACGGGGACTTTTCTCCACTCTACGCTTCAGGTAGCGCACAGCAGTCGAAGTCAGCATCTTCTTTCTGCCACGACCAGATAGCGTTTCAACAGTGCCCTTTGCCTTGAATTTGCGAATGATGCTTCCTATGGTCTCTCTTGGTATGTTTAACTTTTTTGCAATCTTCTTATAGCCATTGCCCTTCCTGTGAAGAGTAATCACCTCTTCTCTTGTCCTCCTGGACCATTCTCTTGACTTCACCATGTTTGTAACCACACCAGTAAATATCTAGAAGGAGCTGAGTATCACAGTCATTTTAAAGCTGCCTAATTGGTGCTTATTATGCTTTATTGCTGCTCCGTGACATCCACAGATGTTTTCAATACCTGATTGAAAACACTTGAATGAACCTCTGTTCTTCAGAGTGGTAGTCTTTAAGGGGTTGAATAATTGTGTCAATGAAGAATTCACAAAAGAAACATTTACTACTGTATTACAAAACCAATTGATGTCATTTTAGTTGCATATGGTTCTTTAAAAAGTCCTTGTAGGATTTCATTCTGAATACAATTACAAATGTACACTAAATTCCCTAAAACCCTTTACAGCATTGGGGGTTGAATAATTTTGAACACAACTGTATATGGGAGCCTTTATATTATTTCTATATACCATATTGTTACCTTTTTTTAGGTTCTTTTGGTATGGTCATTTGATCGTGATGGATACTAGCTGACTAATAGTGCTGACCAGTCTAATTTGCTTGTTTTTAAATAAAAGCATCCATTTGCTTCGACTTTTGGGACTGAAAGAGGATTTTTAGACATATATATGAATTTTTCTAGTTTTTCAGACCATTTTATAAATGTTTTATAATTCTATGCCACTGAACCCGGAAGTGGGTGGGACGCCCAGCTCAGCGGATTCCCGGAGTGTTTATTCACTAAGATTTTTTGTATATAAAAGACTGTTTTAGATGCACATCTCATGCTTGTTTTACCACTGATGAAGCGCTGTATAATGCGAAACGCTTCTAGTTTTGTCTGTTTTATCGTATATTTACTACCGTTATAAGGTGTATATACAAATAAATTTTTACACATTTCGTTCAAATTCCATTGTGCATTTTGCCTGGTATGGTTTTCTACGGATTGTACCATATATACACAATCCTGGAGCGAATATTCCTTGAGCCAGGGTCGGCTCCTACAAGGGTAAGTGTATCACTGTGGTTTGTCCATATGTGTGCCCTTTGAATGCTGGCTGAGCTATTGTATCCCTCTTTTCTCCTGAGGGCGAGTTGAAGATCGTGGTGCATTGCTCGAAAGGAAAAGGATATTCCGGAATCGGATATTGCTGAACTTTTGGGAAGAGGTCCTTTCTGCAGATTTAACAGAAGATCTCTTCCTTTTGGTGATTACCCCTCTGAGGTATTTGTACTGATAATACTTGATCCAAAGCAGGACTAATTGAGACTATTTTTGATCCTAAGGCGGACTATAAGCAGAACTATTTATTTCTGTTTCGTTATATTGCTTCTGTGCGGACTTCCGAACTGTATCGTCCCCATCCATTGTTTGCCTTTCTTATATTTTCTGGGAGCGCTGTCCTTGTTTTTTATGTGTACTTCTTTACACATGGATATATTTGCCCCCAGCTCACATGGATATATTACCCCAGCTCACACATGAATATATTGCCCCAGCTCACACATGGATATATTGCCCCAGCTCACATGCATATATTGCCCCAGGCCAGCTCACATGAATATATTGCCCCAGGCCAGCTCACATGAATATATTGCCCCAGGTCAGCTCACATGGATATATTTCCCCAAGCCAGATCACATGGATATATTTCCCCAAGCCAGATCACATGGATATATTGCCCCAGGCCAGCTCACATGGCTATATTGCCCCAGGCCAGCTCACATGGCTATATTGCCCCAGGCCAGCTCACATGGCTATACCCAGGGCAGCTCACATGGATATATTGCACCAGCTAACCTGGATATATTGCCCCAGCTCACGCATGGATATATTGCCCCAGCTCACATGGAAATATTGCCCCAGCTCACATGGAAATATTGCCCTAGCTCACCTGGATATATTGCCCCAGCTCACCTGGATATATTGCCCTTAGAGCAGCCGCCAGCATAAACTCTGCCGCTTGCCTGGGTGGGATCTATGCACCAGCCAGCCGTGATCTCGCGAGATTGCGGCTGCCTGGTAGATAGATCCCACCCAGGCGAGTGGCAGAGTTTATGCTGGTGGCCGCTCGAAGGAGAATAGTAACGCGGCCACGGCAATATTTTCTCGTGGCGCAACAGTTGGATGCGCGCGCACCTAGCAGTACGCTGGTTGCACGCGCATTTGAAAATGGCGGCGTGGCGACGGACATGCCGCCATCTTACTGTTTTATAGTATAGATGGATGGTTTTCTTTCCTTCCCTGTCTCTGCAGTAGCTGGGGGTAAAAGAGTTACAGATTGGATGGTGCCAGCCCCGCCCTCAGCTCACTGTGTAGGAGGGAAGAGGAGCAACGTAGTCGCACATGCTCAGTGCGTTTTGTATCTACCTAGCTATACACACTGATTGGTTCGCTCAGAGTGCCTCCTTTGTTGGACATGGAAAACACAAAGTAAAGATGGTAAATATCAATAAAATATCAAATCTACTTGATTTTTATATCTGCTGAATGACACTACTGACCTCATTCAAAAGGCATAGCATGTTTTTAAAAGTACACTAGCAAAGAATGCATGTCCCATTAAGGTCACGACTCTTAAAGTTGGTTGCCTTGCTGCAGAACCCCCTCCCCTCCTTTCTTTAGCATTAGGATTCCTTCATGACTGCAAAGGTTCCAGCCTGCAGAGGAAAAACAGCCCCAGTCTGTGATCTCCCTTAACCACTTGAATGCTAAGGACGCGCTCAGCGCGTCCTCAGCATTCCCCCTGGTATGCGGAGGACGCGCTGAGCGCGTCCTCGCATTGGGGTCAGCGTTCGGCCGGGTACCGGCCGATCGCTGGCCCCTCCGGTGCGGGCTGACATCCTGGATGTCAGCCCGGCATCCGGAGCAGTGGCCGCCATTATTATGTGTCATCGCGCCCCCGCGATGACACATAATTCAGGCGCCCCCCCCGCATGTGCGGAGGAGGCGCCTGAAAGGGAGGGGGGGGAGGTCCTTCGGACCTCTCTCCCTCCCGATCGGCGGCTCACAGGGGCTTAACCCAGGCATCATTTGGAAGGGCACAGCTGCCCTTCCAAATGATGCCTGGCATTAACCCCTGGGGAGCTGGATCGCAAATCGGCGCTGAAAAGCGCCGATTTGCGATCCTTCCCGGGAGCTGGCGACATCTTGGATGTCGGCCAAGCTTCCGGGAACTCCCCCAGAGGACTGGCGTCATCGTGCGCAGCACGATGACGCCAGTCCTAGCATTAACCCCTAACTGCCACGAAGTGTGGAGATAGGGAGTTCCAATGAACTCCCTATCTCCCGATCCGTGGCAGTTAGGGTTAAATTTTGATATCGTTGGATCGGCCAGAGCATGCCGTTCCAACGATACCAAACATGAAAGTAAAATAAATTGTAAAAAAAAAAAAAAAAAGAAAAATAAAAATAAAAAAAAATTAAAAAAAAAAAATAATAAAAAAAAAATAAACACTTTTTTTTTTTTTTTTGTTTTGTTAATGCAGCAATATTGTTCCCATTTCAATTATAATGTGAACAATGATGCTGCATTAACGATTTTTGTATGCGGTGCGTTTGTTAAAAATGGTGTCATTTTCCCCAAAAAAAAATGTAACGAGACCCCATCTCTAATTTTTTTAACAAGCGCACCCCATACAAAATATATCCGCAATTGCTCGCATTGTTAAAATGTGGAAAAAAACACTTTACACGCTGTGTAAATTATTGAAAATACATATTTTATTGCATTTTTTGTTATAATATACAAACATGAAATAACGTATACATATAATAATGACATATTATGAATCTACCGAGTCTGACGGAAAGAACGATATATAATATGTCGATGTCTATACTAAAATAGCCTTCAAAACACGTTAAACATGATGCGCAAAACAGGTTAAAAAATGACCTCAGCACAGGGGCGGGAAAAGCCTCAGCAGCGAAAGGGTTAAAAGTTGACTTGATGTTTTTTTGCTTGTGTGTGAAAATCCCCTTTTTACCTCCCCACCTCAGGGTTGTGCATCGGATGAGCCTACCTTAGCTCTTGGGTCATATATTATTATCATACGAGGTAAGAGTAAAGTATACAGGTCTATTCAAAGAAAGGTGTAACTCGAGAATTAGGGATGTGCGTTTCGGGTTTTGGAATTTCGGAATTTTCACGAAATTTCCCGATTCGTGTTTTGGGATGCGGACGATTTTCCGAAAATTTTTAGATCCGAAAATGTCAGATCCGAAAAGTTTTCCGAGCCGAAACAAAATATTTTCGAATGGACTTGAAATGTGTCAAATCGAAATTTATTGCTTTGAAACGAGGAGAACAGACGTTCCGAAAAAACGAAAATTTCCGAAATCACGAAAAGTCGATACAAAAAACGAGCAAAGTGACACGAAAATACGAAAAATGGTCGATATTCCGAAAACATGTACAATTCCGAAAAACGAAAATTTCCGAAATCACGAAAAGTCGATACAAAAAACGAGCAAAGTGACACGAAAATACAAAAAATTATCGATATTCCGAAAAAAAAAATGTACCCGAAAAACGAGTCGAACCGAACCGAATCGAAACAGAAATCGGTCGAAACGAGCCGAATCGAAAAGTTTAAACATCGAAAAATCAAACCGAATCGAAAAAAAAAATCGGTGCACAAGCCTATCAAGAATTGGCAGAAGTGAAAATTCTAGGTCAAAATAGCCAAACCTGAAAAATTCTCCCATTTATCACACCTTCCAAATCAACTATTTTGACCTAGAATTTTCACTTCTCCAAACTTTCTCCAGAGTTTCACCTTTCTCTGAATAACCCTGTAAATTTATGAATATTTCCTGCTTGCTTTAGAAATTTCAGAGTTTCCAAATCGGCTATTTCATCTAGATTGTTCTCTTCTCTTGCCAGTTCTCCTGGTCTCCACCTTTCTCTGAATAACCCTGATAGTTACTGATTTCTACTGCATTGGGAGGCATTGGTTTATCTGGACACTGAAGTGCTCTAAGCAAAGGACAACCTTAAAGGGGCATTGTACAAAAAATTGCCCCTCCCCCTGTAATAATTGGGCAGATGCTGACAACTTCTGCCAAATTATTACTATTTTAAAAATATTAGGGCTGGTACTAATTAAACTTTTCGTGTTCCATTAATCGGAAAAAAAAAATGTAATCAGTTAATTATAATCTGAGTCTTGGGACCTGGGCCACAGTTATTTAGTGTGGTTTGTGACTGTGGATACAATTTCATTAAAAATAACAAAAAACACAATTTTGTTATCAGATAACAATTTGCAGCTTTACCTGTCTAATCTTCGGAATTCAGTCAACTGTAAAACTGCTGAAAACCCAAGAAAAGCGGAGTACCCAGAGGCGTTTGGATATTTTGCAGATTACCCGGATAAAGTCCTCTGTTTCGTTGCACAACAAACTTTATCCAGCAACACTAAGGTAATGTGTGAATTACCCGGTTAAGGCTGGGGTCAGACTAACGCAATATTAACGTGCGTTTAGGCGCAGTTAATCACGGCCGCAGTAGCAGCAAATGACAGGCAATGACGGGCAATATACGAAGTACGGCCGCATTAAAGTTCGGCCGCGCAACGCAAGCGGCAAACGAAAGCATTTTTTTCGAGAACGTAGAACCGCTAGTACTGACGTACAGAGTGCGCTGCGTCGGCATAGCGGCGTGTGTGCGTGATTAGGAGACGTCAGACGCTACATAACGTCCAGACGCAAAAAGTGTTTTATTGACGATCCGTAAAAAAACCACGCACGAAAATGCGCATCGTTTGACCGCTTTCGCGTCCACCGTAAAAAAATATTTCAATGCGTTCGGACGCACTTTTTGACGGTGGATGTGAAAAATGCGTTCGTTTGACCCTAGCCTAAAACAGAGCAGAAAACCGGAGTACCCAGAGGCCTCTGGATACTTTGCAGATTACCCGGGTAAAGTTCAAAATTTTATTTCACTTCGGACTTTTGCTAATGACGCCTGGGTAATGTCAGGATTGCCTGGGTAATCCTAGGATTAACCGCACTTCGGGCTTTAACTGTAACATATGCGTGACAAATGGAAAATGTGGCAATGTACTGATGAGTGTAGGGCTGCAGCTAACTTTTCATAATCGATTAGTTGGCCGATTATTTTTTTCGATTCATCGGATAATAAAAATATTAAAATAATTTTTGTTTAGCAATATGTGTAGTGTATGTAACGTTTTTGCGTACATACACACGTTATGTATCTCGTGTAACTTGGGTACTTTTCACACACAAGGTACGCGTGCGCCTGGTCAGAGTGATGGATTGATGCTGTGTGTGGAGCTCAAGCTCATGTATTCTTTCTTGCCAAACGAACGGTGCTACAAATGGTCGTATATAGACATGATGATGTCAGCACGCAAAGTGAGATGAGAAGGTGGGGGTCATTCCATGTTAATAAGCTTAAAGTGTGTAGTGTGTCCCTTTTATAATGATTTCATGAACAAACTGAGTGGGGGGGATGGACTGGAGAGGAGAGGGAGTGAGTTTGAGCAAGAGACTGGACCTGATTTTGGGAGGGAGTTTGCGAGGAAGGGCCTGGTCCTGGAGAAGAGGTATTATAAACAGACACTGTGGTAAAAATGTTGAATGAGAGTTTAACCTTTTCACTACCAAAATCAAGTTATCTCGATTTTACATTGTAATCCATTGAAAAGCACTCGTTAACATATCAAAACTCCATCTCCACACATTTTAAAGCAAGATTAGTGTGCCCCGTGGAGGAACAAAATCCACTATCTTATCTGTCTCCAGGCACCTTGCTGCAAATAGCATCCCCAAACCTCACTATCAAAAAGTTCATACACATTACTGCTGCATTAAAGCAGGCAGGGAGAGGGCAGAATACATCTTATGAATACATTATGATCAATACATATCCCCATAAGCAGAAGATCTGAACATTTTTATTATCCATCTTTACGACGGTTACTGTATATGACACAAAGGCCATCTCTGCCTATATTTATTAATAAAGTATTTTGCCAGGAAGGATACATTGAGATTTCTCTAGTTTTCAACTATGTCCTGGGTACCATATCCTCAGGGCCGGCGCTGCCGCTAGGCCAGCTAGGCGGGTGCCTAGAGTGCAGTGCCCACCTAGGGCGCAGCCGGCCCGACCACTTAAAAAAAAAATTGCCCGCGGGGCAGCCTGGGGTGGCTGTGTGCTGCAGCCACCCCAAATACGTGCCGGCGTCACCGCCGGTGTCAAGGAAACGGAGGCGTGGACTTGGTGCTTCCAGCTTCCTGCACCAAGTCCACGCCTCCGTCTCCTTGACGCCAGCGGCAACACCAGCACGTATTGGGACTGGCTATGAGGAGGGAGACGGAGATGGAGGCGGAGGCCTGGGGCAGAAATCCATGTGTGAGCTGGGGCAAATATCCATGTGTGAGCCTGGGGCAGATATCCATGTGTGAGCCTGGGGCAGATATCCATGTGTGAGCTGGGGCAAATACCCATGTGTGAACCTGGGGCAGATATCCATTTGTAAGCTGGGGAGCCTGGGGCAAATACCCATGTGTGAACCTGGGGCAGATATCCATGTTTGGCCTGGGGCAGATATCCATGTGTGTGCTGGGGCAGATACCCATGTGTGTGCTGGGGCAAATACCCATGTGTGAGCTGGGGCAAATACCCATGTGTGAGCCTGTGGCAGATACCCATGTGTGAGCTGGGGCAGATACCCATGTGTGAGCTGGGGCAGATATCCATGTGTGGCCTGGGGCAGATATCCATGTGTGTGCTGGGGCAGATGCCCATGTGTGAGCCTGGGGCAGATATCCATGTGTGAGTCTGGGGCAGATACCCATGTGTGAGCTGGGGCAGATATCCATGTGTGTGCAGGGGCAGATACACAAGTGTGTGCTGGGGCAGATACCCATGTGTGTGCTGGGGCAGATACCCATGTGTGTGCTGGGGCAGATACCCATGTGTGTGCTGGGGCAGATACCCACGTGTGTGCTGGGGCAGATACCCATGTGTGAGCTGGGGCAGATATCCATGTGATTACAGGATCAGAAGCAACATGGGTTTACCTCAGGGAGATCATGCCAAACTAATCTTATTGATTTTTTTGATTGGGTAACAAAAATAATAAACACAGGTGGTGCAGTAGACATTGCTTATTTAGATTTCAGTAAGGCTTTTGATACTGTTCCGCATAGAAGGTTTATCAATAAATTGCAATCTTTGAGCTTGGATTCCAATATTGTTGAATGGATTAGGCAGTGGCTGAGTGACAGGCAACAGAGGGTTGTGGTAAATGGAGTTTATTCGGTGCAAGGTCTTGTTACCAGTGGGGTACTTCAGGGGTCAGTACTTGGACCCATTCTCTTTAATATTTTTATTAGTGATATTGCAGAAGGTATTAATGGAAAAGTATGTCTTTTTGCTGATGACACAAAGATTTGCAACAGGGTTGACGTTCCTGGAGGGATCAGCCAAATGACAAATGATTTAGGTAAACTAAAAAAACGGTCAGAGCTGTGGCAATTGAGTTTTAATGTGGATAAGTGCAAGATAATGCACCTGGGACGTAAAAACCCAAGGGCTGAATATAGAATATTTGATACAGTCCTAACCTCAACATCTGAGGGTTGGGATTTAGGGGTTATTATTGCAGAGGATCTAAAGGTAAGTAGTCAATGTAATCGAGCAGCAGGAAATGCTAGCAGAATGCTTGGTTGTGTAGGGAGAGGTATTAGCAGTAGGAAAAGTGATGTGCTCATGCCACTGTACAGAGCAATGGTGAGACCTCACTTGGAGTACTGTGTGCAGTACTGGAGACCGTATCTCCAGAAGGATATAGACATCTTAGAGAGAGTTCAGAGAAGGGCTACTAAAATGGTGTACGGCTTGAAGGAGAAAAGTTACCAGGAAAGGCTTAATGATCTTAACATGTACAGCTTGGAAAAAAGACGAGACAGAGGAGATATGATAGAAACATTTAAATACGTAAAGGGAATCCACAAGGTAGAGGAAGGGAGTATATTTAAACGGAAACAAAGTAGCAAAACAAGAGGACATAGTCTTAGATTAGAGGGGCAAAGGTTTAAAAGTAACATCAGGAAGCATTATTTTCCTGAGAGGGTGGTGGATACATGGAACAGTCTTCCAGTTGAAGTGGTAGAGGCCAAAACAGTAATTGAATTTAAGCAAGCATGGGATAGGCATAAGGCTATCCTAAACAAAAGATAAATCCTGGTAAAGTATCCATGTAATTGGGCAGACTAGATGGGCCGAAAAGTTCTTATCTGCCGACATTTTTCTATGTTTCTATGTGTTAGCTGGGGCAATATATCCATGCCATGTGTTAGCTGGGGCAATATCTCCATGCCATGTGTTAGCTGGGGCAATATCTCCATGTGTGAGCTGGGGCAATATCTCCATGTGTGAGCTGGGGCAATATCTCCATGTGTGAGCTGGAGGCAAATATACCCATGTAAGAGCTAGGGGCAAATATACCCATGTAAATGCTGGGAGCAAATGTACCCATGTGAGAGCTGGGGGCAAATATACCCATGTGAGCTTTCTTTTTTTGGGGGGGTGCAAGTAGCTGGTCTTGCCTAGGGCACAAAATAGTCTAGCACCGACCCTGCATATCCTGATAATGCAGACGCCTTGTGACATTGTGTAAGATAAAGGACACCATCTACAGTTCATAATCTTTCATTTCAACACATATCTCTCGAACGGATAAACAAATACATGAAAGATTAAAAATGAGCAAGTTTCCGTTTTTTTAATTATCTCAAAACAACAATGTGTGCAAATTTTCTGTTTTACTCTGTATTTAATTGTTAACATTAATTTGAAACATGCGATGCAAAGTTATGGTAAAAAAATTGAACAAACATTGCTTTCTAGTGAAGGGGTTAATATCTAAATCCTCTATCCTCCCTCATTTTACCCTAGAGCCGTGTGATGGCAAACTTTTCCTCCCCAGATGTTTCTGAGCTACATGTCCCATGATGCTTAGCCACACATAAGACTGGTGGCTAATGGTGACATGTATGTTTGGGGAAAAAAAATCAATAAACTATAATAGAATTTATTTCATAAAAACAAACAGGGTTATTCAGAGAGCGTGAAAAGCAGGAGAATAACTGGAGAATGAAAAATTCTAGGTCAAAATAGCCAAACCAGAAAAATTCTCCCTTTCATCTCACTTTCCAAATTGGCTATTTTGACCTAGAATTTTTCATTCTCCAGTCATTCTCCTGCTTTTCCGCTCTCTGAATAACCCTGAAAATAATATTATTTGCATAACAGACTTTTTTTAATTCAATTGTAGTTTATATAATTGTGTTAAAACTGACAAGTTTCTTGTTGATAAAAACATTCCCTAAAACACTTTGGCCAGTATTACATAGCGTCCCTGTTTTAGCGAGGGCTAAGGAGGAAAACATGCGCCTGCAGGGTTCTCCTTAGCGTCTCCGTTTTAGCTCCATCTTACAGCAGCCTGCCCTGTAATGCAGCACTAAGCCTCAGGATGCTCGAGCAACGCTAAGCGCTGCCGCAAGCATCACCTCCATGGAGTCCATAGGAGACTCCATTGAGGCTTCGTCTGCTGGTCACATGACCTGCAGGATCTCGCCTGGTACGAGATCCTGCAGGTTGGTGGAGTGATTTGTGGAGGGAGACTGAGCGACTTCTTCCCCCAGTCTATCTCTGCTCCTGGAGGCCTGAAGCAGCGGATCAGGACGCAGATCTCGCCAAGAGATGAGAGGTGAGTATGTGATTTTTTTGGGGGTTTTACAGCTGGTGATACCTGATTCCACAGAAGCAGAATCAGTTAGTTAGCACCAGCTCCTAGCTGTGGTAAACGTTTGAGTTAATCGCAGCTCCGAATCACTAAAACTGGTTTTTTAACCCGTTGCTGTTTGCATTGTAGGGCCACTTAACCCTAACGTTAGCGCTCAGCTGTCTTAGCTTAAGTATGTAATAGGGCCTTTAAGTATAGAACTAAAATAGTGTTCTTATTTATATAATAAATATGTATTTCTACAATTTCTGTGGTCATACATACATTTTTCCATCTCTCTTCCAATATCTCTATATCAGTTACTGTGCCCTATCAGGGTTATTCAGAGAGAGTCGATCTGACCCTGAAATGTAACCGGACACTGAATTTCAGCGATCTGGGACATTTTGGGGCGAAACGGCTATTCAGAGAGCAGGCAATTCGCCAAATCTTGCACGTACGGTGCCTGTTCGAGGGCAGTGAAATCCCCCATAGAGAAGCAATGGTTCGTCTATTCAGAGAACACCGAACAGCTGAGGAATGTCAGTGAAGTGCCCTGCCATTCGGTGGTTTCATTCGTCATGTTTATTCAGGCGAATCCCATAGGCTTCAATGTTAAAAATATTCCAGTTTTAAACCAATATCTAATAAACCGTTTATCATTTTATTCTGCAGTAAAAAGTCTCTTTATTTTTAGATTTTTTTGGGATCTTTTAGGCAATTTTTGTCAAAAAAGGTTTCCATTTTTTTTAAAATATTTTTTTCTTTTTTTTCTGTAACTGCCCCTTTTTATTATCATTCATTGGATCTTATGTGTAAATTCCAGACATTTTCGTTCAGTATACTTTTGCAAACAGCGTTTCAAATTTCAAACTTTCAAATGAACTGTTTTTTTTTTTTCCACCCCGTTTGTCTGCGTGTCGGCTTTTTCTGGCAGCAGCTCTGCGATGTGATCGCCGGCTGCTCATATTTTTCCAGCGTGTTCGGCTTGGTTTTTGCAGCGGTTTCTGTGGCTTTTCGCCGGGTTTTTCAGTGAATGTTTGGCGACTGTTCTGCGGGTTTGCGGTGAGTATTCCCTGCACTACAGGGGCCCTGTGGTGCTTGCCGAATACATCACAGGGTCGGCAAACTAGGAATCGCCAAATCGCCCCGAAGTGCGGTGACTTTACGGATCCCTTTGAATAACCCTGTATGTATGTGTACAAACATTGTCCACTACGCGTCATTGTAACCTGTGCTGTAATCATGGCAATTACACAGGCAAAAGCATTAACAGAATGTATGTGACGTTGAACATCATGCCTTTATCACCATCAATATTTATGCTGTAAATTCTGTTTAAATATCATGATATCCCAAATGAAGGGTTAATGTGGCATATCCTTGGAAGTCCGGATGATGCGGGGAAATAGCACATGTACGTAATATAATTTTAATGATCCATTGATTATATGCTGCTGTTGGAGCCATAGGCTTTTCAGCCTTCAAGACAGAAAATCCCTTTTCAGAATAATGTTAAAAATGCACTTTTTCTAGACACTCAATCTTACAAAATGATCTATATTTAAGTGTATTCCCCAGTATTTCTAGAGCTTGAGTACAGTGTGGAGCAACACTCAATTTGCACTGTGTGACTAAGAATTATTCTACTACTTTACTTGAAATTCGGTCTTTAACCCCTTAATGACAAACGACGTAACATCTACATCATTAATGATTGGTTTTACAGAGCCCTGGTCCTTAAGGCTAGGGTCAGACGAACGCATTTTTCGCGTTGTCCGTGAAAAGTGCGTTCGAACAAATTGACATATTTTTTCACAGAATACGCGATAGCGGTCATACCATGCGCATGTTCGTCCGTGATTTTGTACGGATCATCAATAAAACACTTTTTGAGTCTGGATGTGATATTGGCCGGACATTAGCAGCGTCTGACGTCTCCTAATCACACACACACGCCGCTAGCGGACGCAGCGCACTCTGTACGTCAGTACTAGCGGTATCACGTTCTCGAAAAAATGCGTTCGTTTGCCACTTGCGTTGCGCAGCCTCACTTTTGTGCGGCCGTTCTTCGTATGCTGCCCATCATTGGACGTCATTTGCTGCTAGCACGGCCGTGATTTAGTGCTGCTAAATGCACGTTGATACTGCGTTAGTCTGACCCTAGCCTAAGGGGTTAAAAAGGAATCCGTGCACAAAGCACTCGATACTTCACTGTGCTAGGGTAATATTATTATACTTTATAAAGCGCCAGCAGGTTCTGCAGTGCTGTAGAAGATTAGTAGACAGAGGATAATGTAATAGGATATAAATATATTTATACAACAGGTAACCTGACAAATATACATTAGTATTGGAGGATGCTGTTACCGAGGGAACCTACAATCTATGTAATCCATGCTTTCTTGTTCACGACAAGAAAACACAATTAGAGGCTTCATTTGAGTTGCGGAAACACTGCACAAAAAGCTATATAATTACATCATTAGTTTGAGATATTTCAAGCTGGAATAAAATAAGCAAGGAACAGAAATGTGAAATGCATATATTGTATAGAATAAACAATTATTAAACATAACATTGAAGTGGAAATGTCTAAAGATTCAATAAGATGAAATTTGCTTCTTAAAAATATTATAGGGACATAGAAATGATGTATGGTAATATTATTTTTAACTATGCTAGTAACTATGGTGAACCGTAAGGTTGGAGTATGTTAAATGGTCTCCAGGACTGTTTTTGAATAACGGTCTGCATTTGGTCTATTGTATGTTCACTAGAAAGGGATTATTCGAAAAACCACTGTCAGGAAACATTGGTTTTTTGAAAAATCATTTTAATTAACCCCTTGGCTGCGGATGTGTGGGGAACGTCATGGGGCTTCCCCACTATATACAGAGAACTTTCCCCACATGTCATGGGGATTCCACAGCAAAGTCGGACATACTTAGCTCTCCGGTCTGGGTCCCACGGTGGTAAGACTTCCTTGAAGTAAAACTGTTCCTTGAGACCCCTGCTGGCGCACTGACATCATCGCACCGCACAAAAGAGTGCCTGAAGGGGAGGGGGCCCATCGGTAAGGGGTAGAGGTACAAGTAAGGCATCACTGGAAAGGTCATAGTCTGAACTTTCCAGCGATGCCCCTCTTAACTCCTTACCTGAGCGCCAATCGCGGACTTCTTCTGGTGGGGGCTGACATCTTGGATGTCAGCCCCACATCCAGGGCCTCCCCTGGTCCTCTGATGTCGTTGCGCATGGGCGCAATGATGTCAGAAAAAGAATTCCCCGCTAGCCAGGCAAGGAATTCTCTATGGTAGAGAAATGGGGGGCCTTTGGAGCCCTGTATCTCCCAATCAATATCAGGTAAAAGGTCATGTTTGGTATTGTTGGAAAGACCAGAGCATGGCCTTTCGAATGATAACAAACATGACCAAGTTATATGTAAAAGAAAAATAAATATATAATAAATAAAAATAAAATTTTCCTTTTTTTTCCCTTTTTTTTATTTTTTATTTATAATGCAGCACTATTATTTGCTTTACAATAATGTGAACAATAATGCTGCATTAACCTCATTTCCCACGATGAAAAATCAAACTTTTTCAGTTTTAGTTCAAATTGTGTATTTTAGCAGAAAAATACAGGAACAGGTTCCCATTTATAATTTTTTTAACAAGAGTACCCCATAGAATATATAACCATTTGACTTGAATGATAAAATGTGAAAAAAAATATTTTGCATGCTGTAAATGAAATCTGAATGGAAAGTCAAATTATTCTTGAAAATTTTTTTGTTATAGCATTCTGTCTGGGCATGATGTATACATAGAATATTGATAAAGTATGAATCTTCCGAGTCTGCTGAAAGTAAGGATATATAATATGTTTGGGTCATATAATAAAACGTGACTTCAAATCGCGTTTAAACATGATGAGCACAAAACGGTAAAAATTAGCTCAGCACACAGAGGTGAAATGCTGAGCAGTGAAGGGGTTATACAATAAGAAATATTTGGGAATATTCCCAATGTATTCCTTTCTATAATAAACTGTTTGGCAAGCAGAGGTCGCCATCCACTGGCCGAATGGAGTTACTGCACCTGCAACTCCAGGAACCGTGCCCCTCCCTAGATGCTTCAGCATCAGTTTTCACTCCCAGAGGGGAGCTTGTGCAGCCAGGAGCCTGTCCTGTTTAAACCCAGCATTCAGAGTCAACGTGTACCAGACCCCCTGCTTGCTCACCGGATTGCCACCTTCTATATTCCTGGACCTATGGACTCCATTTGACTACCCTTCTGGATCATCCCTTTGATACCACGCAAGATTCCCTCAGCGCTTTTCCTGGAACCCCGCTTTCATCTGTGACCTCCCTCCACTTCATCCAAGGACTCCTTCATACAGACCTTCTGCTTATTGTTTATCCAGCTGCCGGACTCCCTGTTTACTGGACTTGTTCTACATTCCAGAAAACCATGCTCTCAGCCCTGTTCCTGTGTTATCCCTCTGTCTGTAAGTTAACACTTCCCTCTCGTGTCCACTCTCATATTCCCCTTTTGTATGCATTGTCAGCCCTGCTCCAGTTCTGCTTATTCAGTTAGTTTACTTCTCCCTCTCTGCCCCTGAACCTGCATATTATATGGTTGACCCCTTCCTTTCTATTCTCAGCCTTCCCTGTGTTTATGTTAGGCAGCCCTCTTCCTATCTTACCCATCATCCTGTGTTGTTATATCCAAATAAACCCTTTTATTATTTGAAACATATTGCCTGCATTGTGTCACTGCAACCTGGGCTCGCACCCTCACCCACCCAGCCTGGCTGGACCTCACAGGTACCTAGCTGATTATAAACAGTTTTAGCACCTTGGCCATCATGTCCATGGTGCTAAACCTTTTGAGGGCACCTTCTGGAGCCCAAAATCAAACCAAATTAGTTTGCAACAAATTAATTTCATTTGCTCTTGTCCTGCTCAGCTGCATTGAGATAATTCGATATCGGGGCATCTTCCTATGAAGACCTGAGTTATCTCGATCTCGGGCTTGAAGGGGTTAAATTTAATATTTTGGACCCAGTATCTCCCAATGAAGATTTGGCGTCACTGCAGCACAATACAGACATGCAAAAACTTTGTTCTATTACTCTTGTAACTACTGATATGGCCTGTGATGGAACTGTCCACACAATTTAAATGACTGCCTTATGAGTTGCTGACTTATTGTAGCAACATGTATATTTCTATTGAATGAGGGTAAATATGTTGAGGTTATATTTTCTGTATATTTCTATTGAATGAGGTTAAGCAAGAGAGAAGAGGGAGGAAGTGTCAAGAGGTGTCTTCAAACTGGTCACCAGTTTGGTGATACACATAGTGCTCTATTACATTCTTCGCGCAAAAATGTGCGCCTGCGCAAAAACGCATTAACGCGAGGGGAAAAACCCTTTGCGCTGAACGTCAGATTACGACGTTCGCGCACAAAATGCGAGTTAATGTCTAACAGGAGTTACCCTGAGCGAGCGAAAGTTCGTGCGCGCATTCCATAGTAAAGGTAACATCACTGCTCTGCATGGAGAGAGCCTGTGGAGTCATGGGTTCGATCCAGCGAGCAACCTCTCCAGTGAATGTCCTTTGGCAAGACACCTAACGGTACATACTCACCAACCAGGACATACTTGAAAACGAGAGAAATCTCAATGTATCCTTCCTGGTAAAATCCTTTCTCAAAAAAAACCCAAAAAACCATTGTGAGCTTCGTGCACTGGTACGCGGCTGGTATTACAATAGATGCGCAACATTTTACGAACGACATTTGCGCGCATAATTTTAATGTCTTTGAAAAGCTGGTGGTAACTGCAAATCTGAACCAAATACACCAGCACGAAAAAAAATACAGCACAGCATAGTTACACATTCTACACATACCCAAACAATAAAATTGATAAGTTGTGTTTTTTTTTTTTATTGCTGCAGCATATACTGTATACTCATATTGATTTTGACAGGCGCAAAAATTGAACGGGAGACAATTGTGGTTCTTAATTCTGATTGGCTGAATCGCGTGAAAAAACAGTCTGCCCACCGATTTCTGCATGCAGCGTTAATTTGCACCTCGTTTTCGCATGTATTTTTTACGCGCAATATTTTCGGACGGACGAAAAAATGTGCTCGGATCGTAATACCAGCTTTAATTTACGCGTATTAACATTTAACGCAGTGCGCAAAAACAATTGCGCTGTGTGTACAAATTTGCACGGAGAATGTAATAGAGCACACCGAAATGTTGCCAACATTTCAGTGCTCTCTCGTTCCCTGCACTCCTGCACAAAGTTCCCCACCCTGCGGTGAATTCAGTATTCACCGCAGGGTCCCCGGAGTGCAGGGAAAACCCGCTGCACACCTGCTGAAAACCCGCTGGAGCCACTGCAAACACCACGCCGAAAACGTTGAAAAAAGCTGATGAGTCGCCGATCACAGCGCAGACCAGCCACCAGAAAATCCCAACAAGCTGACGATTGGGGTAAAAAAAAACAATACGATTGACAGTGTCGAAATTGAAACGCTGTTTTCAAAAAAACTACTGAACGAAAATGCCTGTAATTTACATATAAGGTCCTATGAATGATAATACAAAGGCCTGGTACTGAAAAAAGAAAAAACGCTTTTAAAAAAATAACGGAAAAAATGTTTGCCTAAAAGATCCTAAAATATAAATAGACTTTTTACTGCAGATTAAAATAATAAACAGTTTATTAGATACTGAATAAAAACTGGAATATTTTTAACATTGAAGCCTATGGGATTCGTCTGAATAAACCTGCCGAATTAAAACACCGAAAAGCAGGGCACTTCGGCAACTTTTCTCTGCTGTTCGGTGTTCTCTGAATAGATTAACCATTGCTTCTCTATGGGGGATTTCACTGCCTTTGAACAGGCACTGTACTTGCCTGCTCTCTGAATAGCCGAATGGCCCCGAAATGGCACTGTACTTGGAAATTCCCTGTTCGGTGATATTTCAGGGCCAGATCGTCTCTCTCTGAATAACCCCTATAATCTTGTAGTGCACCGACCATTCATTTTGTTAAAGGATGTTTTCTTTTTTGCAAAAAAACAACACGGAAACCTTAGATACCAAAGTTGCTACTTTAATTGTGCTTACCCAAAGGTAATATCTCTGAGATATCCTTAAGAAATGCATTGGATGCATATAGGTCTTATAGCTATTACTTTTTTTTATTGCTTACCTTATTTATAAATTTTTGTTATTTTACCAAGATCGTCATTCTGTCTACATATTAGGCTTGTGCACTGATTTTTTTTTCGATTTGATTCGGTTCGATTTTTCGGATTTTTAAACTTTTCGATTCGGCTCGTTTCGACCGATTTCTGTTTCGATTCGGTTCGGCTCGATTCGTTTTTCGTGTACATTTTTTTTCGGAATAATCGACCATTTTTCGTATTTTCGTGTCACTTAGCTCGTTTTTTGTATCGACTTTTCGTGATTTCGGAAATTTTCGTTTTTCGAAATTGTACATGTTCTCGGAATATCGACTATTTTTCGTATTTTCGTGTCACTTAGCTTGTTTTTTGTATCGACTTTTCGTAATTTCGGAAATTTTAGTTTTTTCGGAACGTCTGTTCTCGTTTCAAAGCAATAAATTTCGATTTGACACATTTCAAGTGCATTCGAAAATTCCGAAAATATTTAGTTTCGGCTCGGAAAACTTTTCGGATCTGCCATTTTCGGATCTAAAAATTTTCGCAAATTGGCCGCATCCGAAAACACGAATTGGGAAATTTCGTGAAAATTCCGAAATTCCGAAACCCGAAACGCACATCCCTACTACATATTGCAAAACACCCCCATTTATTCCTCCACTTAGTTCCTGTCAGTTCCAGCTCCAGTTCAGACTGGCACTAGCAGGGCAATGCTTGGAAAGATGAGTATTGATACTGTTATGCTCTGAAAGTTATTTGCTCCTATGAGCATCTGTCCAGCAGCAGCGGCTATTGTTTTATTGGGTTGTGCAATATTGCCTTGTGAGTGTCATATTTTATTCTCTTTGCAAAATTACCCCTTTATTCCTTACTGTATATGTACCATAACACATGTGATGCCTGCACAACATTTTGGCAGCATGAACAACAAGCTGAAAAAACATTTCAACACTGGCAAACCTAGTGCAGGGTCTCTCCCAAATTAATTCTTTGCTGTGATACAATCATCCAAAAACTGTAGCTTAATTAATCCCGTCTGATCTTGTATGCAACAACTGTACATTATGTTTGTAACAAAACTCACTTATGACATTTTTTGCAATATTATTATTAAATTTGTTATTTTTTTCCTCTGTTTTATTTACTTCAATATTATTAAATAAAATGCAGGAATTTGAAAACAAAACAAACAATACAATTGTATATAGAAATGTCTCCAAAAATATCTTCAGAATTTTCTCCTTTTTATATCATGGGAGTTTCACAACCCTTGAAATGGATACAGTATATGACATTTTGTTGTTCTCTGAAGAGCCTTCTCATTTTGTGATATAAATTTAATGAAATATGCCAGCCCCGTATATTATTTTACAAGAGCTTTGAAGCAAATGGCTTTAGACCAGGGGAAGAACGCGAATAAATGTTTCAGCAACATATGGCTGAGTACTAATGGGGTTATATAAACAGGTGTTTCAGCATTTAGCCAAAGGGAAGGTTTTAAATCAGTTACAAGAATGATATCTTTTTTGAATGCATTAGCTAGATTCGTCTGGTAGGCATATGGTAAACTTTATCTCTATTAATTGACTCACATTTTCTTATGTTAAGCATTTTAAACATGGCACTTATCAAATGTCCAATTTTCTTCTGTGAGAATGTGGCATTACTTGATTCTGTAGAGTATTAGATTTTCTTTTATATTAATCAACACCATGGTTGCCTCAATGTGGCTCAGAGTGTCTGGCAAGAGCCTCAGTACATGGGATATTTGTGCTCATTCCGGAATTTAAGCCGCCATTTCTAACAAACCAGCAACTTTATTGATATACAGGTAAGATACAATAGAAAGATAACCGTAACATAAATTAAAGGAAATGATGACTACTACAGGTTGCCAGTGAGGGAAACAGTCCAGGAGACTAGTAGATAAACTCAAAGAAAGATAGATGGATGGCAGAGAGACATCACAGTATACAGGTCTGGAGGATGGCAGCAGTTGCGTTTGATGATGAAGGCCAGCAGATGGAGAAGTGGTAACAGCAAACAGGTAGATGATCTCCTGAAAAGGTAGTGGTGCATAGAGGCAGGACACAGGACAAAGTAGCCTGGTGACTTTCAGGTTTGGAGGTAGAAGCATCTGGTGCTTGAAAGAAGGCAAGGGAAGGGATTCAACAAGATGAGGTCTACGTGATGTCAGCCGGGCAAGGGCTGTCTGGAATCACCATGGCAAGTGTTTGCTGGAATCATATAGGCAAGAGCTGCCAGGAATCTGCAGGGCAGCAGCTGCCTAGTAAAGCAGAACAAGGGCCGCCATCACGGGGATACAGGGGATGATGTGTACCAGGCGCAGGGACTTCAGGGGCCCAGACCCCTGCCATACAGAGCAGCATGTAGCTGCCATGCCTGTGTACGTATTGCATCAAACCCCTGGTGGTCTAGTGCTTGAGCCCTTGGCACAATCCCATTCCCAACTGATCCAGCAGAGAGCTGACGCAGCATCGGGTGCAGATCGCATGATTTCTCTCTTGCATGAGTTACATTGATGCGGCTGAGCACAAGACAGCTACATGGTGCAGAGTGCTTTGCTCCCTACTGTCATGCCACCAGACTGGAGACCATGGAATCCCCTTGATTGAGCCGATTCAGGCCTGCCTTTACACCCCTTGCCCATCAATCCAGCATAGGACTACCCTCTAACGTGTCTTGGCTCCGTTTACCTGACTATTGATCACTGTCCCATTCCCTATTTAAGGGTGGTGCTCACTCCTAGCAGGGTTCAGTACTGAGTCTTCAGTGTGGATTAAACACTGCTGCTCTTACTCCTGATCTTTGTTGCCCTGAAAACCTTCAGCCTTGTATCCTGCGCTGTCCTCTACACGCATCCAGCCCTGTCCTCTACACGCATCCAGCCCTGTCCTCTACACGCATCCAGCCCTGTCCTCTACACGCATCCAGCCCTGTCCTCTACACGCATCCAGCCCTGTCCTCTACACGCATCCAGCCCTGTCCTCTACACGCATCCAGCCCTGTCCTCTACACGCATCCAGCCCTGTCCTCTACACGCATCCAGCCCTGTCCTCTACACGCATCCAGCCCTGTCCTCTACACGCATCCAGCCCTGTCCTACGCATCCAGCCCTGTCTCTACACGCATCCGCCCTGTCCTCTGCACGCATCCGGCCCTGTCCTCTACACGCATCCAACCCTGTCCTCTACACCCATCCAGCCCTGTCCTCTGCACGCATCCGGCCCTGTCCTCTACACGCATCCGGCCCTGTCCTCTACACGCATCCAGCCCTGTGCTCAGCAGGCATCAAAAGGGTTGTTCAGAGAGCATCGAAATTTCAGCGCACTCTCCTTCGGCACACTTTGGCACCTTTAATCCTGCGCTAAGGTGGTCAATGGGTGTAGAGAGTGTCCATTTAATCAAGAGATTTTGTTTTTTAACAAACATCATGTCTTGTGGAAGTGCCTTTCCATTCTTCGGTTGTTAGGTTAGGCTAGGGTCAGACTAACGCATTTTTCACGTTGTCCGTGAAAATGTGCGTTCGAAGAATGGACGTATTTTTTCACGGAATACGCAATAGCGGTCATACTATGCGCAGTTTCATCCGTGATTTTGTACGGATCATCAATAAAACACTTCTTGCATCTGGACGTTATGTTGGCCGGACATTAGCAGCGTCTGATGTCTCCAATTCACGCACACACGCCGCTAGCGGACGCAGCGCACTCTGTACGTCAGTACTAGTGGTTTAACGTTCTCGAAAAAATGCGTTCATTTTCCACTTGCGTTGCGCAGCCGGACTTTTGTGCGACCGTACTTCGTATATTGGCCGTCATTGCCCGGCATCTGCTGCTAGCACGGCCGTGATTAAGTGCGCCAGAACGCGCGTTCGCACTGCCTCAGTCTGACCCTAGCCTAAGGAGAACCTTTACTTGTATAGTTGGCGAACTACCTGCTTTCTAAATAGCTGAATGGCCCTGAAATTGCACCAAACGGGGAAATTCACTATTTGGTGCAGTTTCGGGGCCAGATTGTTTCTTTTTGAATAACCCCTATAGAGACTTTTTCATATCTGGGTCTTATTCAGAGGGATAAAATGGAAGAACACATCTTATTTTGGTATTTATCTGTGTTGTAGAGCAGAATTACTAAATAATTGCAAATGATACCTACTTTGTATTTGTGAAAACAGAAATAAAGATAAATCTATAGCATAAAACAGTCTGCTTTATAAAAGAACTACTTCTATCCTGCATAAAAAGAATCCATAAAAACAACAAATTATACCCAGATTTTTTCAAGTGTCGATTCGCCTAGCAAAGTATCAAGCAGCAGTCCTACAGTAATTGCACATTTGTATCTCAAGTTCTTTACTCGAAGATATTTTTCACATTTGCCTTGCAATTTTGCTTGCTGATAAAACTTTTATGTGTTTGTTTGAACTCTTTATTTGTGCTTATTTGAACTGAATGAGTGTAAATAATTAGGTTCATAGTTTATACACAAACACATATGCTTTTTTCTTTACAGTAATAACAGAAGGTCTACATGAGATCATTAACAAGGGCTACAAATAAATATAAGGGTCTGTTCACTAAAAGGTGAAACTCAGGATAATGACTGGAGAATGGAAAATTCTAGGTCAAAATAGCCAAACCATAAAAATTCTCCCATTTATCTCACTTTCCAAATCGTCTATTTTGACATAGAATTTCACTTCTCCAAAAGTTCTCCAGAGTTTCACCTTTTAGTAAATAGACCTGATGGTATAACACAGCTACACGCAACAAATCACCTCTTCACCCTAAGCTAGATCCACACGAGTAAGGACTAGGGAATGCTTTTTAACAGCTAATACACAAATGGCAGAGGAGACAACTGTCCAGTACTGCTTAAACTAAGGATGTAAGAGCAAGTGTAGGAAAGCATAGGTACTCTTTCATAAACAGTGAAAGACTTATAAGGGGAGCTATAGTCAAGATGGGGGAGCACTGAATTATTTGCTGAGAATACCAGGATGAGTAGGCGAATATAATTTGAGGGGCTCATTGCTGGTGTTGGATAGTACAGCCATGAGAAGGGACCAATTAGAGAAGAAATTCCCCATCTTCTGTTTATGGTGGAGTGAGACCTCCATCCAGTCATTGAGGAAAAGTGAATATATGCTATCATAAAACAAAATTTATGTTTTTAAATTGCATAGGATAAACATTCTGAGTGTTGTCTGTTCAATGACTAAAGGGGTTATTAAGAGAGAGCCAATCTGGCCCAGAAATGTAACCAGATGCCGAAATTCAGCGTGCGGTGCCATATCGTGGCGGTTCAGCTATTCAGAGAGCAGGCAGTTTTCCAAATTCTGGCGAATTGCCTGCACGTACGGTGCCTGTTCGGCGGCAGTGAAATCCCCATAGAGAAGCAATGGTTAATCTATTCAGAGAACACCGAACAACAGTGAAAAGTTGCCAAAATGCCCTGCTGTTTGGTGTTTTCATTTGGCAGATTTATTCAGACAAATCCCATAGACTTCAATGTTAAAAATATTCCCAATTTTATCCAATATCTAATAAACCTTTTATAAATTATATTTTACAGTAAAAATTATCTTTATTTATAGAATTTTTAGGATGTTTTAGGCATTTTTCTGGATTTTTTCGGCAAAATAATTTTCTGTTTTTTTTTAAATACCGTATTTTCTGGAGTATAAGACGACCGGATGTATAAGACGACCACCTAATTTTCCAGTTAAAAAATAGGTTTTGGACTATACTCGTCATATTGTATTGTGTATCCCGCATATAAGACGACCCCCAATTTTTGGGGGATTTTTTAAGTATAAAAAGTAGTCTTATACACCAGAAAATACTGTAGTTTTTTTTTTTTTGGTAACAGATCTTTTTATTATTATTCATATTTTTGTTCAGTAGTTTATTTGCAAACAGTAATTCAATTTTGAAAATTTCAAGTATACTTTTGTTTATTTTTACCCCGTTTATCAGCTTATCGGCTTTTTCCAACGGCTGCTCTAAGATGTGATCGCCTGTGTGTGCATTTTGTTATAGTAAAACAAATTATTTGTCTGATTTCAGATGCAAAATTCCAATAAATTTCTTACAAACCATTGTAATTTCATAACCAAAAATGTTGCCTATTCAGTTGCCTAAAAAATTAATCTTATACTGTACGGATTGAGTTGCCCTGAATGCATTAGACTGTGGTGCTGTTCATTTGTACAGCTTTCCATAAATGTAACTAACAAAGAAGCATTGTGAAAATCCCTACATAATCATTTCAGGTGAAATAACTATAGAATATATATATATATATATATATAATCCTTTGTGCTTTACTGCATAATTAATGTAAAAGCAAGAAGCACTCTAATGCATAGAACTTGTGTTTTTTAAATTTATATATTTACTTTATTTAATTTATATATTAAAAAGGAACAGGAGCAAAAGATTTAGCTTGAACATATTTTTTTAAAACAAATACGTATAGAAAGGACTTGTGTTTAATGCTAATGCGTGCAAATTAAATTTAAAGTTATACTACGGCTTGTTCTCCTCAATCTACGAGACTTTCTGAAATTATGCACAACTTTCCCATACATGGTTTTACTGTAATGGATGTGTTGTGGCATATAGGTACTTAACCTAATGTACCTAATTGAAGATCTGGAATCCTAAGTAACTGGATTGAGTGACACATAAACTAAATGATTTGAAAATGACATCTAACATATTATGCAAATATTTATTGACTGCATCATAGCTAATGAAAATAAGTAATGCTGCTTATTTGTATAAACAAGTGAAGTTTATTCGTATAAATGAGGAATCGAAGGGAAAAAAATTATGGATTTACAAATTTTAGGACAAATAGGTCAATTGGGGAAAAAGCTTAGAAGCATGATATGGTCTGGATACCTGAGTTTCTCTTGGGTATCGCACTGATCTCGCGTGCTCCATAATTCTTGTTTTAAGCTTACGTATCGTCTTGCCCACATAGAATTTGGTTATTCAATAACATTTTGTCTCCAAGCTATAGGAGAACCTTTTGAGTTTATTTGTCATATGACCTTTATCCGTTTGTCAGTTTTTGTCTGCCCGAGTTAAGGCAGCAGGTTCTCTTAGTGGCAAATTATTAAAAGTTAAAAGTTACGTTTTAATTATATCCACCATATCGTGCTTCTAGGATATTTCCTAGGACCAGAGTTACCCCCATGATATTTTGACCACAATATTGGTCTATTTCTAGTAAGATGGGAATCTACGAGCTCTACCAATTGAACTAAAACCACAGCTGTACTGTATTACTTTGTATCAATTGGGGAGAAAACTGTAAAACTCAAACTTTTTCCCCTTGATTTTATTTTGTTTAAAATTAGCTATTCTCTGGCAATTTCATGAAAAGGTCCAGATTGCTGAATATCATTGATTACTACATTCAATCGAAAAATAGTCTTCTTGAGATATTGTAATATTTAAATTCTATAAAAGACTTGATAATACTTAATGTGGAAACTGATTTTCAGTTACAAGTTGTTAGGTTACAATCATTAATGCAACCCCTCGTTGCATGTCTTTCCTACTTCACAAGCCTATTCCTTCTAGATCATGCTAGTCTGCAGGCAAACTCTGCCTGTCCTCTGTTTATACCCACACCTGCAACACGCGCCCCCAAGTGTTACGTCCTCAGCCTCTGCCGCGCTTCCTGGGGGGTCAGGGCGTCCGGTGGCATCGCTGGCTGGTCGGTTGCCAGTAGTGAGTGCTGGCAGAACGGCATCTAAGGGGGTGGGGCTTAGCATAATGATGAGCCACCAGCCTTTAAAGTAGGAAGAGAGGATCTGCTCCACACCCTGACGTGGAGTATAGTTCCCGCATCGCCTTCTATCTTGCATATTCTAATTGATACTTTTGTTGCTGACCTGATTTTGTACGAGGACCCTGTATATGTTGTGACCTGGCTATTCCATTTGACTATTCTCATTTCTTATCCCTATTGTGCTTTTGCCTGTGAGGTTTGGTTTTCATGTTTGTGTTCTGCTGCAAGTTTTCTGTTTTCTGTTTGCTAGATACCTGGTTGGAGGCCTAATCGCAAGGCATCCAGTTGTTTGTTGTTTTGTTCCTGCTGATTGCAGCATTTATCACAAGTTTTATGATTTGAGTCCTGCCCTGCAGCCTGTTGAATTTTTATCTGTCAAAGTATCTTGTCAAGTATCCTGTCTAGTATCTGTATATTCCTAGTTGCTATACAAAATCCAAGCTCTGCTTTTAGGCCTGCCTTGCAGGCTATTGTACTCGGTGAGTTCCTACTCTGTATAGCTGAGATAATACAGAATCCAAGCTCTGCTTGTAGGCCTGCCTTGCAGGCTATTGAACTGAGTTCCCACTCTGTATGATCGTATATACAGAATCCAGTCATTGACTGAAGGCCTGCCCTGCAGGCTGATAAACTCATGTAGTTCCTACTCTGTATGTTTCAAATCTAAGAATAAAGTGTTGCCTGTTTTATGTGTTTCATGTATCACGATCATTGATATTCAGCAATCTGAAACATATCTTGACCACGTTTGTATTGTATCATGTCTTTGTATCAGTTCACTTAGAGTATTTGTGTTTTGCACTAAGCTGTCTTTTGGTCTTGAAACCAATTGAGTTTAGCTGCTATTCAGGTCTGTCTATTTACTCCCTGGCTTGGGAGATCAGATTACAGCCTTTATTGCTCTTTGTGTTTTAGAAATCTGTCCAAAAGGATCCTAATATGCTATTCGAGGTGAGTGCCATAGCGCACCGTTACACCAAGACTTCTCAAATGTCCTGTAGAATGGTCAACCTCGCCCAATCAGACGTTCCCCTAGTCTTCAGGCCTTCAAAAAGTCAAAATCCATCTCTTCTGATTAGCATACTACATCGCTGATGTGGACCTATCCCTCTTGCCTACTCCAAACCTGGTCATTTCCATGTCCTCACCATTTCTGAAACACTAGTGCTAGCGATCCTGACGACCAATATAACTCCTCTTGTCTTCCTCCCCCCAACTCCTCCAGATTGTAAACTCGTCCGAGCACGGCCCTCTATACCTCTTGTTTCTGTTCCTATGTTTGTTGTAATTTTGTCTCCTTCTCAATGAATATTGCAAAGCACTGCGGAAACTGTTGCCGCTAAATAAATGATTATAATAATAATCTTGCATGTAGGAGTTTTGTGCAAGTCATAATTCAATTATCAGAAGTGTCTTTCATTTAGAATATTCAAATGTTCTGCTAGTTTTTAGTCTTATTTACATATTTTTTTATATTGTTTTGGATGGGACTTATTCCCTTGATGGTTTTATAGTAACATCTGCTAAATATTTGTATTATTTCCAAACTGTATTAATGTATTCCTTTGTACCTTCACTAAACACCTATTACTCGGCGCAAATTGAAATATTAATGACTATGAAAAGGTAAACATGTAAAAAAGTATTTTAATATTATAAACAGACTGCACTATCCATTGAGGAAAATTAAACTGATATTTCCATTTTCCTCCCTACAATTTAATTTCCTAATTTTTTGGCAGGCCGAGCTCAGCTCCAGATGTCCTAGTTTAGAAATTGTAAATGTTGACAACTACATGCATATAAATGGTAATTCTTTATACTAATGTCACCTACATTAGCTTTTAACAATGGCTTGGGAGAAAGAAAAATAATGGCTCAGGGAAAAGAAAGATAAAGGCATCTGGTCAGTCGAAGTGACTTGATACAACAAATACAAAGAGTCTATTCATACAGTGTAAAATTGCTTACAAGAGCATGTTTAGCAATAATCATCAATCACGTTGTAATAACCTATTAAGTGCGTAATGTGTACTTTTAACAGTATTGTAATCATGCTAATTAAGGTCATTCCTAATAAAACAAAACACAAAAATCGAATTAAGTTTCATCAGAGAATTAATTTTGCATATTGCCAATGTCACAATGACTTTTTTGTTTTTACAAAGTTACACCAGATGATCTTTCAAATATTCCATTTTCTTTTAGCACAATTCTATACACTGATCATCTATGACATTAATACCACCTGCCTTATATCATGCTACCAAAACAGCTCTGATGTGTCAAGGCATGGGCTCCACAAGACCTCTGAACGTGTCTTGTGGCCTCTAGCTCAAAGACACTAGCAGAGGATCCTTTAAGTACTGCAAGTTTCTGAGTGGGGCCTCCATGGATTGAATTTGTTGATCCAGCACATCCCACAGATGTGCAGTCAGATTGCGATCTGGGAAATATGGAGGCCAAGACAACACCTTGAATTCTTTGTCTTGTGTAAGTGTTCAGGACTGGCATTAGGTGGTTATAGCACTGACAGTTGTAAAGGGTCCTGTTGACCATGCAAGCTCATCCAGTTTGGACCCCATCTAAAAACCTGATATGGACCATTAGCCCCTGCACCCCCCCCCCTTACGTTGCTCCCCTATATAATGTACCGGTGTCGTAGCTCACTAATTGCTGTGTGCTGCTTTAAGATGCTGCAGCTCTCACATCTTTAAGAAGACACTGACTGCAACTGTATCAAATTACCATATTTGATGCACTAGACAAGATTGATATCAGTCACAGATTTGCCCAGTTTTGGTGGGTTCAGCATAAGCTCACAGTAGTAGACCAGCAGCAGCTCTACAGCCAGTACAATCATGGATGGTGGTTGACATTCAGCAGCCAGGACCCATGATGGACTCCCTGCTTGGAGAAAGAGGGCAGAAGATAGTCTAACCACAGGGTCAGTAAACATTTTTGTTCCTGGTGCAAGGTTAGGTTCTGGGGAAGTACTTTTGGTCCTGAGAGAGGTAGGTAAGTCACTAGCAGGTATATATAGCCTTTGGTGAGGGGAGTTTAGGCCATTGAAGATTAATCTTGGCCTTTGGGGGATAACCTTGGTCTTTAGGTGGTAGGTTAGGCCTTTGGGGGTCAAGCTTGGCTCTGGGAGTGGGTAGTCTTAGCTTGGGTGGAATATTGGCAATTTATGGCCTAAGTCAGTTAGCTGAGGGGGTACTTCTGTAAGGATGGTTAGCCCCCTGAGGAGTACGCAACTCCCATTACTATCCTGAATTACGCAATGATAGCAACCAGCCCCGGAACTTACAAGAGTAAAAATATTATTCGATACATGGTCAAACACTGTAATTCCTACAAGTGAGATTTTTGGTTTACTAATAATGGCCATTCCAAGAGTAAGCCAACCGCCATGACAAGGCATACAGTCAGGTCTAGAAATATTGGGACATCAACACAATTCTAACAACTTTGGCTCTATACACCACCACAATGGAGTTGGAATGAAACAAACAAAATGTGCTTTAACTGCAGACTGTCAGCTTTAATTTGAGGGTATGTACATCCAACTCAGGTGAACGGTGTAGGACTTACAGCAGTTTGCAGATGTGCCTCCCACTTGTTAAGGGACCAAAGGTAATGGGACAGAATAATAATCATAAATCAAACTTTCCCTTCTTAATACTTGGTTGCAAATCCTTTGCAGTCAATCACAGCCTGAAGTCTGGAACGCATAGACATCACCAGATGATGGGTTTCATCCCTGGTAATGCTCTGCCAGGCCTCTACTGCAACTGTCTTCAGTTCCTGCTTGTTCTTGGGGCATTTTCCCTACAGTTTTGTCTTCAGCAATTGAAATGCTTCCTAAAATGGGATTCAGGTCGGGTGATTGACTTGGCCATTGCATAACATTTCACTTCTGTCCCTTCAAAAACTCTTTGGTTGCTTTTGCAGTATGCTTTGGGTCATTGTCCATCTGCACTGTGAAGCGACATCCAATGAGTTCTGCAGCATTTGGCTGAATGTGAGCAGATAATATTGCCCGAAACACTTCAGAATTCATCCTGCTGCTTTTGTCAGCAGTCATATCATCAATAAATACAAGAGAACCAGTTCCATTGGCAGCCATACATGCCCACGCCATGACACTACCACCACCATGCTTCACTGATGAGGTGGTATGCTTAGGATCATGAGCAGTTCCTTTCCTTCTCCATACTCTTCTCTTCCCATCACTCTGGTACAAGTTGATCTTGGTCTCATATGTCCATAGGATCTTGTTCCAGAACTGTGAAGGCTTTGTTAGGTGTTGTTTGGCAAACTCTAATCTGGCCTTCCTGTTTTTCAGGCTCACCAATGATTCACATCTTGTGGCGAACCCTCTGTATTCACTCTGGTGAAGTCTTCTCTTGATTGTTGACCTTGACACACAAACACCTACCTCCTGGAGAGTGTTCTTGATCTGGCCAACTGTTGTGAAGGGTGTTTTCTTCACCAGCGAAAGAATTCTGCGGTCATCCACCACAGTTGTTTTCCGTGGTCTCCTGGGTCTTTTGGTGTTGTTGAGCTCACCGGTGCGTTCCTTCTTTTTGAGAATGTTCCAAACAGTTGTTTTGGCCACGCCTAATGTTCTTGCTATCTCTCTGATGGGTTTGTTTTGTTTCTTCAGCCTAATGATGGCTTGCTTCACTGATAGTGACAGCTCTTTGGATCTCATCTTGAGAGTTGACAGCAACAGATTCCAAATGCAAATAGCACACTTGAAATGAACTCTGGGCCTTTTATCTGCACATTGTAATTGGGGTAATGAGGGAATATCACACACCTGGCCATGGAACAGCTGAGAAGCCAATTCTCCCATTACCTTTGGTCCCTTAACAAGTGGGAGGCACATCTGCAAACTGCTGTAAGTCCTACACCGTTCACCTGAGTTGGATATACATACCCTCAAATTAAAGCTGACAGGCTGCAGTTAAAGCACATTGTGTTTGTATCATTCCAACTCCTTTGTGGTGGTGTGTAGAGCCAAAGATGTTAGAATTGTGTCGATGTCCCAATATTTCTGGACCTGACTGTATCTCGTGTGTGACTAAAAAATAAAAAGTGCAAAACCAGCAACAAACATTAAAATGTAAAAAAGATATACTTTCTGTGAAAAAAATAGAAACCATGATGTGCCTCATAAGGAGAAAATTCTCAAATAGTGTTTTCTTCTTAAACTCCAAAAATAGCATTATGGTTTCTTTTTTTTTCACTGAAAGTATTTTTTTCACATGTTTATGTTTGTTGTGGTTTTGCACTTTTTATATTTACTCACCCATGAGGTTTGCCTTTTCGTGGTGGCTGGGTTTGCGTTTGGAATGACCATTGTCAGTTATCCAAAAATCTCACTTGTTGTAGGCATTACAGGATTCGACCACATATCACATTATATTCTTTTGCGTGCAAGCCGCTGAGCGGAGCAGACCATACATAGTGCCCTATCACCTGCCCTAAGCTAAAACAGGGATGCTAAAGGGAAAAATTTGCTGTCGCAAATCTCCCCTTAGCATCCCTGTTTTACAAGCACATTATGAGGCAGGCGCTTAATCCAGCAGCCTGCCCTGTAGCGGCCGCTAGTCTCCAGGATGCTCAGGGCAGTGCTAACGCGCCGTTGCAAGCATCCCCTCCATGGAGTCCATAGGAATTCATGGAGGCTTCTCCTGTCAGGTCACATGACCGGTAGGATCTTGCCTCCCGCGAGATCCTGCAGGTTAGGCGGAGTGATCGTGGAGGGAGACTGGGGACTTTTTTCACCAGTCTCACTCTGCTCCTGTCATCCAGAAAAGATGGATCGGGCCACTGTTCTTGCCGCGGGATGAGAGTTGAGTATTTGACTTTTATGGGGGTGGGGGGTTCTAGCTGCTGCTAACTGATTCTGCAGAAACAGAATCAGTTAGCACCAGCTCTGAGCTGGTTCAGCGAGCATGAGACATCATTTTCGCATATGAATTGGCCACTGCACAGTCCAGACCGTAACAGCACTAAGAATCTTTGGAAGGTGCTGGAGAAGACTTTACGCAGCGCTTTGTCTCTCCCATTATCAATAGAAGATCATGTTAAAAAATTAATGGAACGCTGTTCGGAAATATATGTTGTGACATTGCATAAGCTTATTGAAATGATGCAACAGCGAATGCGTTCCATAATCAAAGCAAAAGGCAGCCCAACTAAATATTAGAGTGTGTGACAGGCAGTGTATATATATAATGTGAGGACGAGATTACGTTAAAGCCAAGGTCTCTAGAAATAACTATATTTGCAATTTTTTTCTAAGCAAGCAGAGTTTCACAATACAGGTAATCAACATTTTAGTTCTCCCATCCAGACTTTTCTCAGAGCTTGAAAAATGTCCTGATGGAGACTTACATTTTGATTATGTGTATTGTTGCACTCAGCTTGCATGGAATAAATAATATGCACAATTACTTTACAGGTTGCATATGATTGGACTGAGTCTGCATCCAGGTAGTATATTTGGGACACAGTGAAGGGGAAATTTAAGCACAGACCCTCAAGAGAAAATCCCATATTAGCTTTTCCATTGCAACCTTTGCCGCATTTTCCTCTTATAGAAAGAATACATATGAATTATTTCCATGATTGACCATATAAAATTTGATCAAGCTAATATTTATTGGTGAAGACCAAGCCCTGTAAGCAATTTAGCTGCTCAGTTATTTGTCCGGTAGCCTGTAATCCTTCATATTTATGTTTTTTTAGTGAATAAATCTCAACAATATTTTTTATTGGTAACATTTAATTTTGTATTTGACAATATCGACTATACTGCACATCCTGGTGCCCTGATATAGAGTATAGCAGATATGGTGTGCCACAGGAGCAATTCAAAGGAATTTTTGTCCAATCCCTGAACCACTGTTGCACAGTTTGAGCCCAATTAATCCTGGCAATGCCATCTTGGAATATGCCTGGGCTTCAGGGAAGAAAGAATCCATTGATGGAACCTGGTCATTTAGTATATTCAGGTTGTCAGCTGACCACATATTTTGGGCACATAACGTTGCGGATCCTAGACTTGACCAACTGAAGCACCTCCAGATCATCACAGGCTTGTACAGTAGATGACTAAGGCTAGGGTCAGACTAACGCATTTTTCACGTTGTCCGTGAAAATGTGCGTTCGAAGAATGGACGTATTTTTTCACGGAATACGCAATAGCGGTCATACGATGCGCAGTTTCATCCGTGATTTTGTACGGATCATCAATAAAACACTTCTTGCATCTGGACGTTATGTTGGCCGGACATTAGCAGTGTCTGACATCTCCAATTCACGCACACACGCCGCTAGCGGACGCAGCGCACTCTGTACGTCAGTACTAGTGGTTTTACGTTCTCGAAAAAATGCGTTCATTTTCCACTTGCGTTGCGCAGCCGGACTTTTGTGCGACCGTACTTCGTATATTGGCCGTCATTGCCCGGCATCTGCTGCTAGCACGGCCGTGATTAAGTGCGCCAGAACGCGCGTTCGCACTGCCTCAGTCTGACCCTAGCCTTAGCAGTGAATTTTGTGCAGTCATGTGAACATCTCAATCAGACCTCACATTTTATCAGGTCTATTCAAAGAAAGGTGTACCTCAGGAGAATGACTGGAGAAGTAAAAATTCTAGGTCAAAATAGCCAAACCAGAAAAATTCTCCCATTTATCGCACTTTTCAAATTGACTATTTGGTCTAGATCAGGGCTCGAAATTTCCACTCGCCTACACGCATTTGGCGACTAGAAATTAAGTGAGGGTGAGTGGAAATGCAGACACAGGCAGCATAATAAATTATTTTGTGCTGTGTATTCAGGCAGTCCCACCGTGCAGCCCCCCATCCCCAGGCTGCACGGTGACAGGAAACGGCTGCCTAACCTGACCAAGCTCGTCGCTGTCACTGGCGGGGGGGGGGGGGTGAAGATGAGCTTCCCTGCCACCTCGCTCTGCTCACATTGGGTCTGATGACTGGGTATAGATTTTTTTATTTTTTTATTTATTTTATATTTATAAAAGGATTTTACCAGGAAGGATACATTGAGATTTCTCTCGTTTTAAAGTATGTCCTGGGTTCAAGCACATGGTTACAGACATACAAAGTAGTAAAATGCAAGAAATTAACACAAAACAAATATACAGATTAACAGAAAATAATTATGTAGGAAATATAGTCACTATGCTACATGTTTACAGGTGCATTCCTTATTGAGGTATGTTAATATGGAGCTCGTAAGGGACTTTAGACTGGTGGAAGATTTGATGGCGTCTGGGAGGTTATTCCATAATTATGGTGCTCTGTAGGAAAATGAGGATCGAGCCACTTGCTTTTTGTATTGTGGTACTGCAAGTAAGGTGCTGGTCCTGGATCGGATGTTATAGGATGAGGGAACTGCTGAGGGAAGCAGCCTATTCAGGTAGGGTGGTAGCTTCCCAGAAAAGATCTTAAACACCAGGTTGGAAAGGTGAAGGGTACGTCTAGATTCCAGCGATGGCCAGTTTAGTTCTTTTAACATGTCACAATGGTGGGTCATGTAGTTACATTGTAGCACAAAGCGACAGAATGAGTTGTACATTGTAGTAAGTTTCTGGAGGTGCGTTTGCGGGGCGGCTGCATACACTACATCTCCGTATTCAATAGCTGGCATAAGCATTTGCTGTACAACCTGCTTTCTTACCGCGGGGCTCAGGCAGGATTTGTTTCTGTACAGGGCACCTAGTTTGGGGTAAATTTTACATGTATCTGGGGTCTGATGTTTGGGTATTAATGTTATTTTTGAAACTTTATTCTAAATAAAACCTTTAACAGTGTAATTTCATAAGATAATTTAAGGGTGTGTGTTTAGGGGCAGAGTTAAGGGCTGGGTAGGGATTAGGTGGAGCAACTGGTGGCGAGTAACTCTTATGGCCTAGTGAGGAGGGATGAGCCAAACACCCCTGTGTTTGGTTCGCATTCGAACTCGAACAATTTCGAAAGTTCGAGTTCGAACTCGAACTCAAACCGAACTCAATGCAAGTCAATGGGACTCAAAAGTTTGATTTTTAGAGTGCCCTCCAAGAGGGCATATATGCAAGATATTTGCCATAAAAGGTGTATGGGGGTCCGGGTAGTGCCCTGGGGGACAGGAAACAAGGACAAAAAGTTTTAAAAAAAAGTTTTTAAAGGGACAGTGAGTTTTCCATGAAATAAGGGTTAAAAATAAAAATGAAAAATTCCTTCAAATATCGTGCCTACGAGGTCCCCATAACCTGCCCGTGAAGTGGCGGATTTGTAGGATGTATAGAAACATTTAAAAACAAAAAAATGACGTTTCAAATGACGGTAAACGGTTTTCCTTTAAGCTATTCATAAACAACTGCTTGGGGCGGCAGTCTGCATTAAAAGAGGAGACCTTTTAGGACACGCAGAACAAGTTTAGTGATTTTTTGGCTAAATTATGGTGAAACTTATGCAGGCTTTGGATGAAAGTAACAATAGGTGCTTTAAAATTGGGCCATTAGTGTCGGCAACAGTGCCGTCACACCGTAACCCCTCTGTGGTATTGTGGAAGAGTGCAGGGTTGGACCCTGCATTCCAAAAAATTTAAATGATATAAATCTGGTACAGGCGTCAGTGCACCCAAATATTGTGCCTTTCATGGCAGCAAGTGCCTTCACACCGTAACCCTTTTGTAGTATTGTGGAAGAGTGCAGGGTTGGACCCTGCGGTCCAAAAAAATTAAAATTATATAAATCTGGTAAAGGCGTCAGTGCACCCAAATACTGTGCCTTTGGTACCAGGCCAGCAAGTGCCATTATACAGTAACACCTCTGTGGTATTGTGAAAGAGTGCAGGGGTGGACCGTGCGGTCCTATATTAAAAAGATATGAATCTGGTAAAGGCGTCAGTGCACCCAAATATTGTGCCTTTGGTGCCAGGCCAGCAAGTGCCATTATACAGTAACCCCTCTGTGGTACACAAAATTGCTGGTGGCAGTGAGAACACAAAGATTACAACAATTCCCAGATATTTTGTATAAATGACTGACCCCCAAAATAGTTGGTGGCAGTGAGAACACACAGATTAGAACAATTCCCAGATATTTTGTAGAAATGAGACCCCCCAAAATACTTGGTGGCAGTGAGAACACGAAGATTAGAACAATTCCCAGATATTTTGTAGAAATGAGACCCCCCCCCCCAATAGCTGGTGGCAGACTGGCAGTGGGAAGACACACTAACATAACAACAATCTCCTCTCAAAAAACACGTGCTGAAGCGCTGTGTGAAGCCTTATATAGTGTGCTGCGGGACTTAGCTCTGTGAGCCCATGATTGGGCAAAATTTGCCCAATCATGTCTCTGAGCCGTGATTGGCATAGTTTTGAACCTGTCTTGCTCCTGACCTGTGGTCAGGTGCAAGGCTGTAGCCAATTACAAGCTTCAGGCCTGTGGAAAAGTGCATTGTGGTCCATTGTGGTGCATTGTGGGCGAACAAGCGGCGAACACGCGGAAATGTTCGTAGTTCGAATCGACGTTCGAATCGATGTTCGAATCGAACTCCGAACCGATCGAACCGAACAGCTCATCCCTACTAGTTAGTAGCTTGGGACTTGAAATTTTGAGCCCTGATTTAGATTGTTCTCTTCTCCTGCCAATTCTCCAGAATTTCACCTTTCTCTGAATAACCCTGTATGTTTTCTATTTGTTATAGTAGTGTTACAATCACTCAATAATGATTGTGATTGAGTATTTTATTTCTTTGTTAAATAACACTTTTCTGGGGGGGTTTAACAGGAATCCCTCCGCCGATGTACATCTTGCCACAAGCCTGGTTAAGGAGAGTTGATGATTTCTTCTTTTAATATTAGGTGATATTTTTTTCTAAAGATCTATCGAATAAATGCTACAGAAATAATTAAAGTCAGAAAGATAAGATAGGGTTGCTATTACTTATATATACGAAGACCTAGCAGTCGCTTATTTGCACAGCAATACATTGCCCTTGAGAGAAGAAGGAAAGCGCAGATTTATGTCCCACTAGAAGATTAACAAATGTTTTGAGTCCTTATCACAGAGAATCCAGATTTTTATTTTCCATAAAACCAGAGGAGACTGAAATACGAATTACCTGTGACAGTAATAGAAATTTATGATATTTTCATACCACGACTAATCAAATCAGTCTCCTTTTCTCTTCATCTTTTATTTTTTTTTCAGTGAACGTGCAAGCTGTTCTTTCATTATTGCATTATAGAATTGGAATGAGAAAACGTGGGCAATTTGTCTTGGATTTTGTTCAGGTTCATAGTCACGCATGCATCACCTCCGGGGCTTCCGTGATTATGAGAAAACAAAGCAAGAATGCACCAAACACTGTCAGGCAATTAAAGCGGTATTGAACTAGCACAGAACAACTATAAACATTTCTTGCCATTTAGAATGTGAAGAGAAGCTAAATATGTTCTCTAGAAATCTAAAACAGTGTTTCTCTCTTTCTCTCTCTCTGCTGCTGTTTATCTCACTCTGTGTTCAGTTGAAAACCATTTAAAGTTCACCCCTTAACCCCATCCTTTCAGACTCTCTGTATACACAGATCACATTTTATTTTTTTCGATGCAAAAAAGTACAATCAGATTCAGATGATAAATTTACTTTTGCTCCAGCATTTGTTCGTACTGCAAAGAAAACATGTTTATTTATCAGAGTTTAACGTCATCTTTCCTTTCCCCTATACTCTACATGTTACAGGCCAAACTTCATGCATGAATTATAACAAAAAAAGGAAATGGTACAGCAGTACGAGGACTCAGCAGTTATTTGCAAGTTGCTCGGTTATGCGTAAACATACTCTAGAGTTCGTCCAGAAACAGACATTATTTTTCTATTTGGCTGCAGTTCTAAAACATTTCATTTTGAGAAACTATACTTATATTGTTAAAAATATCACTACCCATGTAGACGTGACTGGATGCCGAGGTGAGCGGCCGCAGACTGCAGGGGCTCCTTCCTATTTTTGAAGATTTAAAGTGATTTTTATTATAGTTTCGTAATTTTGTCCATCATCTCCTATCTAAAAGGAAACAAAGTAGCAAAACAAGAGGACATAGTCTTAGATTAGAGGGGCAAAGGTTTAAAAGTAACATCAGAAAGCATTATTTTACTGAGAGAGTGGTGGATACATGGAACAGTCTTCCAGTTGAAGTGGTAGAGGCCAAAACAGTAATTGAATTTAAGCAGGCATGGGATAGGCATAAGGCTATCCTAAACAAAAGATAAATCCAGGTAAAGTATCCATGTAATTGGGCAGACTAGATGGGCCGAAAGGTTCTTATCTGCCAACATTTTTCTATGTTTCTATGTTTCTATGTTTCTATCTCGGTTTAAGATTACATTTCCAGCCTACTGGATTTTGAGTAGTATCTCCCAGATTGTTTGTCAGTTCTGAGCCTGGGCCTTTCAGATTCGCTCTGGCGGTGGCCTACCCAAAGGCCATTTTGTCTATACTATATGACTGTGCTCCCTAGGATCTGCCGGGCTGTTTCCCTCTGGTATGATGCCTCCAGTTTGGGGAGGTGCCCAGGTTAGGGTGTCATTGATCACTCATCCCCTGGTCCCTGATAGTTCACAGGATTCAGAATTCACTGGGGAGTCCAAAAGCCTGCATTCCCCCCGTGAAGCCTTCATGGCAGAGATATTTGGCCTGGAGGTGGAGTGTCTTACAACATGTAGAGGCCAAAGATTTCTGCCCACTGGAAAAAATACGCTTAGAAACAAACACACTTCTAGCCGTAGATGCAGCTGGGCATGCAGCTGAAGGAGAGATTGGCTGTTACAGAGGTATTGACAGATGCCAGTATTATGGTCCTTCCTGAAGGGGTCCTGCTGACAACACTACAATAATTTTCACCAAAATGGAGGCTGGTCCTATGGTGAGCTCGGGCAATCTGTCGATGGTGACTCATTCTGCACTTTGCCCTGTGATCCTGGGTGATTTTCCAAATTCTTCCCTGCGTGCTGTAGAGGTGGTCCTGTCTTGGCCAGCAGTCTTAATACCTGCCCTACATGGTGATTAAGGCTTGCTCTGGTGTCCTGATGGTAGAACTCACCTTTTGTGCTGGTCCCTAATGGTCCCACTCTTGCACCTACGCTGTATAGATGGAAAGGCTGCAAGCCCTGCCTTGTTCCATGCTGTAGGCTGATGGAATGACCTCACCACCACAACCTTGAGTTTTCTTTAACCAGCTGAGTTCTTACTACTCATTTTCCTTTACTGCTGACTTTTTGCAATATTATTCTCTCATTTTATTGTCCTGATGTAGCTGTCATATTTTAAACAGACTCTATTTGGACCTTTTCCTTTCACATTAGCTGATATGTTATGTCATGCAATACCTTTTCTTTACTGAGATTATATTCCCTGACTGTATGAAATATATAAATAACCGTGAGAAAAAAATTAGCTATTCTTATTAAGAAGAATACCATTGTATTTAATCAAGATATACTGGTCAGCCACAGCATTAAAGTCAGCTACCTAATAACATCTAGGTCCCCCTCATGGCCAGCATTACATTGTTCAGCAATTTTGAGCTATAGTAGGTTTTCTATGTGATGGAACCAAATGGGCTAGCCTATGCTTCCCACATGCATCAATGAACCTTGGACACCCATGACCCTGATGTAATTTCACCGGTTGGCCGCACTTGCACCCTATATGGTAGGCACTAACCACTGTATATCGGGATCACCCCACAAGTATTGGAGATGCTCTGACCCAGTTCTCGAGCCATCACTATTTGGCACTTGTCCTTTTTCCAGCCTCCTACAGATGAAATTCAAGAACTGACTGTTCACTTATTTCCTAATATATCCCAGGATGGACAGGTACCATTGTAACGATAAAATCAATTTTATTCATGTAACCTGTCAGAGGTTTTAATGTCGTAGCTGATCTGTGTATTTCTGCTTCTAAGCTATTATTCCAGATACTGAGCCGTATTTTACCCCGGCCGTTAATAAGCGGCTTGCAGATGAATGAACTCTGCGTGAGCCACCATAGATTTTCAAAAGCAAAATCACTTATCATCTGGCTTTGAGTGCAGTCATTCTTTACAGGATACTGGCTCGAACCGAGAACAGAGAGTTACCATGTAAAAGCTCGCTGTTCTTGCTCTGAGCTATTAATAATGCCTTCTAGAAAGTATTGGAGCCCTTAATGTACAGTAAGCTGTCGGTAATGCCGAGACGAAAGCAAGCAAAGCTTACTGCTCAGTCAGAATAGCCCCTCAAGCATTTTAAACTAATGGCTGGGTTCTTTATGGACAAAGACTCAAGCCGTTAGCTTAATGGCTCAGTGGAAATCAGGCACCCTGTTTATAGCGTGTGTGCATAGGTTGGCTGAAGTAATGTAAATATATAGAAATTGTGTAAGTTTTATTTCTAATGTATTTTTAACTGTGGAATCTGTGCATACAGTTGTTATTTTATGCAGTACTAGTTAGCTTTCTTTGTATCCCATATCTCAATTAAATAATAATATATATTGTGACAGTGTTATTAGGGGCGGTGAGGTAGACCACAGATTCATCAGCAGGTGGATGGAGGACTCACTTTTCCTCTATAGGGTTAAATAACTGCCGATGCCTAATTAAGACTGCCCTGTCATTATAGGAGAGGTGGTCCCCTTTGAGAGAACAGTCTGTGTGCTGGCTACAGCACTGAAGGAAGCAAAAACCCCTGAAGACAAAAAGCGAAGTACATTTCATTTTGTTCCACTTGTTGGCAAGCGGCTTAGCTGCCCAATATTTCAGTCAGGACATTTTATGCAGTACTAGTTAGCTTTCTTTGTATCACATATCTCAATTAAATAATTATATATATTGTGACAGGGTTATTAGGGGCAGTGTGGTAGACCACAGGTACATCAGCAGGCGGATGGAGGACTCGCTTTCCCCATATAGGGTGAAATAACTGCCGATGCCTAATTAAGTCTGCCCTGTCATTATAGGAGAGGTGGTCCCCTTTGAGAGGGAAGTCTGTGTGCTGGCTGCAGCACTGAAGGAAGCAAAAACCCCTGAAGACAAAAGTGAAGTACATTTAATTTTTTTCCACTTGTTGGCAAGCGGCTTAGCTGCCAATATTTCAGTCAGGACATCCTGCATGTTTAGTTAGACTCTGCATGAAAGAGTAGGCGTTTGTTTTATTTTTGTTTATTTGCTGTTTATGCTGTACCCTGCAAATTTTATGCCTGCACAATAAAGGAAAGAGGAAGCACTGACCCCTGCGTCCAATGATATTATCACAATATTTATGTAACATAAAAGCCTTGCAATTACTAAACGAAACACGATTAGCCTTGTCAATTAGTCGTGCACCTCTTACTCAATGTTTAAATATTTCAGGCTCAAAAGATCTATAACTATGTTGCCCTAATTAAATTAACACCCAAAGGCACATAATCATCAATGATTTTTTATTACATATGTTTTTAAATGCCATGGATTGGAAAGCAGTACATTATGCTTGTCCACTTGCTTCCCTGAAAAATCAGCAATAATGCTCCATAGAGGTCAGTGGTCTGTCAGGTATTATATATCTATATAACTATTTTCTGAAGAGCTCCAGGCATTTTTGTTGTTTATAGTGGAGCGACAAGGCAATATTTCAGGATTTTTGTGCTTGGGAAAATAAATATATAAATAAATTAAACTAGATGTGTAAATACAACTCATAAATAAAATATAAAAAGGTAATATTATACAATTCAGCAAAGAAACTGTTTGTACAATTTCTAAGGTGAAAGCATGGTTTTACCATATGCAGATGTTATTGCTGTGTTGAGAATTATTCATTAGGTGGCAATTTGAGGTGACTTGAAAATAACTCAGAAAACTGTCAAAATAATAAAAAACAATAAAATTAAAAGGTTCACCAAGATAGAGTTAGAAATTTTGTACTGTCTGTTCCAAAGATGAGAAAAATAAAAAAAAAATGCAGTACTGGGTTATTACTAGTCTGCTTCATATAATTTAGCAATTTCGTTTTTAACGTGCCAAAACCTTTAGCTAATACCCATACAACACTGGTAAGGAGAGGAAAATAAAATTACATGTTTTAGGAGAAATATTGATGAGATAATTCAACAAGTCGGCTCTTAAAAATGCAGTTCCCATGTAATTTTGCTGCAGTGCTCTAAACCTATGGTGTTTAGTGAATAGTATAATTTAAAATACTAAAGGAGTTATTCAATAAGAGCCGAACTTGCCAATGAATCGCACCGAACGGTGAATATCAACGTACGGTGCAATTTCGAGGCAATTTGGCTAATCAGGAAGCTGCCAATTCGCCAAATACTGGCGAATTGTCAGCGAAATACGGTGCAATTTGCCTTAGATCTCCACAATTTTGGTGGCAGTGAAATTCCCCATAGTGAAGTAATGGTTTCCGAGAACGCTGAACTGCACCGAAATATTTACGAAATGCTCAGATTTTCGGTGTTTCAATTTGACAGTTTTAAACCCTTCACTGAAGGAGAAGTGGGGAAATGCCATAGGGATTCCCCAAAAATATGCAGAGGAGATTCTCCACACTTCTACCGCTAAATTTGCTCTCCTTCCCTATATTTACCTCTCCCTCCAGGGTCCTGCAGTGGTCTGACTTCCTTGAAGTCAGACCCCGCTTTTATACCCACTCCCTGCGCACAGACGTCATCATGACAGGCACAATGACAACAGTTTCAGGCAAACCCTGGTAAAACCAGAAGAGTGCCGGAAAAGAGGGACGGTCCTTTGGAGTCACAGTGTGACCTTTCCATCGCTGCCTCTCATTGACCCCTGAGGTGGTGGTCCGCGATCCGACGCCATTAGGCCTGGATCATGGACCTCTTCCAGAGGTGGCTGACTTCTTGCATGTCATCCAAGCTTCTGAGGCCACTCCTCACCCACTGACATCATTGTGCATGGTGTGATGACATCAGTCTGAGAATTACCCCTAGTTGCCAAGGGGTTTCCCTATGGAAACCCTATGGTGGAGATAGTGGGGTCATTTGGACCCCCATATTAGGGATGAGCTGTTCGGTTCGACCTGTTCAGAGTTTGCATCGAACATCGGCCATTCGGCTGTTCGCCGAACTACGAACATTTCCGCGTGTTCGGTTCGGGTTCACCCACAATGCACCACAATGGACCACAATGCACTTTTCCACTGGCCTGAAGCTTGTAATTGGCTACAGCCTTGCACCTGACCACAGGTCAGGTGCAAGACAGGTGCAAGACTATGCCAATCACGGTTCAGAGTCCTGATTGGGCAAATTTTGCCCAATCATGGGCTCACAGAGCTAAGTCCTGCAGCACACTATATAAGGCGTCCCTCGCAGCCCCAGCACGTGTTTTTTGAGAGGAGATTGTTCTGTTAGTGTGTGTTCTCACTGCCAGCAGCTATTAGGGGGTCTCACTTCTACAAGATATCTGGGAATTGTTGTAATCTGTGTGTTCTCACTGCCAGCAGCTATTGTGGGGGTCTCACTTCTACAAGATATCCGGGAATTGTTGTAATCTGTGTGTTCTCACTGCCTGCCAGCAGCTATTGGGGGGTCTCACTTCTACAAGATATCTGGGAATTTTTGTAATTTGTGTGTTCTCACTGCCAGAAGCTATTGGGGGGGGGTCTCACTTCTAGCAGATATCTGGGAATTGTAATCTGTGTCTTGTCACTTCCACCCATCAGGGGGTCTCACTGATTTATAGGAGGTTCCTGGGAATTGTAATCTGTGTCTTGTCATTGCCACCCATCAGGGGGTCTCACTGATTTATAGGAGGTTCCTGGGAATTGTAATTTGTCTCTTGTCACTACCACCCATCAGGAGGTCTCACTGATTTATAGGAGGTTCCTGGGAATTGTAATCTGTGTCTTGTCACCCATCAGGGGGGTCTCACTGATTTATAGGAGGTTTCTGGGAATTGTAATCTGTGTCTTCTCACTGCCAGCTATCAGGGGGTCCCACATACTTCTAGCAGATTTCTGTGAATTTTAATCTGTGTCTTGTCACTGCCACCCATCAGGGGGTCTCACTGATTTATAGGAGGTTCCTGGGAATTGTAATTTGTGTCTTGTCACTGCCACCCATCAGGGGGTCTCACAGATTTATAGGAGGTTTCTGGGAATTTTAATCTGTGTCTTGTCACTGGCTGCCAGCTATCAGGGTGGGTCTCACGGATGGTCTCACTGAGTTATACCAGAGTTCTGGAAATCTTTAATCTAGATAACACAGTTGAATCAGAGTTCTCCTTTTCTCCAATTTTTATAACAGAGTTGAATCAGAGTCCTGTATTTCTTTAATCTATATATCACTCACCATGTCAGAAAGACCAAAAAGGACAGACAGACGCTCCCAGACACAGATAAGAGGGCAAGCATCCTCTGTGTCGGAAGGCTGTGCCCCTGGTCGTCGTGGACGTGGTGCATCCTCTGCAGGGGCACGCTTGTCCTTGTTTCTAACTGGTGCTGGCCATCTTAAGCAGCAGCAACATACAGAGGATTTGCAGGATTGGCTAACCAGGCCATCCTCATCCTCCGACACCTCTGCCAGCCAGGCTTGTAGTGGTTTACAGTCCACCTCAGCTGCCAAAACATCTAATTCAGCCTCCATGTCCACAGCTGCTCCTGCCATAGCCTCACTATCATATACGGAGGAGTCAGCTGAATTGTTTGACTACAGTGACAGTGTCAGTGACATGCTGCTTGAGGATGCGCAGCAACTCCAGTGCTCCGATTCAAACTCTGAGGTTGAGGAAGGGAGTAAAATCAGCCTAGAGGGAGGGGGTGCCAGTGACACACAAAGAACTGGCACTCATGTTCCCCCAGCAGCTGCAGCGTATTGCAAGTTTGGCTCCAGTGACGAGGAGATAGGGGGTGATGACGATGATGAGGTCACTGACTTCACCTGGGTACCTGATCGAACAGAGGAAACAAGGGAGGAGGAGGAGGAGGCAAAACAAAAACGAGGCAGAATGTCCTCTATGACCAACCGTAGCCAGTCCAAGGCATCAGAAGTCACAGCTGCTCAGGTGCAGAGCGCTGTTGTCTCAAAGCACATGTACAGGAAGTCTGCTGTCTGGAAGTTCTTTAAGAAATGTGCAACAGACCGCACCGTTGCTATTTGTAATCTATGTCAGATGAGGATCAAGCATGGGAAGACATCCCACGCTTGGGTACCATGTGCTTGAGGCGACATATGACCACCTGCCACGCATCCCGTTGGCACAACACTTTGCATAGGTCCTCCTCCTCCTCATTTGTATCTACCCCCACTATATGTCCTGCCATGTCATTGCCTACAACCTCCACTGACAGGGATGATGCTATAGTAATGGGTGTACCAGGTCCTTCCTCAGAATGTGAAAGCATCCCATCAGCTAAAGGTTTACACAGTCAGATTACGTTGCCCCAGCTGCTGCAGCGTAAGAAAAAATACAGTCCCAACCATCCCCAAGCACAGCGTCTAAATGCCATCTTAGCAAAATTACTCGCATTAGAGCTGCTGCCTTTCCAGCTGGTGGACTCTGCTTCCTTCCGTGAATTTGCTGAATGTGCTGTACCACAGTGGCAGGTTCCAGAACGCCATTCTTTTCATGGAAGGCCATTCCAGCACTATACCAGCACGTGGAACACAATGTTATGGAGTCATTGGGAAAGGCAGTCAGCAGCAAGGTGCACATGACTTTAGACACGTGGTCCAGCAAGCATGGACAGGGCCGTTACATTTCCTTCACGACACACTGGGTAACTCTGATTGCAGCTGGGAGGGATCCAGGACGGGGCTCTGTGCTGGAGCTTGTTCATCCACCACACCTCCAGAAAGCTGCTTGTATGAGGTCTGTCTGCTCCACCACCTCTTCCTCCTCTTTCTCCTCCTTCTCTGTCTCTGGCGAAGTGGCAGTTAAACCGACGCGTGGCAGGGGCTACGCAATGGCTCAAGCAAAAAGATGCCATACTGTGCTTGAGCTAGTTTGTTTAGGGGACAGGAGGAACACCGGGCCAGAAATTCTGTCAGCTCTACAGGGGCAGGTGCAGAGATGGTTAACACCACACCAGCTTCAGCTGGGAATGGTCGTCTGTGAAAATGGCAGCAACCTTCTCTCCGCCCTACGAGAATTCCACCTTCCCACAAACTGTCTGATCTGTGACATGCCCACCAGGTGGAACTCAACATTAGCAATACTGCAGCGTCTGCACAAGCAGCAGAGGGCCATCAATGAGTACCTGTGTGAGTATGGCACAAGGATAGGTTCAGGTCAACTTGTTTTTTTCCCCCTGCAGTGGCTGATGATCAAGGATTCATGCACTGTACTGTCACCATTTGAGGAGGCAACAAGGATGGTGAGCAGGGTCAGTGCATGCATCAGTGACACAATTCCTTTAGGGTTCCTGCTGGAGCACACTCTGCAGGGAATTATAGGTGTGGCACTAGAGGCAGAGCAGCGGGAGGAAGAGGAGGCCTTCCCTAGCTCTCAAGGCCCCAGTCTTTCCGCAGACAGCATTCCTGCGGGTCCTCAGATCAGACAGGAGGAGGTTGAAGAGGAGGAGGAATATTTAAGTAGTGGGGGCATTGAAGGTGGGGATTCCTCATGGGAGGATTTTGTGTGCCCAGAAACCCAAGGACTAGTACATGGCTGGGAGGAGGAAGTGCACGATACGGTCATCCTCATTGACCAGGAAGACTCGGAAGCTAATGCCACCTCCAACCTACACTGCATGGACTCCCTTATCCTGCAAAGCCTGCTAAAGGACCCCAGGATTCGTGCTATAAAGGAGAGGGATCATTACTGGTTGGCAAGCCTTCTTGATCCACGATACAAGGGTAAAGTTGCAGAGCTCATCCTGCCCGCACAGAGGGAGGACCGGATGATAAAACTTTAACTTGAGTACGCTCTAAAGCGACACTTGTGTAACACCTTTCCAGGCACTGGTAGGTTACCAAGTGATGACACAGGTGCTTCTGAGGCTGCGGATGATCAGAGGAAGAGCGGTGAAGGCCGGGGCCGCTTGACTGATTCCTTTTTAAAAAATTTTAGTCCACAACGCCCAGGGACGTCAAATGTAGGCACCCATTGCCAGTGTCTTCACCATATGGTGCAGGACTACCTAGGGGCAAGAGCAGACCTGGATACCTTTACAGCAGATGATCCACTGGATTACAGGGTGTTGAGATTGGATCACTGGCCAGAATTTACTCAATATGCTATGCAGCTACTAGGTTGTCCTTCATCCAGCGTGCTTTCTGAAAGGACGTTCAGGAGGTTTTGTCACAGACAAAAGAGTGCGTCTGTCGACTGACTCTGTAGACCGGCTGACATTTATAAAAATGAATCAGTCCTGGATCAGCAGCTATCACTCCCCTAATGCTGACGTAACTGAATAGATCGGGGATCTCTTCTGCATTCCCAAAACCTCCACCACTGCACTCTTCCACAATACCACAAAGGGGTTATGGTGTGAAGGCACTTGCTGCCATCAAAGGCAAAATATTTGGGTGCACTGACGCCTGTACCAGAATCATATCATTTTAATATTTGACTGCAGGGTCCAACCCTGCTCTCTTCCACAATACCACAGAGGGGTTACGGTGTGACGGCACCGTTGCCGACACTTAAGGCCCAATTTTAAAGCACCTGTTGTTACTTTCATCCAAAGCCTGCATAAGTTTCACCATAATTTAGCCAAAAAACCACTAAACTTGTTCTGCGTGTCCTAAAATGTCTCTTCTTTTCATACAGGCTGCCGCCCCAAGCAGTTGTTTATGAATAGATTAAAGGAAAACCATTTACCGTAATTTGAAATGTCATTTTTTTTGTTTTTAAATGTTTCTATACATCCTACAAATCCGCCACTTCACTGGCAGGTTATGGGGACCTCCTAGGCAAGATATTTGAAGCAATTTTTTGTTTTTATTCTTACAGGGTAATCCAAAGAGATTCGAAAAGTCACCGCACGTGCGGTGACTTTTCGTTCTCTTCAATTCGGTTCCTTATGCCGATCCCATTTCGGTGACCCTGCGGTGTATTCAGCAAGCACCATAGGGTCCCCGAATTGCAGGGAAAAGCTGCTGCAAACCTGACGAAAACTAACCACAAAACCCACCGAATGCACGCCGAAAACACGCAAAAACATCTGGATTAACCATCGAAAAACCCGAGCAGGAGCCGATCACACGCAGCGAAGCAGCCGAACAGGAGCCGATCACACGCAGCCGAAGCAGCTGAGACCGGAGATGAGGCAGTGAATAAATTAGCAAAACCGTTTGTATGAATGTATGAAAGTGAAAAGCTGTTTGCAAAGAAACTTCTGAGCGAAAATGTCTGAAATTTGCATATGAGGTCCAGGGAATGATAATAAAAAGGGCTGTTACAGAAAAAAGAAGTAAACTTAAAAAAAAAAAAAAAAAATCGGACTTTTAAAAAAAAAAAATTAAGAAAAATGCTTAAAGTATCCTAAAAAATCTATAAATAGACTCTTTACTGCAGAATTTTATAATGAACGGTTTATTAGATATTGAATTAAAACGGGAATATTTTTAACATTCAAGCCTATGGGATTCTCCTGAATAAACTTGCCGAATTAAACCACCAGGGCATTAGGGGAACCTTTCACTGCTGGTTTGTGTTCTCTGAATAGCCGAAGCAGTGCTTTTTCATGGGGATTTCACTGCCCTCGTACAGGCACTGACCAGGCACCGTATGTGCAGGCAATTCGCCAGGATTTGGCGAATTGCCTGCTCTCTGGATAGCCGAATGGCCAGGAAAGGTAACCGAACGCTGATTTTCAGCGTTCGGTTACCTTTCTCAAGCAATTCGGATCTCTTTGGATAACCCTGTTAACCTTTATTTCATGGAAAACTCAGTTATTTATTTATTTATTTATTTATAAAGGATTTTACCAGGAAGGATACATTGAGATTTCTCTCGTTTTCAAGTATGTTCCTTTAAAAACGTTCTTTTTTAAACTTTTTGTACTTGTTTCCTGTCCCCCAGGGCACTACCCGGACCCCCATACACCTTTTATGGCAAATATCTTGCATATATGCCCTCTTGGAGGGCACTCTAAAAATCGAACTTTCGAGTCCCATAGACTTGAGTTCGGTTCGTGTTCCCGTTTGAACTCGAACTTTTGAAATTGTTCGAGTTCGAATGCGAACCAAACACGGGGGTGTTCGGCTCATCACTACCCCATATCTCTCGTTTGGTGACAGCTAGAGAGTCATGTTTGATATCATTGAAAAGGACACTGCATGATATCAAACATGACCGTATTACAAGAAAAAAATTTAAATAATAAAAAATATATATTTTTTTTATTAATGCAGCACAATTGTTCACATTTCAATTATAATGATATCAATGATGCTGTACTAACATTTTTTTTCCGTTTTAGCAAAAAAAATCACATAACTTGAAAATAAAGGAAAATAAAGTAACGGGTTCCCAGTTCTAAATTTTTTTAACAAGCGTTAAAATATAATACCCCATGGAATATATAACCGCAAAGGCTTGGATGATAAAATGTGAAAAAAAATATTTTACACGCTATAGATGATTGAAATTTTAATGGAAATTCACTTGTTTTTTAAAAAAAATGTTACAGCATTCTGACAGGGCACGATGTATACATATAATAATGATATATTATGAATCTGCCGTAAAAAAGGATATATACAGATTTATTCAAAGAGAATCGATAAGTCACCGCACAATTGGTAACTTTTCGTTCTCTTCCATTCGGCTTGATTCAGCGATCTCATTTCGGCGACCCTGCGGTGTATTTAGCAAGCACCACAGGGCCATCGTAGTGCAGGGATAAGCTGACGAAAACCTACTGAACACTCACCGCAAACTAGGCTTGTGCACCGATTTTTTTTTCGGTTCGATTCGGTTCGATTTGTTCGGATGTTTAAAATTTTCGATTCGGCTCGTTTCGACCGATTTCTGTTTCGATTCGGTTCGGTTCGGCTCGTTTTTCGTGTACATTTTTTTTTCGGACTGTCGACCATTTTTCGTGTTTTCGGGTCACTTTGCTCGTTTTTTGTATCGACTTTTTGGAAATTTCGGAAATTTTCGTTTTTTCGGAACGTCTGTTCTCCTCGTTTCAAAGTGTCTACGATAATTCTGGCGATTCTATCGTGTTTTTTTTTATTAAATTAAGATCCTTTTATTCTTATGAATAATTGAATATACATTTCACAACTTTATTTAATCATATTAAAATGGTATGAAAGCCAAGGAACACAAAAAATGAACAAAACAATTAAAAAAACGCTAAACTGACCCGAATGCCACAAGAAACAAGTGATCCGCATTTACAAATACAAAATTTACAGAATCAGCGATATAACCGATAATAGTTAAATATACGAATTCCAGAATTACCGAAATGGAACCGAAATCACGAATGGAACCGAAATCATGAATAGAGCAAAAATAAATTTCGATTTGACACCTTTCAAGTCCATTCGAAAAATCCGAAAAATTTTCGTTTCGGCTCGGAAAACTTTTTGGATCTATCGGTTTTCGGGTCCGACCCGATTCGGAAATGCGGCCAAATCCGAAGACACGAATCGGGAAATTTCGTGAAAATTCCGAAATTCCGAAACCCACATCCCTACCGCAAACCCAGGCGAATGCACACCGAAACCCGCAAAAACATCTGGATTAACTCTGCCGAAGACGCTGGAGGAAAACTGAGCAGGAGCCGATCAGAGCGCAGAGCAGCCGCCGGAAAAACCTGACACCGCAGACAAATGGAGTGGGAACAAAAAGAAACGCTTGAATGTTTGAAAAGTTAAACGCTGTTTGCAGACAAACTACTGAGCGAAAATGTCTGAAGTTTACATATGAGGTCCAATGAATGATTATAAAAAGGGCTGTTACAGAAAAAAGGAAAATTGTTTTTGGCAAAAAAAATCCTGAAAAATGCTTAAAAGATCCTAAAAAAATCTATAAATAAAGAGACTTTATAATGCAGAATATTATAATAAACGGTTTATTAGATATTAAATTAAAACGGGAATATTTTTAACATTGAAGCCTATGGGATTCTCCTGAATAAACCTGTTGAATGAAGCAACCGAATGGCAGGGCATTTCGGCAACTTTTCACTGCTGGTTTTTGTTCTCTTAATAGACGAAGCTATGGGGATTTCACTGCCCTCGAACAGGCACCGAACAGGCACCGTATGTGCAGGCAATTCGCCAAGATTTGGCGAACTGCCTGCTCTCTGGATAGCCGAACGGCCAAGAAAGGTAACCGAACGCTGATTTTCGGCATTCGGTTACCTTTCGGCAGCTATCTGGATCTCTTTGAATAACCCTGATAGTTTGTCTGGGTCGCATAATAAAACGTGACTTCAAATCGAATTTAAACAGGAGCAAAAACTTAAAAAGGAGCACACTGAGGTGAAATGGCTCAGCAGTGAAGGGGTTAAACAGGCGAATCCCACAGGTTTTAATGGGGAAAAAAAACGTTTTTATTATTTTTTTTCTTTCTTTGTCTCTTTCTTTCTTTGTCTCTTTCTTTCTTTGTCTCTTTCTTTCTTTGTCTCTTTCTTTCTTTGTCCCAAATTAATACAACTTTGTAATGAGTGACAAGAGTGATAAGTAAAATATGCTACAATATGGCAAAAATCCTGTCTAATGTGGAATTATTGGTTTCAAAATGTAGGATTTCACTTTTTATCACTAAGATGTTTATCTGCTGTGACAAATTAAATCATATGTTTGAAATTGATAACTAAAATCAATGTAAATGACAACAGAATTTTTAAACCTACAAGGAAGAAAAGCACTTAAGAAGCTTAGAAGAGAATAGCAATTTGCAATTAAGCCAGTAGACAAGAAGGAAGAGTCGTAATTACTTATAAAATCTTAAGAATCCCCTGGGCAATGACAAGAAAGTAATCTTTGTGAGAGACTGAACAAAGACAGACCCAACACGACAACAAATTAAAAACACAGAAAAAAAAAACTTGGCAGAGGCTAAACAAACCTTTATACTAAACTAAATAACAATACAAAAACTTGCTTGTGAACAACAAAGCAAAATGAGTTAATAGAACCACTACATGGCTTTTAACCCTTTTACTGCCATGCACTTTTTAAAAAAAATATTTTTATCACAACATTTATTTCAAATATGGGATGCAAATTTAACAGTTAAATATAGAGTAAAATAGAAATTTTGCAAAGAGATTTTTGTTCTGAGATAATTAACCCCTTCACTACCATGATTGTGTGCACACACAAACAGTGGTAGCAGACACAGCAGCCCGAGATCTTGTTAACACGATCTAGGGCTGTGGTGTGTCACTGCAACAAATAAATTTTATTTGTAAACAAGTTTTGTTTGCTTTTGGGCTCCAGAAGGTGCCCACACAGTTTTAGCACTGTGAGATGGAGACAAGGGCTGTAATCCTACCTGCAGTAACTCCATTTGGCCAGTAGATAGCGATATCTGCCTGCCAAATAGGTTATTACAGTAAGAAATAAACTGGAAATATTCCAAAATATTTCTTACAGTATGATTAATTAAAAACAATTCCAAAAAAAACACTGGTTCCTGACAGTAACTTTTTAGAAAATCACTTGGTAGTGAGGGGGTTAAAAAATTAAAATGTAAATTTGCTCATTTTTCATTTATTCTTTTATCCTTTACTGAAATAATATTGGAATGAAAGGTTTTGATTTCCAGCTAATGTAAAGTGGATACCAAAAGTCTAAACACCCCTGCTAAGGCTAATGTCAGACGAACGCATTCTGAGCACACTGTGCGTCCGTGCACAACTGACGTACTTTCTGACTGATGATACTGTAGACACCACACGGTCCATTTTTTTGACTGATGTTTTTTTTGACTGATGTAGATGGGAAATAAAATTAATATGTAAAATGAAAAAAATGTATACATAATATGAAAAACCATTTTATCCGTCAAAAATGCTGGACGTCAAAAATGCAGTCCATCTGACTACGTTCCATCACTCACACACAAAGGTACGCGGACGTGGCGCACTCTGTGCGTCCGTCCCAGCGGTTTGACGTTTTTGCCTAAATTGCATCCGGTGTCACTTGCATTGTGTGGGTCTCTATTGATCATAATTTTATGCTACGACGGACGTTAAAATGTGCGGCAACACGGACATGATCATTGCGTTCGTCTGACACAAGCCTAAATGTGACCAATAAACTGTACAATGCAGTTGAAAAAAAAAACTGAAATCTTTTAGGGTATGAGTTTTTTCAGCATGGCACATCTTGACTTGGCAATATTTGCCCACTCTTTGCAAAAACTCCAAATTGGTCAGTTTGCAAGGGCATCTCCTGTGCACAGCCCTCTTCAGATCACCCAACAGATTTTTGATTGGATTCAGGTCTGGGCTCTGGCTGGCCCATTCCAAAACTTAACTAAACTGAAAAAAGTATAAAAAATACAAAAAAATCTAGAAATAAAGAATATTATAAGCAACGGTTTATTAGATATTGAATTAAAAACTATTGTCTAGGTGCAAAGATTCTCACCTCTAAATGACCTGTGCTCTCAAACGGCGTAAATAACATGTGCTTCTAATTAGTCCGGTATCATGAATTTGATACATTGTATGCAGACTGGGAGTGCTAGGTGTCGTGTGTGGGTCTGTGATGGCGATATTTCCATACATCCTACAAATCCGCCACTTCACGGGCAGGTTATGGGGACCTCCTAGGCACGATATTTGAAGGAATTTTTCATTTTTATTTTTAACCCTTATTTTATAGAAAACTCACTGTTCCTTTAACCCTTTCACTGCTGAGGCATTTCACCACTGTGTGCTGAGCTAATTTTTACCGCTTTCGCTCATCATGTTTAACCCCTTAGTGACCGGGCGGTTTTACACGAATCCGTCCGTTCGTGACCGCTGCTGTTTTTACGTTTCTGCGCTCTTAGTGTTTACGTCAAATTTTCCTCTTACTCGTTTATGTAACCCACACATATTTTACACTGTTTTTCTCGTCACTAAATGGACTTTATAAAGATACCATTTTTTTCATCATTTCATATAATTTACTATAAAAAATATTGTGAAATATGACACAAAAATTGAAAAAACACCACTTTTTCGAACTTTGACCCCCAAAATTTCTTATGTATCAACAACCGTCAAAAAAAATTAATTCTTTAGTAGTTTCTAAATTTAGTACTGAGTTTAGCAATACCCAATGTTTACATATTCCTCGCTTTTTTCCTTATTTTATGCAACAATAAGTGCAAGTAGCACTTTGCCATTTCCAAAGAGTTTATTTTCAAAACTAGTGATAGTGACATTGTAACACTGATATCTGTCAGTAATTCCTGAATAACCCTCCACATATACATATTTTTTTAAAGTACACAAATCAAGGTATTAAACTTGGGGTATTTTGACTCTTTCCATGCAAACCATTTTACCACAAATCTATGCCAAAGTTTGAGAAAAAAAAAATTTGGTGATTTTTTTTTTTTGAACGCAATTTAAGAATACATGTACTGTGAACTTTAAGGTTTACTGCCAAAAAGCACCCCAAAATATGTTCAGCAACATCTTCTGAGTAAATTGATACCACCCAAGTATAGGTATGTCGGGTCATTTGGGGGCTAAAAGGCCTTATTTGGGGGGTGCGCATTTCAGTTTTCCAACTTGGAATTTTCACATTTCGTCATCATGCACCCATGTCCTATTTGGGACATTTTTGAAGCCGGCCAAAGTAATTTACCCCCATCAAACCATATATTTTTAGAAAGGGCACACCCTGGGGTGCTTCAAAGAGTTGTATTTTAACACTTTCCATGCACTAGCTCTATGTCAAACTTTCAGGTAGTCACTTTTTGTGTTATTTTTTTACACACATTGTACTTTAGGCATGAATTGTCAAATCCAGTTATGGGTTACTGCCAAAAAACACCCCAAAATATGTTCAGCAACATCTTCTGAGTAAATTGATACCACCCATGTATAGGTATGTCGGGTCATTTGGGGGCTAATAGGCCTTATTTGGGGGTGCGCATTTCAGTTTTCCAACTTGGAATTTTCACATTTCGTCATCATGCACCCATGTCCTATTTGGGACATTTTTGAAGCCGGCCAAAGTAATTTACCCCCATCAAACCATATATTTTTAGAAAGGGCACACCCTAGGGTGCTTCAAAGAGTTGTATTTTAACACTTTCCATGCACTACTCTATGTCAAACTTTCAGGTAGTCACTTTTTGTGTTATTTTTTCACACACATTGTACTTTAGGCATGAATTGTCAAATCCAGTTATGGGTTACTGCCAAAAAACACCCCAAAATATGTTCAGCAACATCTTCTGAGTAAATTGATACCACCATATATAGGATTTGTTCTGTTGTTTTTTGGGTGCTAGCCAATCTTTGACATGTGCTTGTCAATTTTCTAATTTGACATACAGTATCTTTCTTGTCTTATCTTCTTTTTGGGCCTTTTTACATAGCCCAGTTTTTATGAACGTGCATATATTTGGTAAGCTACACCCCAAAGTATTGTAAATGGAGTGTTTTTATGCTATGGATGCATCCGTTTGCTCCAAACAAATTGATACAGTTTGGTGGTCATTTTTCATTTTCACACCCACATCAGTTTTGGACTGGTGAATTTAGGAGACACTGTTGTTTGTTACTGCCATGAAAACTCTCCAAAATATTTTCTGCACGATCTCCTGAGTACACCATGCCCCCCATGTATAGGTTGCCAGGATTTTGGGAAGGTTAAATACATTTTTATGACTTTGTCATTGGAGTTGAAATTGAGAATTATTTCTTCAACTATGCCCTATCTTTGGTTTTGGGGTCTAACCGCATACCCCGGTTTGAATTATTGCAGAAAATTGTTTATATTTGTTATGTTGCACCCTAAGGTATTGCATATGAGTGCTTTGATGCACTTGGATGCAACGGTTTTGCCCAAAACTTTGAGAAGGTGTGTGGTGTAATTTTTCAATTTTCATTTTTACACCACAGTAGTTTTGGCTGTGATTTAGGAGACACTCGTTGTTTGTTACTGCATGAAAACTCTCCAGGTTGTTTTCAGCAATCTCCTGAGTACACCCATGCCCCCCATGCATAGATTTGCCAGGATTTTGGAAGGTTCAAATACAATTTTTATGACTTTGTCATTGGAGTTGAAATTGAGTTATTCTTCAGCTAGCCTATCTTTGGTTTTGGGTCTACCGCATACCCCAGTTTTAATTATTGCCAGAAAATTGTTTTATTTGTTATGTTGAACACCCCAAGGTATTGCATATGGAGTGCTTTGATGCCATGGATGCAACGGTTTTAGCCAAAACATTTGAGAAGGTGTGTGGTGTAATTTTTCAATTTTCAGATTTTTACGCCCACATAGTTTTGGACTGTGATTTAGGAGACACTGTTGTTTGTTACTGCATGAAAACTCTCCAGGTTGTTTTCTGCAAGGTCTCCTGAGTACACCCATGCCCCCCATGCATAGGTTTGCCAGGATTTTGGGAAGGTTCAAATACAATTTTTATGACTTTGTCATTGGAGTTGAAATTGAGATTATTTCTTCAACTAGGCCTATCTTTGGTTTTGGGTCTACCGCATACCCCGGTTTGAATTATTGCCAGAAAATTGTTTATATTTGTTATGTTGGCACCCTAAGGTATTGCATATGGAGTGCTTTGATGCCATGGATGCAACGGTTTTAGCCCAAAACATTTGAGAAGGTGTGTGGCGGTAATTTTTCAATTTTCAGATTTTTACGCCCACAGTAGTTTTGGACTGTGATTTAGGAGACACTGTTGTTTGTTACTGCATGAAAACTCTCCAGGTTGTTTTCTGCAAGGTCTCCTGAGTACACCCATGCCCCCCATGCATAGGTTTGCCAGGATTTTGGGAAGGTTCAAATACAATTTTTATGACTTTGTCATTGGAGTTGAAATTGAGATTATTTCTTCAACTAGACCTATCTTTGGTTTTGGGTCTACCGCATACCCCAGTTTGAATTATTGCCAGAAAATTGTTTATATTTGTTATGTTGGCACCCTAAGGTATTGCATATGGAGTGCTTTGATGCCATGGATGCAACGGTTTTAGCCCAAAACATTTGAGAAGGTGTGTGGTGTAATTTTTCAATTTTCAGATTTTTACGCCCACAGTAGTTTTGGACTGTGATTTAGGAGACACTGTTGTTTGTTACTGCATGAAAACTCTCCAGGTTGTTTTCTGCAAGGTCTCCTGAGTACACCCATGCCCCCCATGCATAGGTTTGCCAGGATTTTGGGAAGGTTCAAATACAATTTTTATGACTTTGTCATTGGAGTTGAAATTGAGATTATTTCTTCAACTAGCCTATCTTTGGTTTTGGGTCTACCGCATACCCCAGTTTGAATTATTGCCAGAAAATTGTTTATATTTGTTATGTTGGCACCCTAAGGTATTGCATATGGAGTGCTTTGATGCCATGGATGCAACGGTTTTAGCCCAAAACATTTGAGAAGGTGTGTGGCGGTAATTTTTCAATTTTCAGATTTTTACGCCCACAGTAGTTTTGGACTGTGATTTAGGAGACACTGTTGTTTGTTACTGCATGAAAACTCTCCAGGTTGTTTTCTGCAAGATCTCCTGAGTACACCCATGCCCCCCATGCATAGGTTTGCCAGGATTTTGGGAAGGTTCAAATACAATTTTTATGACTTTGTCATTGGAGTTGAAATTGAGATTATTTCTTCAGCTAGGCCTATCTTTGGTTTTGGTCTACCGCATACCCCAGTTTGAATTATTGCCAGAAAATTGTTTATATTTGTTATGTTGACACCCCAAGGTATTGCATATGGAGTGCTTTGATGCCATGGATGCAACGGTTTTAGCCCAAAACATTTGAGAAGGTGTGTGGTGTAATTTTTCAATTTTCAGATTTTTACGCCCACAGTTGTTTTGGACTGTGATTTAGGAGACACTGTTGTTTGTTACTGCATGAAAACTCTCCAGGTTGTTTTCTGCAAGGTCTCCTGAGTACACCCATGCCCCCCATGCATAGGTTTGCCAGGATTTTGGGAAGGTTCAAATACAATTTTTATGACTTTGTCATTGGAGTTGAAATTGAGATTATTTCTTCAACTAGGCCTATCTTTGGTTTTGGGTCTACCGCATACCCCGTTTGAATTATTGCCAGAAAATTGTTTATATTTGTTATGTTGGCACCCTAAGGTATTGCATATGGAGTGCTTTGATGCCATGGATGCAACGGTTTTAGCCCAAAACATTTGAGAAGGTGTGTGGTGTAATTTTTCAATTTTCAGATTTTTACGCCCACAGTAGTTTTGGACTGTGATTTAGGAGACACTGTTGGTTGTTACTGCATGAAAACTCTCCAGGTTGTTCTCTGCAAGATCTCCTGAGTACACCCATGCCCCCCATGCATAGGTGTGCAAAGATTTTGGCAAAATTCAGCACCAATTGTAGAACATAAAAATGTACGAATAAAATGTAAAAGTCTGGTGCCTGTCAAACTGGGGATGCTCTCTAGGGGGGCACAGGCTGTTGTCACTGAAGTGCATGAAACGCAAAATGTTTTCATACCTTCTACGTGACATTGATTGGGGGTAAATGGGGGTAGAGCAGATGGGGCTACTGCTCCAGTAGGAGCGAATTGAGGGCTTCTTTATGATGCCCTCAGCATAGTAAGTGCCCAGAATTTCAGAAATTCTGGCACATCTAGCGGGGTCCATTGCTGCCTTGCCAAGTAGGAGTCTGGCTTCGCAGCACAATGCTGATGGGCATACAGATTTGATTGGGCCACGATGTGGCCCAACAAATCATCCCCCATAAACACCTGCAAAAACTGTGTGGCGGTAAATCCTGCAACATCAATATTGATGCCAGGATTTGCCGTGAAAGGAGGGATATCTGGCCTCTGGTGATGAGGCACTACCCACTCCTCAGCTGGAGCTGTGCGTCTCCTGCTGGCAGGTGGTGACCAGGATCTGCATCAGAAACATCACTAGATACATCAGCCAGCGTAGATAATGTATCTAGCGACGTCTCTGAGCAGTTAGCGTGGTCGAAATGAGGGTCTGAGTCTGACGCAGATGCCTCAGATTCTGACGCCAGGATGGCATATGCTCCTCGGCGCTGTACACCCTCTCAGACATTATATATAATAGATTATAAAATTTTATAATTAATTATATATATAAGCGGATTGTTGGTTCTTAGAAGAACCGTTGGGTTTCACAAGAAAATACAAATAAACACCTAAATCTCTCTAAATCCCTCTAAACCTGCCTCAATTCTTCTAAATCTCCCTAAAATCTCTCTAAATCTGCCTCAATTTTTCTAATCTCACTAAAATCTCTAACCTGTCAAATCTGATCTCTCTCTCTCGCTCGCAAAACACAAGTGAGGAGAGGGAGGGAGAATCACAGAGGTCAGAGCCAATATTTACAAAATATTGACCTGACCTGACAAATTAGAAATTTTATTTTGATTTTTTCTAACTTCTGATTGGATGTTGCTAGCCTGCCTCTCTGATGAGGCAGGCTAGGAACATCCCACTCAGCCCCAAGATGACCCTGCCCTTAGAACCCTAACCCTAGCCCTACCCCTAACCCTACCCCTACCCCTAACTAACCCTAACCCTACCCTAACCCTAACCCTACCCCTAACCCTACCCCTACCCCTAACCCTACCCCAACCCTACCCTAACCCTAACCCTACCCCTAACCCTACCCCTAACCCTAAACCTACCCCTAACCCTAACCCTAACCCTACCCTACCCCTACCCCAACCCTAACCCTAACCCACTACCACCCTAACCTAACCCTAACCCTACCCCTAACCGTCAGTTTATTTTATTTATTTTTATTTTTATTTTACTTTTTATTTAACTTTTTCTCGTGGCACTCAGTCTTTCCTGCCGCTACCGGAAGTGATCGCTCGGGGGGAGCGATCACGGACGGACCGGCGGCAGGTAAGCATATTGCAAGGATGCCTCGATGTCGAGGCATCCTTGTAATATACTCAGAGCAGCTGGAAGCGATACCGATCGCTTCCAGCGCTCTCTAGAAGTGCCGGGCACCTCTCCGGTGAAACCGGATGTTGATCGCTCCCGGGGAGCGATCACATGGTGCCCCGGCACTTCTAAACGCCATTGCACGGCTCCCTGGACTCCCAGGCAGCCTGCAATGGCGTTTGAGCTGCTGGAAGCGATCCGATCGCTTCCAGCGCTCAAAAAACGGCAGGACGTACCATGTACGTCAGCGGGTCTAAGAGAGACCCGCTGCAATGACGTACATGGTACGTCCTCGGTCCTTAAGGGGTTAAACGCGATTTGAAGCCACATTTTATTATATGACCCAGACATATTATATATCGTTCTTTCCGGCAGACTCATAATATATCATTTTTATATGTATACGTCATGTTCTGCCTCTATATTATAACAAAAATGCTAATAAAACTTGAATTTTTAATCATCTGCAGCGTGTAAAGTGTTCTTTTTCACCTTTTATCACATGAACATTTGCGGTTATATTTTCTACGGGGTGCGCTTGTACAAAAATTAGAAATGGGGACTTATTAAAATTTTTTGGGGCATTATGTGATTTTTAGCAAATGCACACCATAGAAAAAAATCATTAGTGCAGCATCATTGTTCACATTATAATTGAAATGTGAACAATATTGCTGCATTAATAAAAATAACACACACAAAAAAATACGTTTTTTATTTTTATTTTTGTACTTTATACCTGGTCATATTGGGTATCATTCGAAAGGCCATGCTCAGGATTGACACCCTCCATGACCCCCTAGCTGCCACGGTTCTGGAGATATCAGGGTTCAAATGAAGCCCCTATCTCCACCAGGTTATTCCGGGCAGCTAGGGGTTCCACGGCTATCTGACGTCATCACGCTATGCAGTGAGGGGGGACCTGGGGGTGGAGCCGCCATCCAAGATGGCGGCCCCCACCGGAGCTAGGCTGCACTTGTGCGACCAGGTGCCTAAAGGGTTAAAGCCAGGTACCGCTTACAAGGGGAGACTCTCGAACGGATTCTCAATTCGAACGGATCCCCCCTCCCTTCCAGGCGATCTCCCGGCATTGCCGGGGTGTCGCCTGGAAATGACGTCATCGCGCATGACGCGATGATGTTATTTACGTCGGGAGGAGCTTGGCTTCAGCGTCTGAGGACGCTGAAGTCAGAACGCCGCGGGACCCCGGACAGAGAGGTGAGTATCTCCACCGGGGGTCCCGCAAAGCTGATGACGCTTAGCATACAGCGGGAGTAACTGAGGACGTGTCCCACACGTCGTCAGCAGTGAAGGGGTTAAAAACGTCTTTTTTAAAACTTTTTGTCCTTGTTTCCTGTCCCCCCGGACCCGGACATTGTTTTTAAATGTTTCTATACATCCTAGAAATCCGCCACTTCACTGGCAGGTTATGGGGACCTCCTAGGCATGATATTTGAAGGAATTTTTCGTTTTTATTTTTAACCCTTATTTCATGGAAAACTCACTGTCCCTTTAAAAACGTTTTTTTTTTTACTTTTTGTCCCTGTTTCCTGTCCACCAGGGCGCTACCCGGACCCCCCATATACCTTTTAATGCAAATATCTAGCATATAGGCCCTCTTGGAGGGCACTCTAAAAATCGAACTTTGAGTCCCATTGACTTGTATTGAGTTCGTGTTCGTGTTCGAGTTCGAATTCGAACTTTTGAAAAGTTCGAGATCGAATGCGAACCGAACTTGGGGGTTTTCGGCTCATCTCTAGTTGTCACGCTGAAAGTTGAAGTTCCTCTTCATGTCCAGCTTTCTAGCAGAAGCCTGAAGGTTTTGTGCCAATATTGACTGGTATTTGGACCTGTTCATAATTCCCTCTACCTTGATTAAGGCCCCAGTTCCAGCTGAAGAAAAACAGTCCCAAAGCATGATGCTGCCACCACCATGCTTCACTGTGGGTATGGTTTTCTTTTGGTTATGTGCAGTGTTGTTTTTGCGCCAAACATATCTTTTGGAATTATGGCCAAAAAGCTCAACTTTGGTTTCATCAGACCATAACACATTTTCCCACATTCGTTTGGGAGGCTTCAGATGTGTTTTGCAAAATTTAGTTAGGCTTGGATGTTTTTCTTTGTAAGAAAAGGCTTCTGTCTTGCCATTCTACCCCATAGCCCAGACATATGAAGAATACGGGAGATTGTTGTCACATGTACCACACAGCCAATACTTGCCAGATATTCCTGCAGCTCCTTCAATGTTGCTGTAGGCCTCTTCACAGCCTCCCTGACCAGTTTTCTTCATGTCTTTTCAACACATTTGGAGGGAGGTCCAGTTCTTGGTAATGTCACTGTTGCGCTGTAATTTCTCTACTTGATGATGACTGTCTTCACTGTGTTCCATGGTTTATCTAATGCCTTGGAAATTCTTTTGTTCCTTCTCCTAACTGATACCTTTTAACAATGAGATCCCTCTGATGCTTTGGAAGCTTCTCTGCGGACCATGGCTTCTGTAGTAGGATGCGGATGCGACTAAGAAAATGTCAGAAAAGACCTATTAGAACAGCTGAACTTTATTTGGGGTTAATCAGAGGCGCTTTAAATGATGGCAGGTGTGTACTGACTCCTATTTAACATGATTTTAATGTGATTGCTTAATTCTGAACACAGCTTCATCCCCAGTTATAAGAGGGTGTGCACACTTATATAACCATATTATTTTAGTTTTTAATTTTTTCCTCCCTCCGCCTAAAAGATTTCAGTTTGTTTTTCAATTGAGTTGTACAGTTTATAGGTTATATTAAAGGTGAAAGAAGTCCTGAAATGATTTATCTTTGTCTCTTTTTTTACATCACAGAAACCTGACATTTTAACAGGGGTGTGTAGACTTTCGCTATCCTTTGTACTTTAACTTACACCATGTCACACGGGGTCTGCATTACCAGCATACAGGCTGAATACCCTATGTGTCAGATGCAGTAAACATATTGAGATAGATAATAAAAAAGGACAGAAATCCTGCTTATGGGAATTTGTAGTGATCACAGTGACATTATTAGCAATGCAGTTTCCAAAAAAATACCAATAGAACATGAAAATAACATCTATAGGTGGTATAATGCCTGATTATGGAAATTACAATAGTGCCTTGTATCTGTACAGAAGAGGGATTTTCGTCATTATAACACCCTCAATCTTATTATTGTGCAGCAATGATTGACCTCACAACTTTGGGGTGACACTGCCCTTTTTTGTGGTGTGGTTTCCTCTATTCCTCCAAATAAAGAGTATGAGAAAACTCATACAGGGTTATCCAAAGAGATTCGAAAAGTCACCGCACGTTCGGTGACTTTTCGTTCTCTTCAATTCGGTTCCTTTTGCCGATTGCATTTCGGTGACCCTGCGGTGTATTCAGCAAGCACCACAGGGTCCCCGAATTGCAGGGAAAAGCTGCCGCAAACCTGACGAAAACTAACCGAATGCACGCTGAAAACAAGCAAAAACATCTGGATTAATCTTCGAAAAAGCCGAACAGGAGCCGAAATGGAGCCGAACATGAGCCGAATCACACAGAGCCGAAGCAGCTGTGACGTAGAGGAGGCAGTGAATAAATTAGAAAAACCATTTGTATGAATCTGGGAAAATGAAACGCTGTTTGCAAAGAAACTACTGAGCGAAAATGTCTGAAATTTTCACAGGAGGTCCAGGGAATGATAATAAAGAGGGCTGGTACAACAAAAATAAGTAAACTGAAAAAAAAAAAAAAAAAAAAATCGGACTTTTTTAAAAAAAAAAAAAATCTGAAAAATGCTTAAAGTATCCTAAAAAATCTATAAATAAAGAGACTTTTTGCTGCAGAATTTTATAATGAACGGTTTATTAGATATTGAATTAAAACGGGAATATTTTTAACATTGAAGTCTATGGGATTCTCCTGAATAAATTTGCCGAATTAAACCACCGAATGGCAGGGCATTAGGGGAACCTTTCACTGCTGGTTTGTGTTCTCTGAATAGCCGAAGCAGTGCTTCTCTATGGGGATTTCACTGCCCTCGAACAGGAACCGAACAGGCACTGTATGTGCAGGAAATTCGCCAGGATTTGGCGAATTGCCTGCTCTCTGGATAGCCGAATGGCCAGGAAAGGTAACCGAACGCTGATTTTCAGCGTTCGGTTACCTTTCTCAAGCAATTCGGATCTCTTTGGATAACCCTGATAGGGTTGTATTTCCCTGAGTGACCTCCTTGGTTCTTGTAATGCAGTAGCAGCAAAGTTTTTGAACTCTTTGTAAGGCTGCAGGCATACAAGCAACTTTCAGAGCAGAAGGAACATCCGTGAGAGTGGACGTTCCTTCCACTCTGATGCCCGTGTAGCCTCCTCGCTGAGCGCAGTTAGTGCGCTCAGCGTTACAAAGCCGATCCTCCTATGGAGGATCGCGCTTTGTAGCCCTGGCTGCGTCTGTCACAGCTTTTTTGACAGGGAGGGCTTTTAACGACCGGTAGTAGCGCGCACAACTAGTGCGCCTGCTACCCTGTGAGGCCCTCCCCGTCGATCCATCACAAAGCTGCGACGGACGCCGGGAGGTGCAGTCACATGGATGCACTGGGTGTGCTCGTGTGCCCGCAGCCGTAGACTGAGGTTTTGGGCTGCAATCTAAAGCTTGTTTTGCAGTAATAAACACAATGAACTTTGTTTCTCCACAGGAGGCACACTAGCCCTGCCTTTTAAAGATATGAAAATGAGGGGGTGTGACATGCTAAGGATTGCTTTTCAATGTATAACAATTCAAAATCGAGTGAACTTTGGTAGCAAAACGATTAAAAAGGTATCTGAGTGGAGTTTGGTGCCCCGATGTCGAGATATCTCGATCTACAGCTCTGCTGCCCAAAAAGCAAATTAGATTAATTTGCTACAAACAAATTTTGTTTGCTTTTTGGTGCATCAACCACTGCCGGAAGTACCAGGGTCGCAGCAGTCGCAGTTGCGACCGGGCCCTGGCATTCCGCCACTGGAGGGGAGCCCAGCGCCACCGCCAGATTCCGGAAATCAGCGCCGGAATCTGGGAGCCGCGTGCTGGCCATCCCTCTCCCTGCGAGCGGCCGCTGACAGTCAGCTTGGCCGCTCACGTGGGATAGGAACCACCTGACCAGCGCACGAGATCCTCTCGTGAGACCTCTGCGCTGATCAGGTGGTTTCCGGCGAGCGGCCAAGATGCATGCTTCCATTGGCCGTTCGCCTCGGAGAAGAACATAATGCCGGCGGAGCCTGCCCTGGGGCCAGCAGAGGTGAGAGCTGAGGGCAAATATATACCCATGAGAGCTGGAGGCCATATATACCCATGAGAGCTGGGGGACATATATACTCATGTGAGCTGCCTGGGGCCAGCAGAGGTGAGAGCTGGGGCAAATATATACCCATGAGAGTTAATGGCCATATACCAATGAGAGATGGGGGACATATATACCCATGAGAGCTGGGGGCCATATATACCCATGAGAGCTGGGGGACATATATACTCATGAGAGCTGGGGGACATATATACTCATGAGAGCTGGGGGACATATATACTCATGAGAGCTGGGGGACATATATACCCATGAGAGCTGGGGGCAATATATACCCATGAGAGCTGGGGGCCATATATACCCATGAGAGCTGGGGGCCATATATACCCATGAGAGCTGGGGGCAATATATATACCCATGTGAGCTGGGGGCAATATATATCCATGTGAGCTGGGGGCAATATATATATCCATGTGTGCTGGGGGGGCAATATATATCCATGTGAGCTGGGGGCAATACATATCCATGTGAGCTGTGGGGCAATATATATCCATGTGTGCTGGGGCAATGTATATCCATGTGAGCTGGGGGCAATATATATCCATGTGAGCTGGGGCACAATATATATATCCACGTGAGCTGGGGGCAATATATATCCATGTGTGCTGGGGCAATTTATATCCATGTGAGCTGGGGGCAATATATATCCATGTGAGCTGGGGCAATACTATCTTTCTTTTTTTATTTTGCAGGGGGAAAAATAGTAAAAATATAGATCTTTCTTTGGGGGGGGGCCCTTCGTGGATTCTTGCACCGGGGCCCTCAGGTTTCTAGTTACGCCACTGGCATCAACGCATGCGAGGCCGGAGCAGTGGACGCGCGACCGCGTCACGCCCATGCACATGCGGCCAGATCCAGAGGTGGAGAAGTCCAGGACAGATCAATGTGTGGAAGGGCGGATCTAATCAACAGCCGGCAGCTCGTCTCTCATCAAGCACCCACCACCAGGTACAGGACTTCTGTGCGATACACTGCCGCTAACACCCGAGCAAGGAAACGGGAAAGTAAATTTGTATGTGCTAGGGGACTAGGAGTGCGAGCCTCTGCTCTGTTTTTGGCTACCATTTCAGTTTCCCCCTGCTAGATAATCAGATGAGGAGGTGGCACTAGCAATCTGGCATTGTCCTCTGTCCTGTTCATTATTCCTTTTATACTGTACAGTATTTAGTATTACTGTAATCATTTACATATGAATAAATGGTTGTGGAACCAATCGTCAGAGTTTCCATTATTTCTTATGGAGAAATTTGTTTTGATATACAAGTTATTTGGATTACAAGCATGCTTCCGGAACGAATTATGCTCGAAATCCAAGGTATTACTGTAGGTAAAAGGTAATCTGTGTTTTCCAACCCTCTCGGGACCCCCTAACAGGCCAGATTTTATGGATTACCTTGGGGAAACGCAGACTTAGGTTGGAGTCAGACGAGCGCACTATGTGTGCCTGTACTGACACCCCCCCCCCCCGGCGTCTGTTGCAGCATTGTGAAGCTTCGACGGGGCCGGCCACACGCTGTAGTGTGCACACGAAATGCGAGGATCAAGCCTTGCAGCGCTGAGCACACTAAGTGCACTCAACGAGGTGTCCAGGTGGGCGTCAGAGTGGAAAGAATGTCCACTCTCACGGACGTTCATTCCGCTCTGCAAAACGCTCGTCTGACCCCGGCCTGAATCCTGCAGTCACTGAGCAGCAAATCATATCACCTGTGCTGCGCTTCAGATATCTGGCAAACCTGGCCTGTTAGGGGTACTTGAGGACCGCGGTTTGGAACCACTGATCTAGATAAACAATGGAAAAAGGTAATTAAGGTGTAGGGAGTGAAATTTAAACTCAATTATCAAAAATAAATAAAATCCAAAAAACAGGCAACACACCATGTACATAACAAATCACCATCTATATCCAGATGAAAGCAACACCTACCACAAACAGCCAGGACCCATGAAATTGTGTATTTGCGAAAATGAAGCTAGTCGTGGGTTACCTTAGTCACACAGTCCCTTCCATCCCTCTCAGCCAACAAAATATTCACTTCCATCTCACTAAGCCAGCCACATACTCACTTCTACTTCTCTCAGCCAACTGTACACTTTCTTCCACCTCACCCAACCAATTGTACACTCGTTCTATCTCACTTAGTCAACCACAGATTCTCATTCAAACTCCCATCTCTCTCATTTAACCAAAGTCACTGCTGCTATCCCACTCTGCAAAGCACACGCTTTTTACTCAGTCAACCATATATACACTTCAGCATGCTGAGATGGGTCACAAAGATTTTCAATTAACTCTGGAGCCGCTAACCATACAAGGGGTGTAGACCAGGACTCAAAATTTCAAGTCCCAAGCTACTAACCAGGTCATAAGAGTTACTCGCCACCAATTGCTCCACCTAACCCCTACCCAGCCCTAACTCTGCCCCTAAACACACCCCCTTAAATTATCTTATAAAATTACACTGTTAAAGGTTTTATTTAGAATAAAGTTACAAAAATAACATTAATAGCCAGACATCAGACCCCAGATACATGAATACCCAATCATCAGACCCCAGTGTGAGCAGAGCGAGGCGGCAGGGAAGCTCCTCTCCACCCCCCTGCCAGTGACAGAGACAAGCTGGGTTAGGGTAGGCAGCTGGTCCCTGCCACCATGCAGCCTGGGGAAGGGGGGACTGTATGGTGGCACCGCTGGAATACACAGCACAAAATAATTTATTGTGCTGCCTGTGTGTGCATTTCCACTCGCCCTCACTTAATTTCCACTCGCCAAATGCGAGTAGGCGAGTGGAAATTTTGAGCCCTGGTGTAGACGACAACCTCACACAACCTAAATTTCAGCATGAGGTGCTCTGGGCTGTCTATATACTAGGGTTGACAAAATGGCCATGTTCTCCTGGACACATAATTTATTCATGCTGATGGTCAGTGCATAAAATATACAACCCTGCAACATGTAGGATCCATATGCTGCAGGTAAGGAATCAAAAAGGAATCCCAGGTAACCTGCCTTGATTTCCTCCCTGCAGCATACAAATTATACATGGCACAGAGCTAGGGTTGCCAGACCAGCCATGTTTTTCTGGACACATACCATTTACTCGTGTTGATGGGGAGTGGATGAAAAATGCCACCCTGCAGCATGTATAATCCATTCGCTGCAGGACAGGTAAGAACTCAAAGGAATCCCAGGTGAGCTGCCTTGATTTCCTACCTGCATCATATGAATTATACATGTTGCAGGGCACGTTTCCAGGCACTCACCGTCTGAATGAAATAGTTATATGTGTCCAGGAAAACATGGCCGATCTGGCAACCCTACTATATACCCAGCACTGCAGAAGAGAGAGTAAATGTGCTCATTTAAAAGGGGGTTATCACCAGTATGTAGTTACTATCAATTTATGTGACCAGTTTGATCATAGCAGCACTTTTAAATATTTTAGATACATTTAGTGGTGGTGAGATGTTGCTTAATGTTTGCTCCTGTCACAGCAGTGTTACTCATCTGCTCTTGCACCCAAGTCACATGAGGTTAGTTCTCCATCTCTTCTGCATTATCATGAATTTAACAATTTTTATCCTAAAAGTTACAGTGAATGTATATTTACAGTTTTTGTTAATGCAGATAATGTGAGCATAGAATAGCACATTAATAACAGGTATTTGTAATACAAATGGTTTATTAAAAGGAGGAATACGTTTAAGTGCATTCCCTAAATGATTATTTTACAGTGTAATTTAGTTTTATACTGGAAAGAAAATGTTTTTATGTTTTGCGCTTCACAAAACTTTACTATATTTAATATCAGTTTCTCCAGTACTGTATGATATATTTTTATTATAAGGTCGCATCTGTAAATTCATTTAATGAGGCAGCATGAAGAGGTAATTAGGAATACAATCTTTCTGATACAATATTACTTCCACGCAGGTTCATTTATTTTGTGTAGAACAGAATTCCTCCTTAGATGTTTCCTGATATTTCTTATAAGATGAGCATAATATACTTTTTTTGTAACAAATATTGAAAGCACGATGCATCACAGAGCAGTAGGCTATTTTTTGCATATCCTAAAGAAAAATGTTCTCATATTAAATGGGTAAACACTAGCTTCTCTCCCAGTTTATTGAAAGCAAACATGACATGAAAAAATTTACAAGGAAAAACCCTATTAAGATACCATTGTATTGATAATACCACAGCTTGTATTGATCAGTGCTACTTTCCATTGTGTTATCAAGATATTTCACTATACTTCCCTCCATTCCAGGAGTCACGATCGTTACACATTTATGACATGCAAAAGAAACATTTTGTAATATGTGTATTTATGGTCTAGAAGGAAACATTTCTCTGTTGACCAGGTACTTCCCATATAAGTCAGGAGTAGCTCAGCGGCAGGACAGCATTGGATTCGGGTGAGTTTTTAAACTAAACTAAAGGGTTAATATGGGAGGAGGTAGTGAAGTGGTGATCAAGAGGGATTAATACTTAGCACTACAGCCAATTGACAGGGACACAGTGCTGTGTGAAACATTATAACAAATCAAATTGTTATCGATTTGTTATGTATCAATTCATTTCGTTTCTACCGCCATTCGTTTGAAACTATTTCGTATTTTGGAAGTACTCCCAAAATACAAATTAACGGAATTTCATACGAATTGCGATACGTTACAAAACGAAATGCACACCTCTAAGGCTAGGGTCAGACGAACGCATTTTTCACGTTGTCCGTGAAAAAGTGCGTTCGAACGAATGGACGTATTTTTTCACGGAATACGCGATAGCGGTCATACGATGCGCATTTTCGTCCGTGATTTTGTACGGATCATCAATAAAACCCTTTTGCGTCTGGACGTTATGTTGGCCGGACGTGTGCAGCGTCTGACGTCTCCCAATCACGCAAACACGCCGCTATGCGGCCGCAGCGCACTCTGTACGTCAGTAGTAGCGGTTTGACGTTCTCGAAAAAATGCGTTCGTTGGCCACTTGTGTTGCACGGACAAACTTTCGTGCGGCCGTTCGTCGTATGTTCCCCGGCATTGGACGTCATTTGCTGCTAGCACGGCCGTTATTTCGTGCGGCTAAACGCACATTAAAACTGCTTTCGTCTGACCTTAGCCTTACATACATAAAAGCATTGTCTTTACCAGATCTGTTTCAATCAACATTATACCCCCTGACACCCAGAGTATATATAGCGCGGAGAATCTTTACAAGGGGAGGGGGACAAACCCACCACAAAAACATCTCCCGTAACATTTTGAAGGTTTTTGTATTTTTTAATTCCTTTCGACAATGAATAAAGATCTGTATCAAAGTATAGCCATATATCTGCACTGTCCACTTATTGTATTTTATTAAAAAGTGGTCCAGAATCTTTTAATGAGCCGTCTTTCCATAAAATCTCTTTATCATATATTTTAAGCATTTCCTTCTTCCTCTATTATTTTGTCATTGAATTTTCATAAAGTTTTGAGAGTTATTTTTAAATTTCTCTATTTCCTGTGCTATTAAATTTCTCTTTCACACTTTCCACTCTTATTCATCCTTAACCTATGCATTCTTTTAGGTTTTCCAAATTCTTCCTGTCTCTCATCCCGTCTTTTTTCACACCCTCTTCTTTGCTTCCTTGCAAGTATCATTCAATGTAATGTTCTATTAATTCCAACAGAAATTTATAGAGATAGTTGTGTCCAAATGCAAAATGAAGAAACGTACATAACATTTTCATTATAAAACCTGTCTGGGTGGTTGCAATATTTCTTTTTTATTAAGCCTTTTTTAATCAGATTTCCTCTGATATGAGAGATTGGTCATTTTAATATTAGCTGACGTGTTTGATGACCTTATCCTTACACCATACAATTTGATTTCATTAAACTCTACCTGCTGGTAGTCATTTGAGGAGAATGATGAGATTTATCAGAATCCAGTCTGAAAGCACTTTAAAGTAAAATGTTAAAAGACGATTTACATCTATTTTAGAGAATGAGTTGGTGAAATACAGAAACGCTAGTAATAATATTTAATTATATCAAACCGATTGTTAGATTTTACAGTTGCGGAAAAAATATTTGAACATCTCAGTAAGCCATTAATGGTTTAAATACCCATTCAATTACATTATTTTATTAAATGTCCAGTGCCGCTCCAGCCCATGCACGATATTGCAAAAAGTTAAAGAGCACTCCACAGGTCTTCTCTCGATGGTTACTCATATGGTTAAGGCCAGTGTCAGACAAGTGTTTTTACGAGTGGAAGGAACGTCCGTGAGAGTGAACATTCCTTCCACTATGACGCCCGTCTGACCACCTCGCTGACCGCAGTTGATGCACTCAGCGTTGCAAGGCTCGATCCTCCTATGGAGGATTGCGCTTTGCAGCCCCGTTGGACGCGCGACGTAGCGCTTTGACGGGGAGGCTTTCAGTACGGCCGCTGTCACACACGCAATTCTTGCAGGCGCAGCAGCATGTGGCCGGCCTCGTCGCAGCGTCACAACGCCGGGAGCAGTGTAAGGCTGGGAACAATTTGTTCCTAGTCTCCCTCCGTGATCACTCCACGGCTCGCGCAGGGAACGAGGTCGAGATACGCAAAGCTCCATTGAGTCCCATGGACTCCACAAACCGATACTCGCACAGAGCGCCACTGTTGGTATTTGGCAGCTTTGTGCTGCATTCTGGGGCGAGGTGCTAATTTAAAAAATAAATAAAAATAAAAATAAATTTTTTACTTTTTATTTTTACAAATATTCTGGCCTTCCTAAAGGCACCTCATCTGATCTCCTACGTTGCAAGGTTCTGGAGATACAGGGGTATTACAATCCTCGCGCAGCAACGTTGGGCGCAGAAATCAGTGTGCAAACAGTTTTTTTCACACGATTCAGCCAATCAAAATTAAGAACCACAATTGTCTCACGTTAAGTTTTTGTGCCTGTTAAAGTCAATCTGCGTATATATGCTGCATAAATAAAAAAAATAGGCACAACTTCTCCATTTTATTGGTTTGGTATGAGTAGAATGTGTAACTATACTTTGCTGCGTATTTTTTTTGGGCTGGTGTATTTGGTTTTGGCCAGGTTGATAGAATTTGCCATTAACACCAGCTTTTAGGAGTTGCTAAAATTATGCGCGCAAAGGCTGTGCGTTACAAACTGCGCATATATTGTAATACCATCTGCGTACCAGCGCACAAACGCATTTGTGCTCACAATGTTAAGTATAGGATGCGCAAAGTACAGTACACTCGCACAGCGTTCGCGCAGCGTTCGCGCAGCGTTCGCGCAGGTTCACCTGCGGTAGACGTATATGCGCGTTTGTTGCGCTGACATTGTAATACAACGTTCAGTGCAAAGGGTTTTGCCCCTCGCGTTAATGTGCTTTTGCGCGCGCGCAAACGTTTGCGTTAAGATTGTAATAGGGCCGTATTTTGTTCATAAAAAAGGCAGATCAAAAAGTGTGGCAGGTTCAAGTGTTATGTTATGCTATTACAGTACCTCATATATACCGACAAGGTGCAGAGTTTTCTTTTCAAACGTGTCATTGTTAAAATAGTGATGCTGACCTGACAGCTAATAAAATATATTAATCAATAGGACATAAAAGTGTTACTTTTTGTTATTTCTAATATATTTTAACAAAAATATTTCAACCATCCTGTCATGGAACTATTCCCAGGACTGTTTCAAATCTGTCACCCACAAGTCATATTATTCGATTGCATTTGCATAACATCATTTGAAATTCCAGATTTCTAGATTTGTGTCAGAGAAGGATTATGTCTTCATTAAATGATTGATCCCTAGCAGTGAGGGAATGCAGCAAACCAAAACGATCACATTCTGCTGCTAAAGAAGGATGTAGAAAATATTGCTTTCATGGACAATATGATTATCACAGTGTTCTCCCTGAAATTGCTGGAAGCTACAAAAATGGTTTCCCTAAAGGATGACTTGTTGTGTTACATAAAAGCAATTTAACTCCGGAGCATATAACAAATCCACACGTACCTCAAAGCAGTGAGCAAAAAAGCAGTTCTATGAACCTCCGTCTTTTTTTACAACACTGGCAAAATCTCTCACTACAGCAAACCCTTGTGTATTCTTGCCGATTATCTTTTTGTATGTAGCCCAACTGCTTCACGTTTCGAAGTGTTGTGCATTCAGAGATGGTTTTCTGCAAAACTTTGTTGTAACGAGTGGTTATTTTAGTTACTGTTGCCGTTCTATCATTTTGAACCCATTCTGCCCATTCTCCTCTGACATAGGCTTCAAAAAAAAGGGGGATATATATCTAAAAATAGAAGAATAAAATATATAGGGTGATATCCCACAGATTAGGTATACGCACAATAAACTTGGCAACTCACAAAGTTAAATGTAAATCAGCCCATCATCCTCTAAGGATTGTCATGCGGTAGATGCCCAAACGGTGTTGATTCGGTATCACATCCATCCAGTGGTACACGTTCTCGGAATAAATGATAAACAAGGATGGCACCAAGCATCAAAATATATATAATAAAAATTTATTTGAAGACCTTGTGTGGTACAAATGCGTTGAGCTGTTTGTTTTTATCCTGTCACCTCCAGTACTGCTATGCTGTTTTAACTGCTCTGACGAGTAAGTTAAATAAATTTTTATTACATATATTTTGATGCTTGGTGCCATCCTTGTTTATCATTTATTCCGAGACCGTGTACCACCGGATGGATGTGATACCGAATCAACACTGTTTGGGCATCTACCGCATGGCAATCCTTGGAGGATGATGGGCTGATTTACATTTACCTTTGTGAGTTGCCAAGTTTATTGTGCGTATACCTAATCTGTGGGATATCACCCTATATATTTTATTCTTCCATTCTCCTCTGACCTCTGACATCAACAAGACATTTTCATCCACACAACTGCCGCTCACTGGATATTTTCTCTTTTTCGGACCATTCTCTGTAATTCCTAGAGATGGTTGTGCGTGAATATCCCAGTATATCAGCAGTTTTTTAAATACTCAGACCAGCCCATCTGGCACCAACAACCATGTCAAAGTCACTTAAATCCCCTTTCTTCCCCATTCTGATGCTATTGTTGCAAACACTGGTAGAACTTGCTGATGTTGCAACTGTGACAACCATAAGCATTTCATGAAAGGATAATTCAGGAAAAATCAAGAGAAACTTCAATTAATGAAGTTTCTCCTGCTGTCATTTGAATTTCTCTTCTTGCTGCAATTTGCTTCAGTTGCAACATCAGCGACAACAGTGATTTATTTTTCAGCATTGTTTTCAACTATGTCAAAAAAACAGCACTTAATGAATGTCCAGTACTGGATTTAAATAGGTTTACCTTGAATGTTTACACAGTGATACCAGTGACCTCTTGTGCAGCACAAGAATAGATCCTGTTGCTCATGTATTTAGACTCGGGTTATTCTGTATGTGATTTTGCAAAAAAACAAAACAAAAAAATAAATAAAACTCTAACATTAACAACAGAGTGAGCAAGTTGATCTTTCCCCTGTACAATAATTCTTTTAAATCAAGACTGGTGTGAACATAATAATTCAGCCTTGTTTTCTCTAATCAATGAACACTATGCAAATAATATATAAACTCATCAAGGGCAAAAATATGTAAGTAATTTAACAAGACATTACAAAGAAAGAAGTATACTCTCAGTCTTGTCTTAAATTGATAGGAATCCTAGAAGGAAACATCTCATTAATGCTGATAAATACATTACCAAGAAATGTCATCTCTCATTTCCTGTATTGATTATTGGATATGATTTGTGTTATACCTTCCAGGGCCAAATGTGGAATACATTAAACCATTGTCTGTAGGGGATCTTTCATGTGACACTTCTATGTTTACAGGAAAGAATATGCTGGCTCTTAGGTCCCTATTTTCCAGAGGATTAGGCACTCCTATTCTTTGGTAAATAAAGGGCTGGATTGAGTAAAGGGTCACATTTCGCATAATGCGATCCTTGCGTTATATATCGCCTACAATGACCAAAGCAAGTCTTCAAATTCACTAATGATTAACAACAACCACCTATTCTCTGATTGGTTTGACGTCATTTGGCCATGTATCCACAATTGACCACCCTTCTCTGATTGGTCAATTTGGCAACACATGGCCAAACTACGGCCCCTATTCCATTGCTGCCGCTAAAACTGAGACGGTAAGTAAAAAATCCATACAAAATGAAGATATATTGCTTTGTGCTGCGAAGACCATACGATGGATTTGCTACACATACCTTCAACTATCGTGCTTCCCTCCACCACAAAATATACTTGTAAATACAAAAGATGGAAAGAACAGCGCTTCCTTGAACCCCCCCATACCTATTGTGCTCACATATTGGAAACACTTGCTTACGTTCCTATTACATAGTATGGGGTATCACGAAGAGACCTTCACAGTAGGGATTGTATTCTTTCGAATACCCCATGTATCTCAAAAGCAAAAATGACAAACACATAGAAGCATATTATGTATCAGTAGGTTAATTAGGTACAATAATAACAAGCTGACATACACTCGCAATCTTTAAGAGCTACCCAGCTCTAAAGGTATAGTCTTTAAGATTGTTATGTTCCAATCCGTCTGCCACAATTTCTCCAGTGAGTAACTTCTCATATATCCTCAAAGGACAAGAAGGGAGGCTTTCATGGCATAATAAAGTATCACCTTTTATAAAAACAGGAAGGTGTAGTTGTAACGTTGGGAGCTTCCAGCCCTACCTGTGTGCTTGAGGGCAGCATGTCTGATGCTGCTCGCTGACCAAAGCCCGGTTTAAATGGAGACAGGCAGGGAGGTGGTTGCAAGAGGCGCGGCTTGAGTGGGGGGCGTGGCCTGGTGAAGGTCTTTAAAAACCCTCAGTGTATTCTCAGCAGTTGCCAGATCGTGGTTATCCATACCTGAGCTCCTTGTACCTGACTGCTATATTGAATTAACCCGTTATTGACCTCTGCTTGTTTCTGACTATTCTGCCTTCTGTTGCCCTAGACCATTTTCTTGTACTACGCCACTGCTCTGATATCGACCCGGCTATTCCATTTGACCATTCTGAACTCTGTATTCCTGATTCTGGCTCGGCTGACTACTCCCTGTGTTGTTAACCCTTTCTGTCTAGCTAGTTTACCTGGCCAATTCTAAGGACCAGACAGTTAGAGATCTTTCACGGCTACTCTGTTGGTAGCTTCTGGGCTCTGTGGAATGTGGGGTGTTAAGTACTGCGTGGTGGGATCTGGGAACCGTGACAGTAGTGCCTTATTCACCCTTTTTCGAGCTCTACTTAGCTCAAGGGACCCACCATAGATAGGGTTGTTGGGCATAACCTCACAAGCCTTGTTCCGCTGTAATTATGGGGCCGTCCTACTCCCATCGGTAAATACCTCCGGAACCCAAGAAGTATACAGTGAAAATAAATACATTGGTACAAAATTGCATAAACCTATGAGACCTAGGTCTCACGGGTGAACAACCACCTGTCCTTAATGTGGAATAAGGACAACACTCCCTACAACTAGGGATGAGCCGAACACCCCCGTGTTCGGTTCGCATTCGAACTCGAACAATTTCAAAAGTTCGAGTTCGAACTTGAACACGAACCGAACTCAAAGCAAGTCAATGGGACTCAAAAGTTTGATTTTTAGAGTGCCCTCCAAGAGGGCATATATGCAAGATATTTGCCATAAAAGGTGTATGGGGGTCCTGGTAGTGCCCTGGGGGACAGGAAACAAGGACAAAAAGTTTAAAAAAAATATGTTTTTAAAGGAACAGTGAGTTTTCTATAAAATAAGGGTTAAAAAATAAAAACGAAAAATTCCTTCAAATATCGTGCCTAGGAGGTCCCCATAACCTGCCCGTGAAGTGGCGGATTTGTAGGATGTATAGAAACATTGCCATCAGAGACCCACACATGACACCTAGCCACCCTTAAGGGGTTAAAATGCACAGGGACTGGCTACTATCCTGTTAGATGAGGGAATGTATTAGGCCCCGTTCACACTGCAATTTATCGTGCAAATTTCGCCACGACGTCGCAGCAAAATCCGCGCGACGTCGCACTGTGTAGCTTCTCCAATGCATTTCAATGGAGCTGTTCACATCTTGCCGCGCGACGTCACATGTCACATGTCACATGTCGCGGTAGCATGTCGTGGGTATATGAACCTTTGTCGCGTGACATTGAGCGACATCATCGCACTATGTCGCGAATATGAAAATAGCGTGGAAAATCGCGCGACTTTCAAATTGCACAGTGTGAACGGGGCTTTATATGTATAAAGCAAGGTATACTGTATATGACAATGGATAGTCAGAGACTCTAGGGACTCAGCTTGTACGCTTTATGATAGACATTTCTAACACAATAATAATTGTATGCTCACATAGGCCCTTCGGGAGAGGTACATGACATACAAATACTGGAATATTACATTTAAATCTAAGGAGTGTGATAAAGATTTTATTAAGCCCTTGATGACGAATGACGTGACAACTACCTCATTAATGATTGGCTTTAAAGAGCCCTGGTCCTTAAGGGGTTAAACAGCATATCAGAGAGGATCATATAGTAGAAATGAACACTTCTTAGAATTTAAAACAAGCACAGTGTTTGGGTGTGGCCTGCACATGTATGAACAGTCTGCAAGCAATGTATCAAATTCTAAGTGCTAATTAGAAGCACATGTTATTTCCAAACACTAATTAAACACCTGTTTACGCTGTTTGAGAGCACAGGTCATTTAGAGGTGAGAATCTTTGCAACTAGACGACATTAGGTAGTTTTTTAATTCAATATCTAATAAACCGTTGCTTATAATATTCTGCAGTAAAGAGTCTCTTTATTTCTAGATTTTTTAGTATTTTTATAAGCATTTTTTATACTTTTTTTTTTTTCGAACTTGAACCGAACACGCTAAAAAGTTTGAAGTTCGCGAACTTTCGAACTGCCAATGTTCGAGTCGAACTGCGAACTGATTGAACCGAACAGCTCATCCCTACCTACAACAAGATTGAACCTGACCTAAGTAATGAACAAAAATAAACACCCAGTTAACAGCTCAAAGAGTCTGTCAACTGATAATCGAGGAGTGGCAAACACAAGATTACCTTTATTAAACCAAAATAGACACTCCCAGATACTGGACTTTAAAAACACACAAAAAACGACAGGCATGGTGGGGTGTATTGGAGAATATTAGTATGATATGGGCTATTCAACACCGGTGGCTAAAGAATTGTCTGTACAGTGCAAATTGAACACTTGATGATTTAATCTCAAAAGGTAGAGGAAGTAGGTGAAATCTCCACACAAGAGTAAAAGACAGGACCCCTTATGTAACCAATGTTGACAACATTATACAGTTGTGTTCAAAATTATTCAACCCCCACTGAAATTGAGTGTTTTGGCCAGTTTGACATTGATTTTGATCATTCAGTCATCTTGCTTACAATTAAATCAAAGAGGCATGTGTAGGTCAGACAAATATAACATAACATTTATAATGAAATAACCACAAATGTCTTTTCTGTGCTCACATCATTATCAGTTTTATTCAACCCCCAAGTGACATTTAATCTTAGTACTTAGTACAACAACCTTTTACAGTTATAACAGCTTTTAAACGTGAAGCATAGCTTGACACAAGTGTCTTGCAGCGATCTACGGGTATCTTCGCCCATTCGTCATGGGCAATAGCCTCCAGTTCAGTCAAATTCTTAGGCTTGCGCACTGCAACTGCTTTCTTTAAGTCCCACCAGAGGTTCTCAATTGGATTTAAGTCGGGTGACTGCGATGGCCACTCCAAAATGTTCCAGCCTTTAATCTGCAACCATGCTCTAGTGGACTTGGAGGTATGCTTGGGATCATTGTCCTGTTGAAAGGTCTAACGTCTCCCAAGCCTTAGGTTTGTGACGGACTGCATCACATTGTCATCCAAAATCTCCTGGTACTGAAGAGAATTCATGGTACCTTGCACACGCTGAAGCTTCCCTGTACCTGCAGAAGCAAAACAGCCCCAAAGCATGATTGACCCCCCGCCATGCTTCACAGTAGGCAAGGTGTTCTTTTCTTCATAGGCCTTGTTCTTCCTCCTCCAAACATAGCGTTGCTCCATGGGCCCAAACAGTTCTAATTTTGTTTCATCAGTCCACAGAACACTATCCCAAAACTTCTGTGGTTTGTCCACATGACTTTTGACATACTGCAGTCGACTCTTCTTATTCTTTGGAGACAGCAAGGGGGTGCGCCTGGGAGTTCTGGCATGGAGGCCTTCATTACGCAGTGCACGCCGTATTGTCTGAGCTGAAACTTCAGTACCCACATCTGACAAATCTTTTCTCAGTTCCTCAGCAGTCACACGGGGACTTTTCTCCACTCTACGCTTCAGGTAGTACACAGCAGTCGAAGTCAGCATCTTCTTTCTGCCACGACCAGGTAGCGTTTCAACAGTGCCCTTTGCCTTGAATTTGCGAATGATGCTTCCTATGGTCTCTCTTGGTATGTTTAACATCTTTGCAATCTTCTTATAGCCATTGCCCTTCCTGTGAAGAGTAATCACCTCTTCTCTTGTCTTTCTGGACCATTCTCTTGACTTCACCATGTTTGTAACCACACCAGTAAATGTCTAGAAGGAGCTGAGTATCACAGTCATTTTAAAGCTGCCTAATTGGTGCTTATTATGCTTTATTGCTGCTCCGTGACTGTAACGGTGGGCTATAGCACTCACCTCAGAAAGCGTATTTGGATCCTTCAGGACAGATTTCTAAAGACAAAAGACTAAGAATGGCTGTAATCTGATCTCCCAAGCCAGGGAGTAACGGGACAGACCTGAAAGGGCAACTAAGCTCAATTGGCTTCAAGGCCAATTGACCACTCAGTGCAAACACAAATACTCCAAAGAGAACAGATACAGTGATACTTGAACAAAAACATAAACGTGATACAAAAACAGAATAGGCAAGATAGTAGAGGACAGACCTAACAAAGCAACTAAGCTCAATTGGTTTCTGGACCAAAATACTGCTTAGTGCAACACACTTCTAGATAAGCACATACAGTGAGGAATCTGTGTATACCAGCCTGCAGGGGAGGCCTTCAAGCAGAGCTTGGATACTGTTACTCCACAAAGATAGCACAGATACAGACGGACAGACAATGTATATATTATACAAGAAGCAGGGCAGGACTTCAACTGGACTCTGGAAGCACGCAGAACTGGATGCCTTGCGATTAGGACTCACAACCAGTTAAACGAACATAAGACATGAATCATAAGACTGAACATAAACATGAACAAGAGAGACAAGAACCATAAAGGCAACACATACAGAAGAACGAGAAGTACCAGGCAAAAGTACACATGGGATAATCAAGAGAGTAGTCAGAAGGGATAGCCGGGTTGAAACGTGATCAGGGTCCTCGAACAGAAACGGGTCAGCAACAGATTAATCAGAAAATATCAGGAACAAGACTCCACCAAACTAGACACCACGACAGTCCAAGGAGCACCTTCTCTCAGCCTCTTTAAAAGGCTGATGGCTCCTTGGACTTATGCTTGGCTCCGCCCCCTCAGATGCCGTTTTGCCAGCCCTTACTACTGGCAACAGGCTAGCCAGCGATGCCACCTGGTGCCCTGACCCCCCAGGGAGCGCTGCGGGGGCCATGGATGTGACAGTGACATCCACAGGTGTTTTCAATACCTGATTGAAAACACCTGAATGAACCTCTGTTCTTCAGAGTGGTAGTCTTTAAGGGGTTGAATAATTGTGTCAATGAAGAATTCACAAAAGAAACATTTACTACTGTATTACAAAACCAATTGATGTCATTGTAGTTGCATATGGTTCTTTATAAAGTCCTTGTAGGATTTCATGCTGAATACAATTACAAATGTACACTAAATTCCCTAAAACCCTTTACAGCATTGGGGGTTGAATAATTTTGAACACAACTGTAGCTGCAAGAATGCCATGATCACGGTAGCTAACGGCTGCGGTACGGACAAATTGTTTCACGAATGGATGTTTATTCAGTTTATAGGTATTCACAGCCCCACAACAATATAGATGTATTTATAGGGCGTTCTATCAACACGATTAGGTTGAAGTGGTGGTATTACTCTGTCCGTAATCGATATGTCCGTTTGATCGGCACTTCTTTGATGTCAAACTTTCGTACCCCCAAGATGGCGACTTGTTCGGAGCTCTTGCCGTAATGCTGCTATGCTGATTGGCTGATGACGGCACGTGACATTGTTACCAATTGTGAGTCTATTCGGGCTTTGCTACATACGGGGACACGTGGTAATCCATTCATCCGATTGGCCTGCATTGATTTTGCCCATCCAATGGCTTAGTACCATCCGGCAAAAATGGTGTAGTCCCCTTTGCTGAAACCGATTGGTCAATTTACGTATTAGATACATGTTTGAAAGGAGGAGGGAACATACAGCAGTACCAAACTATTTTTTGCTCCAGATGAAGCCGACGTGCAGTCGGCGAAACATATGTCGAGGTAAGTGTGACGGAATGGGGTGTTATCCGTCTGCGGGTGTGCTCCAATCTGATCCCCTCTTGATGGCGTCAGGCCCGACTACCGAGTGTCACGGCACTCGGCGTCTCGAGCGGCCTGAGATGACCCTGGCGTTACTTGGCGAGATGGTGCTGCCGAATTAAGTTGACCCGTTCTGCGTAGTGGGGAGCTAGGAGACCGCAGAGTGTCTCCTGCACTGTGATTTTAGCTACGTAATGACGACACCAAACGGGGCTGTATGCTTCACGTCAAACGCAGTTGAACTGACTTTTTACTCAAATGGGACACGCATTTAAACATCTCACACACAAAGGAGACATGCCCAGGCTTGAATGGGAACTCAATTTGCATACAATGGTATGCTTGCATCATCAGATTACACACACACACAGAGCTAATGTACACAGTAATTAGCATACAATTGAATTTCAACACAGCCTTTCACTCCTAGCAACCAAGGGGAATATATTACCTTTAAATGCATCACACAATTACACATCTGAATCCACACTCATACAATACAGGATACATGGTAATACATCACACCAATAAAACCACATCTAGAAAAGGTATAACTGTTCATTTCAACACGCAAAACCGAAAGAGTCTGAAATAAAGAAAAAGGTCTTTGAAATGTCCCAGGCTGTTAGTTCTGGGGCTCGCTGGTCAGAGCCCCTATGTCCGTTCCATGACATTCCTCCCCCTTCAAACGAGTCCGACGGACCCGGTTGGACCCACACGGGTCAAATAGGGGAAGTCGGGGAGCTTGGATCTCCGGGTTCCCGGGCCGATTGCCGGATAGACCGTCGGCATTCCTGTTCTGTGGCCCGGGCCGGTATTGGATAGAAAAGTTAAAAGGTTGGAGGGCCAGGCTCCACCGCAACAGGCGGCCGTTCTCCCCCGCCACCCGGTTGAGCCACACCAGGGGGTTGTGATCCGTCATTACGGTGAAGGACCGCCCGTACACATACGGCTGGAACTTTCGCAGGGCCCAAACCAAGGCCAGACATTCTTTCTCGACCGCTGCGTATCCCACCTCCCGGGGTAGGAGTTTGCGACTGATGTAAGCCACCGGATGATCCCCCCCATCGTCCCCCACTTGGCTTAGTACGGCTCCCAGTCCGAACATCGATGCGTCGGTATGGACAATAAAGCGTTTGTTATAATTGGGAGCTGCCAAGAGGGGTGCTTGGGTTAGGGCGGTCTTCAGTTGTTGGAAGGCGGTTTCGCACTCCGGGGACCACAGGACTTGGCGGGGCAGGGTTTTCTTAGTCAGGTCGGTCAGGGGTTTGGCGAGGACGCTATAGTTGGGAACGAATTTCCGGTAGTACCCTGCCGTGCCCAAGAAAGCGAGGACCTGAGTCTTGGTGATGGGGGTGGGCCACTCCAGAATGGCTTCTATCTTGGCCGGTTCTGGACGCTGGGTTCCCTGACCCACCCGGTGGCCGAGGTACTGTACCTCGGAATCCCTATCCTACACTTCGCGGGTTTAAGGGTCAGGTTGGCATCCCTTATCCGAGCGAATACCACCCCCAGATGCTGAAGGTGTTCCTCCCAAGTCTGGCTGTAGATGGCGATGTCGTCCAGGTACGCGCAAGCGAATTCCTGGAGGCCATCGAGGAGGCGATCGATCAACCGCTGAAAAGTGGCCGGGGCGTTCTTCATCCGAACGGCATGACCCGAAACTGGTACAGGCCGAACGGGTGATGAAGGCCGACTTCGGGGTCGCCTCCTCTGCAAGGGGAATCTGCCAGTACCCCTTGCACAGATCTACCGTGGTCAAGAAATGGCCCTGGGAGATCTGATCCAACAGCTCGTCGACTCGGGCATGGGGTAAGCATCGGTGACAGTGCAGTCATTGAGCCTCCGGTAGTCGACACAAAACCGGGTGGTACCATCCTTTTGGGGACCAGGACGACGGGCGAGGCCCATGGACTGGCAGAAGGCTCGATAACTCCCAGCTCCAGCATCTCCCGGATTTCAGCCTGCATGGATTCGCGTACTGCCTCCGGAGTCTGTATGCCGGTTGCCGAAGGGGACGCTGGCCAGGGGTTTCCACCTGGTGCACGGCCCGGCTGGTGTAGCCAGGGAGTGCGGAGAAGAGCTCCTGGTGCTCTTGGAGCAGCTGCCTAGCCTGCTCCTGCTTATGGGGACCCAACCCTTCCCCTAGCTGCACTTGTTCCACCCCTGAGGCCGACCGTCTATCCCGGGGAGGTCTACCAGGGGGAACTGTTCTGCCTCCTCGGTCGCAGGAGCGCAGATGGCAGATACCGTCTCGGGGCGCTCGTGGTATGCCTTCAGCATATTGACATGGAACGTCCGCTGGATCCTGGTGTCGGTACAGCTGACAACCACGTAGGTGGTCTCTCCCACTTGGGTGACCACCCGATAGGGGCCCTGCCAGGACGCTTGCAGCTTGTTCTGCCGCTGTGGTTTCAACACCAGGACCTTCTGCCCCACGAGAAATGAGCGGCTGCGGGCAGAGCGGTCGTACCATGCCTTCTGCTGGGCCTGGTCTGCCTGCATGTTCCCCTGAACCATCGCCGTGAGTTCGGTCAAGCGCTCTCGGAGCTCCAGGACGTAACTCACGGCGGGGAGCCCTTCGGCTTCCTGTCCCCCCTCCCACTGCGCCCGGACTAAGTCTAGGGGGCCTCGCACCCGTCGCCCGTACAGGAGTTCGAAGGGAGAGAACCCGGTCGACTCTTGGGGGACCTCCCGGTAGGCAAATAACAGGTGGGGTAGGTATTTCTCCCAGTCTTTCCTCTCTTGGGTGTAAGCACGGATGAGCTGTTTCAGGGTCCCATTAAACCGCTCGCACAGCCCGTTCATCTGCGGGTGGTATGGGGCGCTATGAAGCGCCTTAACCCCGTACAGACGCCAGAGCTGTTGGGTTAGCTCAGTGGTGAATTGGGAGCCCTGATCAGACAAGATTTCCTGAGGAAATCCTACCCTAGATAACACCTGTAGGAGGCCATCGGCGACGGTGTCTGCCTGAATGTTAGACAGGGCCACCGCCTCGGGGTAACGGGTGGCGTATCAAAAGACCAAAGTCCAAAATGAAGAAAGTGAAATAAACACTCAATATGTCCATAGGCCAAAGACGTTGGCCTATGGACATATTGAGTGTTTATTTCACTTTCTTCATTTTGACTTTGGTCTTTTGAGCGCTGTGTTGTTTTCTTGTTTACATAACTGCCATTTGGGTATTTAGGAAACCCCCCATACAACATTCAGCGAGTGGGATAGACACCATTCCGGTAGGCGCTGCACCCCTCTTTTTCCTTTATCGGGTGGCGAAGTCCACCACGGTGAGAATATATCTCTTCCCGGTGGTGCTGGGGCAGGGTAAGGGACCAATTATGTCTACCGCCACCCGACTAAAGGGTTCTTGAATGATGGGCATGAGGTGAAGGGGGGCTTTCGGGTGGTCCCCAGTTTTCCCCGTCTTCTGGCAGGTCGGGCAGGTGCGGCAGTACTCCCGGACATCCTCACTAAGGCGAGGTCAGAAGAATGCTCGAGTTAACCGGTGTCGGGTCTTGGCCATTCCTAGATGGCCGGTGAGGGGAATGTCGTGGGCCAGTCTCAGGAGTTCCTTTCTGGGGGCCTGCGGTACTACTAGCTGTTTGTGGGGAGCCCGTGGTTTCTGAGCGTCTCCCCTATTGGTGTACCGATACAGTAGCCCATCTTCCCACTCAATGCTGTCATCCCGTCCGTCGCCGGGACCCTGGCCGGCTCGGTCGCGGTACCTTTCTAGGGTGGGGTCAGTCTGGGTCTGGTGCCGGAGGGTGGCTGGAGAGCTCCACGTGAGGGGGTGGTCCGGGGAGGAGGTGTGGGTTCGTACGGTCAGGGGGGGAGGTCTGGGAGGCTTGGGGGGTTTGGGAGGTCGGAGAGGTCTGGTTGGTCTCACCTGGGTCCCGACCGGAGTGCCTTGGTCGATCCGGTGGCTTTGTTGCCGGGTGGTCACTGGGGCGGCCGCGTCCATGGCGTAGGCTGATACCAAGCGTCCCAGGTCGTTCCCCAGGAGGATTTCTGCCGGTAGTTGGTCGAGTAACCCCACCCGCATGGATCCCTCCCCGACCCCAATCCAAATGGACTCGGCGCGGTAGCGAGTCGGAGCACCTTGCCTCCGGCTACGCGAACAGCGACGGTGCGGTCCAGCCGGTCCTTTCGGGGAATCAGGTGAGGCCGGACAAGCGTGATGGTAGCGCCGGAGTCGCGGAGACCTTCGGCGGCCCGCCCGTTAATCCATACCGCCTGTCTGTGGTGTTGGCGGTTGTCGGCGGATGCAGCCTGCACGGGATCGACCTCATGCAGCATCCCCCTCCTCCTGTGGGTCCCAGTATGGGGATTCCTCCTGGTAACAATGAGCCGCGGGTGTGGCTCGGATGGGGCCCACGGAAGGGGCGGCTGGTTGGGGCAGTTCTGGCGGTAGTGGCCCATCTGGCCGCACCCATAACAACGAATGGTAGCCGTGGAAGGGGCCCGGTTTGGACCCGGGTGGGGCCAGCGTGCTGTTGGCTCCGGCCAGGAGGGGGGTGTGGCACGGGGAGGTGGTAGGGTGGATCGGGAGGGTGGAGGTCGTTCCTCCCCGTGGGACGTGCGCGTGTCCGTATACTCATCGGCCCAGGTGGCCGCTTGCTGCACCGTCTGGGGCTTCTTGTCCCTCACCCACCCCCGCACGGCCGGGGCGGTGTGGTCGAAAAACTGCTCGAGAAGGAACAGCTGAGTGACTTCTTCGAAGGTTCGAGCCTTGCTTCCGGCAAACCAGGTCTTCATGTCCCATTGCAGCCGGTGCGCCCACTCCACATGGGTAGTACCGTGGGGCCGCCGGGAATTTCGGAATTTCATCCGGCTGGATTTGGGGGTGATGGCAAAACGGGCCAGCAGGGTTTGTTTCACCTGTTCGTAGTCCCGGGCTTCTTCATCTGGGACAGTCCTGTAGGCCTCCGCAGCCCGCCCTGTTAGTTTACACACCAGGATCCCAACCCAAGCGGCCCGTTGAACCTCGTGTAGTTGGCACGAGCGTTCAAAGTCCTGGAGGAAACTTTCTATTTCCTCCTCTGCCTCGTTGAAGCTCTTGAAGGCCTGGAAGGGCACCTTCCGTGCCGTTGGTCTTTCCCAGTTGGGGTTTCCTCCCTGTTGGTACTGGATTTCCGCCAGCCGTATCTCATGTTGGTGCACCCGCTCCTGCTCTTCTTCATGGGTGATGTCCCGGACGAAGTTCTGGAAGGTGGCTTCTGTCGGCGTGGCTCCGCAAGCCGCTGCCCACTGCTGTACCTTCCTCTGTAAGGAGTTTTCAGGGCTGGACGCCTGAGCTACGATCGGTGGTGAGGTTGCGGGCAGGTCCCTGGTCTGCTGATCCAGGGCCGCCAATTCCTCGACCAGGGCATCCTTGCTCTTTGAGCCCACGGTTCCTCCACAGTCCTCCAGCATGCCCCGCAGTGTGTCCCGTTTATAATTGGCATATGCTGCCATGATGAGGGTCTTCTGGGGGTGCAGAGAGCTATCCCACCGCTGCCACCAGTGTGACGGAATGGGGTGTTATCCGTCTGCGGGTGTGCTCCAATCTGACCCCCTCTTGATGGCGTCAGGCCCGACTACCGAGTGTCACAGCACTCGGCGTCTCGAGCGGCCTGAGATGACCCTGGCGTTACTTGGCGAGATGGTGCTGCCGAATTAAGTTGACCCGTTCTGCGTAGTGGGGAGCTAGGAGACCGCAGAGTGTCTCCTGCACTGTGATTTTAGCTACGAAATGACGACACCAAACGGGGCTGTATGCTTCAAGTCAAACGCAGTTGAACTGACTTTTTACTCAAATGGGACACGCATTTAAACATCTCACACACAAAGGAGACATGCCCAGGCTTGAATGGGAACTCAATTTGCATACAATGGCATGCTTGCATCATCAGATTACACACACACACAGAGCTAATGTACACAGTAATTAGCATACAATTGAATTTCAACACAGCCTTTCACTCCTAGCAACCAAGGGGAAATATATTACCTTTAAATGCATCACACAATTACACATCTGAATCCACACTCATACAATACAGGATACATGGTAATACATCACATCAATAAAACCACATCTAGAAAAGGTATAACTGTTCATTTCAACACGCAAAACCGAAAGAGTCTGAAATAAAGAAAAAGGTCTTTGAAATGTCCCAGGCTGTTAGTTCTGGGGCTCGCTGGTCAGAGCCCCTATGTCCGTTCCATGACAGTAATGCACAACTTTTGTTTTTAAGTTGTTAGTATCGTGTTGCATGTGTAGGGTCAGGACAGAATTATGAGCATGAGCTCTACTAGTATTAGGGCCAATATTGGCGTGTCATTATGAATGGCTTTTACTCTTGTGTGGAGATTTTGCCTACTTCCTCTACCTTTTGAGATTAACTCATCAAGTGTTCAATTTGCACTGTACAGACAATTCTTTAGCCACCGGTGTTGAATAGCCCATATCATACTAATATTCTCCAATACACCCCACCATGCCTGTCGTTTTTGTGTGTTTTTAAAGTCCAGTATCTGGGAGTGTCTATTTTGATTTAATAAAGGTAATCTTGTGTTTGCCACTCCTCGATTATCAGTTGACAGACTCTTTGAGATGTTAACTGGGTGTTTATTTTTGTTCAAAGTAAATACATTGCATAAGATCAAATAAAATACTGGTAAAAAGCACGTAGCTTAAAATCTATATCACATAAAAAACAGCCTGATGCGTTTCATGTAAGTGGAAATGAATGTCTCTTATACAAAGTACAGGTAACATTAATTTACAGTAGGGAAGTGCAGGGAAGTGATCTACTTAAGGCACAAGGCCAGCATGAGTTGAATAGTGATTCCCAAGGAATCTAGTCTACTTTAGGCATTATGTTACAGTACTGGAGAAAGACTTGCTTCCACTAGGACTTTCTTCACTATAAATTTATGCTCCAGTCCTGCAGCTCTGCCCTCTTTCTAGCCCAGCAGTCATATTATACGACCCTCATACACTCTCACTCCCGAAACCCAAAATGCCTGTTCGGTGCGCTTAACTCTCTTCTCCGTCCTGCTGTGGCTGTTCCTTACACTGACCTCAATACCGAAGACCTAGCATGCTTTTTCACAGCAAAAATAGAGGAGATAAGAACTGAAATCTCCACAATGCTGTTATCACCCATGCAGGAAGATATTCATCCTGTCTATCCTCACACGTTTAACACATTCCCTTCTGTGACTGAACAAGAAGTCTTCAAATTATTATGATCCTCTCATCCCACTACCTGCCCCCTCGACCCCGTCTACACACATATTACAAAAACACTTTCAGTTTCTCTTGTACCATCCTTGACCCACACCTTTAATCTATCTTTACCCTCTGGGGTCTTTTCTGCTCCCCTCAAACATGCCACGGTAGTCCCGATCATAGAAAAGCCACCTCTGGATCCAACTGCTCTCTCCAACTCCTGCCACTTGTCCCTGCTCCCTTTTGCCTCCAAACTCCTTGAAAAGCTTGCCTATACCCACCTGATTTACTACCTCCCACTCTCTTCTTTACCCTCTGCGATCTGGCTTTCACTCACAGCACACAACAGAAATGGCTCTTGCGTAACTGACCAATGACCTTGTAACCGCTAAATCAAATGGGTGCTACTCACTGCTGATCATTATTGACCTCTCTGCCACCTTTGATACAGTTGACCACTCGCTACTCCTTCAAACTCTTAGTGATATAGGCCTTCAAGGTACTGTTCTTTCATGGTTCTCTTCCTACCTGTCCCAACGATCATTTACAGGGTTATCCAAAGAGATCCGAATTGCTTGAGAAAGGTAACCGAACGCTGAAAATCAGTGTTCGGTTACCTTTCCTGGCCATTCGGCTATCCAGAGAGCAGGCAATTCGCCAAATCCTGGCGAATTGCCTGCACATACGGTGCCTGTTCGGTTCCTGTTCGAGGGCAGTGAAATCCCCATGAAAAAGCACTGCTTCGGCTATTCAGAGAACACAAACCAGCAGTGAAAGGTTCCCCTAATGCCCTGCCATTCGGTGGTTTAATTCGACAGATTTATTCAGGCGAATCCCATAGGCTTCAATGTTAAAAATATTCCCGTTTTAATTCAACATCTAATAAACCGTTCATTATAAAATTCTGCAGCAAAAAGTCTCTTTATTCATTGATTTTTTAGGATACTTGAAGCATTTTTCAGATTTTTTTTTTTTTTTAAAAGTCCGATTTTTTTTTTTTTCAGTTTACTTATTTTTTTTGTAACAGCCTTCTTTATTATCATTCCCTGGACCTCCTGTGAAAATTTCAGACATTTTCGCTCAGTAGTTTCTTTGCAAACAGCGTTTCATTTTCCCAGATTCATACAAATGGTTTTTCTAATTTATTCACTGCCTCCTCTACCTCACAGCTGCTTCGGCTCTGTGTGATTCGGCTCCTTTTCGGCTCCTGTTCGGCTCCTGTTCGGCTTTTTCGAAGGTTAATCCAGATGTTTTTGCTTGTTTTCAGCGTGCATTCGGTTGGTTTTCGGCAGGTTTTCGGCAGCTTTTCCCTGCAATTCGGGGACCCTGTGGTGTTTGCTGAATACACCGCAGGGTCACCGAAATGCAATCGGCAAAAGGAACCGAATTGAAGAGAACGAAAAGTCACCGAACGTGCGGTGACTTTTCGAATCTCTTTGGATAACCCTGTTAGTGTCTCATTTTCTGGAAGTACCTCCTCCCGGCAGCCTGTCTCTGCTGGAGTGCCCCAAGGTTCAGTACTGGGCCCTCTTCTTTTTTTGATCTACACTGCCTCCCTAGGGAAACTGATCAGCTCTTTTGGACTCCAGTACCACCTATATGCTGATGACATTCAATTATTCCTCTCCTCCCTTAATCTCTCTCCTGCTCTCCTGGATTGAGTCACTGACTATCTCTCTGCTGTCTCAAATTGGATGTCTACCTGCTTCCTTAAATTCAATCTTGCCAAAATTGAAATTCTTGTTGTTCCTCCCTCCAAGTAAAACTTAGGGATGAGCGGTTCGGGTTCGGACAGTTCGGAGTTCGGCCCAAACTTAGCCTGTTCGGGTAGATCGCGAACTCCGAACATTTCCGAGTGTTCGGCGCATGTTCGAGTCCACAATGCATCACAATGGCCCACAATGCATTTTCCCACTGGCCTGAAGCTCGTAATTGGCTACAGCCTTGCACCTGACCACAGGTCTGGTGCAAGACAGGTTCAACAGTATGCCAATCACCGCTCAGAGTCCTGATTGGGCAAATTTTGGTGGCACCAATTTTGGTGACACCCACTGATGAAGCTACTTCTAGCGAAACGCGTTTGCGGTGTATTTTATTTATTGTTTTAATAAAACCGATTGTGAATTTCCACCCTGTATGATCCTGGGTGATTTATTCCTTCGGCATCCTGAATAGATATTTCTAAGGATCTGGTTTCCTGCCTTGTGGACCTGAGGTTGGGGAATCGGTGCCCCTTGATTTAAATCCACCGATCTGCCTTCTGTTTGGTGCCCATTTATTTAAATCGGCACCAGAATATGTGAGTATATCTCTTATTTTTCACTCCTATCTGGGACGATACAGTCTGCACTTAATTCCTCCCTTGCATTTTTTTCCCTTTTTTCCTTCCACCTCCATCAACTGTTTCATTGAGGACTCGATCCCTGGCTGAATATCTTTTATTGAAACTGAAGATTGTGAGTGCTAGCGTCGGACACCAGCTCAATAATCTATAATAACCTATCTGTTTAGAATGTACCGGATTATTGTTTTTCTCGGGTCTTTTGGTGTTGCTGAGCTCACCGGTGCGTTCCTTCTTTTTGAGAATGTTCCAAACAGTTGTTTTGGCCACACCTAATGTTCTTGCTATCTCTCTGATGGGTTTGTTTTGTTTCTTCAGCCTAATGATGGCTTGCTTCACTGATAGTGACAGCTCTTTGGATCTCATCTTGAGAGTTGGCAGCAACAGATTCCAAATGCAAATAGCACACTTGAAATGAACTCTGGGCCTTTTATCTGCACATTGTAATTGGGGTAATGAGGGAATATCACACACCTGGCCATGGAACAGCTGATAAGCCAATTGTCCCATTACCTTTGGTCCCTTAACAAGTGGGAGGCACATCTGCAAACTGCTGTAAATCCTACACCGTTCACCTGAGTTGGATGTACATACCCTCAAATTAAAGCTGACAGTCTGCAGTTAAAGAACATTGTGTTTGTTTCATTCCAACTCCATTGTGGTGGTGTATAGAGCCAAAGATGTTAGAATTGTGTCTATGTTCCAATATTTCTGGACCTGACTGTAGGTGAGCAGGGGGGTGAGTTGCATCAGTAATGTGGTATAATAATCTGAAGAGATGGGTTTCGAGGGATTTCTCGAAGGCCTGAAGATTAGAGGAGAGTTGATAGGGTGAGGTAAGTCATTCAATAGGACCGGTGCTGCCCTTGAGAAGTCTTGGAGGCGCGAGTTGGCTGCAAGGGTGTAGACAGAGGACAGATGGAGTCTGCTGACCGGAGTTTTCTAGACGGGACGTGCATGTGTAGTAACGAAGACATGTAAGGGGAGTTGAGTTATAGAGTGATTTGAAAGTGAGAGTCAGTATATTAAACTGTATCCTGAAACGTACAGGAAGCCAATGTAGGGACCGGCAGAGGGGGAGGTACGCAAGGTGTGCCTGGTGAGAAAAATAACCCTGGCGCCTGCATTCATTACAGATTGCAAAGGGGCAGTGCGGGCATTGGGGAGGCCATAAGGAGCGAGTTGCAGTAATCGAGCTGCAAAATGACAAGCGCAGGAACAAGCACTTTCGCAATATCTTGCGTCAGAAAGGGGCCGATGTGGGCAATGTTCTTAAGTAGATAGTAGTAGGATTTTGGCACTGCAAGGATATGGGGAGAGAATGTTGGGTCAGAATCGAAAGTAACACCAAGGCAGCGAGCTTGAGGTGTCGGGCTAATGAGCATTCCATTTACTCGCAGAGAGATAGGTGGCAGTGAGTTTTACTAGGGATGAGCCGAACACCCCCCGAGTTTGGTTCGGGCCCGAACCCAAATTTTTCCAAATGTTCGGGTCCGAACCCGAACCCGAACCCCATGCAAGTCAATGGGGCTGAAAATTCAGTTTTTAGAGTGCCCTCCAAGAGGGCATATATGCTACATATTTGCCATAAAAGGTGTATGGGGGTCCGGGTAGTGCCCTGGGGGACAGGAAACAAGGACAAAAAGTTTAAAAATATAAGTTTTTAAAGGGACAGTGAGTTCTCCATGAAATAAGGGTTAAAAATAAAAATGAAAAATTCCTTCAAATATCGTGCCTAGGAGGTCCCCATAACCTGCCCGTGAAGTGGCGGATTTGTAGGATGTATAGAAACACTTAAAAACAAAAAAATTATGTTTCAAATGACGGTAAATGCTTTTCCTTTAATCTATCCATAAACAACTGCTTGGGGCGGCAGTCTGTATGAAAAGAGGAGACATTTTCGGAAACGCAGAAAAAGTTTACAGATTTTTTTGGCTAAATTATTGTGAAACTTATGCAGGCTTTGGATGAAAGTAACAATAGGTTACTTCAAAATTGGTCCTTTAGCATCCCCAACAGTGCCGTCACACCGTAACCCCTCTGAGCAGTGGCGGAAGTACCAGGATCGCAAGCGGTCGCAGTTGCGACCGGGCCCTGGCATTCCGCCACTGGAGGGGGGCCCAGCGCCACCGCCAGATTCCGGCAAAAAGCGCCAGAATCTGGGAGCAGCGCCGCCGGCTGTTCCCCTCCCTGCGAGCGGCCCGCTGGCTTGCAGCTTGGCCGCTCGAGTGGGATGGGAACTAGCTGACCAGTGCACGAGTTCTCGCGAGAACTCGGCTGCGCTGGTCAGGTGGTTTCCGGTGAGCGGCCAGGCTGCATGCTTTCAGCGGCCGCTCACCACCCGAGAGGAACGTTCTGTTCGGCAGCAGAGGAGGTGAGCTGGGGCCCTTTATACCCATAAGAGCTGGGGCAAATCTATCCATTAGCTGGGGCAGTATATCCATGAGCTGGGGCAATATATCCATGAGCTGGGGTAGTATATCCATGAGCTGGGGCAGTATATCCATGAGCTGGGGGCAGTATATCCATGAGCTGGGGCAATATATCCATGAGTTGGGGCAATATATCCATGAGCTGGGGCAATATATCCATGAGCTGGGGCAATATATCCATGAGTTGGGGCAGTATATCCATGAGCTGGGGCAATATATCCATGAGCTGGGGCAGTATATCCATAAGCTGGGGCATATCCATGAGCTGGGGCAGTATCCATGAGCTGGGGCAGTATCCATGAGCTGGGGGCAGTATATCCATGAGCTGGGGCAGTATCCATGAGCTGGGACAGTATATCCACGAGCTGGGGGCAGTATATCCATGAGCTGAGGGCAGTATATCCATGAGCTGGGGCAGTATCCATGAGCTGGGGGCAGTATATTCATGAGCTGGGGCAGTATCCATGTGCTGGGGCAAATATATCCATGAGCTGGGGGCAAATATATCCATGAGCTGGGGCAATATATCCATGAGCTGGGGGCAAATATATCCATGAGCTGGGGGCAAATATATACAGGAGCTGGGGGCAAATTTATACAGGAGCTGGGGGCAAAAAATATCCATGTGTGGCCTGGGGGCAATATATGTCCATGTGAGCTGGGGGCAATATATATGTCCATGTGACCTGGGGCAATATATATATCCATGTGAGCTGGGGGCAATATACAGTATATATCCGTGTCAGCTGGGGGCAATACTATCTTTTTTATATTGCAGGAAAAAAAAGTAAAAATATAGATCTTTTTGTTGGGGGGGGTTGGGGGGGCCCTTCATGGATTCTTGCACCGGGGCCCTCAGGTTTCTAGTTACGCCACTGCCTCTGAGGATATGAATCTGATACAGGCGTCAGTGGCAGTGCACCCAAATATTGTGCTTTTGGTGCCAGGCCTGCAAGTACTATCATACAGTAACCCCTCTGTGGTATTGTGGAAGATTGCAGGGGTGAACCTTGCGGTCCTATATTGAAAAGATATGCATCTGGTAAAGGCGTCAGTGCACCCAGATATTCTGCCTTTGGTGCAAGACTGCCAGGCCAGCAAGTATCATCATACAGTAACCCTTCTGTAGTATTGTGGAAGAATGCAGGGGTGGACCATGTGGTCCTATAAAAAAAAGATATGATCCTGAACAAAGCCGTCAGTGCACCCAGATATTGTGCCTTTCATGGCAGCTAGTGCCTTCACACCATAACCCTTTTGTGGTATTGTGGAAGAGTGCAGGGTTGGACCCTGCGGTTCAAAAAATGTAAATGATATAAATCTGGCACAGGCGTCAGTGCAGCCAAATATTGCGCCTTTCATGGCAGCAAGTGCATTCGCACCGTAACCCTTTTGTGGTATTGTGGAAAAGTGCAGGGTTGGACCCTGCGGTTCAAAAAATTTAAATGATATAAATCTGGCACAGGCATCAGTGCAGCCAAATATTGCGCCTTTCATGGCAGCAAGTGCATTCATACCGTAACCCTTTTGTGGTATTTTGGAAGAGTTCAGTGCTGGAGGTTTTGTGAATGCAGAAGACATCCCCGATCTATTCCGTTACGTCAGCATCAGGGGGTTGATAGCTGCTGAACCAGGACTGATTCATTTTTATAAATGTCAGCCGATCTACAGAGTCGGTGGACAGACGCACTCTTTTGTATGTGACAAAACCTCCAGCGGCACTGAACGTCCTTTCAGAAAGCACGCTGGATGAAGGGCAACCTAGTAGCTGCATAGAATATTGGCTAAGTTCTGGCCAGTGATCCAATCTCAACACCCAGTAAGCCAGTGGATTATCTGCTGGAAAGGTATCCAGGTCTGCCCTTGCCCCTAGGTAGTCCTGCACCATATGGTGAAGACGCTGGCAATGGGTGCCTACATTTGACGTCCCTCGGCGTCGTGGACTAAACAAATTTAAAAATGCATCAGCCAAGCGGCCCTGGCCTTAACCACTATTCCTCTGATCATCCGCAGCCTCAGAAGCACTTGTGTCAGCACTTGGTAATCTACCAGTGCCTGGAAAGGTGTTACACAAGTGTCTCTTTAGGGCGTCCTCAAGTTTTTTCATCCTGTGCGGGCAGGATGAGCTCTGCAACTTTACCCTTGTATGGTGGATCAAGAAGGGTTGCCAACCAGTAATGATCCCTCTCCTTGATAGCACAAATCCTAGGGTCCTTTAGCAGGCTTTGCATTATTAGGGAGCCCATGCAGCATAGGTTGGAGGTGGCATTAGCTTCCGAGTCTTCCTGGTCAATGAGGATGACCGTATCGTGCACTTCCTCCTCCCAGCCACGCACTAGCCCTTCTGTTTCTGGGCACACGAAACCCTCTCTTGAGGAATCCCCACCTTCAATGCCCCCACTACTTAAATATTCCTCCTCTTCCTCCTCCTGTCTGATCTGAGTAGGACCCGCTGGAATGCTGTCTGCGGAAAGACTGGGGCCTTGAGAGCTAGGGAAGGCCTCCTCTTCCTCCTGCTGCTCTGCCTCTAGAGCCACATCTATAATTCCCCACAGAGTGTGCTCCAGCAGGAACACTAAAGGAATTGTGTCACTGATGCATGCACTGTCCCTGCTCACCATCCTCGTTGCCTCCTCAAATGGTGACAGTACAGTGCATGCATCCTTGATCATCAGCCACTGCGGGGGGGAAAAAAAACAAGTTGACCTGAACCTGTCCTTGTGCCATACTCACACAGGTACTCGTTGATGGCGCTCTACTGCTTGTGCAGACGCTGCAGCATTGCTAATGTTGAGTTCCACCTGGTGGGCATGTCACAGATCAGACGGTTTGTGGGAAGGTGGAATTCTCTTTGAATTTCTGCCAGGCGAACGCTTGCTGGGAATGACCGTCTGAAGTGGCTGCAGACTTTTCTGGCCTGGCTGAGAAGCTCTGGCAGCCCTGGGTACTTGGTTAGGAAACGCTGTACCACTAGATTTAGGACGTGTGCTTGGCATGGTACATGCGTCAATTTACCTTTGCTTAGGGCGGAGAGAAGGTTGCTGCCATTATCACAGACGATCATTCCCAGCTCAAGCTGGCGTGGTGATAACCATCGCTGCACCTGGCCCTGCAGAGCTGACAGGATTTCTGGCCTGGTGTGGCTCCTGTCGCCTAAACAAACCAGCTCAAGCACAGTATGGCTTCTTTTTGCTTGAGCCATTGCGTAGACCCTGTCAGGCGTCGGTTTAACTGCCACTTCGCCAGAGACAGAGAAGGAGGAGGAGGAGGAGGAAGAGGGAGAGGTGGTGGTGGTGGAGCAGACAGACCTCATACAAGCAGCTTTCTGGAGGCCTGGTGGATGAACAAGCTCCAGCACAGAGCCCCGTCTTGGATCCCTTCCAGCTGCAATCAGAGTTACCCAGTGTGCCGTGAAGGAAATGTAACGACCCTGTCCATGCTTGCTGGACCACGTGTCTAAAGTCACATGCACCTTGCTGCTGACTGCCTTTCCCAATGACTGGATAACATTGTCTTCCATGTGCTGGTATAGTGCTGGAATGGCCTTGCGTGAAAATTAATGGCGTTTTGGAACCTGCCACTGTGGTACAGCACATTCAGCAAATTCACGGAAGGGAGCAGAGTCCACCAGCTGGAAAGGCAGCAGCTGCAATGCGAGTAATTTTGCTAAGCTGGCATTTAGACGCTGTGCTTGGGGATGGTTGGGATCATATTTTTTCTTACGCTGCAGCAGCTGCGGCAACGTAATCTGACTGCGTAAATCTTCAGCTGCTGGGAGGATGTCACATTGTGAGCAAGGACCTGGTACATCCATTACTGTAGCATCATCCCTGTTAGTGGAGGTTGTAGGCAATGACATGGCAGGACATACAGTGGGGGTAGAGACAGATGAGGAGGAGGAGGACCTACGCAAAGTTTTGCGCCAATGGGATGCGTGGCGGGTGGTCATATAATGCCTCAAGCACGTGGTACCCAAGTGTCCGGTGTTTATCCCACGCTTCAGCCTCCTCTGACATAGATTACAAATAGCAACGGTGGGGTCTGCTGCACATTTCTTACAGAACTCCCAGACAGCAGAGTTCCTGCATGTGTTCTTTGAGACCACAGCGCTCCGCACCGGAGCAGCTCTGACATCTGATGCCTTGGACTGGCTAGTGCTACGGTTGGTCACAGAGGATGTTGTGCCTCGTGTTTGCTGTGCCTCCTCCTCCCCCTCCTCCTCACTTGATTCCTCAGTTCGATCTGGCACCCAGGTGGAGTCAGTGACCTCATCATCAATGTCATCTTCACCCCCTATCTCCTCGTCACTGGAGCCAACTTGGCAGTATGCTGCAGCTGCTGGGGCAACATGAGTGCCAGTTATTTGTGTGTCATCACTGGCACCCCCTTCCTCTAGGTTGATTATACTCCCTTGCTCAACCTCAGAGCACTGTAGTTGCTGCGCATCCTCAATTAGCATGTCACTGTCATTGTAGTCAAACAATTCAGCTGACTCCTCTGTGTGTGGAGGAGCGAGGCTACGGCAGGAGTAGCTGTGGACATGGAGGCTGCATTAGATGCTTTGGCAGCTGAGGTGGACTGTAAAGCACTAGAAGCCTGGCTGGCAGAGGACTCGGAGTATGAGGATGGCCTGGCTAGCCAATCCACCAAATTCTCTGTATGTTGCTGCAGGTTAAGAAGACGGCCAGCACCAGTTATAAAGGACAAGCGTGCCCCTGCAGAGGATGCACCAAGTCCACCACTACCAGAGGCACAGCCTCCCGACACAGGGGCTGCTTGCCGTTTTATCTGTGTCTGGGAGCGTCTGCCTGTCCTTTTTGTTCTTTCAGACATGGTGAGTGATATATAGATTAAATATATACAGAACTCTGATTCAACTCTGGTATAAAGATTAAAGATTTACAGAACTCTGGTATAAATCAGTGAGACCCTTTGATGGGTGGCAGTGAAACCTCTTATAAATCAGTGAGACCCCTTGATGGGTGGCAGTGAGACCTCCTATAAATCAGTGAGACCCTTTGATGGGTGGCAGTGAAACCTCTTATAAATCAGTGAGACCCTTTGATGGGTGGCAGTGAAACCTCCTATAAATCAGTGAGACCCTTTGATGGGTGGCAGTGAAACCTCTTATAAATCAGTGAGACCCTTTGATGGGTGGCAGTGAAACCTCCTATAAATCAGTGAGACCCCTTGATGGGTGGCAGTGAAACCTCCTATAAATCAGTGAGACCCCTTGATGGGTGGCAGCCTGTGAGAACACACGTATTATAACAATTCCCAAATATTTTGTAGAAATTAGTGACCCCAAAAATACTGCGTGGTACTGGCTGTGTGACAAGACACAGATCACCTCAATTCACAAATGTTTTGTAGAAATTAGGGAGCCCCAAAATACTGCCTGGTACTGGCTGTGTGACAAGACACAGATCACCTCAATTCACAAATGTTTTAAAGAAATTAGTGAGCCCCAAAATACTGCGTGGTACTGGCTGTGTGACAAGACACACATCACCTCATTTCACAAATGTTTTAAAGAAATTAGTGAGCCCCAAAAAAACTTGCTGGCACAGTGACAAGACACACATATCAATTCCCTGATATTTTGTAGAAATGAGACCCCCCAGTAGCGTGGCAGACCGGCAGTAACAACACACAACAATCTCCTCTGAAATTTCCTCTGAAATGCGTGCAGAATCGGCTCGTGGAAACGTTATATAGTGTGCTGCGGGACTTATCTCTGTGAGCCCATGATTGGGCAAAATTTGCCCAATCAGGACTCTGAGCGGTGATTGGCATACTGTTGAACCTGTCTTGCACCAGACCTGTGGTCAGGTGCAAGGCTGTAGCCAATTACGAGCTTCAGGCCAGTGGGAAAATGCATTGTGGGCCATTGTGATGCATTGTGGACTCGAACATGCGCCGAACACCCGGAAATGTTGGGAGTACGCGATCTACCCGAACAGGCTAAGTTCGGGCCGAACTCCGAACTGTCCGAACCCGAACCACTCATCCCTATTCACAGTTCTGGAACAAGATCCTATGAACAGATGAGACCAACTTGTACCAGAGTGATGGGAAGAGAAGAGTATGGAGAAGGAAAGGAACTGCTCAAGATCCTAAGCATACCACCTCATCAGTGAAGCATGGTGGTGGTATTGTCATGGTGTGGGCATGTATGGCGCCAATGGAACTGGTTCTCTTGTATTTATTGATGATGCAGAAGGTATTAATGGAAAAGTATGTCTTTTTGCTGATGACACAAAGATTTGCAACAGGGTTGACGTTCCTGGAGGGATCAGCCAAATGACAAATGATTTAGGTAAACTAAAAAAATGGTCGGAGTTGTGGCAATTGAGTTTTAATGTGGATAAGTGCAAGATAATGCACCTGGGACGTAAAAACCCAAGGGCTGAATATAGAATATTTGATACAGTCCTAACCTCAACATCTGAGGAAAGGGATTTAGGGGTCATTATTTCAGAGGATCTAAGGGTAAGTAGTCAATGTAATAGAGCAGCAGGAAATGCTAGCAGAATGCTTGGTTGTGTAGGGAGAGGTATTAGCAGTAGGAAAAGGGAAGTGCTCATGCCACTGTACAGAGCACTGGTGAGACCTCACTTGGAGTACTGTGTGCAGTACTGGAGACCGTATCTCCAAAAGGATATAGACATCTTAGAGAGAGTTCAGAGAAGGGCTACTAAAATGGTGTATGGCTTGAAGGAGAAAAGTTACCAGGAAAGGCTTAATGATCTTAACATGTACAGCTTGGAAAAAAGACGAGACAGAGGAGATATGATAGAAACATTTAAATACGTAAAGGGAATCCACAAGGTAGAGGAAGGGAGTATATTTAAAAGGAAACAAAATAGCAAAACAAGAGGACATAGTCTTAGATTAGAGGGGCAAAGGTTTAAAAGTAACATCAGGAAGCATTATTTTACTGAGAGGGTGGTGGATACATGGAACAGTCTTCCAGTAGAAGTGGTAGAGGCCAAAACAGTAATTGAATTTAAGCAAGCATGGGATAGGCATAAGGCTATCCTAAACAAAAGATAAATCCAGGTAAAGTATCCATGTAATTGGGCAGACTAGATGGGCCGAAAGGTTCTTATCTGCCGACATTTTTCTATGTTTCTATGTTTCTATGTTTCTATGTGACTGCTGACAAAAGCAGCAGGATGAATTCTGAAGTGTTTCGGGCAATATTATCTGCTCACATTCAGCCAAATGCTGCAGAACTCATTGGACGGCGCTTCACAGTGCAGATGGATGATGACCCAAAGCATACTGCAAAAGCAACCAAAGAGTTTTTGAAGGGACAGAAGTGGAATGTTATGCAATGGCCAAGTCAATCACCTGACCTGAATCCCATTGAGCATGCATTTCACTTGCTGAAGACAAAACTGAAGGGAAAATGCATCAAGAACAAGCAGGAACTGAAGACAGTTGCAGTAGAGGCCTGGCAGAGCATCACCAGGGATGAAACCCAGCATCTGGTGATGTCTATGCGTTCCAGACTTCAGGCTTTGATTGACTGCAAAGGATCTGCAATCAAGTATTAAGAAGGGAAAGATTGATTTATGATTATTATTCTGTCCCATTACCTTTGGTCCCTTAACAAGTGGGAGGCACATCTGCAAACTGCTGTAGGTCCTACACCATTCACCTGAGTTGGATGTACATACTCTCAAATTAAAGCAGACAGTCTGCAGTTAAAGCACATTGTGTTTGTTTCATTCAAACTCCATTGTGGTGGTGTATAGAGCCAAAGATGTTAGAATTGTGTCGATGTCCCAATATTTCTGGACCTGACTGTATTCTAACATGATTTAAGCCGCTTCCACTGCCCCACCATTTCTGAACCACTGACACTATTGATTCTGACATCCAGTAAAACTCCCCTTGTCTTTCTCAAACCCATCCCTCTAGACTGTAAGCTCCTATGAGCAGGGCCCTCTACCCCTCTTGTTAAAATCCTATGTCCATTTATCTGTATCTTGTTTCCTTTTGGCTATTGTAAAGCGCTGCGGAAACTGATAAATGATGATGATAATAATAATAATAGTCCTCTTAACGTCAACTGTGGAATAGGGTCCAATGTCAGCCAATGAGAAGAGTGTTTTTCAAGCAGTGACAATCTCGCAGGTACTCGCAGCACTACCATCATTACAATTTCAAGGGTTAATGGCTCTTGGCCATTGATTGCCTCTTACTGTTTATTTCCAACATGCACAATGTTGAAGTGTAGCAATATGTAGGCTTCTTTATTTTAACTCTTTAATGTTTGAGGGTGTAACGTGTTGAATTGTTGTTCACATGCGGTATGCAGGAGAACAGTTGCTTCAAGTAAAACATTTAGAAAGATGATAATCAATTTTTCTCTCGTTCACAGATGCTGGGTTCTCAGTGGGAGGGCATGTAATAGGAGCAATTCAAGAAACAATATCAAAAGTTTAGACGTTTCTTTTTTTAAATGGACTTCAACTTACCTTAAAAGAGAGATTTTCTCAGTTTTTCCATTTATACAGCGCCACATATACTGTGAAATCTATTTGGCAGCTTGAAAACTGTTAGAGTAGGACATCAAAATGTTTCTAGTGAGTTTATTATGTTATAACGAGTAACAAAACCAATTCTGAATTAAGGCCTTCATGGGCATAGAGCGGAAGAGTTGGTCGTGCCTCTGCCCCATCTTCTCACCTCCCATTGTGCCATTACCAGGGGCTGACTGGCAACCTTTGGCCTCCTAGTGTACCACTTAAAGTGTGTTAGCTGCACATCTATGCTCTTATTTGTGGCCTCAGCATTGATATTCTCTTCTTTTTTAAATCATGGCCGCGCCTCTCCACATTAGTAAGCTGTGGCCACGAGTAAGCAGTAGAGAAGAGCGCAGCTATTCCCCGCCGAGTCATCTCACCCCGTGTGCTTGACTCATTTTGAATGTTTTCTGCTCATTGTGTTTAAAGCTATTTGAACTCATGTTTTTTATAGGACCCAGACAAATGATGCATCTTTTATTTCAGCAGACTTGGCAGATTCAAAATATATTATTTCTATGTGTATATGTCATGTCTCTTCAGAATGCTATAACAAATGTTGGAAAAAATGTAAATTTCCATTCCGATTTCAATCATTTACAAAGTGGAAAATCATTTTTTCACATTTTATCATCCATACCTTTGTGGTTATATATTCTATGGGGTACTCTTGCTAAAGAAAATTGAAATGGAAACTTGTTATACGCAATTTTAACCAAAAATCGTGTTTTATAAATAATATCAGGGTTATTCAAAAAGAATCGAAAAGTCACCGCACCTTTGGTGACTTTTCGTTCTCTTCAATTCGGGCCGATTCGGCAATCCCAATTCGGCGACCCTCTGGTGTATTCAGCAAGCACCACAGGGCAGTCGAAGCGCAGGGAAAAGCTGCCGCAAACCCAACGAAAAGTCACCACAAAAACCCGGCAAATGCACGCCGAAACCCACAAAAAAATCTGGATTAACCCGCCGAAGACGCCGGAAAAACCCGAGAAGGAGCCGTTCACACGCAGCGCAGCCTCCGGAAAAAGCCGACACCGCAGACAAGTGAAGTGAATAAATTATGAAAACAGTTTGCTTGAATGTTTAAAAAGTGAAACGCTGTTAACAAAGAAACTACTGAGCGAAAATGTCTGAAATTTACATATGAGGTCCAGGGAATGATAATAATAAAGGACTGTTACAGAAAAAATAAGTAAAAAAAAAAGAAAAAAACAGACTTTTTTAAGCAGAAAAATGCTTAAAATATCCTACAAAAAAAAGGTAAATAAAGAGACTCTTTACTGCAGAATATTATAATAAACGGTTTATTAGATATTGAATTAAAACGGGAATATTTTTAACATTGAGGCCTATGGGATTCTCCTGAATAAACCTGTTGAATGAAACCACCGAATGGCAGGGCATTTCGGGAACCTTTCACTGCTGGTTTGTGTTCTCTGAATAGCCGAAGCAGTGCTTTTTTTATGGGAATTTCACTGCCCTCGAACAAGCACCGAATGTGCAGGCAATTCGCCAGGATTTGGCATATTGCCTGCTCTCTGGATAGCCGAATGGCCAAGAAAGGTAACCGAACGCTGATTTTCAGCGTTTGGTTACCTTTCTCCAGCCATTCAGATCTCTTTGAATAACCCTGTATGACTATGCATAAGACACTGAACTTGCTCCCAGCATGGGAGATGAGAAGGTGAGTAATGACAGTGGTATTGCTCATTTTATATGTGGCAAATGGACACTGCCATTGCTCTGGAACAAAAATAAATAAATAATATTAATAAATAATAAACATTTTTATTATTATTTTCTTTTACATTTTACATGGTCTTGTTTGGTATCATTGGAAATGCCAGACTCTAACCTGTCCAATGACACCTAATTTGACTTTGTGGGGTGTAATGAATGAAGATAAAGGGGTACAAAATTATTTATTTATCTTTTATTTTTTCTATTTTTACACGTTACAGTACTTGGTATTGTTGGAAAGGCTAGACTCTGATCTTCCCAATGATGCCTCATTTGAACTTGTGCGGTGTAAAGATTAGAAACGTGGGGGTTACAAAAGACCCCCATCGCTCCATGCTGCAATGTGGTGGTTTAGGTTTTTGATAGAACAATGCGTAATAACGCATTGTGCCATCACCTACACATTTGCTGGCAACATGGGACATGAGAAGGTGAGTTAGTGCAGCATTATTGTTCACTTTATAATCGGAAAGTGTCAGGCTCCTGAACTATGGGCACCCCCTTCTAAATCCTGTTTAATCCTGTTTTGCTAATTTTCAGCGCTGAGATCTGGCACCAGTTCTGTTAAACAAACAGCTAAAACACACACACACACTATAGGTCATGTGAGTCACCTGAAAGAAGTACCACAACTTCCTTTGCTCCTTGCTCCAGCATTAGTAAACTACTTCCAGAGAAGCCTATGCCGTGGCTCTCTTGTGATATCCAGAACCCCAAATCCTGCCATTGTTACCAACCTTGTCGTCTGTGTTTCCATATCCTCCAGTCTCCAGTGTGTATACAAGATCACATTGTCCTGGTTTGTATCCCGCTTCCCCTTCATCAAGCCCTCTCCGTGTCCTGTCCCTCTGCTCCAAAGCAATTGTTCTGCTGCCTCCTGCAGCAACTCACCACTCACTGCAGTCCCCTGTATTGGTGCATCACCGCATCCCGAGCTCAGTATCATGCCACCTCGGTACCACCCCGGTACAATCCCTGACAGAAAGTGAACAATAGTGCTGTGTTACAAACAAAAAGGAAAAAAAGCATTTTTTAATATATTTTCACATAATCACCTGGTCATATTTGGTATCATTGGAAAGGCCATGCAGACATAGGGGGTTATCCAGAGAAAGGTGAAAACCAGGAGAATTGGCAGGAGAAAAGAACAATCTACACCAAATAGCCAATTTAGAAAGTGAGATAAATGAGAGAATTTTTCTGGTTTGTCTATTTTGACCTAGAATTTTCAATTTCTCCAGTCACTCTCCTGGTTTTCACCTCTCTCTGAATAGCCCTGATAGTTATCCTTTCTCTGTGCCTATTATGGGGCATGGGCCTGGAGTTACAACTCCAATATCACCTATGTTAATCCGACCCTGAACAAAACCAATCTCCACTGGTCACTGTTTCAGTTTTAATTCAATATGATTTGCTCGTTTTTCCCCAGAATTAATGTGTTTAATTGGACTGACTTTAATGTCAAATTGGGTATTGATAGACAAGAATCCACTCAGTAAGGATTTTTCTTGCCATACAATAAATTCACCTTTTTGCCTATTAATTGTCCCATTTATAGGCAAATAATCTTAACATTCACTTCCATTAATTTTCTGCTACATCATGAACACTTACAAATAGGGTTATTCAGAGAAAGGTGAAACTCCGGAGAACATTTGGAGAAGTGAAAATTCTAGGTCAAATAGCAGATTTGAAAAGTGAGATAAATGGGAGAATTTTTCTGGTTTGGCTATTTTGACAAAGAATTTTCACTTCTCCAAAAGTTTTCCAGAGTTTCACCTTTCTCTGAGTAACCCTGAAAGAGGTGGGTATCGATATTATTCCATGCTAATTAAAAAATATCAATGTTTGTTTAATTCTGAGTGGTAAAATGCAAATGAGTTTTTAACACAGAATTTTATTCAGATAGAAAACCTGTCATTCACTCAGGTCCAAGGGATTAAAAATGGAAGAATAACTAGAGGTCAAAGCAATAGAAAAGTTAAATGAGTATTTTTAAATTTTTAACAAAATATTTTACAGGCTTATCATAATTCCACAGTGTAATGTGTACTTTTTAAATATTCATCTATTTTTTTTGTCTACATTTTTTTCTCCACATATTTTAAAATTACCATGTCTGTGTGTGGGTGGGTAGCAGAGGTTCACAGGAGCTCTGGTACGCGGAACAGCTTGAAAACCGTAAACGGCCTACCCCTAGTGTACAGTAAGCCTTTTTTATCAACATATAACTGTCTTCACTTCTGGCACTTTCATCATATTGGGCCTTTTAATCTGCATTTCTTGTTTGTTCTCCTCTCAGTATGACAAACCACACTGTCTGTCTGGGATGTAGATTAACTAAAGACTGCTGCTCGTACAGTAACCATATGATAAAAATCTGCAAAACTGCCAGGATGACAAGCCAAGGAACATGGATCCCAGCAGGGGCTTCTTTATCATTGTGAGCTGCCAAGTAAAGTGGAAAATATAATCCAACAGGAGCAAATAGTCCATAATGCATACAAACGAACAAGAAGCAGAATTGAGGAACACAATTTAAACTTAATGAACATTTTTACATGTCGTATTTAAACGGGTCACAACATCGATATGTTTTTCTACGTCTTTTCAAATAGAAAGTCAATTCTAAGTCCCTTCATGTACATTTTAGCGGTGCTACACATAAACAAGAAAAGCAATGTTGTCATTCGGATATAGCAATAGTAATTTCTCTCTTTTTATTGGGCGAATGTGTATTAAATACAACCCCCCCAAATAGAATCGGCAGAATTATCGTATCGACAGAATTATCGTATCGACAGGATTATCGTATGGACAGAAATATCGAATCATTGCAACCGATACGGAATTACGGAATCAGCAACGGAAAGATACAATGACCGAAATGGAACCGAAATCACGAATGGAACGAAAATGACTTGCGATTTTACACATTTCACGTCCATATGAAAACACGAAAATCTTTTCGTTACGGATCGAAAATCTTTTCGTATCGGACGTTTTCGGATCGGATCCGATTCGGAAAATCGTCCGAATCCGAAGCCACGAATCGGACCGATTCGTGAAAAATACGAATCGGTCCGAATCGAAATGCACATCCCTAAACCCCGCCGAACACTCACCGAAACCCACAGAAATAGCTGGATTAACCACGCCGAACACGCTGGAGATATTTGACTAGCCGCCAATCACAGCGCAGAGCAGCCGCCAGAAAAACCCGACACGCAGATGAACAAGGTGGAAAAAAAAACAGTATACTTGAAAGTTTGAAATATGAAATGCTGTTTGCAAAAAAACTACTGAATGAAAATACATTTTCATATGTAATTTACATATAAGATCCAATTTATTTATTTATAAAGGATTTTACCAGGAAGGATACATTGAGATTTCTCTCGTTTTCAAGTATGTCCTATCAATGAATGATAATAAATGTTAAAAAAGAGAAATCGATGTAAAAATAAAAAAACTGAAAAAAGTTTGCCAAAAAAATGCCTAGAAGATCCTAAAAAAACCTATGAATAAAGAGACTTTTTACTGCATAATAAAATAATAAATGGTTTATTAGATATTGAATTAAAACGGGAATATTTTTAACATTGAAGCCTATGGGATTCTCCTGAATAAACCTGTCGAATGAACCCACCAAATGGCAGGGCATTTCAGCAACTTTTCTCAGCTGTTTGGTGTTCTCTGAATAGACTAAGCATTGCTTCTCTATGGGGGATTTCACTGCCCTTGAACAGGCTCCGTAGGTGCAGGCAATTCGTCACAATTTGACGAATTGCCTGCTCTCTGAATAGTCGAATGGCCCCAAAATGTCCCCGTTCACTCAATTTCAGTGTCCGGTTACATTTCGGGGCCAGATCGACTCTCTTTGAATAACCCTGACAGGCAGTCACACTCTTTTTTCCCAGATTTAAATTATGAATGCTACGGCTTCCTGATTGTCTCACAAAACATAAGGTATAAATGGTAGCAAGGCCAAAATGCATCAAAACATAAACTGTATATTAATACACCGAGGGAATGTAATGCAAGACAGAGGATCATGTCCAGACAGCAAGAAAAAAAAAGAAGTGTTATCAACAGTCACCGATTCATAAATGACACATAACAAAGTAAAGTACAGTTCACCCAACTACATTAAAACTGACATACAATTTCATCTGATTCAGAATTGCATTCCGGAACTCGGAGACAAAACAATGATACTTAAGGCCAACTGTTACCCAGGCTCAGTCCAAACACCCATGTGTGATGTAAATGCATTGAAGAACATTCAATAATCTATATGTTAGTATAATATATGATTCAGAGCCCTGCTTTTGTATAAACATCCAGGCCTAGATTGTCCATTAGGTACAAAGGGCAAAATAGCATTTAGCTGTGGGCCATGACAGAGCCATAAACCACTCTGATCCACCAATGCATGCTTTGCCACCAGACCTTTCCAGACCTTGCTATATGCAAGGGATCTATTATATGGGCTCGCCTCTAACCACTCCTGGTAACAACCTTCACCGGGACACTGTTTGGTACCAGTCCTTCCCTGATCTACACTTAACTGGACTAGATGCATGGGGATGCACAGAGCATTACCTGCTGTGCCCCCCCAATGCTGAATTAATTAATATTGCTTGTCCCCTTCTATGTCCATACCTACATTTTTTTCAATGATTTTATCTGGTTCAGGATAAAGAAAATTAAGCTCTTAAAACAGTTCACTGTTGCTAAGAATTTTGCGTTGGATTTATAGTGTATCTACAGTATGTAGTTGCATACATGCCCACAGTGCTAAAACGTTAGCGGTACAGTGGCGTAGTGAGGGGGGCAGAGGGGGCACTTGCTTCCGGGCACCTGACAGGGGAGGCGCCGAAAGCAGGTACCTCCACAAGTAAATATTACCAACCCCGAGGCTCCCTTCCATCTCACACGCAGTGAGGATGGAGCAGCCACAGTTGATCAGCTTCCTGGCTGCTGTGTCTCGTGATGCAGGGCTCCCGGAAGAATTACAGAGAGCAGCGGGAGTGAGTGCAGCATGCTGCCACTGGGTTGACTCTGCAGAGATCTCATCCCACTAATCTACAGGAGAGGTGAGGCCCCCTTATTACTTCCCCCTGCCTGGATCCCTCCCCTGCAAGCTGGTTTCTCTGTAGCTGACAGGAGATCCCGAGCTAGTGATTCCCCCTTCTTCTTACACACATAGGGCCCCTGCATGGAACTGCAAAATGTGAGGGGTGGGGTCTGCTGTGTCCAGACACAGACATAGCTCCCACTGTGAATTCTCAGGGTTCTGCTGTGTATATAATTCTGGGGCTCTGCTGTGTACATAATTCTGGGGGCTCTGCTGTGTATATATAATTCTGGGGGCTCTACTGTGTATACATAATTCTGGGATCTCTGCTGTATATATATAATTCTGGGATCTGCTGGGTTTGCATAATTCTGGGGGCTCTGCTGGGTATGCATAATTCTGGAGTCTGCTGGGTATGCATAATTCTGGGGGCTCTGCTGTGTATATATAATTCTGGGGGCTCTACTGTGTATACAGAATTCTGGGGGCTCTGCTGTATATATATAATTCTGGGATCTGCTGGGTATGCATAATTCTGGGGGCTCTTCTGGGTATCTATAATTCTGGGGTCTGCTGGGTATGCATTATTCTGGGGGCTCTGCTGTGTATATATAATTTTGGGGGCTCTGCTGTGTATAAATAATTCTGGGGGCTCTGCTGTGTATACATAATTCTGGGGGTCTGTGCTGGTATACATAATTCTGGGGGCTCTGTGCCTGGTTATACATGATTGTGTGTGTGTTTGTGTAATATATATCTGAGGTCTGTGTGTGTGGTCAGGGTGTAATTGTCAGTGTGACGTGGTCAAGGCATGGCACAAATGCACATTGTCTTTTTTTGAGAAAGGAGTGCATAAGAGTGTGTGTATATATATATATAGATACATATTTTTTTCAGGTAGTGGGTGTAGTGGAAATCTTGGGTGAGTTCCCTCACTTTTATTCCCCAGGACTTGACCCCTGGTGGGGGCTAGGGTAGGACTTGCCCCCGGGCACCTCATGACCTTGCTACGCCTCTATAGAGGTATGTTCTGGGGCTCAATTGCAAATAATTTAATTTACAATAAATTAAATTCCTTTGTATTGCTCCCGTGGAACAACATATTGTCTACAATCATTAACAGGGCACCATGAGTTACCTTGCAGAGTCGATCTTGGTAGTGAAGGGGTTAAATAGGCATTCTTAATTTTTGAGTCTGTAGCTCCCAAACGGAACTTTTATTTTATTATGTAGGCTTATTAGTTAAATGGCCATTTTAATATAAAAAAAAAAAATCTTTTGTTTGTAGATAAATGGGATTTTGAGCACATATGATAAATGTTTCTGTATGTTGTGAGATATTAGGTTTACTGTGCTGCCCAGGAGTAATGGGAGTGGTGCATGTAACAAATTCTGTTGTTGACTACAATAGCGATACAGGCACACTGTGTATACATTAGCAACTAAAAGTCAGAATTCACAATCTAGCCAAGTTGAGACACATTTTCTATATTTATGTTGCTTTTTATTAATATTCTTGATGTCATTCCCACCATTTGTCTTTCAGCAGGATTTCCAGCTAGTTTTACTTTGCTAACAGTTAGCTGCCGCAGTCAGCTCATCACCAATAATTTGCAAGTTATTTTGCACAGCAAGATGCTATTTCTTCAAGACTTCGCATCAGCCAATCAATGCCAACCTAAACATTTGTCGGATACTTGGCAAGAGAAAATTGTGGGATTCCTTCCTCTCTTTACCCTACCTGCTGCCCTACCTTACACATGTACTCATCTTTATACATACATTTATATAATTGTATATATATCCATTTATTTTCATAAATACACAAACACACATATCCTTGCCAGTTTAGTGGAGGAGCCTGGAAAGCGAACTCTAAAGAGCTATATCATTGTCAGTTCAAGTCCCTAGGTCAGGGCAAAATCCCAGAATTTGCTGCACCAATGTATAAGCCAGAAATTAGTTATCTGGCTACCTGGATATGGTCACTTGCAAAAAGTCTCAACCTACCAGGTGATCCTGTGAATATCAATAAGAAAAAATTGTATTCCTTATGCGCGGACTCTGTGTTGGCCTCTGAGCTCTGTCTTTTGTGTGAGTGGTAGGGCATCGAGATCTTTTTATCATCCCCTTTTTTTGTGTTTGTGTGGGGGCATTGGGTTGCCCTGGGTAAGCCACCTGGGTGAGCAATCATGGCTCTGGCAGTCCTCATGGCCCCAGTTGCCCGGCCCTGGATCTCTTCCATGGCCCTCGGTTCTCCCTCGGGAAACCGGGGTGAGCCGGGACTGTCCCTTATATTGGGCAGTCCCACAGTTATCCTTCCCCCCTTTTTATAATATACCCATCCCAATGGCAGACGTATTTGCCATCTCATCTGCGACTGCTATTCTTACTGTTGTTTTTTGTTTTCCTATGAGACAACATTGATGACTTGTTGTGGCCCTGTGTGGCCTTTTTATACTGTATGCCTTGTTTTTGACCGTTTCTGCAAAACTCAAAATAAAGTATAATGAAAAAATTTATATTCCATCAGTATTTGTCCGTTGCATTCAGTCACATCTTGCTTTCAACTTTCAGAAGGCTGACACTGTGTATATCCTAAATTCACCTTATATTTCATTATGTACAGTACAGTTGATCTCTATATGTTTCCCTTTCTCTTTGCCTTCCATCATTACATAAGACATTATTAAATCAATCCTCTTTTTCAAAAGAGTAGTAAAATATATCATGGACACCCCAAAGAGCTTAATGGACTTCTAATAGAAATTTGTAAACAGTGTTGGACATGTGTCAATAAATGGAGCCAAGTGTGAACTAAGGGACCGGATCACTTTTCATGTGATGCCCCATCTAAAGTTTGACATTGTATTAATTATTAATCAACCCACAACGTTACCCCAGTTCAGAGATAGAAGCATAATGCAAAGTAAATGTGAAATAAATAAAACCAGAACACAGCAGGACAGACATGGCTTTCTCCTTAGAATGCATGGTGATCAGTTAATCATTGGTGGGGGAATGTGGGGAGCATGTTGTTCAGAATGTTACTATACCCAGAAAAGATATATTGCTGAAATGTGTTTATTTAAATAGACTCCAGAATATCTCCCTAAAGTTACGCTACATCTAACATACCAGATGATGTACTGTAACTCTCTTGAACCCAGGACATACTTGTAGTTGTAGATACTTGAGTATACCGCTAAATTTTGGTGGCAAAACTTTACCTTAAAGATGGAGGTGTCGCGTTATATTCGAGACATCTGCATCCCGTGTAAAAAAAAAACACCAACTTGATTTGCTCAGGGATCCCCAAGTCTCCCTGACGCCCGCAAACACTTCAGGAACTCCCAGATTCAGGAGAGGTGGGATCCATCTTGGCCAGAGGGCACACTTGGTTTAAGCCAATCATTCAAGAATTGCTTAAAACCGAGCATGCACCCTCGCTCAGCAGGAGGTGTCGTTTTCTGACCTTCGGCTCCAGCAGGTAGGCTCTTCCACTGCGTCGTCCACTAATAGCCAGCCCCACCCCGTTGGTGCCCCGTCCTGACGTCACTGCAGACACGCTGCACAATTCTCCTCACATTCTGAATGTGAGAATAGCACATTGCCTTTGCAGTGACGTTAGGAGCTAGTTTGGGGGGCTGGCTATCGACAGACGACACAGTGAATGAGCCTGCCTGCTGGAGGTCAGCAAATGATACCTCCCGCCATGCTGGCTATTGGTGAATGATTCACTGCATTGGTCACCTCGCTCCTCCAGCCATCTTATCGCAAGTAAAGAAGATGGGTGGCCGACGGCTTCATATGTAGTAACAACTACAATCATTGTAGAGCAGAGCACCCTGGCCTGAGGGGTAGCCTGACTGTTAAGAGAAACTCAAAGGATTTTAATTGTTTACTGTAGTGGTTCCCAACCGCGGTCCTCAAGTACCCCCAACAGATCAGGTTTTCCAGATATCCAAAGCACAGCCCAGGTGATTTGATTTACTGCTCATTGATTGCAGGATGCAGTCTGCATTTCCCCAAGGTGATCCTCAAAACCTGGCCTGTTGGGGGTGCTTGAGGACCGTAGTTGGAAACCTTTGGTTTACAGGTACAGTATACTTTTAGAATTGTGCTCCTCGCGTCACATTCGAGTCTTGAGTATTCTTTCATTTCCATAATAAATCTCTATCCATCGCGTTATATTCGGGTCGCGCTATACTCGAGTATCTACAGTACTTGAAAACGAGAGAAATCTCAATGTATCCTTCCTGGTAAAATTCTTTATAAATAAATAACTCACTGAACCTCTGAGTACGCAGAGACTCACTTCTGACAGGTTTGTATGTGTGTAGGTGTGTGAGATGGTTATAAGATTAAGGGCATTTTTAACTGGTTTTCCATGAAAGTATCAGTTCCAGACGTGTCTTTATGGTAAACCCTTGGTAGCAATGGGGTATATACCTAAGGTTCCACACTATCCGGCTCTGGGGTTTTGCTTACATTCATTTTATGAACTTGCTGTGGCATTTTTTCATGCGTGACCCAATCATATTTATGGTATAGATATTTTCACATTGATTTCCATATCGACAGTCAGAGGTGTTTTTTATTACACATGAAAAAAATTATTACTTTTAGAAGGGACTTTCGTTTATCCATTACCAAGACTGACTTTACTTGATCTGCAAAGCACCTCCTGGTGCAATGATATCGAGTATAAACGATATGGTGTTCCACTGGAGCAATGCAAAGGAATTTCGTTAATTACAAACAATATTTACATTTGGGTTCCAAAACATGTACATAAAGTTTTAGCATCCTGGGCATGATGCCAGCTGAATGACATCTTCTCAGTTGATCTGACTTGGGGTCAGAACTGCAGTAATTCCTTTTGACCAGCAGATAGTGACATCTGCCTGCCAAACAGGTTATTACAGTAAGAAATACATTGGGAATATTCACAAATGTTTCTTACTGCATAATTAAAAAATATTTTTTAAAAAACAAACAACAAAACACTGTTTCCTGACAGTGGTTTTCTTGGAAATCCCTTCGTAGTGAATGGGTTAAAAATAAAAAAAGGCTTATTTTTCCTTACAGCAGAGGTGGTGGATAGAATTTCTCACTGATCTCATATAGCCATCTTAGCGATGTGTCAACCTATTGCTTGAGCCTAAGTGAGCTTTAACCCCTTTTCAAGGTTAAAATATATGCTTTCTGGATGCTTTTAAACAAAGATGACATGTGCAGTCAAAATAGGATTTTTTTGTACTAGAAGAATGCTTAAATTTAAATTTTAATGATTCCAAAAATTTTATTAATCCCTTAAGGACCACTTACGTACATAGTACGTCCTGGGGAAAATTCCTCTTAAAGACCAAGGACATACTATGTCATGGTCGTACTACGTCATGGTCCTTTATCCCCCCTCCCTTCCTATACACACACCTCTCTGGCTGGGCTCCCATGACGGTCTGGCAAGCTTGAAGCCTGCCCCACCTATTTATGGGGTTTGGCTGTTGCGATGCGATGAGGTCATTGCCAGGAGCCCCCCAATCCATGGCAGCTAGAGGGTCATAATTGGTATCATTGGAAAGGCCTGATCATGGCCTTTCCAATGATACCAAACCTGACTAGGTTTGGTGTAAAAAATGTAAAACAAAAACGTGTTTTGTTTTAAAAAAAAAAAATTGTCTAGGGGCATAATAAAATAGGACTTCAACTGACATTTAAACATGATGAGCATAAAACGGTCAAAATGAGCTCAGCGCACAGCGAGGTGAAATGGCTCAGCAGTGAAGGGGTTAAAAAGCAAAAACATGTAAAAATTGAGTATTTCTAATCTCAGGACAAAATATCGGAACTGTTTAGGCTAATGTCAGACGAACGCAGTCTGAGTGCACTCTGTGTGCGTGCATAATGGACACACATACTGACGGAAGATACTGTAGACACCACGCGGTCCGTTTTTGTTAAGGGACGTAGAAATAAAAAGGGGAATTATGGGAAACAAAATTAATATGAAAAATGATAAAAATTTGAAAAGGATATGAAAAGTCATTTTGTGCGTCAAGGTGCTGGACGTCGCAAATGCGCTGCGTCTGACATCTCATCACTCAACACAGAACGCTACGCGGACGTGGCGCACTCTGCGGTTTTACCTTCTTGCCTAACTTGCGTCCGTTTGCCACGTGCGTTTTGTGTGCGCAGTTCGCTGTGCAGGTACTTCGTGTGGGTCTTTATTGATCATGATTCTATGCTACGACGGACGTTAAACTGTGCGGCAACATGGACGTGATAACTGCGTTCGTCTGACGCAGGCTTTAGGCGAGGTCTTTTTTGGCGGTTGTAGATTTTGGGGATTAAATTTAGAAAAAGTGTGTTTTTTCCATTTTTTCATCATATTTTTTTTATTAAATTATAGGATATGATGGAAATAATGGTATCTTTAGAAAGTACATTTAATGGCGAGAAAACAGTATATAATATGTGTGGCTTCCATAAACGAGTAAGAGGAAAATTAGACCTAAACACAAACAGCGCAGACATGTAAAACAGTAGTGGGCACTTATGGACTGACAACCGTAAAACCGCCTGGTTACTAAGGGGTTAAATAACTTCCAAAGAACACATCTTGCGTGAGTAAAAAAAAACATTAACCCTAATGTGCCAGCACTAATTGAATTCATTATCCACAGAGACATGGTATTACTAGGACAATTGCCATGGGATTGTTCGAATATAGTCAATAATAACTTTAAACGTCAATTACATTTCCATGTGTGCATAATATGAGAACGATTCTTGCAAATGTCTTGTATTCCCTAAACAAATTCGAATGGATACGGCAAACCTGGGTTGATAAAATCAAAACAGACAATGCTAATAAAGTGCTCTAATGACAATATCAGTGCTGAATCGCAGAAGATGATTTTAAAACAAAATGCGATTGAAATTTAAACATAAAAAACATAAAATGTTTTACTGCTTTATTGCATTTTATATTTAGCCGTGAACTTTAACTAGCTCCATAAAGTAATATTACACATAAACTGCCCAACAATGCTAACAGAATTCAAATTGCTCACAAACAATAGAGGAAATGAGGACAGAGAGAACCAAAAGTATGTGCAGAATTGATAAGAAGTTATAACTGTGTGTTATACAGATTACAAAGTAATTTGACTCATTTGAATTATGGGAATTGTTCTTTGGTAAACATATACTGGGGTGTTTTAAAGCTAAGCTGTTTTAACCCCGTCACAACCAAAATAGTGAATATGTTCTTGCATGGAGAAATAAAACAACAACAAAATTTAGCGACATTGATGCTCGTCCTGAAGAGAAACGAAATTCTCATTGAGTTCACACCCTTTCTCTGCAAGGCAGCCGGTCTAAGCAGTCCATCTTTACTGTAAAGGGCAAAAAGTTCTACAAAATACATTGCTGCATTACAACAATCAGGGAGAGGCAGGACACAGTGAGAACTCCAAGGTAGTTCTGTTTTAACCCCTTCACTACCAAGCGATTTTCCAAAAAGCCATTGTCAGGAACCAGTGGTTTTTTGAAAAATCATTTTTAACTAATTATACAGTAAGAAATATTTTAGCATATTCACAGTGTATTTCTTCCTGTAACAACCTATTTGGCCAGTAGATGGTGCCATATACTACCAAATTGAGTTAAAGCTGCAGCTCGAGGTTCATTGGCATTGGCTGCTGAATGTCCGGTGTCAGGACATTCTTCAGGTAATTTTACACAGTTTTAGCTCTTTGAGCATTATGCCCAAAGGGCTAAAACTTTGGCAGCACCTTCTGCAGCCCAAAAGCAAACAAAATTTTTTGCAGCCAACAAACTTCATTTGTGTTTGTCCTTCAGAGCTGCAGATCGAGCTGATTCCTTTAAAGCCCGAGATATCTCGATCTCGGTAGCAAAGGGGTTAAGAATCAATCTAGTAGCTCGGTGATTCCCAACCACGGTCCTCAAATACCCCCAACAGGTCAAATCCTGGCGAATTGCTTGCACATACAGTGCCTGTTCGGTGCCTGTTCGAGGGCAGTGAAATCCCCATAAAAAAGCACTGCTTCAGCTATTCAGAGAACCCAAACCAGCAGTGAAAGGTTCCCGAAATGCCCTGCCATTCAGTGGTTTAATTCGGCAGGTTTATTCAGGCGAATCCCATAGGCTTCAATGTTAAAATATTCCCGTTTTAATCCAATATCTAATAAACCATTCATTATAAAATTCTGCAGTAAAGAGTATCTTTATTTATCGATTTTTTAGGATCTTTTAAGCATTTTTCTGGGTTTTTTTTTCTGTAACAGCCCTCTTTATTATTATTCCCTGGACCTCATACGTAAAAATCAGACATTTTCGCTCAGTAGTTTCTTTGCAAACAGCGTTTCTCTTTTCAGTCATTCAAGCAAACTGTTTTTCTTATTTATTCACTGCTTCATCTGCGGTGTCGGCTTTTTCCGGCAGCTGCGCTGTGTGTGATCGGCTCCTGCTCGGGTTTTTCCGGCATTTTCGGCGGGTAATCCAGATGTTTTTGCAAGTTTTCGGCGTGCATTCGCCGGGTTTTGAGGTTAGTTTTCGTCGGGTTTGCGGCAACCTTTCCCTGCAATTCGGGGACCCTGTGGTGCTTGCTGAATACACCGCAGGGTCGCCGAAATGGGATCGGCAAAACAAACCGAATTGAAGACTTTTCAATTCTCTTTGAATTACCCTGTACTTAAAGAATACTTGATATCGAGGCACCAGCAGGTGCTTTTGAAGACTTTCAGGGTTATTCAAAGATATTATTCGAGGTTATTCAAGGTGCTCTTTAATTTATTCGTACTTCGGGGAGTCAAATTTGCCGACTCCCCAATGTGCAGGAACAAGCCGCCAAACGCATCCGAAAAACCGCCGCAAAACCGCACTAATCAATTAAAAAAAACTGCTGAAAAAACACTGAATCGATCAGGGAAAATCCGACGACCCCCTGAACATAGCGCCGACCAGCAGTAGGAAAAAGCCAACAAGCCAACGAACGGGCATAAAGAAAAAAAAAACCACGCCATAACTTTTAAAAGCTGTTACATAAACTACTGCACGAAAATGCTGAAAGAAACATATAACACATCTGAATAGATTAACCATCTATGGGGAGCCTTTGGAGATCACCATATTTTGCTGGAAATTCGCCAAAATTTGGAGACGTGCAAATCTTTTTGAATAGCCAAATGGCTCCGAAATTGTACCATACCTGGAAAATCACTGTTCGCTGCAATTTCGGAGCCAATTTGGCTCTCTTTGAGTAACCATGAATGATACTCGATCCTGGTAGTGAAAGAGTTTTAGTCTATGGAGATGTTAAGTTTACAACAGCTCTTGTTATGTTAGCACCAACTTTGTAATATTGCTGTCACGTTTCTTCACTCCAGTCCTGTCCCCCTGCCCTCTGTATTCATTTATACCAGTTTTTCCCATGTGTTCCTATGCTGCTATGGCCTGGATAGCAGACCAGGGGTTAATGGCTTCTTGTCTGATCAGCCCACCTGTCTGATGTGTGCTGATCCCCTCCCTATTTAAAGCAATGGGCCCATATCCCACTGCTCAATCATTTGTTCCAGTTTGTGTCACAATCAGTCACAGGGAGGGCACCTTGCATTAGCCAAGGTGAGGCACTGGTATGAAGGAAAGCCCCAATATGCAGAGAAAACAGAGAAAACCTAGGCCAGAGCCCCCGCACGGTAAACAGAATCCCTACTCTGAAAGGCCGGTCTTTAGAGATAGCCGGATCTGCTCAAAAGGAAAAATTAATATAACGACGCCGTGCAGAGTTTCAGGATTTTCAGACAAGACAGGAAATATATGTCAACAGTACAGCCAAGGAATATCCAGATAGAGAAGTCAAGTGAAAAGCCAGAAGTCATAAACCAACACATTTACCTTATACAGATGCAGGGAATCCAGAACCCGAATATCAATCAGCCAGGCCAGAGGGTCAGATCCATGTAATCAGTCAGACATATAACCAGACAGAGGAGAAACACTAGAACTAATTACGTGAGAAACACTGGGCATAAACTAGAACCTGGGCTAACTAAAGAAACAACAGACAGATAGACCAAAGAAACATGAAAACATAAACTTAACCAGACTGAACAGCAGGGAGCTCTCAGGAACATATACTCAGCAGCAAACAGGAACTGAAATGGACAAAATGCAAGAGCAATGGATATGGGCCCATTGCTTAATATAGGGAGGTGATCTGCCCACATCACCAACAGGAGAGCTTAACGAGCAAAACACACTTAACCCCTGAGCTGCATCCCAGGGAAAGCAACATACAGAAACACATGGGAACCACAGACATAGAGAATACAGAGGGCAGGGGGACAGGGCTGGAACATGGAAATGTGACAGTTTGCCTGCATGCAGTCTGCTGTGTTCTGAGCTCCTTGCTGTGCATTCCAGTCCCAGTCTATATATTTTTGGTTTATGCTTTTGGTTCTGTTTTCCTCTGTTGGTCTGTATATCTTGTCGCTGTGTACTCTAGTTTATGTCTAGTTATTTCTTGTGTATTTAGTACACAGTGTTTCTCCCTTGCTGTGTTTTGGTTTTATGTTCTTGTTATATGTCATACTGATTACCTGGTTTTGACCCTTTTGTCTGGCTGACTTCCCTTCCGGTTCTGGTTCCCTGGCATATGTATTTTGTACTCTGGTTCTGACTCCTGGCTTTTTCCTCTTGACTACGTTCTTGCTTAATCCTTGTCTGTACCGTTTGTTTGTGTTCTGCCATCTAAGTATATTTAGACTCTGCACAGCTGCACGTTATTTATCTTCTATAGAGCAGATCTGGCCATGTCTAAGGCCCGGTCTTTCAGGTCAGGGCTGCTTTGGTATTTTGCTGTGCAGAGGTCTTTTACTCTCAGTGCTGTTCTGTATCTGGTGTCTCCATATGGGGGCTTTCCCATGAACCAGGGCCTCACCTTGGCGCGTGCCAGGGCCCCCCTTTGTGACAATTGCCCATTGTGTACATGATCACCAGTAGCAGACAAGACAGCCCGAGATCATGTTAACATGCTGATTCATTGCAAATGAAATTAATTTGTTGCAAACAGATTTCAGATGACTGAGGTGCTCCCACTTTCTAAAATCAGCTGGCAATGTGTTTGAGTGACATCTCTCCTGGTAAGCCTACACAGAGCACAGAAGTGTAATAACTGCTCCTGGCTGGTAGATGGCAACCTATGCCTCCCCATAAGGTTATTACAGTAGAAATACATTGGAAATATTGCCAAATTTGTCTTACTATATAACTAATTAAAAATTATTTCCTAAAAACCCCACTGGTTCCTGCAAGTGTTTTTCAGAAAATCACTTTGTAGTGAAAGGGTTAAAAGTGATTTTCCAAAACACACTAGCTCCTGACAGTGTTTTTTATGAAAAATCATGCAAACAAAAATTAATAATTGATGTTTTACCTAGATAAGCAGAAATGTAATTATTTTTAATTGTGAAAACAGTACATAAACACCATAACACGACTGAACCATGGACTCCATATATTTTTTCATAGCAAGTGATCGAAAAAAAAACAATTTAATATAATTCAGAATAGTACAAACAATTACATAAAAATTCAACACTTGTTACTCAGCAATCTTTCATGAAAGACATTGTATACGATTTACAAAATATTAATTATATTTAAATACCGGGGAATATGAGTTGATTGCATTTCTACACAAACGTAAACAATGAACATGTAGCTGGCTTTTCTATATCCCTATATACAAACATTTGTGCTTTTGTCAAACCTAAACAGTGCTTGTAGCATGGAAATTATGTGCATAAAAGTGATAAACATAAGCTAACTAAAGCAATAAAATAACAAACACAAGCAAAAATATGAAATGTCAAGGCAAACATAATTAGCAAAATACTATTATATTTTATTGTTTTTAAGAATGACTCATGCACCCCTAAAACATGCACACACTGCTTGGGCTACCTGATTGGGGGAGATGCCTTTGTATTTGGAAGTCAAGTTCATATTTCCTCTATGATACAATAATGACAGCGACTCTACTCCTACTTTGCTTGAATAAAACTTTATATATATTAACCAATTCACTACCAAGATTGACTGTTCTTGATCTGCAAAGCACCTCCTGGTGCCCCAATATTGAGTATTGTCGATATGGCATCCCACAATAGCAATACACAGGAATTTCTTTTATTGCAAACTAACTCTTATGCATTTGCGCTCCAGAACACACCATAATGTTTTAGCATCATGGACAGGATGCCCGAGGTCTTAACACTTTTTAAAAATCAACTGGGAATGTGTCTGACATCTCCCAGCTGATCCTGCACGGAGACCAGAACTGCAGTAACTCACTTCGTCCAGCAGATGGTGATATCTGCCTGCCAAATAGGTTATTACGGTAAATAAAACATTGGGAATATTCACAAATATTTCTTACTGTATAATTAATTAACAATTATTTTCCAAAAAAAGAAAACACTGGTTCTTGACAGTGGTTTTCTGAAAAATCCCTTGGTAGTTAAGGGGTTAAATAACACTATATTCGGAGAGTTATTAGAAAGCTATAATCTGAAATGACTAGGAGACACATTTTCTTCTATTAATCCTTTCTCCATGTTGCTCTTAATTAGCTACATTTTACAGCAGTTTTCAGTATGTGATTTCTCTTCTTTATGTTACATTGATAATCAAGTTGGATTCAGCTTTCTAATTAAAATTATCAGTGAACAAGTACTTTTTAAAAATGTTTTTAGACATCTGTTTTTATTTTGCAAACGAGATTAAACCCTTTAGTTCAGAAAAAATAATCAGTTTTTCATCAGTTCTCATTGTCTATAAACCATTTGTTGCTGATGTAATGTGGATCTCACAGCTGCGATTTCTAAATAACATTATGTGCTCACGTGTAGTTGTTTCATTTTACTTCTATCTGAACCCTTGAACCATCATTTTTAATAACAATTGTACAAATACAAAATATGTCACACTGTGTAATGTGGATTTATTTTACACATGAATGCACCAATACCAGGATATCACAGGTTAGTTTTTAACCCTTTCACTACCAAGTGATTTTCAAAAGAACACATTGTCAGAAACCAGTGTTTTTTTGTAAAATCATTTTTAAGTAATAACACTGTAAGAAATAGTTCTTACTGTAAATAACCTAGTTGGCCAGCAGATGGCACCATCTACTACCAAATTAAGTTACAGCCATCACAGCTGTAGCTTGTTTTTTTCCCCCTGCATCAGCTGGTAAATGCCCAATAATACAGCGCATTCTTCAGCCGATTTTACACAGTTTTAGCTCTTTGGGCATTAAGTCCATAGGGCTAAAGCTTTGGGGCACCTTCAGCAGCCCAAAAGCAAACAAAATTAGTTTGCAGCAAACAAATTTCGTTTGCTTTTGGGCTGCAGATCAACATTTTAAGATATCTTGATATCAGGCACCTGATGGCACCTTTGAAGCCTGAGATATCTTGATCGTGGTAGTGAAGGGGTTAATGAACTCACTTAGTGAAATCGCACAAACAGTTGTCGATTCTATTCCACACAAACAAAGCCCACAACCAGAAATCAATAGGTTTATCATATTCTTTAGATTCAGTTTAGTTTTCTCCCTCCCAAAGTAAGTTTGACATAAGGCTAACGTGGAAAACAGAACAAGGTGCAATAAGAAAGTAGATGAGTGACATGTCCTCCAGTAGATAATATGATAAAGTCATAGATTGTTCAAGCATTTCCTTTGCATGCACAGGTGTCATACTGCACTAGACTTAAGGACTTTTCAATATTTTGTTAATGTACTGTATGTCATAAATCCTTATATTATAAAGTGGAATACATAATATAACATTACTCAGTGCTGTTACATATAATTTTCACATAATGCAAGAATAAAAAAGTAGATGGAGAGATATTCCTATATGAGAAGAACTGTACACCTGGTTATACTGACATTCTATATTCTCATTTTTGCTGTATTGTATACTTAAGTCTTACAATAGAAGCACAATAAGCAAGTGCAAGGATGTGCGCTCACAGGTATAACCAGTTGATGGTCAGATGAATGATCCAGGTACCATGGAGAGGCTGGACAAAAAAGCACTCCAATCTGTTAAAAGACTACTTAATAGGGCTAGCAGCAAAATTTTGGCTGATACAACAGCCTTTCTCAAGCTTAGGACTGGTTCTGAGCTTAATTAAGGCTTCTGCATCAGCTGAAACGTTGCTTCTAGCCCAATAAACTGGTCTTTTTAAAGATTGGGGTGCTGGCTCTTCCGTCTTTTATTCAATTACAATAGAATCAGTGATAAAACACACACAATGTTAATTTCTCCCTTTTCTATTGATTTTTTGTTCTAATAAGTAAAACAGATATAAAACTGCTCGCCCCGGATAAAGCAGAAGGATCGTCACAGAACAACAGAATGAACCCAGAAATACATTAACATTGAAACCTAAAAAGTGTAGATATGTAGATTGATATCTTAAGTTTTAATAGAGATCAGTGGGGTGTGCCTGGTGTGCCCAAGCACACTCTAATGTTGGGTGAAGGTTTCATCTTTGACCCCCTACATAGATATTTTGGATGCTCCTTCTCTGATTCATAATAAATTACATAAATATTGACTGTATCGCTTCATAAACATTGGTTATGCCTAACTAAAAATAACTGTTGTAAAAAATTCTCCAAGGATAGAAGGGTAATTAATAAATATTTCAGGGGTGCACACCCAAAGGAAGTGGGCTGCCCATGCCATTGATAGAGATAATATTACTACGATTCCCATCAATCAACCCCTACTAAATAGAACAGACACAGTGAGCCACAGATTGAAAACACTATAGCAGTGTTTCCCAAGCCTGTCCTCAGGACTCACTGATAGGCCAGGTTTGCAGATATCTGAAGCACAGCACAGGTGATATGATTTGCTGCTCAGATTTGCTGCAAGATTCAGTCTGCATTTACACAAGATAAAATCTAGCATGTTAGAAGGTCCTGAGGACAGGTTTGAGAAGCACTGCACTAAGGGCAATATCCCAAGCTTAGTATACCTGTGAGTTTTGTGTGACATTATGTCCAATTAGCTTTTTTTCCTCCCTTTTTTGTTTTGTTCCAATACACACAAAGGGAATAAACATGTGTATAGCAAAACATGTGTTACTGCAATACTTTTCTGTGAGAAATACTTGATTTTCTGGAAAAATGTCTGGGGTGCCAACAATTTCGGCCATGAGTGTATGCTGCAGCGATAATACATGCACACACGACTTCTCCATTTTATTGGTTTGGTATGTGTTGAAGGGGCAACTATACTTTGCTGCATTTTTTTACTGGGCTAGTGTATTTGGTTCGGCCAGGTTGTTCAGATTTGCCTTTACAACCAGCTTTTTGCAGTTGCTAAAATTATGCGTGCAAAGGCTATGCGGTATTTACCTCGAATAGATTGTAATACCATCTTCGTACCAGTGCACATTCGCATTTGCGCTCACAATGATAAGTATAGGACACGTGCAATACAGTAAGCTCGTGCAGGGTTCACGCAGGTTCACCCGCGGCAGTGTATTGTGATTCAGGCTACTCCAGATAAGCGATGGCAGCTGAATGAAATAAAACAGGGGGCTTAAAAGACTTCTAATCTAGCCCTGGGTGATGTCCTTTGAATACATCCCACACAATACAATGATTTGAGTCAGTGATTGACTCATAAATTCCATTCTATGACCAAAGCCAAACAGTGTGAAACAAGTGATTAATAGATATTGTGCGGGAGTGGGGCAGTTTACAACACAAAATATCACAAAAGGGATGCACCCAGTGACACATATAGAGTAAAATATATACTAAACTTATAATACAAGAGAAAAACAAAGTACATGTAAGATGTCAGCATCATAAAATAAAGAAAAAAAGGGCATTTCATTTTTTGGTGGTAGTGGCCCTTTAACTGAAGACTCACATGCCATACACAATACAAGGACATTTTTGAACGTCCCCCTCACTGATCATTTTCCACTTCTCAAAGACATCATGGAAATGACCTTGAGCCACAAACTCCTCTCCTTTTCACAAGAAAATGTAACAAAAATACACTGATTTCAAAATACAGAAAATAGTCACAACGTACGTAGTCTTGGAGATAACTCTTGACATACAGCTGGTAAAAACGTAAAAGGATTCACTCTCAACCGAGATGCTTCAATGAAATAATCAGTCAAACAGCCCTAATATGTAAATCCATGAATCCACCAACAGTAAAGAAGTACTGAAAGCTTAGAGTTTGCCTTGGGAGATATATTAGAGAATATATTCCCTGAAAAATACCTCTACTGATATTAAACACTTCAATTCAGGCTTAATTGTCATTCTGATGTCCACTGAAAATAATTGCAAATATCAGCTACGGCAGCAATACTTTTTAATGGAAATATCGGTTATATTGATTCAACTCAATATGCCGATTTACAAAAAAATTACATATGTTGATGCATGGATTTTAAGGCAAGGAAATAAAGGTAATGAGACTGAAATCTTTCTTTAAACATCAGAATGTTCTAATAATGATGTTTAAAAGTACAGATCTGAAAATAAGCTTTTTTTGGATGTTTTCCTCGCCCACTTTTTTCATACCAGCATCATTTTTCAAATTTCAGCTCTGTATGAATTTTTTCAATTGAATCAGCCAATAAATGAAAAAATATATTGTGTAAAAGCAGCAGATATTTTTTCCAAAAAATCTGCTGATGGAGCTTTTCTATATTTACACAACATTAGTAGCATTCATTGGAATTCCTCTTTTAAGGACTATGTCACAATGCCTTATCTAATGGTCTTCATTAAATGTGTAAGTCTCTCTGTAAGTAATGCGCAGTTGGGCTAGTTTCAGTTCTGTATACACCATTTTACTTGTAAATATATGTGACCTAATCAATCTTTATACTCTACTTTAGTGGGTCCCAACCCTGGTCCTCAGCAGGGACGTGCAGTCAGGGGTGGCAGGGGAGGCAGAGCCTCCCCTGCCATTAAGGGCTGCAGCACAGAACCACCTGCAGAACCACCTGCCCAAATCATCCTAATACAGAACCACTAGCCCAAAGCATCCTAACACAGAACCACCTGCCCAAAGCACCGTAATACAGAACCACCTGCCCAAAGCATTTTAATACAGAACCACTGACCTAGCATTCTAATACAGAACCCCAACCCAAAGCATCCTAATACAGAACCACTAACCCAAAGCATCCTAATACAGAACCACTAGCCCAAAGCATCCTAATACAGAACCACTAACCCAAAGCATCCTAATACAGAACCACTAGCCCAAAGACTCCTAATACAGAACCACCTGCCCAAAGTACCCTACTACAGAACCATCAGCCCAAAGCATCTTAATACAAAATCCCAAGCCCAAAGCATCTTAATACAGGAGCAGCACCCTGTCCTCCGATACAATGCTCCTGGGGAGCACTGAGAGCAGCCAATTCCTGGGGAGCACTGAGAGCAGCCAGTTCCTGGGGAGCACTGAGAGCAGCCAGATCCTGGGGAACACTGAGAGCAGCCAGATTCTGGGGAGCACTGAACCTGAACCTACGTAACCTGTGTATATCTGGCTCTGATACTAGCCAGTGCCTCACCAGCCACTGACCTCACTGCAGTGCACGTCACTGGTCCTCAGATACTCCTAACAGGTCAGGTTTTCCATATATCTGAAGCACAGCACAGGTGATATGGTTTGCTGCTCAGTGATTGCAGGATTCAGTTTGCATTTCCCTGAGGGATTCCTTACAATCTTTCCTGTTAGAGGACCTTGAGGACCAGGGTTGGGAAACATTGCCCGGCCTTTATCAACTGGCGACGTTGTATTGCTACACTTCTACCACTGTCCATCTTCCATATTTGATTGAGAAGTCTTATTCAATAACATTCTCTCTTCAACTCTTCAACTCATCCAAGATAATTACATAAACATTAAATATAAAAATCACACTTCCTTTCAACACTGACATAACACGAGCACAGGTCTAACCAACAGCTGATCCCTCTTCTCATCATGTTCTACTATTATAAATGAGCCTGAAGGTCGACGTCAGCTATACAAAAGCTTTGTACAAAAATGTTTTATATGTTATTACATTTCACATAAGATATCTATCAGGGTTAATCAGTAAGCACTGTAGTTGACCATATTTGAGGCGATGATCCAGTGAGAGAAATTGAAACAGCGACAGGAGAGCATTCATTTATGAAGTTTCTCCTGCTGCTGTTTGAATTTATCTTTTGTGATTATCATCACAGCAACAACCTTGTAAATGTTCAGCTTCTTCCCTTAAACATTCAGAGGCGAAAGTGACGCCTTCGCACAGCTGATCGGATCATGTAGAAGTAGGTGATCTGCGGAACAAATGTTTTAATTACATTCTTGAAGCTACAGTAAAATGTTCATGGTATTTACTTGCTTCTTTATACCATGAAAGCTCCATGCCCTCTAAGATCCAAATGCTGCGTCAACAAACTTCTATTAAAATCTTTGAAAAGAAAGCAGTTTATGAAATGAAAACCATACATTGTGCCTTACAATCCTCCAATTCTATCAACAATTTAAAAAAAGCCTTTACCTTTCTACAATCCAGTCACATGTAGAAATCAAACTCGGTAACAATTCTTTGCCTCTCCACTTGGGATAAAACCAGTTCATATAGTCTACATGATCATGAAACAATCAGGGTTATTCGAAGAGCTCTGAATTGTGGCCGAGAGGTAACCGAACAGTGAAATTCAGCGTACGGTTACCTTTCCTGGCCATTCGGCTATTCAGAGAGCAGGCAGTTCGCCAATTCCTGGCGAATTGCCTGCACATATGGTGCCTGTTCGGTGCTTGTTTGAGGGCAGTGAAATCCCCATAGAGAAGCAATGCTTTGTCTATTCAGAGAACACAAACCAGCAGTGAAAAGTTGCCGAATTTCCCTGCTGTTCGGTGTTTTCATGCGGCAGATTTATTCAGGCGAATCCCATAGACTTCAATGTTAAAAATATTTCCGTTTTAAAACAATATCTAATAATCCGTTGATTATAATATTCTGCAGTATAAAGTCTCTTTATTTATAGATTTTTTAGGATCTTTTAGGCATTTTTCGGGGTTTTTTGGTGATTTTTTTGGGTTTTTTTTTAATCACTTTTTCTTTTTTCTGTAACAGCCCTTTTTATTATCATTCATTGGATCTTATATGTAAATTTCAGACATTTTCGGTCTGTAGTTTCTTTGCAAACAGCGCTTCACTTTTCAAACATTCAAGCGTACTGTTTTTTGGTCTTTTTTCCACTCCATTCGTCTGCAGTGTCGGCTTTTTCCGGCGACTGCTCTGCGTTGTGATCGGCGGCTGCTCGGGTTTCTCCACTGTGTTCGGCGGGGTTAATCCAGATGTTTTTGCGGGTTTCGGTGTGCGTTCGCCAGGTTTTGCGGTGAGTGTTTGGCAGGTTTACGGCGGCTTTTTCCTGCACTAAGACGGCCCTGTGGTGCTTGCTGAATACACAGCAGGGTCACCGAAATGGGATCGCCAAATCGCATTGGAGAGAACGAAAAGTCACCGAACGTGCAGTGACTCTTCGATTCTCTTTGAATAACCATGATTGTTAATTAAACAAAATACAATTTGTTGTTTTTTGAATCCTCCTATTCTGATGTAGAATCGGGTATGGCTGACCACATCTAGGTCATTTCACAACCTCCTTTTATGTAAAACTTTATTTTAATCTATTTTTTAAAAACTTTGTAATTAACACTTTCGAAATTCTGAATCTGTAAAATGTTGACAAAAAGAACTGCCTGAATTACCTACAAAATGACCACACCTAACCTACATTCATATTGCAGCCTTGATTATAATCTCAGCCTTATGATACATTATTTTGACATATGTTGAGCACTCTTTCAGTGACCTGTTTTCCTAACTACATTTTTTTATTTATTTTTTTAATATTTTTTTAATTTTAATTTATTTTTTGATTGTTTTTCACCTCATCCATTATTCAGAATTGATCGGCTTAAATGAGTTATTCACACACACATACAAAAAAATCGAATTGCTTATATAAACATGAAACAATGTACAAAAGAATGCATGGATGCCTTTTAACTATTTTTAAAACACAAAGTAGTAGTCTTTTCCAGTTTATGTTTCATACTTTAAACATCTGATTTAATATTGTACCACTTGATATAATTATACCAAAAAATTTAAAAAATGTCAGGTTTACCTATATTTGCAATATGAGTAATATCGGGGATTTTATATCTCACTTATATTGTATAATTTCAAAAACAACGAAAGAAAGAATTGGGAGAGACAAAGGAGAGTTTCTCTCACAGGTGTAATTAAACACACCCCTACCTCTACAACTGGCCAACCCCAGAAATAGACCAAAAACTAAAAAAGACCACATCAAATCAGGTGGACGGGGAAAAGACCCTATTCCACCTCAAAATAGTAAGAGTAAAGGATAGTTCAGATGAACACTGATAGGACCAAACCAATCAATAGGCAGACTGTAATAATGCATAGTACAGGAGGGGTGGGGTCGCGCCTATTCCCCGATGGGGCGGCTGCAACCACCAGATGCATCCAGCCCATCAACATGTGTAAAAAAATGTCAGCTGCGCTTATTCCCATTATACCATGTAAAACAAAACACAGTTAGAGGCTTTGGTTTCTTATAATGTAATAATGCATAGGCCGCTAAGCAGTCTTAACAACATACAAAAATAACAAAACACAAAACCAAAAAAACAAACCTGCATGCAGGGTCACCACATCATAAAAAGAGACTGTTTAGAGGCCTATGCATTATTACAGTCTGCATATTGATTGGTCCTATCAGTGTTCATCTGAACTATCCTTTACTCTTTACACATTCCATTTTTTATGTCATTTGTGCATATATTGGGCCTTTCCCTTGACTCTGTATTAGGTATATTGGTATTACAACTGCCCTTTTAAAAGTTTGTAATGATATCCAAGCGGGCATGGAACAAGGAAATCTAACTGGAGCCATCTTCCTTGATTTTGCCAAGGCTTTTGACACAGTAGACCATGGCATCCTATTACAAAAACTTAAGAACTCTGGTATTGGTGATAGTACATTAACCTGGTTCCAATCATATGTGTCTGATAGGTCTCAATTTGTGTCCATTTCTGACAGCACTTCCCTCCCCCTCCCAGTCACGTGCGGTGTACCCCAAGGCTCGATACTTGGCCCCCTGCTATTCACAATATTCATAAACGATCTGCCCAATGTCTGCAAAGCTTCTACTGTACACATGTACGCAGATGACACTGTAATCTATACCAGCAAACCAAATCTCCCACAGCTGGAGGCCGTGCTGCAAGAACAATTCACAGGGGTAGTAAAGTGGATCGCAAATAACAAACTTTTTCTAAATACTGACAAAACTGTTACAATGCTCTTTGGAACCGCACCTAAACTACACAAATTGCAAACACCCCATTTATGTGTTGGGACAAAATCAAATGGCACGCTGACCACAGTCACTTCTCTCAAATACCTAGGTATGTGGTTAGACCCAAATCTATCTTTTGGCCCCCACATCGAAAAACTCTCATCTAAACTCTACCCCAAACTAGGTGCCCTGTACAGAAACAAATCCTGCCTGAGCCCCGCGGTAAGAAAGCAGATTGTACAACAAATGCTTATGCCAGCCATTGAATACGGAGATGTAGTGTATGCAGCCGCCCCGCAAACACACCTCCAGAAACTTACTACATTGTATAACTTATTCTGTCGCTTTGTGCTACAATGTAACTACATGACACACCATTGTGACATGTTAAAAGAACTAAACTGGCCATCACTGGACTCTAGACGCACCCTTCATCTTTCCAACCTGGTGTTTAAGAGCTTTTCTGGGAAGCTACCACCCTATCTGAATATGCTGCTTCCCCCGGCAGTTCCCTCATCCTATAACCTCAGATCCAGGACCAGCACCTTACTTGCAATACCGCAATACAAAAAGAAAATGGCTCGATCCTCATTTTCCTACAGAGCACCGCAAATATGGAATAACCTCCCAGACGCCATCAAATCTTCCCCCAGTCTAAAGTCCCTTAAGACTTCCCTATTAACATACCTCAATACGAAATGCACCGGTAAACATGTAACATAATGACTTTATTTCCTCCATATTTATTTTTCTGTTAATTTGTATATTTGGTCTTGTGTTAATATCTTGCATTTTACTATTTTTTTTGTATTTCTGTAACCACTCAATGTTCTCGAACCCAGGACATACTTGAAAACGAGAGAAATCTCAATGTATCCTTCCTGGTAAAATCCTTTTATAAATAAATAAAATAAAATTAGTCCAATGCTTAAGGACTTAATGAGTATTTGTCTTTCCAGGTTACCTGCTTTGAATTAGGATACATTAATTGCCCTTCTGCACATGTTTTTTTAGATACTTCTGTCAATGTGGTTTTGTGTCTTATGTTTTTTCTTTGTGTGCTTTGCTCCATTAATAAAGATTGTGTTTGGCACTAATATTTATTATTATTGCGATTTTTTTGCACCATTACCCCCTGCCCTATTTTGGGGTGGAATAGGGTCTTTTCTCTGTCCACCTGATTTGTTGTGGTCTTTTTTAGAAATTGTATAATTTGGCTGATTAAAGGTATCATTCGATGAATAAGCAAGTCACAAGCACTCCTGACGAGCCACATGGCGAAACGCGCGTCCAGTGCTTGATAGCCAGGGACCAAATCATAGAAATTTATATGAGTATCAGCTATCTCTTTTTATTAGGAATTATCATGTTCTGGTGGCTCCCCGGAGTGGTTTACGTTTATGTTTACATCAGGCTACATTCTAGGGCTATCAGGCTTTGACTGCACCAATTCAGGGATACAAGATCAATTGATAACATATAATTATTAAAAGATTCAGAAGTTATATTGTAATGATATATTTTTTGTATTTTATTTATTTATTAATAAATGTTGGGCTCTATTACATTCTTTGCGCAAACGTTAACGCATGCTCAAAAATGCATTAACACGAGGGGCAAAACCCTTTGCGCTGAATGTCGTATTACAATGTCTGCGGAAAAAATTGTGCATTAACGTCTACTGCGGGTGAACCTGCGTGAACGCTGCGCGAGCGTAATGTACGTTGCGCACCCAACACTTAACATTGTGAGCGCAAATGCATTTGTGCGCTGGTACGCGGTATTACAATCTATGTGCAAAGTATAACGCACAGCATTTGCGTGCATAATTTTAACGTCTTTTAAAAGCTGGTGTTAATGGCAAATCTGAACGTCCTGGCCGAAACCAAATACACAGCCCAAAAAAAAAATACAGCAATGTATAGTTACACCTTCTACACATACCCAAACAATAAAATTGAGAAGTTGTGCGTGTTTTTATCATTGCTGCAGCATATATCCGATATATGATTTTGACAGGCGCAAAAAACTTACCGGGAGACAATTGTGGTTCTTAATTCTGATAGGCTGAATCCCGTGAAAAAACAGTCCGCACACCGATTTCTGCGCGCAACGTTAATGTCTTTTTTCCGTGTGTTATTTTTTGACGGATGAAAAAATGCGCTTGGATTGTAATGCCAGCGTTAATTTACGCGCGAGCATTTTTGTGCAAAGATAGTAATAGAGCCCGTTATGTTTAAAGTTTAGCTATGGGGATACTTGTGGTTGCTTCCGTGGTTTCAGTAGCATTCAATTGTTTATAGAAAATCAAAGTATATTCTTAAAAAAATAAGATAAAATGAAATAACCAGAATATCGCAGAACAAGAAGAGGTTGCAGCACTAAATGTATGCACTTTGCTTACTGTCTAAGTATCTGTACAGTTTCTATGATTCTGTCACGCACTTTACCTTTACGCTTTACCAATTTTCTGAGATGTTGCGGAGTCAATTCTTATATTCTAAAGGTGCAGAGACAAAGCTGGTAAGTAAAGCATGAGCGTTTAGGTCAGAGAGAAGTCGGCTGACATACTCTAAAAAGAAACAACTTGCTATATGTAGGAAATCAGTAATGGATTTAACATATTGAATCAATTAAGGGACAGCTGAAAAGCAAGAATGTGCCTCTAAGTCTCTGTGGAAAGTGTTTTGCTGCTTGCTATTTTAGTAATAATGATTATATGCCTCTAATGACTAACGTGATGCTCTTGTAATGCACTGCAGTATGCAGTACTGTTGTTGCCTGATGCATCTAAATAATGCAGCCCAGACATTGTCATAAAATCAAAATTTTACAGAAAAAAAGTTATGGGTTTGGTAAATAAAACAATTCCAGCATCAATAAGACATTTTATTATTTACTTTACTTTCCCCAATTAGATTCTCCTTTCTCAATTGTCGATGTTTATATTTTTATTTCATTTTTGTCTGATACAGCGCCAACTAACATATTTTTTTTATGTAACAATGACATCAAATCCAAAAAGAATGATTGAGTATAGTGTACCGCTCAGTTTAATGCTGCAAAGGTTATACACTTTAAGATACTTTTAGAATTAGAACTGAGTGGGAATATTAATACATTTTTGAGGCAGAATGTGTCAGACTGCTCTAGATTTCAAGTATTTTGTATCCATTTTAATTTATCCAGTTGAGAAAAAAGAGGTTTGTGAGGGTCCTGAGGACAAATAATGGCACTAGTGGCTAGCTCTACGGTGGGGCCGCTCAGGTCTTACAGGGTTTTAGCTCGATTGTGCCATTACAGGGGCAACTGCTTCATATGCAAATCAGCCTGGTCTCACCCAGAAATGGTGGCCAGTACTGGTTGCCAAGGATGTCATCCCTGCACGAGAGGTGCAGCAACCCCCGACGATCGTTGACGAAACGATTGTTGACGAAACGATCATCAGGGGTTGCTGCACCTCTCGTGCAGGGATGACGTCCTTGGCAATCAGTACTGGCCACCCTTTCTGGGTGAGAGCAGTCTGATTTGCATATGGAGCAGTTGTCCCTGTAATGGCACAATTGAGCTAAAGCCCTGTGAGACCTGAGCGGGCCCCACCATAGAGCAGGCCACTAGTGCTGTTGCTCGTCCTCAGGACCCTCACAATCCCCTTTTTTGCTCATCATAATTTATCCAGATGCCTGATGGATATTTTTCACACTCCCAAAGTTATAATGCTGGGGAAACACATTGTTGTAATTCACAAAGATAACTCATTAACCCCTTCTCGGCTGTGATTGTGTATACAAAATCAGTAGTAGCAGACACAGCAGCCTGAGATTGTGTAATGATCTAGGGCTATGTTGTATTGTTCCCTTTCAAAGTTTATTACTAAAGAATTTATTCATTTGCATTTGGACTCCAGAAGGTGCCCCCAAAGATCTAGCATCAAGCCCGAACCACTCACACTTTTTAAAATCAGATGGAAATGTGTATAAAGAACATCTCTCCTGCTAATCCTGCACTGAGCTCAGAATAATAGTAACTCCATTTAGTCAGCAGATGGCGACACCTGCCTGCCAAATAGGTTATTACATTAAGGAATATATTGGGAATATTCCCAAATATTTCTTACTGTATACTTAATTAAAAATGATTTTTCAGCTTTGGTGTTCTTTTACACTCTGTTATAGACACTTTTTTTTTTTTACTTTTATAAGGTTTTTGAGACTTTTCTTGTTTCCTGACGAGTTTTTCTTTTACAGCTGACCCCTACTTTTATTTTGCTTTTATTATTTTTCTTAGGATGTGTTTATGTTGATTGTCTTAGGTGGCCCTGCGTGACCCTCACATTTCCCTGTCTGTTAATATGCTGACTTATTTCCATAATAAAAAACTTTAAATTAAAAAAAAAGATTTTTCAAAAAACACTGGGAATAAAGAAACGAAGAAATCAAATTATCTGCCAGTAGACATCCTAATAAAAAGAGACTAGAAAGGAGGTGAACATTCTTTTGGTGCTTCAAAACCAAATCCAGATAATACATAACCCCACCTTGTGCGAGCATACCTAGTTAATATTACCTACAATGAGGTTGCGCAGTCTATGGCAGGGTGTTCTTTGTCTTCAATATACCTCATCCAGTGTACTTGTTCTCAGTTGCAGTTGGTAATAGTATGATATTGGAATTATTACACATCTTGAGGTTTGGTACAAAAAAACAGGTCCACGTTTTTGTTATGTTATCCCACCATTTTATATTAATGGGACACTACCACAAACAAAAGTTGTAACTAGATCTCTTGTGCATTACAAATGAAACCACATTATAAAACACGTGCTGCTGTTTTTTTCTTTGTTTGAAGTAATTGCATGTAAAATGGAAAAATAAAGTTTTTATCTCCTGTTTCCATTTTGTGGACTTTTTCCCAGGATGCAACATTTACCAAAATCTTATGGCAAGTTTCACTTTACACCTGTAGTATAGGTTTAAACAGTAGTGAAAATGCAATGGGGTGATGGATGAAATGTTTAGACAAAGCTGCAGAGGATCTATTGTGCTTCATATTGTGCCACCTGAATGAGATCTGATACTGGTCTAACAAAAAAACAAAATGGTGCCCTTTGATAATGTTATCTACATACATTAAACACAATGCAAGTCAAAAGGTTTTCTGGACTTTTGACCCTTAGAGTCTATTCTATTGTCATTGCCCCACAGTGAGGAGCAAGTGCTGTAAAGATGTTGTATGGTGGGGCAGTTTACAACACAAAATATCACAAAATGATACAAAGAGTAAAATATTTTTAACTGACATTACAGAAGAAAAACAAAGCACATGTATGATATCGGCAACATGAAATAAACAAAATAAGAACATTTCTTTTTTTTCTTGGTAGAAATTCATTTGCATTTTGGTTCCATAACATTCCCCTAAGGTTTTAGCACTGCTGGCCTGAGATGCTATCTCTTTTAACCCTTTAATACCGCTAGGCGTACTATGTCCTCCCCGCGTTGGGTAGACCTAAACGCCGTGGGCCGGCATAGTATGCCCCGCAGCCTGCCCATAGACGCGATTCTCCCACCTACATTGCACTCACCGATCGCTTCATTGGGTGCCGGCCTCAATCTCAGCACCAGTGGGGCGTGTTATGCCACCCCACGGCGTTGAAGTATCGCCTAGCTGCTGGAAGCTCCCGTGGCAAGGGGTTAAAACCAGTTGGGAACGTGCCCAACTGATCCTGCATGGAGACCAGAACTGCAGTAACTTCCTTTGACAAGGAAATGGGGACATCTGCCTGCCTTGGAATATTCCCAAATATTTCTTACTTTACTAGAAATTAAAAATTATATTTAAAATAATGGTCCCTGACAGCGGCTTTTAGGAAAATCCATTGGTGGCGAAAGGGTAAATGAATACAAAAATGGGGAAATATTACGATTTTTGTTGGAATTTCAATATGCAACTTCAAAACTTTGTAGGCATGGATTGCACATATCCTTCAATGGGAATATCTAGGGGATAAAACAATAATAAACAAAATATGCCTTTTTCAGACACACATCTCGTAAATTAAACATTTCTAAACACAATCACGTATGCAAAAATAACCAAACGCATGGTACATCTATTTAAACATTTATGAGCATTTTTGTATCCAGGTTCTGCATGTTGACAAACAGATATCGTTAAAAATTGGTAGTTAGGTTGTCAGGTTTTGTATTTTTGATAACAAACATTTCAAAGGACATACTTGAAAACGAGAGAAATCTCAATGTATCCTTCCTGGTAAAATACTTTATAAATAAAGGTAATGACGAGTGATGATTGAGATGTGTTCCCTTTGGCAAAAGTTGGTCCTTTAATCAGTTTACATTTGGGGGAACCAGGATAAACTAGGGTACCACTAAAAACACTGATGGATTCATTTGTTACGCGTTGAACAAGCATGTAAAACACTTTTAAAACAAAGATAATCATGAAACCTTTCAGTGAACAGAAAATAAAAGACAATACTTCAATGTATTTTCTAGCAGCTTTGCAATACTAAAATGCACATTTCATATACCGTACATATATAAAAAAAATCCAAAACAAACAAAAGAAACCCACACATTTCACAACTCTCTATAAAATCATTAAAATCTTTGGTACCAAAAGTAAGGGCACCTATTGTTTATAAAGAAAACATTCTTAAACAATACAAAACATATAAATGTCTTTGCTTTTTCCTTATCAGCGACAAAGCTGAACTACCGTCCAGTCTGAGCTTACAGGTTAAGCATGGCTTGAAGCTACAGTGTATTAAAAGCTTTCTTTGAATTTTCACGATATAACTGTTTGCTGGAATAGTATGCAATATCTAATACTGGAAGCGATTCTGGCACTTACACGGTTAACCAAGAGGATAAAGCGATGTGGTGTTTCAAGGCCATTGCAGACAATCTGTATTCTAACCGATTCTTTTGTTTACTATTTCCCCCTATTCTATTGACAATCATTTGTGCAGTCTACCCTACGAAAAGAAAAAAAAATCTGTATAAACCTTACAAATCTAAAATACAAGTGCAATACAAATCATCCGATGGACACCATTAAATTAATAGAGAATAGAAAACTGGCCCATAAACCAAGTGCCATATGCTCTTCGGAGTGCAGAGAAAATCCTTTTGCTTCCGTAAGATCTGCTTCAACTGTTGCTCCAACCTGAAGACACTGAAGTTGATTCTTTTAAGTTCCTTGTGATTGCATTTTAGGTCTTGTAAACACTAGTTAACGACTCGGGCTCGCTATTAACAAAAGTGGCACTTACTGTACTTCATCATTCAGACTGTTTTTAGCAGAGTCTATAGCACCATGCATCTAACAAACCAACTACAAAACAATAACCCAACTTCGAGTGCTCGTTTCGGGATTTCCACCAAATGCCATTCTTCAACGTGAACGCTGCTCTTCAAAGCTCTTACGATATCCCAAGATGTTCTATTTCGTTCAGCCATTGCATTGCAGTGCGTTTTATTGCTGTGCACATTTTCCGGTTGTCAGTTTAAGTGCTCCTTTGTTGTGTAATAAATTCAAGGTCTTGAATTCCAGAGGCATCCTATGAGGGCCTGCGTTGGAAAAATATTTATACTTCAGCTCATCGTAATAGTGATATTTTACATGATTTCCGTAAATATCCTTTGGGAACGGCCAAAATCCATACAGGTATATTTCATCGCAAAATCTAGTTGCCAACGTATACATTAGGAGGCCCGTGCTCGGTCTCTTAATTAGAACTTTGTTGGTTAACCAGTACCTAAAAAAAAGAAAGAAAAAAAGAAATGAATGTTATCATGACAGATTGTTACAGTAAAAATAAAGTTAAAATGTTAACGTCAGCAAATATAGAAATTTAGTTGAACGATATAAACATTTTATTGTCAAAAGTTTATGGAAAACGTACGTTTGTGTCATGTACCTGAGTGTATATAATAAGTACACATCTAGGGTAGGAGGAAATTAAAATAAATGCTTTGCGAAAAGGTAAAATTCCCTCATTTAGTTTGATCAGAAACATGACTTGACGGATTTGAACAGAGACAATGAGGGTTAATAACCGATTACTACTGGTTACCATTTGTGCAAGTGATGGTGAACTTCGGTGATTCAGCGGGGGAAATTCAAACAGCAAGGGAAATTTCGTTGTTGCTATTTAGTTGAATTACCCTTTCTGAATTTCACCACGGTTGCAACGATGGGGGTTTTTGCCAATATTATCAACAATGGTAAGTAAAGATGATAGTGAATAACCCCCTATAATTTATCTATTTTGATTCACAGGTGGACTTTGAGATATTTAACCCTTTTACTGCCATTCATTTTTTTTGGGGGGGGGGAATGTTATAACATTTTGTCAGGTATCCCCACTGGGGTAGGTAGATACAGCAGCCATGTCCCTTGAGCTCTATCAATATAAAAGGAATCAGACTATAGAGCAGGTCCGGGTCATACACTTAAAGGCAAAGGATGGCAAAAAAAGGAGGATACTAAGAGCTAGGATACCGAGGAACTGCTTCAATATTGGAGCAAGGAAGGAAAGGGCTCTTGGCCTTTTAATACCCAGCAGCTCCTCCCTGGTCCAATAGGAGGCCTGTGATGTCATTGGTGCGCGACGTTGCCTGGCTGTCATATTGTTGGAGACCAGCCCCACATGCACCCCTAATCAGAGGCCTCGGCAAGGCCTGAAGACTGGAGCTCTGCCGGGAACAGCTGGCTGGTGGCAGAGGGGCCCACACCTGACCTCCCTGGGGACCGAAGCCACGCCGAGGAGATGAGCTGGCACGCACTGGGTGCAAGGCACTGCCAACGGGCCAGCGGCCCTGACATTTATTTGAAGCAAGGGATGTGAAGTTAACAGTTAAATAAAGACCACAATAACAATTTTGCAAAGAACTTAATAATGTAAATTTCATTTTTAATGTTCAATGTATTCATTTATAATTTATAGAATTATTGCTGGGATGAAAGTTTCTTAAATGTAGATGGTGTCCTTTATCTTGCACAATTTCACAAGAGGTCTGCATTGTTAGCATACAGGCAGAGATGGCCTTTGTGTCAAATACAGTAAGTGTGATACTGATAGATAATAAAAATTGTCATATTTCCTGCTTATGGGGATTTGTAGTCATCATAATTAGATTATTAAATGCAGCTTCCAAAAATACCAATAGGAGATAAAAATAATATCTGTATGTGGCATAATACCTTTATATGGAAATTACAGTAACACCTTGTATGTGTACTGTACAGGGAATATCAGTAATAATAACCCTTTGAATCTTATCCCTGTACAGCAACGAGTGACCCCAGAGCTCTCCCTGTATTCTGTCCTCTCCCTGGCTGTTGTAATACAGCAGTAAAGATTTTGAAAGTTTTTTTCGTGAGGTTTGGGGCTGATATTTTCATCTTGTTTACAGTATATAGGGTGAATGAAGCGAGATAAAACAAAGAATTTCATTTCTCAATAGGGGATTATAATGCAAATATGTGTGAACTGGATTTTGGTAGCAAAAGGGACCGTTAGATTATGGTTTTATGTGTTACAGATCGCAGTTGCCAGGCAAATCCATGAGGTACATGATAAAGAGGGTATGTTTACCAAAAAGATCTGTCTGCCAGAAAATGTTATTATAATAAATCAGCCCTTTTTAGTAAATTAAAGTATAAATATTTGAAATATAGAAAAGAATACTAGGCAAAATAATTACATATGAACAAGAAGTGAGGATTCTTTGCATTGTGATGCCAGACTTTTTTTTAACACATTTGTAGGACCTGGCTGGTGGTTAGATTGCCTGAGGTGTTTTCTGAATCTGAGTCATTCAAATTCTAATTGTGTCGAGTTGAAGTCTAGTCAAGACGTAGTGTAGCTGACAGCATCTGTCTAGCGTCACCATGGCAATTCAGTCTTGTCATTCTCAGACCTTCATTGTTAGGAGAAGCCCTGCCTTGGGATTATTTATCTATGGATTTGTACAGAACATAAACACATACACTGCTTCTACTCGCTCTGATCCTGTAGAAACAAAAGCAATTTACAATAATGAATGGAAAAAACAGCTGGTGTTAATGCACAGAACACATTGCCATACAGTTTATCCATTTAGAGTGTGTTCTGCCTGAGGATGCGCTTTTCAAGAGATGCAATCCTTATATCAAGAGGGATCAACCTACTATGGTTTTATTGAATGGTTTTCCGAGACGGTATCTAAAGGTTTTAAGGGGTCTTTAGGGGATATTGAGGATTAATACACACAAAATACACACACACTATTATTGGCAAAGCACGAAATGCTGGAATGGAAGGTAAAAGGCTTTTATTAGATAGGTCTTGTAATAGAAAATAAAATAAACAAACAAAACCTTAACCTGTCTGAGACTGCTTACTAAGAGGTTCCGATAAAATATCTGGCTGAACTGGATTTGCGAGCCAGTGATATGAAATACAAAAGACGGGAGCTGCACTAAAAAAAAAAAAAAGTTATTAAATACAAGGAAAAAGGGTGCGCATGGTCACAGTGTGGCCAACTACATCAACATATTAGAAAAGAAGGGGGTACCAGGCACTTCAGGAAAATAGATGGCCTTAATTATGGAGGATGTATTGTTTCAGTCAATGCAGTGACCTTTCTCAACCGTCAACCAAAACATCGTTTCCGCCATAATTAAAGTCACCTATTTTTGTTGGCGCATTTTTGTTGATGTTTGTGCATGGTACTCCCTTCTTTTCTAATACTAACTCATCGAAAGCTGTTAAGTAGTAGTGGCTCCCTATTGCCAGCTCAGTTATCAGCCTCTTTTCTACACACCTCAATTTTTGGGAGCTGCTAATGATAATGATGTGGTGTGCAGATAATTGTATCTTGCATCCTAAGGACTCCAAGGAGACTAGCGCCAGCCCAGCACAAGATTGCATGTGTGCAATCTCAATGGATCTCAATGTTCTGGGAGAAGGACCCTAGGGAACAGTTTATTCTCTGCATTCTTCAGATTGCAGTGAAAGGAAGTAGTAGCTCATACTGTCCTCTTACTTGAGGGACCAGCATTGCATTTTTTGCTTAATGTGTTTTTCCTGTGTTAACCACTTCAGGACTACCGATGTACATAGTACGTCTTGGGGAAAATTCCCCTTAAGGACCAGGACATACTATGTACGTCATGGTCCTTTAACCTACCTCCCTCCCTATACTCACCTCTCTGGCAGGGGGCCCACGTTGGTCTGGCTTCCTTGCAGCCAGCTTGACGGTTTTCAGGGCCTGGGCTGACACGATGATGTTATTTTCAGGTGCCACCCTGTACCTGCAGAGGAGAACCTGAATGGAGGGGTCATTTGGACCTTTCTCCCTCCCGAACGGTGACACTAAGAAAAAAAAGAGAGGCACCACTGGAGAGGGCAGAGTTTGCCCTTTCCAGCGTTGCCTTTCTTTAACCCCTTAGTTGCCGGATCCTAATTCAGCACCAATCGGCGCTGGATCACGATTTACTTCCAAAATGGATGTCGGCCAAGTCTCTGGGGTCACCCCCACCCACGATGGGGGTCACCCCCACCCACGATGTCATCGCCATATGTGATATCAGTTGGCCAGTTAACCCCCTAGTTGCCAAGTGGAGCTCTGTATCTCCTGATCCGTGGCAGCTAGAGAGTCATGTTTGGTGTCATAGGAAAGGCCTGCTCATGGTTGTTCTTTCTAATGATACCAAACATGACCATGTTTGGTCTTAAAACAATAAATAAAAGTTAAAAAGTGTTTTTTTTTTAATTTGAAGAGGGGGTATAATAAAATAGACACAAAAGTTTGGGTCACTTCCTGAGTCTTTCTCAAAAGTGATCCAAAATGTTGTATCTGCATATAGTAATTTAATGCCACAAGGACAAAAAAAATCAACACAGATCCTCATATTGTGACTGGTGTTGTATATGTAATCAGATAATGGATTCTGTCATAATATATACATATACAGTCAGGTCCAGAAATATTGGGACATCGACACAATTCTAACATCTTAGGCTCTATACACCACCACAATGGAGTTGGAATAAAACAAACACAATGTGCTTTAACTGCAGACTGTCAGCTTTAATTTGAGGGTATGTACATCCAACTCAGGTGAACGGTGTAGGACTTACAGCAGTTTGCAGATGTGCCTCCCACTTGTTAAGGGATCAAAGGTAATGGGACAGAATAATAATCATAAATCAAACTTTCCCTTTTTAATACTTGGTTGCAAATCCTTTGCAGTCAATCACAGCCTAAAGTCTGGAATGCATAGACATCACCAGAAGCTGGGTTTCATCCCTGGTGATGCTCTGCCAGGACTTTACTGCAACTGTCTTCAGTTCCTGCTTGTTTTTGGGGCATTTTCCCTTCAGTTTTGTCTTCAGCAAGTGAAATGCATGCTCAATGGGATTCAGGTCAGGTGATTGACTTGGCCATTGCATAACATTCCACTTCTGTCCCTTCAAAAACTCTTTGGTTGCTTTTGCAGTATGCTTTGGGTCATTTTCCATCTGCACTGTGAAGCGCCGTCCAATTTGGCTGCAATGTGAGCAATTTTGCAATTTTGCAATGCAATTTTGCAGCATTTGGCTGAATGTGAGCAGATAATATTGCCCGAAACACTTCAGAATTCATCCTGCTTCTTTTGTCAGCAGTCACATCATCAATAAATACAAGAGAACCAGTTCCATTGGCAGCCATACATGCCCACGCCATGACACTACCACCACCATGCTTCACTGATGAGGTGGTATGCTTAGGATCATGAGCAGTTCCTTTCCTTCTCCATACTCTTCTCTTCCCATCACTCTGGTACAAGTTGATCTTGGTCTCATCTGTCCATAGGATCTTGTTCCAGAGCTGTGAAGGCTTTGTTAGGTGTTGTTTGGCAAACTCTAATCTGGCCTTCCTGTTTTTGAGGCTCACCAATGGTTTACATCTTGTGGTGAACCCTCTGTATTCACTCTGGTGAAGTCTTCTCTTGATTGTTGACTTTGACACACATACACCTACCTCCTGGAGAGTGTTCTTGCTCTGGCCAACTGTTGTGAAAGGTGTTTTCTTCACCAGGGAAAAAATTCTTGGGTCATCCACCACAGTTGTTTTCCGTGGTCTCTCGGGTCTTTTGGTGTTGCTGAGCTCAAAAAGTTCCTTCTTATTGAGAATGTTCCAAACAGTTATTTTGGCCACGCCTAATGTTCTTGCTATCTCTCTGATGGGTTTGTTTTGTTTCTTCAGCCTAATGATGGCTTGCTTCACTGATAGTGACAGCTCTTTGGATCTCATCTTGAGAGTTGACAGAAACAGATTCCAAATGCAAATAGCACACTTGAAATAAACTCTGGGCCTTTTATCTGCACATTGTAATTGGGGTAATGAGGGAATATCACACACCTGGCCATGGAACAGCTGAGAAGCCAATTGTCCCATTACCTTTGGTCCCTTAACAAGTGGGAGGCACATCTGCAAACTGCTGTAGGTCCTACACCGTTCACCTGAGTTGGATGTACATACACTCAAATTAAAGCTGACAGTCTGCAGTTAAAGCACATTGTGTTTGTTTCATTCCAACTCCATTGTGGTGGTGTACAGAGCCAAAGATGTTAGAATTGTGTTGATGTCCCAATATTTCTGGACCTGACTGTATATACACACAAATACATGTATACACACAAACACATGTATACAGCACTCAATTTGAAAATCAGAAGGTGCCAGAATGCAAATTGCATATGAGAGAGGAGGGGTGATATGGTGGGCTCAGGTCCTAGAATGTGTACAGAGTTTTGAAAACAACATGCTGTGTACTGAAGTGCCCACTTACTAATAATTTGCATGATAAAAATGTTATGGCAATAATTTAAAATTAATCTTTTTGGTTTTATACCATGTGAGGTTCTGGATACACCCAAATAGGCACTGGAACAGAGAGACAAAAACCAGGAGGTCTCGGATCAGGTTCCCCAAGATCCCCCCAAATGAAGCTCTGTATGTATGTATATCTGTTTCTCGCTGGCAAAGTCAACCTATCCATTGTAAATTTCATCTAAATCCCTTCATCCACAGGCACTAAACTATCTTGATAGAATAGGTATTGTAGACAGTAATCTATAATAGAAATGGGTGTAGTGTCTGTATGGCGCCACTAGATGGCTCTATTGGCATAGGCAGGAAAATAAAAGGAAAAGGACTGTATATAAAAAAACTAAAAATAAGTAGGAGACTCACTGCGTGAGAGGACTGTATTGACCAGAAATAGAATAAAAAAGGATACAAATTATTATTATTAAGCAAAAAAATACATATGGAACCACAAAAAAAATTGACATCCGTGAACTTACAAAGGACGTGACTTAATAGTAAAATGTGTACTGCAAGAAGAAAAAAAAACCCACAAACAATAAGATCAAACAGTGTTAAATGTAATGAACTCTGCAAAAATAGATGATTTGTAGGTAGCTCTAAGGCTAAAACACCATAGATATGGGCTGAACACAATCAGTGAGCAAGGTGCTCTATAAAGGGCGTGGTAATTTGTCCAGATGCTGGAAATAAGGCACAGTGCTTGATCCTTGTCCTGCAGTTAAAATACTAAGCAAAATACAATAAATAAGTGAAAAAAAACCAACATTTATTCCTTTAAGTCCATAAAAACGAATAAAACAGTTAAAGGTGAAAAAATTAAGTGAACAGAAAAAATGGAATAAAAGATAGTGTGTATAAAAATAGTCCATACATAAAAAGAAAAAAAGCTGTTTATACTGGCCAGATTCGAGATGCAGCAGCCGGGCTGTCCAAACAAACGGCAAATCCCCAAAACCGTTTAGGTATAAAGATGCAGGTTACAGAGCTGGTGTCCGGCGCTAGCACTCACAATCTTCAGTTTCAATAAAAGATATTCAGCCAGGGATCACGTCCTCAGTGAAACAGTTGATGGAGGTGGAAGGAAAAAAGGGAGAAAATGCAAGGGAGGAATTAAGTGCAGACTGTATCGTCCCAGATAGGAGTGAAAAATAAGAGATATACTCTGTGTCACCCACTGATGAAGCTACTTCTAGCGAAACGCGTTTGCGGTGTATTTTATTTATTGTTTTAATAAAACCGATTGTGAATTTCCACCCCGTATGATCCTGGGTGATTTATTCCTTCGGCATCCTGAATAGATATTTCTAAGGATCTGGTTTCCTGCCTTGTGGACCTGAGGTTGGGGAATCGGTGCCCCTTGATTTAAATCCACCGATCTGCCTTCTGTTTGGTGCCCATTTATTTAAATCGGCACCAGAATATGTGAGTATATCTCTTATTTTTCACTCCTATCTGGGACGATACAGTCTGCACTTAATTCCTCCCTTGCACTTTTTCCCCTTTTTTCCTTCCACCTCCATCAACTGTTTCATTGAGGACTCGATCCCTGGCTGAATATCTTTTATTGAAACTGAAGATTGTGAGTGCTAGCGCCGGACACCAGCTCAATAATCTATAATAACCTATCTGTTTAGAATGTACCGGATTATTGTTTTTCTCAGGTCTTTTGGTGTTGCTGAGCTAAACCGGTGCGTTCCTTCTTTTTGAGAATGTTCCAAACAGTTGTTTTGGCCACGCCTAATGTTCTTGCTATCTCTCTGATGGGTTTGTTTTGTTTCTTCAGCCTAATGATGGCTTGCTTTACTGATAGTGACAGCTCTTTGGATCTCATCTTGAGAGTTGACAGCAACAGATTCCAAATGCAAATAGCACACTTGAAATGAACTCTGGGCCTTTTATCTGCACATTGTAATTGGGGTAATGAGGGAACATCACACACCTGGCCATGGAACAGCTGAGAAGCCATTCCAACTCCATTGTGGTGGTGTATAGAGCCAAAGATGTTAGAATTGTGTCGATGTCTCAATTTGTTGTTTTTAGTAATTTTCTGTTCTTATGTACTCACTTAACTGCCTTTAATGATATTACATTTCTATTTTATTAATGACATAAACTGACTCAAAACAAAATATTCTAAGGACATGGAGCTTATGTCAAACGTCCAAGTCTAGGAAACGGAAGATGTTATGTTTGCTACATAGAATGTGCCTGTGTGCAGACACACCATGTGACCCTGGTTAATTTATTTACCAAAGTGTAATTAAGAACATTAAAATTACAAAACGCATACAGGCCCCATGGTACCTGCAAACCTATGGAACACAGAGTCAGCTTTAAATACGTGTGATGGACATCGAGTAAGCTAAGTTATATATTTGTGGACATAAATTATGTGCTCTGTGGGAAGGAACTCTTTAAACCTGGCCAAATGTTTATAAACAGATTTGAAATACTAACAGACAAGCACAGCTCCCTACATTCCGAGGCATGCGATCTTTATTTTCTCACAATGATACAATTATGCAGCACACATATAGACACTGAAGACAATGACCAAGGTGCTACGGAAGTATTCAAAATAGCCATGTAGGGCAAAATAATTGTTTCTTTTTTATTTAATTGGATGGAATGAAAGGCTTCTGGATTTGTAGACATTGTAGCATCATAACACAGAAGGATCCTTTCAGTCAATACAGTTACAGCTCAATTTCTTATCAAAACTTTACACGTGAATGATGAGCATGTAAAATGAAAAAGGAAGGAGAGAGTCTTGGACAATCATGATTTACATTACTATTTTGCTTTGGTTTACAGAGACAAAGACGAGAAATCCCCATGAGTTGAGTGCAAAAACTAAAGTAACATTTTCCAATTTGTAGCTTGCTAATATACTGAAGCATAGTGGTTTACCTAATATCCTTACAAACCTTGGGGTTCATATAGGTAGATAGAAAGATAGAGAGATAGCAACTAGGACTTAAATCAAAAGGAGGGAAACCACAGCAATATCAGTTCCTCCCATCAGGTCTAAGCATATTGTTATTATAATGCCAATACACAGTGGGTGATATGATCAGGGAGATACATGGTCCTCGCAGCAATCCCCTGCCCCTGCTCTGATTTTCAACAAATTGCAGGCACTAACTCTGTGCAGTCCAAATACCCCATCGTAGAGTGATAAATAAAAAATAAATAATGCCAGCACTAGCTTTAACCACACTTTGACCACACCACGTAAGAGCATCCCTTCACATACAGACTTGCAAGAACTCCCAACACTCACATCCAGACATCCTCCATATGCACAATAACTCCCAACACTCCTATTAAGAACACAAAAAAATACATTCAAATATCCCCCACAAAATCTGAACAACTCCCAAAACACACATTCAAACAACCCACTCCCACATGTGAACTCCCAACAATCACAACAGACACTTAGCAGACCTCCCCAAGTGGCATCCTAAGTGGACGCTTAGAGTTGATTTCCTGGAGTTTTATCCATGATGCCCTATATCATCCACCATCATGATCCCTAATTCCTGTGTCTCCTCTCTCCACAGGTAAGACTTTATCACCCAGTATCCAGACACCCACATCTCAACTGATCCCCTGCATACTTTTGCTGGTAAGACTTTATCACCCAGTATCCAGACACCCACATCTCAACTGATCCTCTGCATACTTTTGCTGGTAAGACTTTATCACCTGGTATCCAGACACCCACATCTCAACTGATCCCCTGCATACTTTTGCTGGTAAGACTTTATCACCCAGTATCCAGACACCCACATCTCAACTGATCCTCTGCATACTTTTGCTGGTAAGACTTTATCACCCAGTATCCAGACACCCACATCTCAACTGATCCCCTGCATACTTTTGCTGGTAAGATTTTATCACCCAGTATCCAGACACCCACATCTCAACTGATCCCCTGCATACTTTTGCTGGTAAGACTTTATCACCCAGTATCCAGACACCCACATCTCAACTGATCCCCTGCATACTTTTGCTGGTAGGACCCCTATCACCCAGTATTTGCAGGCACCCACATTGTATCGTTACCTTGGTCTCTTTTTTTATTTATTTTTGTCTCCTTTCTCCACCATTTGCTTTGCTAATTAGCATGTGAATCTCCTGCCCTATTGACACAGCCCATCCAGCATCAGGTGTTTACCTTTTAACTGCCTGAATGCAATCAGTCTGCCCTATATAACAGCTAAGAGTGGCTCCATTGAGCCTTGGCTCCAGTGACCTCCCCAAGTGGCATCCTAAGTGGACGCTTAGAGTTGATTTCCTGGAGTTCAGTGGCATCCTAAGTGGACGCTTAGAGTTGATTTCCTGGAGTTCAGTGGCATCCTAAGTGGACGCTTAGAGTTGATTTCCTGGAGTTGCGGGACTGGAGGAAGGAACTGCAAGGCCCACTTTTTACTCTGGGTAAACACATGTCTATATTATGCTTTCTCTCACGCTTCTACTCTTTACTTCTACCTTTCTCCTTAAATGGAACTCCTGCCCCTCTACCACCGACCCCTACACTATCTGCATCTCTCCCTCCCTTCTCTCGTCCCACATGATGGCCTCGCATGAGCTCCTTTGTTTCCTCAGAACATGGTCTCCCTCTAACTCTCGTGCTGCCAATCACTCCCACTCCCACAAATCCCATTCCCACCTTCTCTTTCTCACCCTCCTGCTGTTACTCTATGCAGGTGACATATCCCCTAACCCTGGCCCCACAACACATCCAATACTTCCCTCTCATCCTATCTCCATCGCACATAAATCACCTCCCTGCAAGCCCAGCAACCTCATTCCCATAATCCCTCAGCGCCTGTCCTCCTTCTCCTGCGCCCTCTGGAATGCTCGCTCTGTGTGCAACAAGCTCACAGCAATCCATGACCTCTTCCTTTCAAACTCCTTCAATCTCCTAGCTTTAACTGAAACCTGGCTAACTCCCTCTGACACGGCCTCCGTTGCTGCTCTCTCACATGGTGGTCTACACTTGAGCCATACCCCCAGACCGGGTGAGAGAAATGTTGGCGGGGTCGGAATCCTGCTCTCTCCCACCTGCACCTACCAGCATCTCCCTCCACCCCATCCCTCTCCTTCTCCTCCTTCGAGACACACTGCATCCGCCTGTTCTCTCCTCTGGCCCTCAGGGTGGCAGTCATCTACCGCCCACCGGGACCAACCTCCCAGTTCTTTGACCACTTTGCTACCTGGCTTTCTCACTTCCTGTCTTCTAATCTTCCATGCCTAATTCTCGGGGACTTCAACATTCCCATTGATGATCCCTCCGCCCCTGCTGCCTCCAAACTTCTTTCACTCACGTCCTCCCTTGGACTCACACAATCCTCCCTCCTCCCTACCCACCGCGATGGTCACGCTATTGACCTTGTCTTTTCCAACCTCTGCTCCATTTCTGAGTTCAACTGTCACCCTTTCCCCATCTCTGACCACCACCTTCTCTCTTTCAACCTATCTGGACCTCCAGGACTATTTCCAGAATTCGGCCATTTCTCACCGCTGTCACCACAAAACAACTCATACACGCCCTGGTAATCTCCCGACTCAACTATTGCAATAATCTTTTATCTGGCCACCCTCTGTCCCGCCTCTCCCCCCTACAATCCATCCTGAACACCTCCGCCAGGCTAATTCACCTCACCCGCCGCTCTGTCTCTGCCGCTCCCCTCTGCGAGTCCCTTCACTGGCTCCCCATCCACTGCAGAATTAAGTTCAAAATCCTTATCCTTACCTACAAAACCCTCACTAACTCAGCTCCCCACTACCTGTCCTCACTAATCACCAAATGCACCCCAGCCTGCTCCCTAAGGTCAAACAGTGACCTTCGCCTAGCTTCTCCCCGCATCACCTCTTCCCATGATAGACTGCAGGATTTCTCACGCGCAGCCCCCACTCTCTGGAACTCTCTCCCTCGTACTGTCAGACTTTCCCCTAACTTCTCTTCCTTCAAACGCTCCCTTAAAACGTTCCTATTTAGGGAAGCCTACCACCCAACTCACTGACGCAACCATCAATCACTCTCACCTTACAGTCCTCTCCTCCTGTTTCCAACCTCAACCCTCCCAGATTGTGAATTCCTACGGGAATAGGGCCCTCATCTCCTCCTGTACTGTTTGTCAAATGTTGTTCAATGTATTGTAACCCTGTCTATACTGTGCCTATTGTACAGCGCTGCGGAATATGCTGGCGCTTTATAAATAAAGAATAATAATAATAATAATTAGTAGACATGTGCACGGCGGTATTTTTTGTTTCGTATCATTTCAGACAGATTCGGATCATTTCAAATCGATTTTCGTTCCGGATCATTTTGATTCGTTCTTTTGGACTGAGTCGAAATTTTGGATCAATTCGTTTTCCATTTTATATCACTTTATAATGATTAAAACCAAAAAGTAAACATTAAAAAAAAAAAAAGATGCAGGGGACCCTGTGAGATGCTTAATGCCCATTAACCCTTTGCTTGGGACAAACGTTGTGCCCTGTGAGATGCCCAGTGCCCATTAACCCATTGCTGGGACATACACTGTGCCCTGTGAGATGCCCAATGCCAATTAACACTTTGCATGGGACATACGCTGTGCCCTGTTAGATGCCCAATGCCCATTAACACTTTGCTTGGGACATACTGTATGCTGTGTCCTGTGAAATGCCCAATGCCCATTTACACTTTGCATGGGACATACACTGTGCCCTGTGAGATGCCCAATGCCCATTAACACTTTGCTTGGGACATACTGTATGCTGTGTCCTGTGAAATGCCCAATGCCCATTTACACTTTGCATGGGACATACACTGTGCCCTGTGAGATGCCCAATGCCCATTAACCCTTTGCTGGGACATACTCTGTGCCCTGTGAGATGCCCAATGCCCATTAAGGCTAGGGACAGATGAGCGCATTTTCTGCGGCCACCGTCAAAATGTACGTCGATGCGTGCGCACGCATTTTTTCACGGAATACGCTTAAGTGGTCAGACGACCACAGTCGCACAGTCGCAGGTACTCACCAACGCAATTCTAGGGAAATCCGGCTGTTTGAACGTTATGTAGGCCGCACACTAGCAGCGTCTGACGTTCTCCTAATCATGCACACACGCTGCCATGCGGCCGCAGCGCACTCTGTACGTCTGTAGCAGCGGTTTCACGTTCTGAGAAAAATGCGTTCATTTGCCGGTTGCGTGGTGTCGGCGCACTTTTGTACGCACGTACTGCGTATATTGGCCGTCATTGGCCGTTATGTGCTGCTACTGCCGCCGTGATTTAGTGCGCCTGCACGCGCGTTCCGACTGCCCCACTCTGACCCTAGCCTTACACTTTGCATGGGACATACGCTGTGCCTTGTGAGATGCTCAATGCCCATTAACCCATTGCTTTGCCTTGAATTGCATAGAATTATATTTTTGATAATTTCGGACCAATTCGGATCATTTCGATTCGTTCTTTCGGACCAATATGAAATTTCGGACAGCTGAGTATCGTTTTCAGGAATGGTTCCGAAAACGAAAAATGGTGAATTTTCAGACTAATTCGAATTCGGACAAAACAAAACACACATGTCTATTTATTAGAGCTTGACAAAATCTAAAATATTGTCCACTCTTTCAGCAGAAAGTTTGAGAGAGCTGTGAGTGAATCTATGTCCTCCGTTTAATTAGATCAGCTGGTATTTTGAAAAAATGGTCAACTTGTTTCGAATGACATTTTTTTAAAATATTATCTGATCCATTCAGATTCGACCACAACCAAAATCCGAGAAATATCCTAGTTTAAAAAAAGATAATAAATAAATCTGGCTGTTAAAAGCCTCTAAAAGCACAATTTCAGTCAGAGAGTTTAGATAGTAGCAAGCTGTTTAGCAATAGGATATAGGTTTACCCCTTCTCTCTTTAAAGGCTCGGCACTCATTTAAATGTCAAGCTGTCCATAACACGGGTACCGCTCCCCAGTTTCTGTTGTCTCTAATTAAATCCTGATAGTAACCTTTGTCACAGGTAGACATACCCATCTCTCTGTCTCTAGCTATCGGTATATTTATATATATATATATATATTTATATCTATGGTTATCTATATAGCTGAAATGTCCATTTTACACAGCTGATAGTAAATGCTTGAGTTTCCAAGAAAGTAATTGAAATGGTTAGCTTCTCCCCCCTGGGAGGGATATAACACTTGGCTGCAAAATGGAATTTCCCTGGTCTCATGCAAGCATTTCACACCTTAGTCAAGGGGAAAAGGCTCAGCCCAGACCTAGCAGCACCTAGGTATACTTGGCCATGCATTTCAAAGAAGCAATCATCCCCTTTGATCACTAGAGATAAACTTTGAGAATCAAGTTAACGACGAAACACACTAAGAGTGCCCAGGAAAAGGGAAGTCTGGGAAATGTAGTTTATGGGGTTAGAAAATAGGGGCTGTCCTCAAGGGGGACAAGGCTGCCTATATATACCTGAGCCAAGCATGGGCTCAGGGCTTGTTTTCTGAGGGGTCACCTAAGAAGTTGTGCCATTCTTCAAAATCCCCAGCCCCAGGGGTACACGGATGCTCCTGTTAGCTTACTGACAGGAGTAAGGGTCTATAGTTTTAATCCATTTCTTTTATTTGCTGTGTACTGTGTAATTATCGATTGATTATATACATTTTTCCTGTAACAAATGCACTGCAATATATAGTTTTTTCTATATCATAATAAATATTCCTTATTACGTTCTGTTTCTGCCTGATGGTCGATCCATGCTAACTGAAGAGACTGGAGTATTGCTTGTTGTTTTAAGCTCAAGTAGCTACGTAATTGTGAGTTACGGTCGCTGGGAACGGTTGGGTAAGCAAGCGGGGATTGTTGTCTACGCAGTCACTGTCTGGGTCTAGGATAGACAGACAGTGTGGTTGCTTAGCCCTGTGTCTCTCGCTGCGACGCGCATAGTGTCCATGAGGACTGGTGGCAGCGTAACTAATAGAATAGGAAAGTGGGCCCAGGGATTGTGGGAAACGTAGTCACTACCCGACTTAAGAGAGGACTGGTAGTGCGTTGCAATCCTGGGACCATTGTATTGCGCTCTACGTACCTGTTGCGAGAGAAAGTGTGCAGGGACGGATAGGTAAGCAACCGCGCAGGGGATTGTTGTCCACGCAGTCATTATCTGGGTCTAGGCTAGACAGATAGTGAGCGGCTTAACCCGGCATCTTTTGCAGCAGCGCGCGTAGTGGTCGTGATAACCTTAACCTTAAAAGTAACCATAACCCTAGTCCTAACTCTAAAAAGTATCCCCTGATGTCTAGATGTTAGAGACAACACCCAGCAGAGAGCAGTAACAGAGGGGTGGGACATCTTGATTGCTGCCCTGAACAGCTCGACGTTTAAACGAATCTCCAACCGTTAAAGGGAGTGGTAAGTCCATAGTAATAATAAAATGCGGTTCCGTGTGATTTTCCAGGTTTCCCAACCTGAAGAGCCATTTATCAATAACTTTCTGTCACGTTTGCTACGGTGCTCACCCCTGATAACTGTGACTTGGATCCTTTTGGACAGACCTATGTGATTCTTGATTTTCCAGCAGTCAGGACTGCTAATCCTAGTACTCCCAGCCAGGGAGGTCAGACAGAACACCAATTCTAAATACCACTCAGTAGCAAATGATTTTGTGACCAAGTGTCTAATGAGCAAAAGCAGGTTAACTATGCAGTGACAGAGATAGTGCAGAAGTGTCATACAACAAGATTTAACATAAGCGTGGTCAAAAGTTAAATACGAGTTGGCACCAGAGACGGTAGTCATAAAGGCAAGGTTGGAAACAAGGGTGGTAGTCGTACAGGCAGGGTTGGCAACAGAGAGGACAGCCATATAGTTTGTCTCAGCAAAGTAGAATGAGAGTTCAATGGATTCAGCACCCTGCAGGGCAGGTCTACAATCGCAGGTTGCGTGATAGATCCTCCACATACAGTCAGGTCCAGAAATATTGGGACATCGACACAATTCTAACATCTTTGGCTCTATACACCACCACAATGGAGTTGGAATGAAACAAACACAATGTGCTTTAACTGCAGACTGTCATCTTAATTTGAGGGTATGTACATCCAACTCAGGTGAACGGTGTAGGACTTACAGCAGTTTGCAGAAGTGCCTCCCACTTGTTAAGGGACCAAAGGTAATGGGACAATTGGCTTCTCAGCTGTTCCATGGCCAGGTGTGTGTTATTCCCCCATTACCCCAATTACAATGTGCAGATAAAAGGCCCACAGTTCATTTCAAGTGTGCTATTTGCATTTGGAATCTGTTGCTGTCAACTCTCAAGATGAGATACAAAGAGCTGTCATTATCAGTGAAGCAAGCCATCATTAGGCTGAAGAAATAAAACAAACCCATCAGAGAGATAGCAAGAACATTAGGCGTGGCCAAAACAACTGTTTGGAACATTCTCAAAAAGAAGGAACACACCGGTGATCTCAGCAACACCAAAAGACCCGGGAGACCACGGAAAACAACTGTGGTGGATGACCGAAGAATTCTTTCCCTGGTGAAGAAAACACCCTTCACAACAGTTGGCCAGATCAAGAACACTCTCCAGGAGGTAGGTGTATGTGTGTAAAAGTCAACAATCAAGAGAAGACTTCACCAGAGTGAATACAGAGGGTTCACCACAAGATGTAAACCATTGGTGAGCCTCAAAAACAGGAAGGCCAGATTAGAGTTTGCCAAACAACACCTAACAAAGCCTTCACAGCTCTGGAACAAGATCCTATGGACAGATGAGACCAAGATCAACTTGTACCAGAGTGATGGGAAGAGAAGAGTATGGAGAAGGAAAGGAACTGCTCATGATCCTAAGCATACCACCTCATCAGTGAAGCATGGTGGTGGTAGTGTCATAGCGTGGGCATGTATGGCTGCCAATGGAACTGGTTCTCTTGTATTTATTGATGATGTGACTGCTGACAAAAGCAGCAGGATGAATTCTGAAGTGTTTCGGGCAATATTATCTGCTCACATTCAGCCAAATGCTGCAGAACTCATTGGACAGCGCTTCACAGTGCAGATGGACAATGACCCAAAGCATACTGCAAAAGCAACCAAAGAGTTTTTGAAGGGACAGAAGTGGAATGTTATGCAATGGCCAAGTCAATCACCCGACCTGAATCCCATTGAGCATGCATTTCCCTTGCTGAAGACAAAACTGAAGGGAAAATGCCCCAAGAGCAAGCAGGAACTGAAGACCGTTGCAGTAGAGGCCTGGCAGTGCATCACCAGGGATGAAACCCAGCATCTGGTGATTTCTATGCGTTCCAGACTTCAGGCTGTGATTGACTGCAAAGGATTTGCAACCAAGTATTATGATGGGAAAGTTTGATTTATGATTATTATTCTGTCCCATTACATTTGGTCCCTTAACAAGTGGGAGGCACATCTGCAAACTGCTGTAAGTCCTACACCGTTCACCTGAGTTGGATGTACATACCCTCAAATTAAAGCTGACAGTCTGCAGTTAAAGCACATTGTGTTTGTTTCATTCCAACTCCATTGTGGTGGTGTATAGAGCCAAAGATGTTAGAGTTGTGTTGATGTCCCAATATTTCTGGACCTGAATGTACACTCAGTCTCCATAGAGAGCACTATGAGTATACAAAGGAAGCCAGAGAGAGAATGGTCAAATAGGCAGTCTGGGTCAAACACAAGCGGGATCCTCATACAGACAATAATGGCAACTAGGCAAGGTAAACACTGAGAGACAAAGTGAATGCAGCTGGCGATCCGGGAATGACTCCACGTCAGGGCGACGAGCAGAATCTCGCACCCTGCCTTTAAAGCAGGCGGCTCTGCGTCACCACGCCAAACCCCGCCCCTCCAGACGCCAGCCGGTCAGCCCGAACTCCTGGCACCCGTCCAGCCAGCAACGCCGCTGGGCATCCAGACCCTCCAGGGAGCACCGCAGAAATGCCGAGGCTGTGACACTTTCACCCATTGTACATTTTTATAGCTTGAAAAAGGTCCCTATGTTGAATCAAAACATTGCCTTTTCTGTTTCATGTTGAGATGAATAAATGGAATAATTGAAGACTACAGGAGTGCTGAGCTGTTACATTTCTTTGCCTTGTAGAGACGGGTGGTTTGCGCACTTACTGTACTGCGGAGTGGATTTGTCCTCCTGCAAAGGTCTGTGTTGTGTATTTACTATAGTATACTTGTACTTAGAGGCAGAAAAAATGGTGTATTTGAATATTTTGTCTCGATTTTATACAGCACCCGGACAGCTTAGAATGAGAGATAAGCTCCGCCACACAAAGTGGTAACGTAGTGGTAAAACACTAAAATAACGTGAAGGCAATTCACCAGACATCAGTGATAGAGTTAAACCTCATCCTGCAGCAATATGTAAAAAAATCACAACAATCAGCTGATAGAGAGCGCACTTGCACCAAAGACACGCTAACCTGTAGACTTTACACCAAACCTACGAAAACACAGAATACACCATGACATGACAAGAATAAAAAGATGTATTCGCTGGCAGCCTGCAGGCCATTTAAAGCTGGCAAATTCTCCAATATCCTTCTATGAATTGTAACAGCGTTGAGCTATATCTTTTCAAAAGCTGCCAAACTCCGAAAGTGAATTTGTGTTTCCTCCTTCTGTGATTAGGAACGTAATCTGCTAAAAACATTCTTTTCAAATACCAGTACAACATACAAAATTTACTGGCACAAGAATTCAGCACCACAAACCTTTATGTTTATCTTCTTAATGAGGTTTATGTTGTTTCAATTTTGCCTATCTAAGGAAACACATGGACTGCAGTTGGCACTTACAGAAAACCAGACACCCGTATTAACCATAATGGCAAGTTTTTGGGAGTACGTTTAGGCTAGGTCAGACGAATGCAGTGCGAACGCACGTGCAGCCGCACTTTATCACAGCCGTAGTAGCAGCAAATGACGGGCAACGACAGGCAATATACGAAGTACGGCCGCACGAAAGTGCGGCCACGCAACGCAAGCGGCAAACGCATTTTTTTGAGAACGTCAAACCGCTAGTACGGACGTACAGAGTGCACTGCGTCCGCTAGCGGCGTGTGTGCGTGATTAGGAGACGTCAGACGCTGCTAATGTCCAGCCAACATAACGTCCAGACGCAAAAAGGGTTTTATTGATGATCCGTACAAATCACGGACGAAAATGCGCATCGTATGACCACTATCGTGTATTCCGTGAAAAAATACATCCATTCATTCGAACGCACTTTTTCACGGACAATGCAAAAAATGCGTTCGTCTGACCCTAGCCTTAGTCTTTTGAGAAACAAGAGACTGCAAGTGCACCTTAATCCAAAGTAATATGCGTCACAATATAACAAACGACACACATTTTAAAGTTGCTGTGATATTTTAGTTATTTTAAAAAATCGGCAAAAAATTTATGTATTTTGAGCATTTTTATGTATCATTTGGTGTATGCTTCTAAAAAAGTACACCAGGGATGAATCATGATAGCTACTACATTACCAGTGGACTGTATGACATGACAGATCTTGAAGACGGGTAGCCAAAGGCTACTAGAAATTTGCCCTTAGCTACTATATGCTACATAATTCTTTGTACCAGACCTTAGCACCAGCAAGATGCTTGTGACGAAATGGCCGCTTCAAAATTTATTTGCATTTATTTTTCTTTACAGTTTATTGTCTCTGTATATAGTGTAGAGTGTTGTGTGATGTGCTATGCTGTTGTCAAAGTGTGTATCTGTATGTTACAGTTATAAGTTGTCATATTTTGCACTCACAAAACAGTAGGAGAGGACCCTGCTCAAGAGCTTGCAATCTATCCTTTTGTATGCTTCCACCCCTGTAAGTAATGGATTCCTTTGTTCCTTTCTGTGCCATGCTTGCATTACCCTTCCCCAAGTTCTGATTTGAACCACAGGCCTTATCAGTTCCCATTGTTAGACCAGGAGGGGTGTGGTTTTTACTTTTGATTGTGTCTGTTACTGAAAACTTGTAAATAAAGCATTCTCCATTTGGATATTGAATCAGCAACAACTCCACAGTTTATGTGTCGGCTATTCTGTGTGTGTGGATACAAATATCTCCTGTGGTTCAGCGGAAAGGGGCACCTGGGGTACCAGGAAGGATCCTTAACAATGGTGATCTGATGCAGGGAATGGTGGATGTGGCAGAGTATCCTATGGAAAAGTCACCACCTTCTGATCGTGGCTGGAATTGACATGGCAGAAAAGTCAGTGATTGAAAAAGTTTCCAAATATTAAGATAATATCAGGGTTATTCAAAACATTGGAATTTCAGTGCTCTTTTGTTCCCTGCACTTTGGGGAATCAAATTCTGAATTCAACACAGGGTCCCCGAAGAGTAGGGAAAAGTCACTGACCGCAACCAAAAACCCGTTGCAAAACCGCCAATTCCAATGCAAAAACCGCTGCAAAACTGCCGAAAATAAATCAAAGCAATCCCAACAATCCGCCGCAAAACCGCCGACGACCCGCCGAACAGAGCGCCGACCAGCTGCCGGAAAAAGCCAACGAACGGGGTAAAAAATTAAAAAAAGACGAACAGCAACTTTTAAAAGCTGTTTGCAAAAAAACAATTGCACAATAATGCCTGGAATATATAATATAAGGTCCTATGAATAATAAAAAAAAGGTCTGTTACATAAAAAAGACCGCTATTTAAATAAAATAAAAAATAAAAAATAAAAAAAGAAATTGCTGAAAAAATCCTGAAAAACCCCTAAATAAATAGAGACTGTTTGCTGCCTAATTAAAAGAAAAAATGGTTTAACGGATATTTAATAAAAACGGGAATATTTTTTACATTGAAACCTATGGGATTTGCCAGTGATTTCTTTTTTTGTTTCACTTGGTAGTGAATGGGTTAACCTGGTGTTTAAGAGCTTTTCTGGGAAGCTACCATCCTACTTGAATAGACTGCTTCCCCCAGCAGTTCCCTCATCCTATAACCTCCGATCCAGGACCAGCACTTTACCACCATACAAAAAGACAGTGGCTCGATCCTCATTTTCCTACAGAGCACCGCAATTATGGAATAACCTACCAGACGCCATCAAATCTTCCCCCAGTCTAAAGTCACTCAAGAGCTCCCTATTAGCATACCTCAATACAGAATGCACCTGTAACATAGTGACTATATACAGAATGCACCTGTAAACATGTAACATAGTGACTAGGGATGAGCCGAACACCCCCGAGTTCAGTTCGCATTCGAACTCGAACTTTTCAAAAGTTCGAATTCGAACTCGAACACGAACTCAATACAAGTCTATGGGACTCAAAGTTCTATTTTTAGAGTGCCCTCCAAGAGGGCATATATGCTAGATATTTGCCATAAAAGGTGTATGGGGGTCCGGGTAGTGCCCTGGGGGACAGGAAACAAGGACAAAAAGTAAAAAAAAACATTTTTAAAGGGACAGTGAGTTTTCCATGAAGGGTTAAAAATAAAAACGAAAAATTCCTTCAAATAGCGTGCCTAGGAGGTCCCCATAACCTGCCGGGAAGTGGCGGATTTGTAGGATGTATAGAAACACTTAAAAACAATGTCCGGGTCCGGGTAGTGCCCTGGGGGACAGGAAACAAGGACAAAAAGTTTAAAAAAAAGACGTTTATAACCCCTTCACTGCTGATGACGTGTGGGACACGTCCTCAGTTACTCCCACTGTATGCTGAGGAGGACGTGTCCCACACATCATCAGCTTTGCGGGACCCCCGGCGGAGATACTCACCTCTCTGTCCAAGGTCCCGCGGCGTTCTGACTTCAGCGTCCTCAGACGCTGAAGTCAAGCCCCTCCCGATGACGTCATTCCCAGGCGACCCCCGGCAATGCCGGGAGATCGCCTGGAAGGGAGGGGTGATCCGTTCGGATCCCTCTCCCTCCCGATCGGGAGATCCCACAAATAAAAGCCAGGCACCGCTTAAAAGGGGAGAGTCTCCCCTTTTAAGTGGTGCCTGGCTTTAACCCCTTAGGCACCGGGTCGCACTTCAGCGCCTTGCCGACTTTTTTTTGTATCCTTCCTGGTAAAATACTTTATCAATAAATAAATAGGTAGAATAAAGAAGACAATAAACTAGTTTTGAGATGTTTGTGTTTAAAGATGGAATAAGAATAAAGCTAGGCTACTGATGTAGTATAAATTATATAATACAGTCCAGATCCTTGGGAAACAAAATAACAAAAAGAATAAATCAATCACACAATGTAAAACATGTTTTGCTATAAAGAAGCTTTTTTAATGACAAGAATAAACATCAACTTGATGCATATTTTTAGGGGTGTCGAGTTTTTTCCCCCAGATTCAGATCAATAAAATAAGAGTTCTAGGCAGATATTTTAGGAGTAAACCTAAGGTTACGATTCAATGTATCTATGGAATGTAAAATAAAACAGTCACAATGGCGTATGTCAGGACTAAATAAATAACAAGCCATTCAGCTACAGTATTCAACTACTGCAAACAAATTCCTTATCTTTCAAATTCAATTTACCTTTAAAATGAGTGGGATTATACAGAACATTTCAATTGCAGAAGTTTAAGGCCACTTTCCTTTTCATTGAACATGTGAAGGGTCAACTGACAGTGAAATATTGAAATTTTAAATTAATTTTTAACTTTGTTATTGCATAAATTCCCACTAGTATGAGTACAAACACCTCCGTTCAAAAATTTGCATTCTTTATTGGCTTTTTGATTCCCTAAATGCAAGTGTTTCTGACACACGTTCGGCGTGCTTTCAATCCTTTAATCAAGGCTCTCTTTAGTCTTAGAGACTGCATAATTTAATGTGAACAGCTGAAAGGAAGTCAAGGATTGTGATTGATCTCGGGAACAACAATATTGTTAAAATACATTTAAAAGTACTTTCATTACCGCAGCTAAAGTTTACTGCAAAAAGGAGAAAAACAAAGGTTCTACCTATACAGTTTCTAAACTAGACTTTAAAGAAAATATTGCATTTTTTGACAAAATAGACCTGACTCACTAATATACCTCACTGCCCCAACCAGTCCATCACTCTCACCTTGCAGTCCATCACTCTCACCTTGCAGTCCTCTCCTCCTGTCTCTCACCCCCCAACTCTTTTAGATAGTAAGTTCCCACGGGAAAAGGGCCCTTGTTTCATCAAAACGTTGTACAGTCTCAATGTATTGTAACCCTGTCTATATTGTGCCGATTGTTCAGCGCTATGGAATATGTTGGCGCTATATAAATAAAGAATAATAATAATAAAAAGTCAAAATTAATTTCAAATATTTAAAAGCATATTGCTCATCAGCTCATTCTTTGTCAGTCTTTATCAAGGTAAGTATATAGTATTAAAACATTGTATAAACAAAGACACAAATGACTGTCACAACTTACTGCTGTTGTTGCACACTGGCTAATGATCTGCTCATAAACCCTAGAAATGACGTATTGGTATAGTCAAACATGCAGGTAATGACAAAATAATCAGGCAACAAAAATGTGTACGATCAAAGAGAAATAATCAGGGTTATTCAAAGAGCACCGAAATTCCACTGGATCAAATTCCCCAACCCTGCGTTGAATTCAGCATTCACCGCAGGGACCCTGAAGTGCAGGGAAAAGCTGCCGAAAAACCAGTGAGTCGAAAATAAAAACAACCGAAATTATCGGATCCGGTAAGCCGCCGGAAAACATTGGATCCAATCCGATAAGATGCCGAAAGACTGCCGAATGCATCCGAAAAAAGCAGATGATCCGCCGAACGCAGCGCAGACTAGCCGTCGGAAAAATCTGACAAGCTGACGAACGGGGTGAAGAATACAAAACTACTGCAACTTTTAAAATTTTAAACGCTGCATTGTAATGCGCCTGCATTGTCATCCCCCGTTAAAACGGGGGCGGTAGGGGGAAAACTGCAGGTGCAGTTTTTTCTCCCTACCACCCTCGTTTTAGCGCGGGGATTGTAATAGAGCCCTATGTTTTTAAATATTTTTTTTGTAAGTCACATCTGTTCTTATGTGTACCCCAAAGTTTTATAATTCTTTTGGTACTTATGAAAATATTTGTTATGCTAATATCAGGTCGTAAGTATTATAATATCTTAGGGCATTTATTTGGTGACAAATGCCCTGGTTCATGATTTACATTATACCAGCATATTCATTTTTGCAGCACAATCAAGCACAAACAAATGGTATATTTTTTAAAAAAATTTAATAACAGGGGTGCAAAGTGGGCAGGGTTTCATCAACTTTAATGCACAATATCTCTGAAACCAAACCGGAATATACATTCATTTTTGCAGCACAAACCAGCACAAACGTAGCACAAACAAATGGTCTATTTGCTTTTAAAATGTAATAACATGGGGTGAAAAGTGGGTGGGGCTTGCAGTCACATAATCTAAAATTAAATGTGCAATAACTTCAAAACCAAACAGGCACAAACGTTGGTTTTGCAGCACAAACCAGCACAAACGTAGCACAAACATGGGGTGCCAACTTCACACAGCTGCAGACAAGGCCCTCTAATCAGGCACTGTAGAGGGCAGCCCGTCGGGGCCTCACAAGTATCCCTTGAGGAGCATGCGGCCGCCGGATGACAGAGCTGCGACTGTGCGGGCTAGCCGGCCGGATGCATGTGGCAGAGAGGCAGCGCAGGGAGAGAGCCACTGCACCTGCAGCCACGGCAGACCCCCCCCAACCAGGATCCAGGGAGCCTCCACTGACTGACCACCAGGCCAAGGTAAGGCGACACATTTCTAAAAAAGATAAGATCCGAGGACATTTTTAAATGTCCCAAGGAACATAAAATAAAACCTTTTTTTTTCTTTCTAATACTCACCTGATTCCTGGATCCACCAACAAGCGCAGCCTCCCGTCTCCCACGCTGTTAGACGCTGCATACACCGGCGCGTCATGTGCAGCTATTCCAATCATTTTAATATTTGAATGCAGAGTCCACCCCTGCACTCTTCCACAATACCTCAGAAGGGTTACGGTGTGAAGGCACTAGCTGGCACCAAAGGGCCAATTTTAATGCACCTGTTGTTACTTTCATCCAAAGCCTTCATAAGTTTCACCATAATTTAGCCAAAAAATCACTAAACTTGTTCTGCGTGTCCTAAAACGTCTCCTCTTTTCATACAGGCTGCCGCCCCAAGCAGTTGTTTATTAATAGATTAAAGGAAAAACATTTACCGTCATTTGAAATGTCATTTTTTTCTTTTAAAATGTTTCTATACATCCGACAAATCCGCCACTTCACGGGCAGGTTATGGGGACTTCCTAAGCACGATATTTGAAGGAATTTTTCGTTTTTATTCTTAACCTTTATTTCATGGAAAAATCACTGTTCCTTTAAAAACGTCTTTTTTAAAACTTTTTTTTCCTTGTTTCCTGTCTCCCAAGGACACTACTCAGACACCCATATACCTTTTATGGCAAATATCTTGCATATGCCCTCTTGCAGGGCACTCTAAGGTTGGGGTCAGACGAACGCAGTGCGAACACGCGTGCAGCCACACTTTATCACAGCCGTAGTAGCAGCAAATGACGGCCAATATATGAAGTACGGCCGCACAAAAGTTCGGCCGCGCAACACAAGCGGCAAACAAATGCATTTTTTCGAGAACGTGATACCGCTAGTACTGACGTACAGAATGCGCTGTGTCAACTAGCGGCATGTGTGCGTGATTAGGAGACATCAGACGCTGCTAATGTCCGGCCAACGTAACGTGCAGACGCAAAAAGTGTTTTATTGATGATCCAAAAATCACGGACAAAAATGCGCATCGTATGACCGCTATCGCGTATTCCGTGAAAAAATACATCCATTTGTTCGAACGCACTTTTTCACGGACGACTCAAAAAATGCGTTCGTCTGACCCTAGCCTTAAAATCGAACGTTCCAGTCCCATTGACTTGCATTGAGTTGGGATCGTGTTCGCGTCCGAACTTGAACTTTTGAAATTGTTCGAGTTCGAATGCGAACCGAAGACGGGGGTGTTCGGCTCATCCCTAATGGGGAGTTCACTGCTGCCAAAGATCACCCGTATTTCACTGGCAATTCGCCAATATTTGGCGAATTGTCAGCTTTTGAATATCTGAATGGCCCCGAAACTGCACTGTACGGGGAAATTCAATTTTGGGGCCAGTTCGACTCTCTCTGAATAACCCCTAATATGTCACCAAATGCATACAGAATCTAAAAATACACACGGGGTTGAAAATCAGCATTCGGTTACCTTTCCTGGCCATTCGGCTATCCAGAGAGCAGGCAATTCTCCAAATCCTGGCGAATTGCCTGCACATACGGTGCCTGTTCGGTGCCTGTTCGAGGGCAGTGAAATCCCCATAAAAAAGCACTGCTTCGGCTATTCAGAGAACACAAACCAGCAGTGAAAGGTTCCCCTAATGCTCTGCCAGTCGGTGATTTAATTCGGCAAGTTAATTCAGGAGAATCCCATAGGCGTCAATGTTAAAAATATTCCCGTTTTAATTCAATATCTAATAAACCGTTCATTATAAAATTCTGCAGCAAAAAGTCTCTTTATTTATAGATTTTTTAGGATACTTTAAGCATTTTTCTTAATTTTTTTTTTTTTTTTAAAAGTCCGATTTTTTTTTTTTTTTTTAAAGTTTACTTCTTTTTTCTGTAACAGCCCATTTTATTATCATTCCCTGGACCTCCTGTGTAAATCTCAGACATTTTCGCTCAGTAGTTTCTTTGCAAACAGCGTTTCATTTTCAGAGATTCATACAAACGGTTTTGCTAATTTATTCACCTCCCTCGTCTGCGGTCTCAGCTGCTTCGGCTGCTTCGGCTGTGTGCGATCGGCTCCTGCTCGGGCTTTTTCCGTGGTTTTCGCAGGTTAATCCAGATGTTTTTGAGAGTTTTCGGCGTGCATTCGCTGCGTTTTGGGGTTCGTTTTCGTCAGGTTTGCGGCAGCTTTTCCCTGCAATTCGGGGACCCTGTGGTGTTTGCTGAATATACCGCAGGGTCACCGAAATGGGATCGGCAAAACGAACCGAATCGAAGAGAACGAAAAGTCACCGAACGTGCGGTGACTTTTCGAATCTCTTTGGATAACCCTGACAGAAAATTGTCAATAAAGACAACAGTTTAATTTGCCATTTGCTGCCACGCCTGATTATACCTATATATCATTTCCAAAGTTTGTGTCTCTATTTTTACAGAGTTTTCATACTATATACTTATCTTGAAAAAGGCTTAGAATGAGACGATATATTGGGCAATATGTTATATATTTCAATTATTTGAAATAAATTTTGAATTTTTATCCATTGCAAGACACCAAGTGCGTCCACTAATGCTGGAATATATACATATATATTTAACATATATTTCTTAAGCCCAACATTACCTGCTTATACTGGAACATTTTGATTTTTTTTTTTACTTTTCACAATGCCACGTCAGTCGTGCTGCTGCCTTTACTGCAAAGAAGCACATGCGACCAGTGGTGATGATGGGCAGCAACAGTAGCCACAAAGCCTTCATAGAGTGACTGAGTAGGCACCAGGGATGATTATTAAGTCACCCCAGGCAACCTGGTACCCAAAATCAAATAGGATACCTTTTTTAATGAACATATGAAAACATACTTTGTCAATAGAATTTACCAAGGTCAGCAGCAGAGCAGTCATTTTAATAAAATAAGTCAGCGAGTGAGTGCATGTGTGTCTGTGTGTCATTGTATGTGTGTGTATGTGTTTTACAAAGCAGGTACTATACAGCAATTGTAGCACAAAATACATTATCAGTCACAATAACACATTAATGAACCTGAAGATCTTCTACAAGTAATTCTTAGTTATAGTACTTATAAAATATTCTGAAACTTTTTTCTTAAATGCCATAATTTATATCAATATTTACTGTGAATATTTTCTTCAATACATTGGTTCATTATATTCATACTATTTTGTCGCTTCCTTATTGGATTTTGGAAGTGCAGTACATAATAATTAAATAATGTAGCACCCTTTGCTGTGACTCAGGGGTAAAATTTCTTTCCTTGTAAGCATTAAATAACATTTGTAGCAGTTATATTTGCTTAGTTTATTGAGGATATAAAGCATATAGACAATATAACCTAGAGAAAAGATTATATTCACTGGAAGCTTGGAAGTATTTGGAACGGTTACATATGAGAGCATGCAAAGACAAGAGAATAGAGGAATACTGTGGAACTGCTATTTTAGGCTAGGGTCAGACGAGCGTGATTTCTACGGACTGTACGTCCGTGCACACGGACGTACGTTAGTACGGAAGACGCAGTAGTGGCCACACAGTCCGTTTTTTTCACTGACGTATATTTTGACGGATGTAGGAGGGAAAATAAATTAAAAAGCAAAACCATTTTGTCCGTGAAAAATGCTGGACGTATAAATGCAGTCCGTCTGACCACGTTCCATCACTCACACACAAAGCTATGCGGACGTTGCGGACGCAGCGCATTTTGTGCGGCCGTTCTAGCGGTTGTACGTTCTTGCCTGCCTTGCGTCCGTGGGCCGCAGCCGTTGTGCGTCCGCAGTTCAGTGCGGACGTACTTTGTGTGTCGGGCTCTGATGGGCTTCCTGTCATGCTATCACAGACGTACTTTTAGGTGCAATCACGGACGTGAACACTACGCTCGTCTGACAGCAGCCTGAGACGAGGGAAACAGTTGGCGTAATGCAGGAAATGTGGAATTGTAGGACCTTTGCAATCCTTCAGAAGTAAGCCTTAACACGTGCTTCAGCTAGAAAACTATTTTAGCACGCACTATTTATAGATAATATACAAAAATGGCTATATTGAGATATGGCTGTGGCTTCTACATCAGGCATACCATTTAAAGCAGGTATGTGTAACTCCTATCCTCCAAATGTTACTGAACTACAACTCCCATGATTCCCTGGCCATCTAATGCAGGGCTGTCAACCTCTGCCCCCTAGATGTATCTGATTTACAACTCCCATGATTCCTTGGCTATCTGCAGTGGCGAACTAAGGGGGGGTGTGGGGACAGGCTGCCCTGGGTGACAGCTGGGCAAGGGTACATATAGCCAGCTGTCACCCTTCAGGGTTGGCCCATGAAGCACAAACTGCAAAGCACCTGGGGCTGCCAGGCAGACAGACTACCTCTTGGACTCTTCCCCATCCTCCTGTACTTCATGTCCCCGTGCTGGAGGAAGAGGAGTGAGGAGAGCAGGGCTGCAGGAGGAGACATCGATGGGTAAGTGTGTGTGGGGGGTGAGAGTGCAGTGTGAGAGTGTTTTGTGTCAGTGTGTGCAGTGTAAGGGGGATGATAGTATATGTGTAGGTGCTGTGTGTGTGGAAGTTTTGTTTGCAGAGTCTGTGTGCAGTGTCAGTGTGTGCAGTGTCAGGGGTGTGATACATGTGTGAGTGCAGTGTGAGGGAGTTTTGTGTGCAGTGTGTGCAGTGAGAGATTGTGCAGTGTCAGTGTGTGCAGTGTGAATATTTGTGTATGCTGTGTGAAAGAGACTGCTGTATGATGTATGAGAATGAATCCTCATTGAAACACTCATACACACAGCACATTACAGTGTGTTTTATTGCTGTGCAACTCAGTGATATTGTCATACATACACACCACACATTACAGTGAGTTTAATGCTGTGGAGCTCCGTGATATGCTCCTACACACCGCACAGTATGCGATTTTTATAGCTCTGGATCTCTGAAATACGTGGGTGCGATTTTCTTTTTTGTTTCCTTTTTGGACCCAGACAGCACAATGTCTTGGGCTATACCCAATTGTGTTTAGCATAAAATTAAAATTCCTTCAGCTCATTGAGGTGGATCATTGAACTGCATTTTTGCTCAGGGGGTGCAAAAGGGAGCATCTGCCCCGGGTGCTAAATACACTAAGTATGCCTCTGGCCAACTGTAGCATTCAGAGAATTCTGAGAATTATAAACCATCATCATCTGGGGGGCCTGAGTTTGACGTCCCTAATCTAACGCATTCATAGGAATCTGGGAATTGTAAGCCATAAATATCAAGGGGGGGGGCGGCTTTGATATTCCTGATTTAAAGCAGGCTATTTGATCATGAAAGCAATGGCTATTGATATCAGGGTATTAGCATGGAAGGAAGTGGTGAGCAATATGGTTTGCATTGGGAAGGAAGTGATCAAAATCCAGAGCTTGAGGATTTAAAAGCCAGTTGGGCAAATTGCACCGACACTCAAATAAATAATAAGGTACTTGTGAGACAAAAAAAACAACAACAGGGACAGAAGCTAAAACTACAGGTCAATAGAATGATAAATGCAGCAGGATGAGGTCAGGAATACGATAAGTGCTCTGGGAACTCAACCCACAACTAATGAGCCGGTTGGCAGTGCTTAAGATATTTTTGTTGCCACCAAGCTGCTGATATGTGAACCACACACATTTATTTAAAGGTATAGTTTCATCTCTACGCTGTCCATTGCTAGAATTACATTTAAATTATTGTATGTGCTAAGTACACAGAAAACCAAAATTCACGGTCAGATTTATCAGACATTGTGAATCTACATCTAATTTTATAATCTCCATAATAGGAAAACAGAATCTCTCTCTCTCTCTATATATATATATGTATACACACATATACATACAAACATGCCCAGCATAACGTTCAAATGCGTATTTGTCTTGTGACAAATTTGTGCCAAATATCCATCATTATAAATATTAAGGATGCTTCAAAACATCATGTGCATGTTTTAGCATATCACACAATGTTGTCTGTTTTTTTGTTATATTTCTAAACAATAGAAATCTGCTGACATTTTATTGTACTTTTATGTTATAAGTTTCCATCCAACCTTATAAATAAATGTATGGTATAAAACTGGGACCTCAAACTCTGGCCCCACAGATGTTTATTGCCTACAATTCCCAGAATTCTTTGAATGCAATAAATGGCCAGAGAATAATGGAAGGTGTAGTTCAGAAACATCTGGGGGTCCAGAGTTTGAGATCCCTGCCTGTTAGAGTTGTACATTAGTTTTCAGACGAATCGTAATTCATCAGAATTTTTTGTTGATTTATCCGATCAACAAATGGACAAAATGAACATTGAAAAAGTAAAGTAATAGACACATTCATCCATCAGTTTGTACCTTTGTTTTTCATTCATGGTGCCAGAAAAGGGGAAGAAAAAGGAGGAGCTGCTGAATTAATTTGGCAAATCAGCGTCTAGGTTTGGCATGATGTATGAGGTGTCTATCAAATAAGGTCGGCTGAAAAAAATCCCGAAAAATGTCTAAAAAATCCTAAAACAATAAATAAATAAAGATAATTCTTTTAATCTGCAGCAAAAGTAACAGTTTAATAGATATTGCATAAAAATGGGAATATTTTTAATATTAAAACCTATGGGATACGTCTGATTAAACCTGCCGAATGAAATCACCGAACAGCAGGGCATTTCACTGACATTTCACTGCTGTTCGGCGTCTGTGAATAGGTTAACTATTGCTTCTCCATGGGGGTTTCACTGCCGTCGAACAGCACTGTATTTCGCTAGCGAATTCGCCAATATTTGGCGAACTGCCTGCATTATGAATAGCCGAAAGGCTATGAAATTGCACCATACGGGAAAATTCACTGTTCGTTGCAATTTCGGGACCAGATTGTCTTTCTGATTAACCCCTTAAGTACGCAACGAGCAGCAGTGGCATGTTAAAAGAACAGCACATTATCTGTTTGCCTGAATTTTTCAGACAAAAAATAAATTAACAAAAGGTTTATAAATTTGTACATGCTGAATAGGCATATGGTTGAAATTCAGAAAAATCAAATCACAAGACAAAAACAAACAAATTGAATCTTACAAAACATATTTTGTTTCCCTGCAAAGCTTACATTTATTAGTTTTACTTGGACGTTTCTTACATTTTAGTAAAAAGATAACATTGTGGTTTAAGGACTAACCATTAATTTGACATTATTACTCAAAATGCTCTTCACTTTAAACACTCGTAGAGACATATCTTTATGCAACTTGCAGACTATTCCCTGCAAACATCATACATCATTAAACTCAGCAATGGGGTCTATTTAATAAGCAGATGTAAGAGTCTCATGGATTTTGGTCATTCCTTTAGTAGCATTAATGGTCTGTTATTATATGCACACAGTTGGATTAAGTGACCACATGCAGTGCTTTGCACACTTTGCAAACTACACAAATTGCAAACACCCCATCTATGTGTTGGGAGAAGATCAAATGACACACTGACCACAGTCACTTCTCTCAATTATCTAGGTATGTGGTTAGACCCAAATCTATCCTTTTGGCCCCCACATCGAAAAACTCTCATCTAAACTTTACCCCAAACTAGGTGCCCTGTACAGAAACAAATCTTGCTTGAGCCCTGCGGTAAGAAAGCAGATTGTACAACAAATGCTTATGCCAGCTATTGAATACGGAGATGTAGTGTATGCAGCGGCCCCGCAAACACACCTTCAGAAACTTACCACATTGTATAACTCATTCTGTCGCTTTGTGCTACAGTGTAACTACATGACCCACCATTGTGACATGTTAAAAGAACTAAACTGGCCGTCGCTGGAATCTAGACGCACCCTTCACCTTTCCAACCTGGTGTTTAAGAGCTTTTCTGGAAAGCTGCCACCCTGCCTGAATAGACTGCTTCCCCCAGCAGTTCCCTCAACTTATAACCTCCGATCCAGGACCAGCACCTTACTTGCAATACCACAATACAAAAAGAAAGTGTCTCGATCCTCATTTTCCTACAGAGCACCGCATTTATGGAATAACCTCCCAGACACCATCAAATCTTCCCCCAGTCTAAAGTCACTTAAGAGCTCCCTATTAACATACCTCAACACAGAATGCACCTGTAAACATGTAACATAGTGACTATATTATTACATATTTATTTTCTGTTAATCTGTATATTTGTTTTTTGTTAATATCTTGCATTTTACTACTTTGTATTTCTGTAACTGTAACACTTCAATGTTCTTGAACCCAGGACATACTTGAAAACGAGAGAAATCTCAATGTATCCTTCCTGGTAAAATCCTTTATAAATAAATAAAATAAATAAATAAATTTACACAGCTAATAGTTAACAAACTAGCATTTCATGCACTGATTCTTAGTCATTTTTTATTTCTTTAGCCAGTTTTCTTTCTGTAACAGAGGTTGTATCCATCCTTTTTTTTTATAAGTAGTTCATTGCATCTCCTTTAAAAAATGCCCCATTAGTTCAAGGTCATTAAATACTCTGTGGTTTGCTTACTGGAATTACTCAGTAATTATTTTTCCTGGCAACAACTCCTAAAAGCGAAGCATCATTTCAATCAATTACACTCCTCATTTGTAGTTTATACTTTCCACAGTTCAACTTTTATATTGTTCTATGCTGATTATCTGGCAGATCTGCCTTTTCTGTCAATATATCTACATTTACATAAAAAGAGCGACAAAAGCAATTTATAGTGATACATTGTAATGGAAAGCAGGCTTCCGAAGAACAGCTTATGAGAAGCCTAACATTATACAACATAATAACAAATAATCTAATAGAGAGGAGAGAGCAACTCTCTTACAGGGAACAATACACTTTAATAATTCCCAAAATATATTGCATGCTATGAAACTATGAATAAAATCACAAAGATGTCTGATGTTTTAGAATATGAATGCAATATTATTGGCTTTTAAATCTTTTTGCTACTTTTTTTATTTTTTAAATTAATAAATATTGTTTGAACTTGCTGTAGATTATTAGATTTTGGGAAAAATGCACAGCGTCTTTCAAGGTTAATGGCTGTGAAGCTGCCAGATTGAGCTCTACAGTTAAGGCCAGCGTCAGACGAGCGCGCTATGTGCGCCCGTACTGACTTGCCGGCGTCTGTCTCAGCGTTTTGACGCTGCAACGGGGCCGGTCACACGCTTGTGCACGCCCAAAATGCACACGCAACAAGCGTCCGTAATCCAAGTCTCTCTGGCAAAGTGCTAGGCCGGACGTTGATGGAGCTGCAAAGCGCGATTCTCCATAGGAGGATCGAGCCTTGCAGTGCTGAGTGCACTGAGTGCACTCAGCGAGGTGGCCAGACGGGCGTCGAGTGGAAGGAACGTTCACTCTCACGGACGTTCCTTCCGCTCTCCAAAGATGCTCGTCTGACACTAGCCTAACATGACCTCATATAGAACAGTCAAATAGGTAATGGAGCCGCTAATTAAAAACCAGAGTGCTAGAGGCCAAACGTATGGCAAATGGAATATCCTATGGATAACACAATGTGAGTGTGGAAGATTTTTATATTAAACGGATGTGTTTTCCCATGAAAGAGTTAAACTTGTCCTCCAAGCAGTGTCACGGTTCCCAGATCCCACCACGCAGTACTTAACACCCCACACTCCACAGAGCCCAGAAGCTACCAACAGAGTAGCCGTGAAAGATCTCTAACTGTCTGGTCCTTAGAATTGGCCAGGTAAACTAGCTAGACAGAAAGGGTTAACAACACGGGGAGTAGTCAGCCGAGCCAGAATCAGGAATACAGAGTTCAGAATGGTCAAATGGAATAGCCGGGTCGATATCAGAGCAGTGGCGTAGTACAAGAAAATGGTCTAGGGCAACAGAAGGCAGAATAATCAGAAACAAGCAGAGGTCAATAACGGGTTAATTCAATATAGCAGTCAGGTACAAGGAGCTCAGGTATGGATAACCACGATCTGGCAACTGCTGAGAATACACTGAGGGTTTTTAAAGACCTTCACCAGGCCACGCCCCCCACTCAAGCCGCGCCTCATGCAACCACCTCCCTGCCTGTCTCCATTTAAACCGGGCATTGGTCAGCGAGCAGCATCAGACATGCTGCCCTCAAGCACACAGGTAGGGCTGGAAGCTCCCAACGTTACAAGCAGCATAAGATCACTTGTGTCCTACTACCATTGTAGGTCGACTAGAGGGCTAATTGACTGCTGATCCAATCACATCCTCATAAGCTCACCTCCTTCCTCTCTGACAGGTCTGCTTCTTCCTGCAACAGATGCGGTCAGAGGCGTGATCTTCAGGGCTCAGCCAATCATATGCCTGCCTATTGCTTGTAAATTAAAATACTTTGGGCTCTATCACCTCCTTCAAGCCAATGTTATCGCTCATGTAAGCGCTAGATTAAAGGAGGTCATAGCGTGCTGAAACGATCACCTCCGATTCGCTAACGAGTTAAGAAACCCATTAGCGCTCGTTAACTTGCAGTTTGTAGTGCGAATTTACTGTATTTTGCGCTCCCTATACTTAAAAAAGTCCCCAGTCTCCCTCCACGATAACTCCGCTGACCAGCAGGATCTCATGAGAGGCGAGATCCTACCGGTCATGTAACCTGGCTGGAGAAGCCTCCATGGACTCCCCTACACTCAACTGAAACTGCCCTCACCAAAGTCACCAACGACCTCCTAACTGCTAAAAAACACGGCCACTATTCTATTCTCATCCTGCTTGACCTCTCGGCTGCTTTTGACACTGTTGACCACCCCCTCCTTCTACAGACCCTCAACTCTCTGGGTCTCGGTGACACTGCACTTGCTTGGGTTGACTCCTATTTATCCAACAGGTCCTTCTGTGTGTCCTATGCTGGTAACTCCTCCTCTTCATTGCCTCTATCTGTTGGTGTACCTCAAGGCTCTGTCCTTGGTCCTCTGCTCTTTTCCATCTACACCTCCTCCCTGGGCAAAATCATCAACAGCTTTGGCTTTAATTACCACCTCTATGCTGATGACACTCAGATCTACCTCTCTACCCCTGATCTCTCTCCCCCTGTCCTTTCAAAAGTCAGTGACTGTTTATCTGGCATCTCCTCCTGGATGGCCTCCCACCACCTAAAGATCAACATGTCAAAGACTGAGCTCTTACTTATTCCTCCCTCCAATGCCTCCCCACCTCCTGACTTCTCTATCACGGTGGAGGGTATCACCATCTCCCCATCAAACCAAGTTCGCTGTCTTGGAGTTACACTTGACTCTGCTCTTTCCTTCATCCCCCACATCCAGTCTCTTTCCTCCTCCTGCCGATACCAACTGCGTAATATTTACAGAATTCGGCCATTTCTTACCGCTGTCACCACAAAACAACTCATACACGCCCTGGTAATCTCCCGATTTGACTATTGCAATAATCTCTTATCTGGCCTCCCTCTGTCCCGCCTCTCCCCCCTACAATCCATCCTGAACGCCTCCACCAGGCTAATTCACCTCATCCGCCGCTCTGTCTCTGCCGCTCCCCTCTGCGAGTCCCTTCACTGGCTCCCCATCCACTGCAGAATTAAGTTCAAAATCCTTATCCTTACCTACAAAACCCTCACTAACTCAGCGCCCCACTACCTGTCCTCACTAATCACCAAATACACCCCAGCCCGCTCCCTAAGGTCAAACAGTGACCTGCGCCTAGCTTCTCCCTGCATCACCTCTTCCCATGATAGACTGCAGGATTTCTCACGCGCAGCCCCCACTCTCTGGAACGCTCTCCCTCGTACTGTCTGACTTTCCCCTAACTTCTCTTCCTTCAAACGCTCCTTTAAACATTCCTATTTAGGGAAGCCTACCACCCAACTCACTGACACAACCATCAATCACTCTCACCTTACAGTCCTCTCCTCCTGTTTCCAACCCCAACCCTCCTAGATTGTGAGTTCCTACGGGAATAGGGCCCTCATCTCCTCCTGTACTGTTTGTCAAATGTTGTTTAATGTATTGTAACCCTGTCTATACTGTGTTTATTGTACAGCGCTGCGGAATATGCTGGCGCTTTATAAATAAAGAATAATAATAATAATAATAATTAACTCCATGGAGCAGGTGCTGGGGACGTTGCTTTAGCTATGGCGTCCGCAATGGGGCAGGCTGCCGGACTCAGCGCCTGCCCTATAATCTGCTGGTGAAACCAGGACGAAAAAGGGCAAATTAACGATCGCTAATTTTTCCCCTTAGCATCCCAGTTTTAGCGAACGGCATGCGATAGTGCACTTTGAGAGGCATTGGCCTACCAGCATAGGCGTGTGCAGGGGGTGTGCTTGGTGTGCCAAGGCACACCCTAATGTTGGGTGAAGAGGTCCTCTTTCACCTCCTACATTGACATTTTAGATGTCCCTTCATGATGAAAAGAATAAAAACTGACTGTATCTCTGATTACTGGCTTGTTATTGCTAAAAAAAATGTGTATTTTTAGCAAAGTCTTCTAAATACAAGCTTTAAATTAATAAATGTTCCATTGGTGCACACCCTAATGTATCAGGCTGCGCACGCCAGTGCCTACCGGCATGCACATTCTGTGCAGTGCCGGCCAGACCCCGAAAGGCTGTACAATGCATCAGGGGCGGATCCAGAGACTAGTCTCGGGAGGGGCACTGACAGAAAATAAGGTGTTTTAGCAGAGAGCCCGACTCACGAGAATTTACAGAGGGCCCGGCTCACAGGAGCTTACAATCTAGAGGAGCAGAGGGCACCCAGGAGTTTACAATCTAGAGGAGCAGAGGGTCCGGCTCACAGGAGCTTACAATCTAGATGAGCAGAGTGCCTGGCTCACAGGAGTTTACAATCTAGAGGAGCAGAGGGCACCCAGGAGTCTACAATCTAGAGGAGCAGAGGGCACACAGGAGCTTACAATCTAGAGGAGCAGAGGACACCCAGGAGCTTACAATCTAGAGGAGCAGAGGATACCCAGGAGCTTACAATCTAGAGGAGCAGAGAGCACCCAGGAGTTTACAATCTAGAGGAGCAGAGGACACCCAGGCGATTGGAGGTCAGAGTCGGTGTAGTTTAATGAAGTGTAAGTGCTCATGTCGACATGGTGTGACATGTCTTGTGAGCTTTGCAAACTTTTTTTACCTCTCTATGCTAGATGGTCAGAATAGCAGTTCCTTGGGCTTGGAACAATCATTATTATATATTGCATAATGTATGCTGCAAGCTCTTCCATGATTAAAAGTCTAGGGTTGTTGAATGTTAAGGTTTATTTTCCTCTTTCTAGCACAAGCATAAAATGTTGTGGTTTTATATATTTGCTCATGATGACAGACAACTCTGACTTCGCTCCTGAAAAGCTTTAATAACAGGAATAAAATGTGACAATGCCGTTTTTGATGCTGAGTTATACTGCAATGAATGGGTTACAGTTTTCACAGCTCTGTTGTGGTTTCCATTAGGATATGAACTTTAATTGATGGCCAAAGGGGAATAGGGCACACATTACTGATTTATTATAGTTTCCAGAATGACATAATCTTAGATTCTATGGTTTCACACTCAAGACGCTTTGCTCATAATATGACCCACAGATCATTGACAGTAGATGGGAATCATAGAGCTTGGTGTGTGTCCTCAGCTGAATGAATGGTCAACTGCAAGTTTCTTGGCACATAGAGGCATATTTAGATGCAGGCCCCCCACATCCACTTCTTTGCTGGCAAAATTAAAGGACAATGTTTTGAGAGAAAGAGGCTGTTACCTCCTTTAATGCCAAAGGGCATACCAATGCCACTCAGTGTAACACTGTATCAAGTCCTTGTCTGCTAGGACTTTTGATGCTACTAAGTGGGATGTTTGGACTTTTAGATGAATAAATGTAGGCTAAATCAGTGATTGCAAGAAGAATTAAACCCATCTTTACATACAGAAACAACTTTTTTATATATTCATTTATCATTTATTCATTACATAACTTGCCCAAAGATCCACATTTACAAACAGTCCCTGTTTTTGGATTCCTCTCCCTGGCCTTAAATCACCCCATGTTCTGAATCTCCCCAGCATAGTTTGCCACCAGCAACTTTTTTTACCTCTCTATGCTGCTCAGGCTCAGCTCACAATATGGACTATGGAGCAGATCTGTTTGCTTCCAGAGTTCCAGGATCCAGCAGCTTCATTTATGAAATGGAACCTCGCCTTGAGTGTCTCAGACATTGTGGCGCGCGCCTCCCAGCTCCTGCTGCTAGCTTTCCCGGCCGGCTTGAGGCTTCCTGCCCATGTGACACTGACTCACCATGTGACGGTGACCGGCCCATGGATTGACACGTGAGGGGAGGGGGCATGGCTGGCTCGCTCACTTCCTGGCACCTGCTCGCTGGCGCAGGCGCTGCTCGCTGACCACTCGTATTGAGTGAGTGCGGCCGCGCGCAAGGCAATCCTGGCTCAGCGTGAGAGGCATAGGACAGGAGTTACATTTTTTTTATCATCAGGCAGGCCGTGGCAGTGCGCGCCGCGGGTCGCGGCGCGCGCTGCTTCAGCAATGGAGTCTGCTGCCTGACCTCAGAGCTGAAGGCAGAGGCAAAGAAGCAGTAATTTTTTCAGAATCTCGGGGGGGGCAATTGCCCCGTTGCCCCCCCCCTGGATCCGCCCCTGCAATGCATGCTAACCCACTAATGTCTGGATGGAGAGAAGCCTATGGGCGGCTGTCACTTCCTGTAGGAGCAGCCAAGGAATGTGGGGAGGTGGGGGAGGACTCCACACACCACGACCATATAAATTAATGAAATGATCATGGTGGATAGAGAATGCCTTTAACGTCAACGTTTTTTTACTCATTCTTTTGCGCTGTATATTTAATATGCTGCTGAATGCTCTGTAGAAATGTCTCGTTTAAATTCTTGTATCCCAGTGGGCTGGAGGCCAGAGGTGATGCTTTGTCAGCTCTTTGCTATGTTTTTTTTTTTAAGCATATAATATAGTGAAAGGTTAGTAATATAAATTAAAATAATCTTCCACAAAGGCAGTCTTTAAACTATTCTTTCTAAAAATCTATATCAAGTCAAGACCTGAACGATTTGTTAGTTGCATAAACACATAATTAATTAATACATGTAATTACATCCATTCAGCTTGGTGTGTATCTTGTTTTCTCTGATCTCTCGTATTGTCCTAATAATTCCAGTGTTTATAAATGAAATCAATATTTAACATGGGAAAATATTTATATTAATGCTTGGCTTATACTGTATATAATAAGACAAAACGTTTTTCTTTCCAGGGCGAATACTAAATTGCTCTTTCAAATAAATACACAAAGTAGTCAGATACTACTTGGGGGACAAGATTATTAACCCCTTCACTGCCAAAATTGTGTATAGTCGATCTTGAATGCACTGCAGGTGCCCTGATATCGAGTACACTCGATCTGGTCTGATCATAGAGCGATGCAAAGGAAATTTGTTTATTACTAATACAATTCATTTGAAAATTGGCTCCAGAACATGCTGATGTGCTGAAATGACGATATAAAATAACTTTTAGATTTGTTTTTTTCTGCAGAGAACCACTAAGCTATAATGTAAAAGTGGTAGCACTTTTTGGCCACTAGAGGGAGCCCTCTACCTGTCAAAAAGGATTTTCCTACAGTGATTATAGAAGAAAGTAGATCTCTGTTTATATTTACCAGGGGTAATGGAAAGTCATTTATTGAAAGTAATTTTTCATAAAGCCACTGGGTCCTGCCTGTGGTTTTATGGAAATTCAGTTGGTATTGAAGATGTTAATTTTAAAAAATGTCAGAACTTAAACAATGTGGTTTTTCTACTTTTGTTTATTAAAGTAATGTACCAGAAAGGAATTTCTTAAAGCATGAATGTGGGAGAAGCATTAGTCAGTTAAGACACACTCTATGAACGCCATGTTTAGTCGATAAAAAAGGCTGATGGGTGTAAATAAATAGCGCCTATTTCGATTTATGTTTTATATGGAAGATTTTGTATTGGTGTGCTGCTCTACAGAAGAAGCTGGTAAGTGGTGACCCATATACCCCACACACAGACACACACATCTACCTCACAGAAATAGGGAATTGAAGACAAAAAACTCCTACAAGCGCCCAAACATGTAAAAGTATAGCGAACAGTATATTGGTGCTATTACATGTATCAAGAATACGAAGATTTAAACCTTTATCAATTTGGGTGATAGAAAATCCCATTGGTGCAGTGTAGTTGTGTAATATGTTTGTACTTAATATTGGATTAGATGAAGCTTGGACGTCAGGATATCACATATGGTTTGATGTGGGAGACCATATGTGATATCCTGACAGCCCAAGCTTCATCTAATCCAATATTAAGTACAAATATGTTCCACACCTGCACTGCACCAATGGGATTTTCTATCACCCAAATTGATGAAGGTTTAAATCCTCATATTCTTGATACATGTAATAGCACCAATATACTGTTCGCTATGTTTCATAGATAATCTGAAAGAAATCTTCACTTTCCTGCCTTGTGGAACTTGTAAAGTTCAGTGGTAAACGAGGCCTGAACTTTCTCAGTTAAGGCTTTCAATTAAAGAATTCAGAGCACAGTATCATCTCTCCCTAGAGATTTCACCCCAGGGATCTGTAACACATCTTGCTAATTACTCATACTCATCAATTTAAAGGAGCAAACCAAGCACCAACAGATTATTGTAGTGGTTAGGATGTAGTGTGGCGTCTTTGTGTCCCGAAAATTTATTCTCTCTTTACATGAAGAATAGGCTTCAAGAATGTTAAATGCTAATCCATACATTTGACATTTTAAAATATATCAGCGATGAATACAGTGTGATCTTAGAAGTGCTTTTTTAAACTTAAAATTCAAGATTAACGCAGACAACACAATTGCTTTTGGAAAAGCATGTGGCACATGATGGGAATGTCCCGTATCTGTTTCATTCATATTCATAAGTGTTCTTGGCAGTGCACCCAATTGACCTTGGTCTGATGCCAAGTGCTAAGGGTTAAGAATTGGCAAAAGCTTTGGTTTTTGTCAAATGGACAAAAATTAGAGCAACTTTGAATATAGGTTATTTGCACAGAAATGAATATATTATGGCATGACATATTATTATATATGTGGAGTCACTATGAGGATGAATGTTATTGTTTAGGATAAGTAACTACAGGTTCAGCATCCTGTATCCAGCATGTGACATGCTGTAAAAAGCCAGCAAAAAACAGATGTTATACCGTTTTGTGAAAATCCAGTTGATACATTGGATCAGCAGACCAGAGGGATGCTGTTACTTCACACAGAATGGAGTCTCTATGCAGCTTCTCCCACAGTCAGGGCTCGCACACTCCCTCACTGCTCCAGCATATCTGCTTTCCTCTCACAGCCAGGGCTCGCACACTCCCTCACTGCTCCAGCATATCTGCTTTCCTCTCACAGCCAGGACTTGCACACTCCTGCACTGCTTCAGCATGTCTGCTTCCCTCTCACAGGCAGGCCGCACACATTCCCTCACTGCTTCAGCATGGGAGCACCTGTGATATTATTGCAGAGCCTGAAACCACCTAAGCTCTTTAATGGCTCCATATTGCAAGTAAAAGCACGCCATAGAAATATGATTGAGGCTACGGTGCTAACAGGTCCTGGCCAGCGGAGTCGGTGTTCATATAGCGAATACCTCTTATACCTTCAGAATATCCATTTCAATTGAAAAGACTTCAGTTCACCCTAAAGGTTTGTCTCAAGGGACGGGCTTTGAAGGTAACAGGGATTAACCTAAGGGAATGTGCTTCTCACATGGGCAGTTTTACGTTGCATACATTGTATTTACTTCACAAAGAAGTACTCAAATAGTTTTTTATTTGTATGTTCCAGATGCCAAAAAATTAAATTATTATTTTTTTGTCTATCTCATTGTCTGTATTTACAACACAAATATATTCATGGACGCATAAGAAGGAACCAACTTTGTTTTTAGGCCAATACGCCCTGACTAACGTCTGCAATAAACATTACTTATTACTTTAAGACATCAACCTGTAAATTATATTTTGTACAGTTTGGACAAAAAAAAACTCATGTTTCTTTTAAAAACAATTGTAACAAATCCCAAAATCCACGTGAGCGAAGACATGGGCAAAAGCTAGCAGTAGATAAAATTAATCTTCAGAACCCTAGTGAATGAGTGCATTGCAAATCCTGACAGCATATACTTACATCACAGAAATCAAATACATCCCTTTGTTAAGTTAATGACTGTTCTCAGACTGAATAATTATCACAATGAATTAAAAACTTGGAATTCTAAGTCTAAATGCTCTTTACACCTTCATAATTAGTGGAAACAGATATGTGATGTGAAATCGCAGAAGAACTCGCGGGGAGTGTGAAAACACCACTTAATTGAAAGTGACTTCTTCAACTATATTGTCACTTCGCAGTATATTTACATTGCAAAGCGCTCTTAATTATGTAATTATTGAATATTTACATTGTTGAGATGAAAATGTCACTCCCTCTAGAGAAAGAATGATTCATTTTTCATCACATTTCAACAATGTATTTAAATTACAGATCTATAATAAAGTCAGTATTGCCTTTGAGCATTAGTTAGGCTGCTGGGCAACGCTCCTTTAACAGACTTTCTTTTTGTACCAACAGGAAATGTGTGGCCTTTTCTGGTTCATATCGATTTTATGTTCTCACCAGAAAATTGTGCATGAATCCTTTCGCAATTGTTAAAAAATAGAGCATCAGCACATTCACGACCGGGGACCCGTTTAGACTGCCCTATTTTTGACTATCTCTCGCCTAATCGTCTTGACAAGTGCTCTCCAGCTGAACTACCGTTAGAACAAATAGAGGCCACATATGCAGGTCATTAAATAGATGGTGTATTATTTAACTTGGGATTTCATTCTCTTGTACTTGGTCTCAAAATAAAATAAAAACACACCAGTAGTATTGTATAGGTTTATTTATTTATTTATAAAGGATTTTACCAGGAAGGATACATTGAGATTTCTCTCGTTTTCAAGTATGTCCTGGGTTCGAGAACATTGAGTGGTTACAGAAATACAAAATAGTAAAATGTAAGATATTAACACAAGTTTATACCACAGTACTGCTCGATGACTTGGGATACATTCCAATATGGGTGACAGACCATTCATGTATATGTTCGTGACATTCAGGCCCGTCTTTAGCGCAGGGCAAAAGGGGCAGCTGCCCTGGGCCCAGTCAGTGTTATGGGGCCCAAAGCAGCTGCTCCTGAGTCCTTGAGCTGGCAAAAATCATGGCAAAAATCATGGTGGTACGGGCTGCCTCCCCTCCGTGGTGATGGGACCACAGCGAGGAGGTGAGGCCTCGCGAGATAGGTGAGGCATCTTGGGAGCTGCGTTTGGCTCCTCCCCCTCCTCCTCACCATGCAGTTCCCCCGCACGGAGACAGGATTCAGTCAGTAATTCTGCTCAGCCAGCCTGAGCCTACTGTAGTGGAAAAAGCATGCAGTAAGAAGCAGGGCTCTGCTTACAAGACCCCCTGCTCTCCCACCCCTCCAGCTTGGGTATGTCACATGTTCATAGGTGTGGATATGTGTGTGTGGATATGTGTGTGTGTGTGGATTATGTGTGTGTGTATTATGTGTGTATTTTGTGGATTATGTATATGTGTGTGTATTGTTTATATATGGGGTGTGTGTGTGTATTATGTATGTGCGTGTGTGGATTATGTATATATGGTGTGTGCGTATGTGGATTATGTATAGATGGTGTGTGTGTATGGATTATGTATATATGGTGTGTGCGTGTGTGGATTATGTATATATGGTGTGTGCGTATGTGGATTATGTATATATGGTGTGTGGATTATGTATATATGGTGTGTGCGTATGTGGATTATGTATATATGGTGTGTGCGTATGTGGATTATGTATATATGGTGTGTGTGTGTATGGATTATGTATATATGGTGTGTGTGTGTATGGATTATGTATATATGGTGTGTGTGTGTATGGATTATGTATATATGGTGTGTGTGTGTATGGATTATGTATATATGGTGTGTGCATGTATGGATTATGTATAGATGGTGTGTGTGTGTGTATGGATTATGTATATATGGTGTGTGCGTGTAGATTATATGCATATAATGCATGTGTGTGATTTGTCTATATACCCTGTTTCCCTGAAAATAAGACCTAGTGTGTTTTTTTGATAACTGCGAAAATATAAGACCTACCCCAAAAATAAAACCTAGTTGTAAGGCAACTTGAAGAGCCGCGGGAGAGAATCCGTGATCCCGGCACCAGAGGAAGCGAGATGGCAGCGGAGGGAGCAGAGCTCCATAAGGCTGTGGTCACACCAGCGTTCTTTGAGCAGAAGGAATGTTTGTGAGAGTGGACGTTCCTTCCACTCTGACATCCGTCTGGCCGCCTCGCTGAGCGTTTAGTGTGCTCAGCACTACAAAGCGCGTTACTCCTATGGAGGATCGCGCTTTGTAGCCCCATCTGCATCCCTTAACTTTTTGACGTGGAGGCTGAAATCACGTCCGTGGCAGTGCACGCACGCACACTACACGCAGGGAAGTGTGGTCACACAGACACACTCAGTGCGTTCCTTCTGCTCAAAGAACGCTTGTGTGACTGCAGCCTTAGCCGATGCTTCCTCTACTGCCGGCTCCTGTCACAGGAGTGATTGCCAGACGTACACCGCCAAAAAAAACACCAACATAACAAGAAAAAATAAGACCTACCCCGAAAATAAGACCTAGTGTGTTTTTTGGGGGCCAAAAAAATATAAGACAGTGTCTTATTTTCGGGGAAACACGGTATATGGAGTGGAAATGTGTGTGATGTAAATATCAAGTGTATATATGATATGTGTGTGTGATGTGTATTATGTGTAAGTGTATATAATGTGGAAATGTGTATATGATGCTTGTGTGTGTATATGATGTATACATGTACAGTATATAGGATGTGTACGTTTACAAAGGATGTATATACAATAGTACGTATAAATACACTTATATATGATGTGTACACACAGAGATATTGTGTTATTGTGTTTTTCTTACAGTACGTGTATAAAGGGTGCGTAATTGTGAAAAAAACAATTTAATCTATCAGGGTAATTCAAAGAGATCCGAATTGTGGATGAAAGGTAACCGAACGCCAAAATTCAGCGTACGGTTACCTTTCCTGTCCATTCGGCTATCCAGAGAGCAGGCAACTCACCAAATCCTGGCGAATTGCCTGCACATACGGTGCCTGTTCGGTGCCTGTTCGAGGGCAGTGAAATCCCCATAGAGAAGCAATGCTTCGTCTATTCAGAGAACACAAACCAGCAGTGAAAAGTTGCCGAATTGCCCTGCTGTTCAGTGGTTTAATTCAACAGGTTTATTCAGGAGAATCTCATAGATTTCAATGTTAAAAATATTCCCGTTTTAATTCAATATCTAATAAACTATTCATTATAATATTCTGCAGTAAAAAGTCTCTTTATTTATAGATTTTTTTAGGTTATTATAGGCATTTGTCGGGATTTTTGTGTGAATAGTTTTTTTCCCTTTTTTTAAAATCGTTTTTCCTTTTTTTCTGTAACAGCCCTTTTTATTATCATTCATTGGATTTTATATGTAAATTTCAGACATTTTCGCTCAGTAGTTTCTTTGCAAACAGCGTTTTACTTTTCAAACATTCAAGCGAACTGTTTTTTTATTTTCTTTTCACTCCATTTGTCTGCAGTGTTGGCTTTTTCCGGCATCTGCTCGGGTTTCTCCGGCGTGTTCGGCGGGGTTAATCCAGATGTTTTTCTGGGTTTCGGTGTGCGTTTGCTGGTTTTTGCGGTGAGTGTTCGGCGGGGTTGATCTAGATGTTTTTGCTGGTTTTGGTGTGCGTTCGCCTGGTTTTGCAGTGAGTGTTCGGCGGATTTGCGGCGGCTTTTCCCTGCACTACGACGGCCCTGTGGTGCTTGCTGAATACACCGCAGGGTCGCAGAAATGGGATTGCCAAATCGCACCGAATTGAACAAAAAGTCACCAATCGTGCAGTGACTTTTCGATTCTCTTTGAATAATCCTGTATGTGTGGTTTATCGCTTTTTTTTTGGATGGGGTTGAGAGTAAATTCCAATGGGGGGGCCCAAAAAAGTTTGCCCAGGGTCCAGTCAATATTAAAGACGGCCCTGGTGACATTCTCTCTACCAAACATCAATATGGGTTCATTAGCAGAAGATGTACAAATTATAGCTACAATGCCTGGGTTGAAGATTTCGGTGAAACTCCCGCAGTCCTCCCTTTGAAATGGAACTTTATGAAACGACTATGGGCCCTATTCTCTCTCTAACACTAAAATGGGGTGCTAATGGGAAAAACCTACGCCATCAGTATTTCCCACATCATCCCCATTTTAAAGTTAGATTCTGGGGCAGGAATCACCTCCTGGAGTCTATTGGACTTCGTGGAGGGTTGTGCTGCTGGGCCGCTCTTATTATCTCCCTCCTTGACTACTGAAACCTTCTTCTCACTGGTCTTAAGAGGTCCCAGATTCTCCCTCTGCAGTCTGTAATGAACTCCTGTGCCAGGCTCATCCACCTCACTTCCCGCACCTCACACACATCCCCCCTTTGTCAATCTCTACACTGGCTCCTTGTCTCCTTTAGAATCCAATTCAAATTATTGGTCCTACCTTACAAAACTCTCCATAACCATGCCCCTGCCTACATCTCCTTTTGAGGTAGGTACATCCCGTCCCAGGCTACTTTGCTCTGCCAATGATCTGATGTTATTTTCTCCCTGTACCTGCAGCCCCATATCTGACATTCAGGACTTCTCCCGAGCTGCCCCCTTTCTATGGAACTCCCTAACCCGTAACTTTAGACTCTCCCCATCTCTCCAGTCCTTCAAGACATTGATGAAAACCCATTACTTTAGAGAAGCCTATCGGCTCACTCCATAATCCCCAACTGTTCATTTCTTGTTCCATTTTCCCACAGCCCACATCCACCCCACTACTCCACATACTCAGCTATTTTTTTAAAAAAAATTTGAGAAAGGATTTTACCAGGAAGGATACATTGAGATTTCTCTCGTTTTCAAGTATGTCCTGGGTGGCAAGTATTACCCACCCCTAGTGTGTCACCCCGCTCCTCTTAGATTGTAAGCTCTTGAGCAGGGTCCTCTCTCCTACTGTTCTGAGTCTTTAACTTGCATGAATATTTGTTATTCTGTCTCACCCATTATACAGCGCTAAGGAACTTGTCAGCGCTTTATAAATACTGTAACTAACTACTTATATGTGGGATGTGCTGGACCAACAAATCTGATGCATGGAGGCCACACCTTGCAGGACTTAAAGGGTCTACTGCTAATGTCTTGGTGCCAAATACCACAGGAGACGTCCAGAGGTCTTCTGGAGTCCATGCCTCATTGCATCAGAGTTGTTTTGGTAGCACAAGAGGGACCTGCACAATATTAGGCAGGTGTCTGTTGTGGCTGATCAGTGTGTGTGTGTATATATATATATTCAGTATATATCAACCATATAGTACCTGACACGTGCACATCTATTGTTTACAGGATTTTTTTATGCATCTTCAATAAAACTAGTATAATTTTTATAAATTTTTGACCTAAGACCTTGAATGTGTCCCATACCTTTTACAGATATACAGTCAGGTCCACAAATATTGGGACATCAACAAAATTCTAACATCTTTGGCTCTATACACCACCACAATGGAGTTGGAATGAAACAAACACAATGTGCTTTAACTGCAGACTGTCAGCTTTAATTTGAGGGTATGTACAGTTGTGTTCAAAATTATTCAACCCCCAATGCTGTAAAGGGTTTTAGGGAATTTAGTGTACATTTGTAATTGTATTCAGAATGAAATCCTACAAGGACTTTTTAAAGAACCATATGCAACTAAAATGACATCAATTGCTTTTGTAATACAGTAGTAAATGTTTCTTTTGTGAATTCTTCATTGACACAATTATTCAACCCCTTAAAGACTACCACTCTGAAGAACAGAGGTTCATTCAAGTGTTTTCAATCAGGTATTGAAAACACCTGTGGATGTCACGGAGCAGCAATAAAGCAAAATAAGCACCAATTAGGCAGCTTTAAAATGACTGTGATACTCAGCTCCTTCTAGACATTTACTGGTGTGGTTACAAACATGGTGAAGTCAAGAGAATGGTCCAGGAAGACAAGAGAAGAGGTGATTACTCTTCACAGGAAGGACAATGGCTATAAGAAGATTGCAAAGATGTTAAACATACCAAGAGAGACCATAGGAAGCATCATTCGCAAATTCAAGGCAAAGGGCACTGTTGAAACGCTACCTGGTCGTGGCAGAAAGAAGATGCTGACTTCGACTGCTGTGCGCTACCTGAAGCGTAGAGTGGAGAAAAGTCCCCGTGTGACTGCTGAGGAACTGAGAAAAGATTTGTCAGATGTGGGTACTGAAGTTTCAGCTCAGACAATACGGCGCACACTGCGTAATGAAGGCCTCCATGCCAGAACTCCCAGGCGCACCCCCTTGCTGTCTCCAAAGAATAAGAAGAGTCGACTGCAGTATGCTAAAAGTCATGTGGACAAACCACAGAAGTTTTGGGATAGTGTTCTGTGGACTGATGAAACAAAATTAGAACTGTTTGGGCCCATGGATCAACGCTATGTTTGGACGAGGAAGAACAAGGCCTATGAAGAAAAGAACACCTTGCCTACTGTGAAGCATGGCGGGGGGTCAATCATGCTTTGGGGCTGTTTTGCTTCTGCAGGTACAGGGAAGCTTCAGCGTGTGCAAGGTACCATGAATTCTCTTCAGTACCAGGAGATATTGGATGACAATGTGATGCAGTCCGTCACAAACCTGAGGCTTGGGAGACGTTGGACCTTTCAACAGGACAATGATCCCAAGCATACCTCCAAGTCCACTAGAGCATGGTTGCAGATTAAAGGCTGGAACATTTTGGAGTGGCCATCGCAGTCACCTGACTTAAATCCGATTGAGAACCTCTGGTGGGACTTAAAGAAAGCAGTTGCAGTGCGCAAGCCTAAGAATGTGACTGAACTGGAGGCTTTTGCCCATGACGAATGGGCGAAGATACCCGTAGATCGCTGCAAGACACTTGTGTCAAGCTATGCTTCACGTTTAAAAGCTGTTATAACTGTAAAAGGATGTTGTACTAAGTACTAAGATTGAATGTCACTTGGGGGTTGACTAAAACTGATAATGATGTGAGCACAGAAAAGACATTTGTGGTTTTTTCATTATAAATGTTATGTTATATTTGTCTGACCTACACGTGCCTCTTTGATTTAATTGTAAGCAAGATGACTGAATGCTCAAAATCAATGTCAAACTGGCCAAAACACTCAATTTCAGTGGGGGTTGAATAATTTTGAACACAACTGTACATCCAACTAAGGTGAACTTACAGCAGTTTTCAGATGTGCCTCCCGCTTGTTAAGGGTCCTAAGGTAATGGGACAGAATAATAATCATAAATCAAACTTTCCCTTCTTAATACTTGGTTGCAAATCCTTTGCAGTCAATCACAGCCTGAAGTCTGGAATGCATAGACATCACCAGACGCTGGGTTTCATCCCTGGTGATGCTCTGCCAGGCCTCTACTGCAACTGTCTTCAGTTCCTGCTTGTTCTTGGGGCATTTTCCCTTCAGTTTTGTCTTCAGCAAGTGAAATGCATGCTCAATGGGATTCAGGTCAGGTGATTGACTTCGCCATTGCATAACATTCCACTTCTGTCCCTTCAAAAACTCTTTGGTTGCTTTTGCAGTATGCTTTGGGTCATTGTCCATCTGCACTGTGAAGCGCCGTCCAATGAGTTCTGCAGCATTTGGCTGAATGTGAGCAGATAATATTGCCCGAAAGACTTCAGAATTCATCCTGCTGCTTTTGTCAGCAGTCACATCATCAATAAATACAAGAGAACCAGTTCCATTGGCAGCCATACATGCCCACGCCATGACACTACCACCACCATGCTTCGCTGATGAGGTGGTATGCTTAGGATCATGCATGATCCATACTCTTCTCTTCCCATCACTCTGGTACAAGTTGATCTTGGTCTCATCTGTCCATAGTGTCGCGGATCTGCGACGTGCGTGGCGTGCAGTAGTGTGAGTGTGAGCCCAGGATGCAGTAATAGCAGCAGAAGACAGGGATTAGGCAGGTTACTGGGTTTATTTGTATTACAAATAAACAAACAGAACTAAATGAACTGATACAGGGAGCAATAATAGCAAGGGGGAAAACACAGTATGGGTGATGGTACCCAGAGCAGAGGGAAGACAGGGATCTCTTTGGTAGACTTGGATCTCAGGAACTTCACGAAGTAGGTCTGCACTAGACAGGGTTGTGAACTTCAATGAGGAAGCGTGGGATCAGGGGTGTAGCTTCCTCATAAGCAGTTTAAATTAGGGAGAATGAAGGGCAGGTGTGGTTCCATTATGCAAATTATATTCCTGGAGAGCATACGGAGGAAAAAAGTCCTAGAACCTGCATAAGGCGATGCAGGACATGACAAAAGAGGGGAACAAAAGGGGTGCCAGAGGGTCTGGGGGTTCGGACGGTGACACATAGGATCTTGTTCCAGAACTGTGAAGGCTTTGTTAGGTGTTGTTTGGCAAACTCTAATCTGGCCTTCCTGTTTTTGAGGCTCACCAATGGTTTACATCTTGTGGTGAACCCTCTGTATTCACTCTGGTGAAGTCTTCTTTTGATTGTTGACTTTGACACACATACACCTACCTCCTGGAGAGTGTTCTTGATCTGGCCAACTGTTGGGAAGGGTGTTTTCTTCACCAGGGAAAGAATTCTTCGCTCATCCACCACAGTTGTTTTCCGTGGTCTCCCGGGTCTTTTGGTGTTGCTGAGCTCACCGGTGCGTTCCTTCTTTTTGAGAATGTTCCAAACAGTTGTTTTGGCCACACCTAATGTTCTTGCTATCTCTCTGATGGGTTTGTTTTGTTTCTTCAGCCTAATGATGGCTTGCTTCACTGATAGTGACAGCTCTATGGATCTCATCTTGAGAGTTGACAGCAACAGATCCAAAATGCAAATAGCACACTTGAAATGAACTCTGGGCCTTTTATCTGCACATTGTAATTGGGATAATAAGGGAATATCACACACCTGGCCATGGAACAGCTGAGAAGGAAATTGTCTCATTACCTTTGGTCCCTTAACAAGTGGGAGGCACATCTGCAAACTGCTGTAAGTCCTACACCGTTCACCTGAGTTGGATGTACATACCCTCAAATTAAAGCTGCCAGTCTGCAGTTAAAGCACATTGTGTTTGTTTCATTCCAACTCCATTGTGGTGGTGTATAGAGCCAAAGATGTTAGAATTGTGTCAATGTCCCAATATTTCTGGACCTGACTGTGTATATATATATATATATAATATATATATATATATATATATATATATCTTACAAGGGTTGTGGTAGAGGACAAAAAATTAGATAAAAAGCATCCACTCTATAATTAATTAAAACATTTTATTGCAGAAGCCATTCGCACATCACAGCAATTCAAAGAACTGCATCCCAGAGCTCCTGTGCTACATTCCCATATGCAGCAAGGAACTCTGGGTAGGACATGCAAATGACATCTGTCTCACTTTTTTGCATCCTGGGTCTGTTTTTACACAGAACCCTTAAATCAATACCATGCCATACTAGATGTTTTTTTTTATAGCAGAGATCAGGTTTATGCAACTGGTCAAAGCCGCTCTATATATATATATACAGTATATACACACAATCTTTGACAGCACTCCAATTACTTCAAATATTACAAATTATGCCATAAAATTAATTATCCCAATAACATAAGAAATACAAAACTTAGCATAAACATAAAGACAAAACGCCACCATAGCTTTGTGCAGGGGGTGTGCCTGGTGTGCACAGTCAAATCTTAATGTTGAGTATACTGGTAATGACGCTCTCCCCTTCAGGTCTGTATCTACATCTGTCTGTTTCAAGAAAAATAGCATGAAAATCCACTATCTCTGTATATACTTGGTTAATGTTATTGATTTTGTTTTTTAAAATCAATATCATGCATTCAGCAGGAGTTTTTTATTTTAATCCTCTATTATTCAAATGCTAAAGTGATATTTTAAATTCAGTTTAATTTAAAAGTTACTTTTAAGACCATTTTTCTGTTCTTTCAGGGTGTGTTAAATTTTGATACAGAATTCTGAAGGACTTGTCAGAATATAGTTTGCAAAACTCCTATGCACACAGAAATGTCAAATAAATCCTTATGTGATGAAATGTATGCAAATTCCTGTTGCATTTAACTACAAGTAAGGTAGCGTGCATGCATTTCACTGTGCTGTATCTTGGTTCGGGAGAAATGCTAAGTGTTCCCCTAGTGACTTGTACTGTATTATAGTATCAGAAAGCACATCTGGCAGAGACGCACATGAGCAGCTGCCAAAAAAAGTACTGAAGCAAGGATTAAATTCATATCTGAACTAAATGTAATGTTACAAACCAAAAGTGTGTTGTAATTAATACAGAGAAATCATCCACTTAGACTGTGAAAACCTTTCCGAATTAAAATAATTCTGCGTTTAAGTAGATACCTAGGCAGAACCGCCATGCCACCCCTTCCCGTCAACGGTTTCCTTGGGAGTGTTCACTGCTTGTTTATACATTATTCCGTGTAATACAAGGGACGTTATCTGGTGGGCAATAATTGGGACTACAGGATTACGCTTTATGATGTCTTTGTCTTGCAGAGGAATTTAACCCCTTCACTACCAAAGTGATTTTCTAAAAAACCATTGTCAGAAACCAGTGTTTTTTGTAAAATTATTTCGAATTAATTATACAGTAAGAAATATTTGAGCTTATACCCATTGTATTTCTTACTGTAAATAAACTATTTTGGCCAGTAGATGGCGCCATCTACTGTCAAATTGAGTTACAGCCATTTGAGCTGCAGGTCTATTTTCTTCTTTTTTTTTTCCTGCATCACCTGCTGAATGCACAATGTTTGGACATTCAGTTAGCTGATTTTACACAGTTTTAGCTCTTTGGGCACCATACCCATAGGAGTAAAATTTTGGAGGCACCTTCTGTAGCCCAAAAGCAAATGGCATTTGTCTGCTGCAAACAAATTTCATTTGCTATTATGCTGCAGATCAGCAGATCCAGATCTCTCAATATCGGGGCGCCAGATGCTGCCTATGAAACCTGAGATATCCCGATCTCGGTAGTGCAGAGGTTAAGTAAACTATGGTTCTCACACAATTACACTTGTGAGTACCAATCTTGCTTTTACTGGTTTAGACTTTATATATTTTTAAGTGCATATAACAAAAAATGTTCTGCAAAACATTACCACAAAGAAAGGACATGTTTCAATAAACAAGATTATATTATTTATATTGTTTCATGGTGTGTAAGATACATACAGGTCCAGCGGAAGTATTTTTGGTACACAGGCAGTCATGCAATTTGTCCCCCAGCCCCCCACCCACAAACACACACATACAGTATACTCCATTTATATAATATAGAACTATAGGCAGAAGGTGCTGCCTGAGTCAAGTCCTACAGGTCTATTCAAATAAAAGTGAAACTCAGGAGAATGACTGGAGAAGTGAAAATTCTAGATTAAATTAGCCAAAGCAGAAAAATTCTCCCATTTATCTCACTTTCCAAATTGGCTCTTTGGTCTAGTTTGTTCTCTTCTCCTGCCAGTTCTCCTGGTTTTCACCTTTCTCTGAATACCCCCATTAGAAAATGTGTTCAATTAATGAATAAACATGATTACATTTTGTCAGCTTTGTGCCTCTCTCTTCACACACATACCCTATACGGTACTACACATACACACACACACACACACACACACACACTCTACCCCTGGCCTTTGTTCCTCTCCTCTATTATCCCTTTAACATGCCCCTGACTGCTTGTACCTATCTCCACAAGCTTTAAGCCCCCCTACCTCACTCTATGTGACACTTTACGAATGCCCACCCTTTGAATTAAATAGTCTATAAAAGCTTCTAGCCATATGGGTAGACCACTTTATAGTATTCTACTAATTCTTTAGAAAACGTTGTATCCTCTCTCAATATATATATATAGCTTTACGTTTACACATACGACTCAATTGTTGGCTCCTGAAGATATCCGTAAAGCTGAAATACAAAGGGATTTTTATGCATTTTATACACTAGAGTGTGCTTGCTTTTTTTTTCAATTATATGATTAAAGAAATTTTCAAATCAGATCATGATTTCTATGGTTTTATCCCAGGGTTTTGAGCCATTGAGAGGTATGATAGACTGAGCAGGTGGGGTGAAGTGGTCAGTCCTTAATGCAGATACTGCAATCTTAGGCTGGGGTCAGACGAGCGCACTTTTAACGTGCGTTCTGGCGCACATAATTACGGCCGCACTAGCATCAAATGACGGGCAATGACGGCCAATATACGAAGTACGGTCGCACTAAAGTCCGGCCGCGCAACGCAAGTGGAAAACGAACGCATTTTTTCGAGAACGCTGAACTGCTAGTACGGACGTACAGAGTGCGCTGCTGCGGCATAGCGGCGTGTTTGCGTGATTAGGAGACGTCAGACGCTGCTAATGTCCAGCCAACATAACGTCCAGACGCAAGAAGTGTTTTATTGACGAACCGTAAAAAATCACGCGCGAAAATGCGCATCGTATGACCGTTTTTGCGAATTCCGTGAAAAAATACGTCAATTCGTTCGGACGCACTTTTTTACGTTCGCGTGTAAAAATGCTTTAGTTTGACCCTAGCCTAAATTCAAACGAGGGCGGAACAGAATACACACAAGGGAGCTCGGTGGACAAATACTCCTCGTTGATATGCCTGAATTTTATTCTTTGTTCGTGAGTACATACCGAAACAACAATAGATATTTTTAGCTTGCAATATTATCCTAAATAAGAGTTTTTTTCTTGCTGGGTTTATGTATGTCCACTCTTTTGCTCGCTGTATTATTGAAGGTAGAAGGTTCATTTCACGTATCAGAAGAATGAGCTTTTAATTATACCACCATCATTATCTTTTTATATCATTTTATACTTTGTCCAATGTTTTGGAACACTGGAATCCCCAAATGCTTGCTTGTTCTATCAAATGATGCATGACAGAATTGAATAGAAATGTTGGGAGTATAATTAATAAACACTAAACAAAAACTATTATTTGCTATTATGACAGTACCGAGCACATGCATCTATTTTTTATTTTTTCATTATAACCACCTTTTCCGAAAACCCTGACACAATATCCACTCATTTTGAGAGAGAGAAACATTTCAGGGGTAAGGGATTTTGTAATCTAATAAATTTTTGTGTTTTAGTGATTTTGTAAAGGCAACAAAACACTTAGGGCCCCACACCTTGGACCTCGATAAAACTGGGACGCTAAGGGGAAAAAATTAGCATTCACGAATTTCCTCTTTGCGTCCCAGTTTTACCATTAAATTAGGGGCAGGTGCTAAGTCCAGCAGCCTGCCCTGTAGCAGCCACTAGGGTCCTGGAAGCTTGGGGCAGCGCTAAAGTGCCATCCCAAGCATCCCTGCCATAGGACTCCATGGAGGTTTCTGCTGCCCGGTACCATGACCAGCAGGATCTCACCTCTCACGATATCCTGCAGGTCAGCAGAGTGATCGCGGAGAGAGACTGGGGACTTTTTTTCCCCACTCTCACTCTGCTCCTGGCAGCCAGAAGAGGCGAATCTGGCCGCCATTCACGACGCAAGATGAGAGGTGAGTATTTGATCTCTTTTGGGAGTTAGCGGGTGGTAACTGATTCTGCAGTAATGGATTCAGTTAGCACCAGCTCTAAGCTGTCGCAAACTTTTTGAGTTAGGACTTTGTGATCCTAAAGCTAGTTACTCTCTGCTTACTCTTTGTGTTCCCCATGTTAAGCATAGGGAGCGCAAAGTACAGTAAGCTTGCGCTAATACCGACACGCTAACTGGCTTTTTAACCCATTAGAGATCGGGAAGTGATGCAAGTGTAACGCTATGACCTCACGTAACCTAACGTAACCTAACGCTAACGCTGATTTATGTTAGCACTAGCATTAGCTTTTAGGAGGTGATATAGCCCTTAAAAAACTGGCTTTCAAAATCTGTTGCTATTATTTTTTTAATGAAAGCCGCAAACAAGAATCACTATCCACATTGAATTTGTTCGTTACTCTATAGCTCTCAATACATAAGAGGTTTTTCCTAACCTCCAAATTGGCCCCGAATTGCACCGGATGGTGAATTTTACCATTCGGTGAAATTTCAGACAAATTCATCTATTCACTAAGCTGCCTATTTGCCAAATACTGACGAACTGACAGCAAAATACGATGCAATTTGGCGGCACCAAAATTGCCGCAAAGAAGACTATTGTATCTTCTATTCACAGAACACCGAATTGCAATGAAATTCCTTCAAAATGCCCTGATTTAACTGTTCCAGTTCGGCAGGGTTAAACAGGAAAATCCTGAAGGATTCAATGTAAAAACATAATACAGTTACAGTTACAAGTTTTTATAAAAAGCTAACAGGTTTCAGAGCGCTGTACAATGGGAAGCAGAATAACAAATATACAATAAGTAATGTGTTTTCAGAGATTTCTTGAAGGACTGGAGTGATGGGAGAGTCTAATGTTGCGGGTTTGAGGAACTGATAGCATCAAATCATTGGCAGAGCGAAGGGGTATACCTGCTAATAAGGGAGGAGAGGTTTGCAGGGGTGCGGTTATGGAGAGCTTTGTATGTGAGCACCAGTATTTTGAATTGGATTCTAAAGGAAACAGGGAGCCAGTGTAGAGATTGACAAAGGGGTGAGGTGCGAGAGGTGTGGAAAGTGAGGTGGATAAGCCTGTTAGAGAACAGGTTTAGGAAACACTGCTCTACACCTTCTGAGCAATTCACACCGGCCCGAACACGTGGAAACACAGCACAAACAAGTAAAATGCTGATAGAATATGTCCAAAATGAAGTATACCTTTACATAATATTACTATAGCAATAATCAAAATAACATTAAATGAAAAGAAAGAATAACTTCGAAGGTGGAAACAAACTAAAGAAATGTATAATTAGTACGCAATCAAGCTATATAAACCTAATTCTCTTTCAATACAACCAACAAAAGCTAATAACCAATTACCACAAAAGAGCACAAGTATATATTTATTTGTTCTTGCTTTGGAAAAAAAGCAGCCCTCAATCTGAATGACAAGCGGGAACAAAGAAAAAACATAAATAGGGATAAAGACTTCACAGAAATGAACACGAAGAACAAATCAGTCAGGTAATCAGGGCTCCCAAGAAATGTCCCTTTCTAAGCATCCGTATAATCACAGCACAACCACAGAAATGAAAGACTGGAGAACATAAGACAAAAACCAAAGGAGAAATAACTCAGTGAATAAACTCTGATGTATAAAAGGTAAAATGCCTTATTCACCAAATAAACAGTATAAATTATGCTTATCTGAAAACACCACGTACACTTCTCCCTCCAAGCGAAACAGGAATCCGAGGCTTGAACTAGTTGGTAGTGATTTATTCAGGAACAAGCGAACCAAGAAAATGAAAATATACAACGAACAAAGTAACTCAAAATTAAATCAGTCCCAGCATCTGTCATACCGAACTTACTGTGGACTCGGAAGCACTATGGACGGAAGCACTATGTGTTAGCATTTTTCTGCCATCACAAATATAGGAGAACAATGAGTTATTCCCTTTGAATGTTTCACTGTCACTTACTTCTGGCGGTATGTCACCCCAGTGAGTGACAAGATCGAGCAGAGGAGTCATCCTACAGGACAGTCCTCCACTGTGTGCCTGCCCTCCTATAACACAGAAAAGAAGCATGGTGGCATCGGCACTGTGACAGGTAAGTACTGGGTGTGATATCCTATCAGGAATGAGATATTGCCTTGATCTTGAAGACCAATGCGATATTCATCTCTTGATGGGATTAAAGTGAACCTTACTGGTAAATCCGTATTTACTAATTCATGGACAAACGTAAATGCCTGTGCCAGGCTCATCTACCTCACCTCTATCACCACTCGCACCTCGCCCCTTTGTAAATCTCTACACTGGCTTCCTGTTTCCTATAGAATCCATTTCAAAATATTGGTGCTCACCTACAAAGCTCTCCATAACTGCGCCCCTGCCTACATCTCCTCCCTTATTAACCGGTACATCCCGTCCCAACCACTTTGCTCTGCCAATGATCTGACATTATCGTCTTCTTGGACTCGTACCCCCAACTCTCGCTTTCAGGACTTCAAGCTTCCCCCTTTTTACGGAACTCCCTCCCCCGCACCACTAGACTTTCCCTGTGTCTCCAGTCCTTCAAGAAGTCTCTGAAAACACATTACTTTAGCGAAGCCTATCAGCTCACCCCGTAATCTCCCTCTGTTCATCTCCTATTTCATCTTCCCACCCAGCCCACATGCGCCCTGTCACTTCATGTTCTCTATTTACCCTCACCTAGTGTGTCACCCCTCTCCTCTTAGAGTGTAAGCTCTTGAACAGGGTCCTCCCTCTTACCGTTCTGCGTGTTTAACTTGTATGTATATTAGTTATTCTGCCTCCAATTGTACAGTGCTACGAACCAAATCTTATAAACAACAAAATAAATAACTTAGAAGGTAGAGACAAATGATTCAAATCCAAAACAAACAAACAAGCAGACGAACTATCTAAACATAGCTCTCATGCAATATCCCCAACAAAACGTAATAGCCAATTACTGCAGCACAGCACAAGTGAACCTTTTTTTCTTGCTTTGGCAACCAGCCATCAATGTGAATGACAATAAGCAACTCTATAAGCAAGTAATTAATACTGTAAAAACAACATCAGGCACTAAAAATAAATAATGCACAACACGTCAAAACAGGGAACTGTTCTAATCTTAAACACAGAAGAGAAACACAATGTCTACCTGCAACTTTGTGTCCTTACAATAAGAACAGAGTTTAGACAGCAGGATACAACAATCTCATTTATTAACAATGTGACGGATAAAACTGCTGCTAGATTGCAATCTGAAAGACAACTGGTTTATAGAGAATGTAAAAGAAGTGAAAAGAAAATCTACTGTAAATTTTGTAACATAGGGTAGTCATTAAATCACACTCACACGCTGATTAGATCATGTTTATTTTTATTCCATCTTTACATCTCAGACTAGATATACAGTAATACATTGGATAACGAGTAACTTGGTGTGCAAATGTTTTGCATAATGAGCAACTTCTTTTAAAAAAAATTAGACTTGATACATTACGAGCAGCGCGTCCGCTTCAGCGCATAAGCGCATCAACGCATGCGAGGCCGGAGCAGTGGACACGCGACCGCGTCACGCCCATGGACATGCAGCCAGATCCAGAGGTGAAGTGCAGGACAGATCAATGCGCGGATGGGCGAATCTAATCACCAGCCAGCAGCTTGTCGCTCATCAAGCACCGACCACCAGGTACAGGACTTCTGTGCGATATACTGGCGCTAACACCCGAGTAAGGAAACGGGAAAGTAAATTTGTATGTGCTAGGGGACTAGGAGTGCGAGCCTCTGCTCTGTTTTTGGCTACCATTTCAGTTTCCCCTGCTAGATAATCAGATGAGGAGGTGGCACTGGCAATCTGGCCTTGTCCTCTGTCCTGTACAGTATACTGTATATTTTGTATTACTGTAATCAATTTCATATGAATAAATGGTTGTGGAACCAATCGTCAGAGTTTCCATTATTTCTTATGGGGAAATTTGTTTTGATATACAAGGTCAGACAAGCGACTATGTGTGCCTGTACTGACCCCCCCCCCCGGTGTCTGTTGCAGCGTTGTGACGTTTCGACGGGGCCGGCCACACGCATTGTGCGCGCAACACCGACCATGCTGCAAGCCTCCCCGTCGAAGCAATACGACGTGCGTTCGACGGGGCTGCAAAGCGTGATCCTCCATAGGAGGATCGAGCCTTGCATGGCTGAGCACACTAAGTGCACTTAACGAAGTGTCCAGGCGGGCCTCAGAGTGGAAGGAATGTCCACTCTCACGGACAGACGTTCATTCCGCTCTGCAAAACGCTCGTCTGACCCCGGCCTGAATCCTGCAGTCACTGAGCAGCAAATCATATCACCTGTGCTGTGCTTCAGATAACTGGAAAACCTGGCCTGTTAAGAGTATCTATGGACAGAGTTGGGAACCACTGATCCAGGTTATGGTGAGCTTCATTTTTCTGTACTGGGCAAAACTATTTCAGGTCACTTGAATGGACATCGTTCCCTATATAAATGTCAGCACTTAATAGCTGTCACATTTAACTGAGAAACGGGAGTTTAACCCTTTCAAAACTGTCCCAGTCCCTAGCATGACTGCAGCATGTTGCAGGGAAGGAGAGTGTTCGAGCAGAGAGACATTCTACAAGACAGCATTCCTCCTGCTCAGTGTGTCTGCCTGGTCTGTCTGTCTTGCGTTGGCTTTCAAATGAGCAGAACTTACTTTGCCCGTAACAGGTTCACTTTAAAATAAAATATACGCTATATTACTAAAAGGACTTGTAAAAAATATTTGATTGAACCAGTGCCCACCTGCAGACAACTGCTTGACATTTGGCTAGTTACGATTGTTTTGGCATTGTCAATGAAATTAATACAGATGCACAAGCTTTCATAAGAGTCACTCTGCAAAATAAGGTCAATAAGCCCAGTACAGTCCTTGGTGTTGTACATTAAAACCTTTCTAACCACGACTTACTCTGCAACACTGCTTGCAGAGAAAGAAAGAACAACTAACCTCACCACATTCATCACAGGAGATCCCAGGTGGGAAACAAATCAAAGCTTATACACCTTTTTACAGGACTACATTATTTTCATGAATCAAGTTCCACTATGGCAGTGTTTCTCAAACCTGTCCTCGGGACCCTCAACCAGGCCAGATTTTACAGATCACCTTTGGGGGAAATGCAGACTGAATCCTGCAATCACTGAGCAGCAAATCATATCACCTGTGCTGTGCTTCAGATATCTGGCAAACCTGACCTGTTAGGGGGACCTGAGGACAGGTTTGGGAAACACTGCACTATGGGCTCTATGAGTTCTATCTACAGAAAATACACAGAAAATGCTCTTCTGGAGCCCTTTGCCGAAATGCTTTTGAGAAAACAAGTTTTACAGTGGCTTCTCAATTTTTTAGATAGTATTTTACCAGAAAAGATACATTGAGATTTCTCTCATTTTCAAGTATGTCCTGGGCGGCGAGTATGTACCGTTAGGTGTCTTGCCCAAGGACACTTACTGGAGAGGTGCTCTGGCTGGGATTGAACCTGTGTCTCCACGGTTATAGAGCAGTGATGTTCCCTCTACTCCACCCAGCCGGTAAGGGAACTGTTTATGACATCAAAATAGTTTCTAGCTGATTTATACTTTAACATTTCCCTATCTAGTTTTATCTAGTTGATAAAAAACATTATTGTGTAATCAAAGACTGTCAGGTTATTCAAAGAGATCCGAATGGCTGCCAAAAGAGAACCGAACACTGAAAATCAGCGTTCAGCGTTCGGTTACCTTTCTTGGCCATTCGGCTATCCAGAGAGCAGGCAGTTCGCCAAATGTTGGCGAATTGCTGCACATACGGTACCTGTTCGAGGGCAGTGAAATCCCCATAGAGAAACATTGCTTCGGCTATTCAGAGAACAAAAACCAGCAGTGAAAGGTTCCCTAAATGCCCTGTGATTCGGCAGTTTAATTCGGCAGGTTTATTTAGGCGAATCCCATAGGCTTCAATGTTAAAAATATTCCCCTTTTAATTCAATATCTAATAAATCATTCATTATAATATTCTACAGTAAAGAGTCTCCTTATTTATAGATTTTTTAGGATATTTTAAGCATTTTTCGGGATTTTATTTTTTAAAATAAATTCAGATTTTTTTTTATTTTTTTTTAACTTTACTTATTGTTTCTGTAACAGCCCTTTTTATTATCATTCATTGGACCTCATATGTAACTTTCAGACATTTTCGCTTAGTAGTTTCTTTGCAAACAGCGTTTCACTTTTAAAACCTTCAAGCAAACTGTTTTTCTAATTTATTCACTGCATTCGTCTGCGGTGTCGGCTTTTTCTGGCAGCTGCACCGCGTGTGATTGGCTCCTGCTCGGGTTTTTCCGGTGGGTTAATCCAGATGTTTTTGCGGGTTTCGGCGTGCGTTCTCCCTCGTTTTGCGGTTAGCAATTCGGGGACCCAGTGGTGCTTGCTGAATACACCGCAGGGTCGCCGAAATGGGATCGCCAAATTGAACCGAATTGAAGAGAACCAAAAGTCACGGAACGTGCGGTGACTTCGATTCTCTTTGAATTACCCTGAGTATCTGTTGTGCGCTTTTATTCTTCTTGGTGACATTGATGCAACTTCTGAAACCCAGAAGAAGGTCACTTCTTTATATTTTTGCACTTTGAAATACTTGGTAAACGTAGCTGATATGTTCCTGAGGTTTTTCTTTGAGACCAGGATTCCAAGAAGTTACCAGCATGTAGTAAAATAATCCTTAATTAGGTTAAACAAATATTATGTTTTGTGGTTGGAAAAAATAGAACAAGTGATTCAAGTAGAAAAGTTGTTCATAAACTAGCGCTTCAAGCCCCATCTAAGGGTCTAATAAATGCGAGCAATAACTATTAAAAATTCATTATTTTGTAGTTGAAAAAAATAAGAATGAAAATCTCAACCTTTATTCAGTTTTTAGGACTAGTTTTAAAACCACGGTTTCTAAAATGAAAAAATAAATAGAAAAAAAAAAAAAAATTCTCGCTTAATAAAATTAAATTAAATTAAATCAAATAAAATCACCACCTGGACTTAACTTAGTAAATAAGTGAGAGCCTTCCATTAGATAATTACTGCAGTGATTAAAAGAATACCCTATTAAAAAATAGAGTTCCCTTTTGTTTCACTTAAATAATTAATAATTTTTTCTGCCCTTTTCCATTGTTTTTACTTACCTTTTTCATTTTCTATGCAATTTGTGCACCTTATGCAAATTGTGTACCACTAACTGTAACTTAGACGTTACAGTAACACCTTGCATCTGTACTGTACAGGGTTTTTCAGCAGTTATAACCCTCTGAATCTTATTACTGTACAGCGGTGAGTGACCCCAGAGCTCTCCCTGTAGTCTGTCTTCTGCCTGGTTGAAGAAATGCAGCAGCAATGTGTTTGAATTTTTTGTTACAGTGAGGCTTGGGCCTGCTGTGAGCAGCAGGTTTTATCTCTCAGCAGAGTGCTTGGAGCCTCTCTTGCTTTAAAAAGGTGTGATATTTTGATCTGCTAATGAGTGCTTTTCAATGTATTACAATGCAAAACCACTCCACTCCACTTTGGGATTAAAGGGGCTACGAAAGATGGGGCACTATTCCATAGTTGGTGCTAATGTAGTTTCTCAATATGTATGTACGCGTTAGCGCTAGGATAAGTAGGTTTAACGTTTGGCATCGACATTCAGAACTTGACGCTAAACTTGTGTGAAAATGTTTTGCGCCTCGCAACTTCCACAGACTTACTATACTTAAGTGTCTCCTATACTTAACATATGGAGCGCAATAAATTTTTACCTTCGACAAGTTAGGTATTGCAAAGTGCATGAGCAAATTACCGTTGGGACGCGAAAGCAATGATTTTTGCACCGCCTAAAAGTTGGCGCTAAATGAGTCTGCAAATGTAACAACTTTTATCACGCCCCCCCATTAAATCCTTTAATCACCGCTCATCCCACGGTGAAAAGGATGGCCCGATCCACCGCTTCTTCTTCCTGAGAACTGAGTGAAACTGCAAACAAATTATTCCTAGTCTCCCTCTGCACTCACTCTGCGGCGCTGTGCGATCCTGCTTTCCTGCGGATCCTGCAGTCATTGCAAATTGCGTTATTTCACAGGTTGGGCAGACAACCAGCAGGCAAGGCTTTGGCCAGACTGGTCAGTCTGCCCCTGGCTGTGCCCACTCGCATCTGCGCCCGAGGTCAGTGCCTCACTCACCTCACCCTCCGTACGGGCCCTGGCGACAAGAATGGAATATAGAACATGGTGTTTCTGCCACAGGCTTAAAATATTTGGCAGAAACATGGGCAATCAAAATCATTTATATATATTTTTTTTGTATTTAAGCTTTTTATTTTGAAAAGAGGGAAGGGTCACAAAGCGACCAACAAAGTTGGCCTCACAGGTCCACTAATCATAAACATATATGCAGTCAACTGTACACAGATAACAAAGAAAAGACCAGTTATGGCCTGCATAAAATGAAAATCAAAGTAACGTGCTGAAAAAATGACAACAAGTGTCAGCGTAAAAGAAAAATTTCTAATGTCTCGTAAAGTAAAGATAATGGAGAGGCACGAAGTAAGAAGAGACATCACAGGTCTAGAACTAAAGAAATGAAGAGGCAATACCACCACAATCTAACCCGTGTCTGATACGGTGGGGGAGAGACTAGCAGGGTGAGGGCCTGGAGCGGCATGGGCAGGCGACAGTCCCAGGGAACACAGTAGGCGCCAGACATCTTTGGGGGTGGATACGGAGTGGGTCATGTTATTATGGCAAATACTCATGGATCCCGCCACCCCCCATCTGTAACGGATCCCGCTGCTCCTCAAAAAGGAGGACACCTCTCGAAATCGCCGCCGGGCGATAAGGGTCACAAACGGATGGTCATTGTAGAGAGACAGAGAAACAGTCTCGAAGAGGATCGTGCCTGGGCGGAAGGAGAAGACATCAAGCGACGTTTATCAGCCTCTTCTGCAGCAACCGCGAGCACGTCACGTGGAGACTCCGCTGGCGCGAGAGCCGCATTCCGGAGCTGGGTGGCAATACGAAAAACAGCAGGCGATTCCACCCCCAGTACAGTGGCAGCAAGCTTGTTCACATATGGCAATAAGGCGGCAGCGGTTACCGTCTCTGGGAAAAAATCATTTATATTTTTGACTGATATTGTAATGACAGCAGTTCTAAAACGATGTAACTTAACCTTACTTTTTAAAATTCGGTAACATTTCGCCTACATCTTTAACTGTTGTACATTTCACCTTTTGTAAGCTAGTACATGATTTGCTTTTCCCAGCTCTTCTCTAAATCATGTAGAAAATACAGAAATCAATTCTAATACAAGATGTGCCATTACTACATTTCATTGAATTGAAAAAATAAAACAAAAAGGAAAAAAGAACACAAATGTCCAACAGAAGAGAGTATTGATTTAAACATTGCTGTGGCTTTTTGTATGGAGTATATAGTCAACTGCTATTGATTAATTAGTCAATATGGGAATTAAAAGTCAAATACCTTGGTTATAACTTGTAAAGGGCAATATTTAATCAATGTAAGCAACTGATGGCAATAATTTCAAATAGCCGTACTAATTAAGTAGCCTGCGTCTCCCAGGTAACTGATTCACTTTTAGCTTAGAGGTTCTGCTAAAAATAAAGGAACTATGAGGAACAAACGACTGCTTGTTAGAAAGGAAGAAAAGTACTAATACATATATAAAAATACACAGAAAATGTTACATCGGATACGCGTTTGTTTTTCCTGATTATTGAATTGAATTCTTAGAACCAATATCTTCAGAATTGAAAGTCTTTTCTAAGAAACACACAATTAACACTGGTCGTGTGTCTGTAAAACTCAATAATTGAGGCTTAACACCCTACTGGGAAGCCATTCCCAGTGCCATAAATACATAAATTGGTGTTCTTCAGTTCTAGTCACTAGCTTAGAAGTGACCCAAAGCACAGCTCGGTAATTAGTGTCCTACGGACAAATAGAGTAAATTTGAATGTTTGGTCTTACTAACAAATGCACCTTCCATGTGTATAGATATACAAAGAACACGTTGAAACACACTACGAGAAGTCATTTTTAGACAGAGGTTGACGTTTCAGTACTTATAAAAGCCTTATTAAAAGTCTGTGAAAGGATTGATATGTTGACCTCTTTGTAAGGTGGACGGTCAATAAATTACTGCTTTGACAAACTGCAAAATTACTTGCTTGTGTGTTTGGATCTGAAAGCCTACAAGATCTTGACCCTGTCTTTCTCATCTGCCATCTGTGCTACCTCTGGTCAGGATTCAGGAAGGCAGAATTTATTGATTATTTATAGTTTTTAAGTAATGTTCTGTGTGTACCAGGGACGTGCAGTCAGGGTTGGCAGGGGAGGCAGCATTCCAGTAAATTAATGTACTGTAATGACATGTATGTATATTTAATATGTAAATAAAATGTTATTCATTGAAAAAGTTCTCATACTCACCTCTCCACGCTCCCTCACTGTGCTTCTCTGTCCTCCGCTCTTTCCCCCCCCCCCCCGTACTTTCAGTTTGCCGGCTGCTGTGTGTGTGTGTGATTCACTACACAGACAGCAGGGGCAGCACTGAGACAGCATAGCCTACGCAATTTGCGCAGCTGAACGCTACGCTAATTGCGTAGCTCAAGCTGACTTCCTGGTTCTACACTCTTCAGTGCCTCCAGAGGCACTGAGAGCAATTGAAAGCTTGAGCCAATGGGAAAGCTCCATTGGTCTCAAGCATTTTTTTTATAAAAAAAATACACCCCCCATGGGAGGCAGAGCTCCCCATGGATTGATTGACGCAGGACAGTCATGTGACTGTCCTCGTCAGTTGTGGGGGGGGGCAGGCAGGCAGAGCTTAGCGGTCAGCATGTGTGTAATAGCGCCCTCTATTAGTCAGCATTGTAAGTGCATTCTCTTAGAACTAAAAAAACAATATGCGAACTTTACTTTAAAATAAAAGGTGTAATAGCGCCCTCTATTGATCAGTATTGTAAGTGCATGCTCTTAGAACTGTAAAAAAAAATGCGAACTTTACTTTATAAATAGTGAAACTCTATTCTCCTATCTATCGATAATCAAATGTGTAAATTGCGACTGCATAACCCTGTGTATATCTGGCTCTGATACTAGCCAATGCCTCACCAGCCACTGACCTCACCGCACATCACTGGTGTGTACGCCCTAAGGATATTGACTGTCCGCAACCCATATATTTCTATGTGCTGCTGTGTAAAAGAATTGAGCCGCAACTTAAAACCAATCACACAAACTGAGAATTCTATGTTAAGGGCAGCATTCAATGCTTAAATTATGTATCTATTGAAAAGCAGAACAGAACCCCACCAAGAGGGAGGGGGGCCAGTAGGAGAGGTGCAAGTGCTCAATAATTGGATCCGGGTAATAGCCTCACCCAAAACCTGCGGGGCTTAACCCCTGAATATACAAGAAACTCACGGATCCCAATGATCCAAACAAGGGATGAGTTGGCTTCAGAAAAAATAAAAAGTTTATAAAAAAATTAAAAAGTAAGACGTGCTAAATACAACCCGCAGATTTCTCTCGTTTTCAAGTATGTCCTGGGTGGCGAGTATGTACCGTTGGGTGTCTTGCCAAGGACACTTTTACTGGAGAGGTTGCTTGCTGGGATTGAACCCATGACCCCACAGGCTCTCTCCATGCAGAGCAGTGACATTACCTCTACTCCACCAATTCAGCAGCTGCTGAGGAACTGAACGTGCCTCTGGTCTTGTGTATTTAGTTTTTGTGCATTAAGTTCCCAATTTTTGTGTGTGTTTTTTTTACCATGTGCTTGTTTGAATAAAACTTTTTTAATTTTTCTAAACCCATCTCATCCCTTGATTGGATCATTGGGATCCGTGAGTTTCGTGTCTATTGAAATGTTCTTTTCTTCACCAGAACACAGTATTTCTTTTTATTATATGGCGAACACGTTCACTCAATAAATCAAAACCTTAAAAAAACCTAAATATGATTTTGCTTTATATAATGAACACATAAAATGTACTGAAATCAGTCAAATTATATTTTCACTTCATAGCTTTTCTATAATAAATCATTCCCGTGGATAACGTTTTATTTACGAAATCAATTGTCCTCATGGCAGGCAAGTCATTTTCAGGTACTTACCCTCTGACGGCATGAATGAGTCTTAGTGATGGATAAGCAGTTCTTACTTTCAATTTATTCCTAAGAATTAATGCGTTAACCCACTCAACGTGTTTTTCTCCACCTTTAACCATGAATGCAGGAATCCAAAGCACACTGTCGTTGAGCATTGAAAGTCTGTGGACAAATTTTTCTCTGTCACTCTCGTTGCGAAAGCCACCAAACGCTCTTTGGACCACTGATGGATTCATGGTTATAAAATCAGACTTTGTCCCTACGTCGGATGCAAATTCCACCACAGGAGCGAGGTTACACCTGGAGAAGAACAGAATTGATGTTACTAAGTATTCCTGGTGACATGAAGTTAGATCTATGATAATTAACATGTATAAAACCAACCGATGCTGTATCTGAGCTCCCATCACACGCTTAACTATTAGAGTTGAACTCGCCATGACCAAGGTAAAAGCTATTAAGCATGTCCAACGTCAACACACTCTTTGGCTACTTTCAACTTGATGACAAGATCTCATACAGGAGTGGGTATTCCCATAACCTAATTGGCTCTATATGGGGAAAACATAGGGATCTGTAAACTGTATTCCCAAAATTATAGATTATACAGTTACAGACCAAAACATAAATATGACCTGTAGAAAGCAGAAAACATCTGCATTCCCAAATCACAAAAGATCCGTCGGCCCATCATCAAGGTTCTTTGTTACTCTGAAAAATATTATTCTGGATTGATCCATTATTATTTTTTGGAGATAGTCCTAAAATCAAACTATCAGGTCTAGTCAAAGAAAGGTGAACCACAGGCGATTGACTGGAGAAGTGAAAATTCTAGGTCAAAATAACCAAACCTGAAAAATTCTCCCATTTATCTCACTTTCCAAATCGGCTATTTGGTCTAGATTGTTCATTCTCCTGACAATTCTCCTGGTTTTTACCTTTCTCTGAATAACCCTGTATATATCTTAAACCCAACCCTTAATCCTTGCTTAAAAGGGATAAATTTATTTGGTTTTCCACGTGGGGAAGACTAGATATTGGAAAGGACTTATTATTGAGTTGTCTCAAATCTTACAATTGTGAAGACAGAATAGCAACTGAGAATACTTATCAGTATTGGCCCGAGCGGCCCACTTGTGCAACACCACAAGAAAAATACACATTGATGCTAGACATTCCAAATAGAGTGCAAGGTTTACTGGGATGTAAGCAATGTTTCAGCTGCTATGAAGCCTTTTTAAAGCTAACTGACAATTGTCGACAGTATTAAAGGCGCACTACCACCAAAAAATTAAGTGTTCTTATTTTGTTTATTTTATGTTGCTGATATCTTACATGTTGTGAGGGTAGTCACTTTGGACTTTGGATATTGTTTCCCAGCTATCTTCTATATTGGAGTCACCCTGTGCCTGCAGTTCTAGGTGCAGGGTGTTTGTGTTTTCTGTGCCCTATTCCCTGATGTATATGTTATATTATTATTCCCTTATTTATTTATTGTAGAATGTCATGTGGTATACACTGCGCTGTTTTCCCCTATGTGTAATCTGTATGTGAAGGATGGCTCTGTTTCCACTGCTCCTACCCAACCTCCAGGGACTGCCGTAAACCAGATCTCTCGCCCACCTTCCCCAGCCATTGTCCATTACACCAGTGCATGTGTGTGGGAGGGGGAAGCTACTGGGAGGCTATTCACCATGGAAACGCTGGGGCGTGTTTTACCTTTGTATTCTGCACCTCTCGCTGTGTGCATTTTAACTGTAAACACTGAAAAAAGTCATTCCCAGTTTAGTTTTGGCCCTGCATGGTGCTCTGGCTACTGACTGGGTGGGTTTGGGACAGAATCAGTACTCACCAGAAGGCAAAAGGAGCCTTTATGCATGTGGATACCCATACTGGGTACTGATCCTCACGTGACTCACGTTCATTGTTATTCTCTATCGTGTTCAGTTAAGAAAATATTATACTCTAGATGAGTCGCTGGGCGCAATAACCTTTTGATCTTTTGTGTTGTAAACTGCCCCCCTCCCCCCAGGATCTTTACAGCACTGATTCCTCTCTGGCATTGAGCATAGAATGGGTCTTTAGTAACCAAATCACAGCATTGTATTGTACAGGATGCATGCAAAAGACAACACCAGGAAAATGTTAGAAGTATTTTAAGCTACCTGTCTTATCTCACTCAGTTGCCATCTCTTATCTCAGATAGCATACACCACACAATATCCCCCTGCAGCCTTATCTAAACATTCACTCCTCCACCCCATTGACTGTTAATTACTGTAGAAGCTCCACCACAGCCATAAAGTAAAAATCACCATAAGAGTTTGGTAAATGTTGTATAATGGGAAAAATCCACAAAAAGGAAACCGGAGATAAAAACTTAGCTTTATTTTTCCTTTTTACATGCAAATACTTCAGACAAAAAAACAGCAAGGGCAGTATTACAAAGTTGGTGCTAACTTAACCAGAGCTGTTGTAAACTTAAAACCTCCATAGGCTATAATGGCTCTGGTAAGTTTACAACAGCTCTGGTTAAGTTAGCACCAGCTTTGTAATATAACCCCATGTATTATATGTATATTATGTATTATGTGTATTATTATGTGCAGTGGCGTCACTAGGGATGGTGTCACCCGGTGCGGTAACTTATGGTGTCCCTGTCACCCCCCCGAGTTTTACAGATTTATTTGAACTACTCTTGCTCCTAAATCAGTACTCCCAAATAACACTGAATGCTCACACACACAGCGCACATTACTGTGAGGTTTATTGCTGTGGAGCTCTCTCATATGCTCACACAACTTTTTACCAACTGCCAGCAAGTATGATGCCTGTTCGAAGGCAGTGAAAGCACACATGGATATATATTGCCCCCAGCAGCTCTGGATATATTGCCCCCAGCAGCTCACCCATGGATATATATTGCCCCAGCTCACATATGGATATATTGCCCCGGTTCACAATTATATATTGCCCCCAGCAGCTCACCCATGGATATATATTGCCCCAGCTCACATATGGATATATTGTGCCTCAGCTCACATATGGATATATTGCGCCTCAGCTCACATATGGATATATTGCGCCTCAGCTCACACATGGATATATTGCCCCAGATCAGCTCACACATGGATATATTGCCCCAGACCAGCTCACACATGGATATTGCCCCAGCTCTCATGGATATGCCCCAACACACATGGATACTGCCCCAAGCACACATGGATACTGCCCCCAGCACACATGGATAATGCCCCAGCTCACATGGATATGCCCCAGCAGCTCTCATGGATATTGCCCCAGCTCCTCTCATGGATATTGCCCCAGCTCCTCTCATGGATTTTGCCCCAGCTCCTCTCATGGATTTTGCCCCAGCTCCTCTCATGGATATACTGCCCCAGCTGCTCTCATGGATAATGCCCCAGCTCCTCTCATGGATTCTGCCCCAGCTCCTCTCATGGCTATGCCCCCAGCTCATCTCATTGGTATTGCCCCAGCTCATGGATGCCCCAGCTCATGGATAATGCCCCAGCTCATGGATATTGCCCCAGCTCATGGATATTGCCCCAGCACATGGATAATGCCCCAGCTCATGGATACTGCCCAAGCTCATGGATATGCCCCAGCAGCTCATGGATATACCCCAGCAGCTCATGGATATACTGCCCCAGCTCATGGATATGCCCCAGCTCATGGATTTGCCCCAGCTCATGGATATGCCCCAGCTCATGGATACTGCCCCAGCTCATGGATTCTGCCCCAGCTCATGGATTTGCCCCAGCAGTTTATGGATATGCCCCAGCAGCTCATGGATAATGCCCCAGCAGCTCATGGATACTGCCCCAGCTCATGGATTTGCCCCAGCTCATGGATACTGCCCCAGCAGCTCATGGATACTGCCCCAGCTCATGGATATGCCCCAGCTCATGGATATGCCCCAGCTCATGGATTTTCCCCAGCTCATGGATATGCCCCAGCAGCTCTTGGATACTGCCCCAGCTCATGGATATGCCCCAGCTCATGGATATGCCCCAGCTCATGGATTTTCCCCAGCTCATGGATATGCCCCAGCTCATGGATACTGCCCCAGCAGCTCATGGATTTGCCCCAGCTCATGGATATACCCCAGCTCATGGATACTGCCCCAGCAGCTCATGGATATGCCCCAGCTCATGGATATGCCCCAGCTCATGGATAATGGCCCAGCACATGGATATGCCCCAGCTCACCTCCTCCTGCGCCGCGTGTTCGCTCCCTCTGAGTGTCCGGCGGCGTGAAGCTTGGGCGCTCGCCTGGGGGAGCCACGTGACCAGCTGCGATTGGCTGGTGAAGTGTTTCCCCCAGGCGAGCGCCGAAGCTGCATGTTTCGGACGCTCGCAGGGAGCGAACACGCGGTGCAGGGTGAGACACCCGCCCTTAGGGTGACGGTGTCATCCTAAGGGCGGGTGTCACCTGGTGCGGGCCACCGCCCCGCCCCCACGTAGCGACGCCACTGATTATGTGTATTATAATCTGTTTTTGCTTGTAATGCACAAGCAGTCTAGTTACAGCTTATGTAAGTGGTAGTCTTTCTTTACGTTTGAGATGTTGTAGAGTTTAGATATTTCTTCTTGTTGACTGTATGTATATGCCCTGTGGTATCTTGGTAATTATTCTTTTCAATTTTTTTTGTATTAAGATTATTTTGGGCAGAACCTTTAAACTTTTCGTTTTATGTAAAAATGGCTGCTGTCCGTATAGCACAAACTAAGCCCCGATCTTACTTCAGAAGTTGAGAATATTGCTGCTTTCATGTAGAGCCATAACTTTTACAGAATACCTTGCATTTTGCGCTCTGAATCAGTGTTTCTCAAACCTGTCCTCAGGACATTCAACCGGGCCAGATTTTGCAGATCACCTTGGGGAAATGCAGACTGAATCCTGCAATCACTGAGCATCAAAGCATATCACCTGTGCTGTGCTTCACTTCAAACCAGGCCTGGTTGGGGGTCCAGAGGACAGGTTTAAGAAACACTGCTCTAAATAACCTCGGCTCATCTCATTGTTCGATGCTAGTCCCACCAGTGTTAAATACTGAACATAGGCCACTAATGCTATAGAAAGCAGGTATACCTATTTTTTCTTTATGGAAAGCAATGACTTTTGTTGTTTATTATCACCCAAAATAAACTAATACAGATCACATTTCGTGAACCCGATAAATTGTTTTATGACCTAAATGGTCAGGTAACATCATGGATAACTGAGGACAAGAAACAGGCGTCATTGAGAGCCCAGAATAAATGTAAGTTTCCTTGAATTCTATCCAACTTGATTGTTTTACTGACAGTAGGGAGGAAACCACTGTCTTCGTGATCTGTCACCTTTTTAAAGTGTTGTGACACAAGGCATTTAAACATCATGAAACATGGCACTATGACATGGCAGAATAAATGCTTCCAGAAAAGGTGCCACAGTCCAGATATGTCACACAGAATGTTATGGTAAGATAAGGATATCTTGGTTTGTTTGTCCCATTCCATTTAAATGAGGTGGCGTTAATCAATTATTGTCGTTATTATTTCTGGAATGGTTTATGTACTAAACGCATTCTGGGTCAACTTACACATCATGTTCACAACCACTCTTACATGTGAAAGCTTCCATTGCATTCTCTTCCATTACACACCTATGACTAAAACATTATATCATTTCCATTTCCATTTAATATATACATATTGGTATTATTGACCCCAATATTAGATATTAATGTAAATTAAAGTGGTTAGGCAGATTTAAAATACATGTAGCGTGTTTGTGTGTAAATATATATATATATACACACACACTTTTTTTAATTTCTATCCTTTTAACATAATGAAATATAACAACGAGGAATCACTCCACTGCATTCATGGCTAATCTTGGCTTTGCTGACTTTTAAGTCAAGGGCTCAAAAACAAGACATGTCACCATGGAAACTAAAATACAGGCAAGATTACAAAAAATGTGTCTCCTTGTCACTTAAGAAAGATCAAATTGTGTCCTCTGACTGCCCCCCTGCGGTCTACCAGGGACACTTAATTTCCACCTTGTCTGGCAGAAAGGGCAGATTTGTGGCCCTCTCTTAAACTCAATAAAGGTTCAAAGTGCTTAGGAAAAGTGATTTAAAGGGTTATTCAAAGAACTGAAGAGAAGAGCTGAACTGGCCCCAAGATTACACCGAACAGTGAATTTCCCCGTACGGTGCAATTTCGTGACCATTTAGTTATTCAAAAGCTGGAAATTTGCCAAATATTGGCGTATTGTCAGCAAAATACGGTGCTCTTCTACAGTGAGATTCCCCACACAGAAGTAATGGTTAATCTATTCAGAGAACACCGAATAGCACCAAATATCAGTGAAATGCCCTGATTTTCGGTGGTTTCATTCGACAGGTTTAATCAGGCGAATCCCTTAGGTTTCAATGTAAAAAATATTCCCATTTTTATCAAATGTTTCTTAAACCCTTTATTCTTTTAATCTGCAGCAAGAAGTCTCTTTGTTTATTTTTTATGATTTTATTAGGCATTTTTCGTGAAATTTGTTTCAGCAAACTTTTTTTCCAATTTTTTTAGAGTTTTTTTTTCTGTAACAGACCTTTTTATTATTATTCATATGACCCAATATGTAATTTTCTGGCATTTTCGTGCAGTAGTTTTTTTGCGAACGGCTTTTCAGTCGCAGAGGTGGTTTTTTTTCTTCAGTTTTACCCCGTTCGTCAGCTTGTTGGCTTTTTCCGGCGGTCGGTCGGCGCTCTGTTCTGCGAATAGTCATTTTTTTCGGATGCGTTCGGCGGGTTTGCGGTGCCATATCGGATCCGATGTTTTTGGCTGTTTTCCAGCGGTTTTCCGTTCGATTTGGCGGTTGTTCGGCAGATTTTCCCTGCACTTTGGGGACCCTGCAGTGAATGCTGAATTCACTGCAGGGTCGGGAAATTTGATTCCCCTGAAGTGCGGGGAAAGAGAGCACTGAAAATCTCTTTGAATAACTCTAATAATGTCACATAATCATGGTATCGTTCGTGATATGTGACTGAAGATGCTGCACAAGGATGCCCTGATGTCTCTGCTGCATACTAGAAAACGAGGAAGGAACCAATGATCATAAAGCCAGAAAAGGAAGAAAGCTGAATGTTTTGAAAAAAACTTCTATCCATAACAGATAAATCATTATTAACCGGGCAATGTTTTATATATATTGTATATGAATATATACAAGAATGATTGACTAGATGTGTATGGATGAACAAATTATATATTGGTCAGTTGAGTGTTTTGCATATATATATAAATATATGTTAAGGAGTTAATAATAAAAACTCAGAACCAAGAACATTTTTAAAGAAGCCAGGCTTTTTATCTTGTTTTGACAAATTGATCTGAAATACGAATTACCAATAATAACGAAACAAATGAATCGATCCGAAATACGAATTACAGATCGTCTGAGGCTGGGTTCAGACGAACGCAGTGTTAACGTCCGTGTTGCCGCACATAAGTACGTCCGTGATAGCATACAATTGTGTTAAATGGAGCCCCACACACGAAGTATGTCCGCACAGAAGTGCGGAGGCTGACGGACGCTGCAAACGGACGCAGGTTAGGCAAGAACGTAATACTGCTAGAACGGACGTGCGGAGTGCGCCACGTCCACAACGTCCGCATAGCTTTGTGTGCGAGTGATGGAGCGTGGTCAGACAGACTGCATTTATACGTCCAGCATTTTTGACGGACAGAATGTTTTTTCATTGCAATTTATTTTACCTGCTACATCAGTCAAAAAATACATCAGTGAAAAAAATGGACTGTGTGGCCACTACCTTGTCGTCAGTCAGAAAGTACGTCCGTACTGCACGGACGCACAGTCTTACAAAATGCACTCATCTGACCCGAGCCTAAACTAACGAATCGATCCAAAATACGAATCATGGTAACATAACGAACGCACCGAAACGTATTGAAAAATGGAATGAATCAATCTGAAACTAAACAAATTTCGTTGTGCAAATGTCTATTACTTTGATTCTTGCTAACCCCTTCACTACCAAAATTGAGTATACTCAAATTTATAAAGCACCTGCTGATGCCCAGATATCGAATATACTCAATTTGATCAGATTCTGATGCATTGCAAGGGAATTTTGTTTACTGTAAACAAAATCAATACACTGTTGGGCTCCAGAATGTCCTCCTAAGATTAAGCACCTCAAGCGTGACATCCAAGGTGCCAAATCAGTGAACAGTTTAGGATCCATTTCTTTTTTCTTCAAGGAAAGGAAATGTTATTATAGATATGTAGTACCAGTTATCAGCCAGAAGATGACATCATAGACTTGTCAAGAATGCATACAGCATCAATATGTGCTTTTGATATTTTCTAGCACATTTTCACTGTATGGCTATTGTAAATTTGCTTTCCACAAATCCATTGACATCTGGCAGTGTTTTTTCCAAAAACAAAACAACTTGTTAGTGAAAGGGTTATATGGATTTGCGGACATATATGCATCTAATAAACTGTTCACTATATTTAGTTGTTGTTGTTAACCCCTTTCTGATCGCTGACGTACCATGTACGTCCTGTTCACGGGTCTCCCTTAGACCCGCGGACTTACATAGTACATCAGCGGGCTCCTAACCTCCCTCCCGCTGATACTCATCTCCCTCGCTGGTTCCCACGGCATCTATGGCAAGCTGGAAGCTTGCCTCGCTGTTTCCTGGGAGTCAGCAAATTCGATGATGTCATCACGCTGCGTGATGATCTCATCGGCAGTCACCGGTAGGGAAAATTCAGGAAGGGGAGGGGGGGCTCATTTGGAGCCCTCTATCTCCCCAACCATTTAACGTACAGCGAATCAGCACAAATCGGCACCAAATCGCGATTCAAACCTGGAGGGGGCTGACAGATGTCAGCCAAGCCTCCAGGTCCTCCCCGCCCACTGACAACCTCACCATATGTGTGAGGATGTCAGTGTGCCAGTTAACCCTCTAGCTGCCATGTGGAGATAAGGGGATCCAAAGGATCCCCCTATCTCCCGATCCATGGCAGCTAGAGGGTCATATTTGACATCATTGGAAGGGCCTTTCCAATGATACCAAACATGACCAGGTTTGGTTTAAAAATAACATTTTAAAAAATAAATAAAAAAATAATAAAAATAAATAAATAAAGAAAGAAAATGTGTTTTTTTTTTAAAAAAAAATTGTCTGGGGGTTTAGTTAAATAGCGCACATGGGTGAACTGTCTCAGCAGTTAAGGGGTTAAAAAGCAAAAACATGTAAAAATTGGGTATTTCTATTCTTGGGACAAAATTCTGAAACTATTTAGCTGGGGTCTTTTTTGGTGGTTGTAGATTTTCGGGATTAAATTACGAAAAAGTGTGTTTTTACCATTTTTTCATCAGATTTCATTTTTTTTATAGTAAATTAAACGATATGATGGAAATAATGGTATTTTTAGAAAGTCCATTTAATGGCATAAAAACGGTGTATAGTATGTGTGGGTTGCATAAACGAGTAAGAGGAAAATTTGATCTAAACATGAGCAATGCAGAAATGTAAAAACAGCAGCGGGCACTAAAGGACTGATTTGTGTAAAACCGCCTGGTCCCTAAGGGGTTAAAAAGGTCATTTGGTAAACAAAAGTATGGACCACATATCTGGTAATAATCGGCATGCTTTCCTATAACAGCATCAAAAGCCTGGTGTGAGTATTGTAGAAATATTGTCATAGACCAGTGGTTCCCAACCGTGGTCCACCTCAAGTACCCCTAACAGGCCAGGTTTTACGGATCACCTTGGGGAAATACAGACAGAATCCTGCAATCAGTAAGCAGAAAATCATATCACCTGTGCTGTGCTTCAGATATCTGGAAAACCTGACCTGTTGGGGGTACTTGAGGACCGCGGGTGGGAACCACTGCCCTAGAACATTGTAATACAATGTTTAACATCCTGCTACCTTCTACACCAGAGATATCAAGCTCAGGTCCCCACAGCTGACATTGATCTACAATACCCAGAATTCTATGAATACTATAGATAGCCAGAAAATCATGAAAGTTGCATTTCAGCAGCATCTGGGGGGAGCAGAATCCGAGATCAACTCTATGCTTAACCATCGGGCATTATTCTTCATACATTTGAGTACATTTGAGTACATACTGTAGGTCTTGTGTTATTCTAGCAGCAGCCATATAAATGTGTATGGAATAATATATATGAGATTTCCCTTCTATCTGTCCTCTAAAATGTGTCATTTCTAAGATCAGTAAAGCGTAACCATTTTCTCTGGAGAAGAATCAAAAACTGAAAAATATCACAAAGTCTACCTCTGGAAATTCAGCTGTATAATAATTTCATTCCACCTTGCATTTGGCAAACGGACAAAAACACTCTTCGAGAAGATTTGAGCAATATATAAATATTAATCCAATAAAGATTTCCTGTTAAAGTGAAGCCGTTGACCTTGTTACTCAATTACCATGTTAACATTACGTTAGCCACTAAAACACACACATAACCATAATGTTCTTAATAACCAGACCTTAAGATGAACGTGCTGCCTTTCACGGGCCATGCTGTAGCGAATGTGTGCCATTTCTCAACATTTTACTTAACCAACACAATTTTACCCAAATCAATGAGGCGTAAAATGGCTATTAAAAGTGAGATTGAATCAAGCAGGTCCAGCTACTGTTAATAGCTAATTTTACAATTTAACAACAAACACGATGGAGACCTTTATCTTTAGTTAACATACACAGAATTCTAAATTATATTCATGTTATGATGCTTTTATACATATAGATTATAAAAACTAAAATCCAGTAATTAACCAACTGGAGAAGAAATGTTCTGTAATAATTTCTAACCCATCATGTGGAGAAGGTGTCTATGTGGCTATGGAAAAGAAGAATTACATCTTCTGCAGAATAAGTAGAGTAGAGGTAACATCACTGCTCTATAACCATGGAGACACAGGTTCAAATCCCGGCAAGAGCACCTCTCCAGTTAGTGTCCTTGGTCAAGACACCTAACGGTACATACTCGCCACCCAGGACTTACTTGAAAGAGAGAGAAATCTCAATGTATCCTTCCTGGTAAAATACTTTGTCAAAACAAAACAAAAAAATGCTAGAATACAAAACAGTGAGAAATCATATTATTTGCTAGATTTCTCGAATTCAGAGCAACATTCAAAATCTGGAGTCCACAGCTCTCCATCCTTTTGGCATAATTCTTTACTTTAGAAAGCACTACTAATATCACTGGAGAAACGATCCCACGTAAGGAAGGAACAAAACATTTTTAAGTGCGATGTGGGAAGCTTTGCTGCTCATAAAAAGGTATTTCACCACTGCTCTATGCACGGTCAACCTTGATTTGTCACCATATAGTGCCGTCCGTCATCCTAGCATACATGACAAGTCCATGGGTAATTAATGCCTTCACTATGAAGCAATTTCCCTTAAAACCACTGTCAAGAATCAGTGGATTTTTTTAAAATCACTATTTAATTAATTGACAGTTTTAATTTATTTATTATTTTAATTGAAATATTTGACAGACATACATCACCATCTGCTGGCCATAAAGCTTTACTACAGCTGGGGGTCCATGCTAAACCACTTAGTGTCTGGTTTGTACACAGAGCCTCAGCTGTTGAAACTGTTTCAGCACCTTGGCTGTCACATCTGAGATGCTAAAATTTTGGGGGCGCATTCTGCAACTCATTTGCAAAAGAATTTTGTTTACAGTACATGAAATTCCTTTGCATGGCTCCAGAAGTAAACCAAAGTGAGTATACACAATGGGCCCTATTACATTCCTCGCGCAGCGTGTTTTGCGTGCGCAAATGTGCATTTGCGCAAGTGGCATACCCCTTTGCACAAAACGTCGCAGTTCAATGTTGACGCAAACGATGCGCGTTATCGTTTAACACAGATGGACTTGCGCGAGCGTGATGAACTGTGCGCGTGCTATACTTAACATTGTGAGCGCAAATTCATTACGTGGATGGTATTTCAATCGATGCGTAACTTTTTACAAACAACGTTTGCGCGCATAATTATAACGTCTTTGAAAAGCTAGTGGTAACTGCAAATCGGAACGTTCTGGCCGAAACGAAAAACACCAGCACAAAACAAAAAATACAGCACAGTATAGTTACACATTCTACACATACCCAAACTAAAAAATTGCGAATTCGTGCATATTTTTTTTATTGCTGCAGCATGTATACTCAGATTTATATTGACAGGCGCAAAAACTTAAGTGAGTCAATTAAGGTGAATTGATGTCATTTAAGGTTCTTAATTCTGATTGGCTGAATCCCGCGAAAAAAAACAGTCCGCGCACTGATTTACGTGCGCAAAGTTACTGCGCGCGTATTACACTTCGTTTTACGCATCGTTTTTACGAACGTTATTTTTTGACGGATGAGAAAATGCGTTCGGATCGGAATATCACGTTAATTTTCGCGCGAAAACGCTGGATGATGCGCGCAAAAAAAATTGCGCTACGCGAATGAAATTGCGCGAAGAATGTAATAGGGGCCAATATCAGGGCAACAGCAGGTGTATATGAAGATCAAGGATAGGGTTAATAATCTAATTTGTGCCACAGATTTGCCAGCCAACTAATAGCTATACAGTAAATTGGAGCAATCTCTCTAAGATTACCAGGTAAACGAGGAAATGTGTAGAACTGACAAGAAGGGAAACTTTTTGCTCGTCTTTATTTGGCCAATCGAACAATTCTTTTTTTAATCTCATAGTAAAAAAATGCAGTTCGGGTTTTGCTTCATCTATCACTTAATCACTTATATATTATTTAAAACACATATGTGTTTTTTCTTCAAATAGGATGAGGGAATCGCCTTTATATTTGTGCTTTTAATATCTTCCTGAGCGGAAGGTTTCAGTAGACTGAAGGAAGAAATGAATTTCCTCAGGAAGGAAACTAAAAGTATTCAAGAATTGATACATCATATATGAAAATAAGGAGAGCTTATTCTTTTTTTTTTTTTCAGTAATACTCTACTAAAAAATAGAGTTTTAATTTTTTGCCTTTAGCCCCTTCACTGCTGAGCCATTTCACCTCTGTGTGCTGAGCTCATTTTTACTGTTTTTGCTCGTCATGTTTAAATGCGATTTGAAGTCATGTTTTATTGTAGGACCCAGACAAATTATATATCTTTTTTTTCGGCAGACTCAGCAGATTCATCATATATCATTATTATATGTATGTGTCATGCCCTGCCTGAATGTTCTAACAAAAAAAATGCAATAAAATTTGAATTTCCAATCATCTACAGTGTGTAAAATGATTCTTTTCACATATTATCATTTGAGCCTTTGCGGTTATATATTCCATAGGGTACGCTTGTTAAAAAATTAGAAAAGGGAACTCGTTACTTTTTTTTCTGAGAAATAATGTAATTTTTAGCTAAAACCACATAAAAAATCAAAATCGTTAGTGCCGCATCATTGTTCACATTATAATTGAAATGGGAACAATATTCTGCATTAATAAAAATAACACACAAAAAACACTTTTTTTTAAAATTTATTTTAAATATTTTTTATTTTTGTTAAATTATTTTTATTATTTGTTTATAACTTTTAACATGATTATGTTTGGTATCATTTGAAATGCCATGCTCTGGCCTTTCCAATGATACCAACAATTAACCTCTAGGGATTAACAATTAACCTCTACGGACCTTCCACGGATCGGAAGATACAAGGGTCCAAACGATCCCCCTATCTCTACCATTTAGTTTTCCATAGGAAAACCATTTGGCAGCTAGGGGCTAATTCTAACACTGACATCACCGCACCATGCACAATGACATCAGTGGGTGGGGAGAGGCCCCGGAGTCTTACCCGCACCTCAGGGGTAAAATACAGGCATTGCTTGAAAGGGCAGACTCTGCCCTTTCCAGTGGTGCCTGTCTTTGACTTTAACCTCCTCCCAACCGGACGACCCCCCATCATTTCAGGCGCTCTTCCGGCTTTGATGGGAGGGGTGACCTGAAAATGACATCATCGCGTCTGACACCATGATGTCATCGCGCCGGGGGGGTTTAGAAGCAGGGCCTGACTTCCATGAAGTCAGATCACCGCAGGACCTTGGAGAGAGAGAGGTGAGTATGGGGAGGAGAGCCTGCTTAGCGGAACATGTGTGGGGAACGTCCTTCGCATATAGAGGGAGACTCCCATGTCATTCCCTACATGTCTTCCGCATTGAAGGGGTTAAATAATTGGACAGATGCTGTTGAATGCCTCTGACCATTTTTTTTTTATTTTAGGTTATTTTACTCATCTTTTTTCCCTCGGTGCACATCCCCTCCTCTTCGGCTCAGGGACTCCCGGACCTGGAAGTACCTGAAGCCTTTCTACACCTTTTGCACTCCTACACAACTTGTACAGCCTATAACCACAAATTGCGTACCACTGCAGGACTTGCACATTTTACAAACGCATGTTCCATAGCGCCTGGCAGAATGATGGATTGGAGCTGCGTGCATGCGCAGATCCAATGCTTTGGCTGCCTCTCTGAGATCACTCGCTACAACAATTGGTCTCGTAGACAGTGATGTCATCAGGCTCTCTGTGGGCCGACATCACTGGTGACCGGCACCTGGGAAATTCAGAAATCTAGGCTGCTGGTGACTCTGGGTGGGGTGGAGGAAACACTTCCACTTTATCCAGCGATATAACCAGAAAAGGGGCGCTGGGGGGGGGCATTCCTCACATCTTGTCCACTTTAAAACTCTAACGTTGCCAGAATGAGTAGAGTGTTCCTTTAACTTTATTTTGTAACGCCTTATGTAATGGAAGTTTTGTTTGTTTATGATAACCCAATATATATTTTCTATCATAATAATATTAGTGCTATTTGATGCACATGCAGTGGGGAGGGGAAACCTATATCTATACTGGTCATCATGCCTAGCTCTTAGCTGATGAGATTCCAAGAAACCCAAAACAGCGCTGTCCTAGGAGTGGCTTTGACCAGTTGCATAAACCTTATCTCTGCTAGAAAGCCACGGTGTGGCACAGCATTGATTTTAGGGTTCTGTGTAATAACAGATCCAGGATGCAAAAAAGTGAGACAGATGTCATTTGCATATCCTACCCAGAATTCCTTGCTGCATATGGGGAATGTGGCACAGGAGCTCTGGGATGCAATTCATCGGATTGCTGTGATGTGCAAGTGGCTTCTGCAATAATAAACAATATATATATATACTGTATATATATATATATATATATATATATATATACACATATATACATACACACATACACATAAAATATGCTTATAGAAAGAGAGCACAAAAAAGAAAGATGAATTCATAGTGACGAATCAGCAAGTAACTCCGAGCAGAATGCATGTCAAAAATTATTAGCATCCAAGTCACAACATGTCCGAAAACCCAGAGGATACACAAAGAGAAAACAGTGTAGTAACGTGCAGGGACTGAACACTAGAGTACCAAAGGTTGGAAAAGCTAGATTAATAAAAATTGGATATAAAAATATAACAAGGGTTATATGATCCCATAAAGCAAGGACGTAAATGGTATTGTGAGCAATTTAGTAAGATGGGGAAAAAAACACATTGTAGCAGGTTTTCTTTATTAACTCCTTAGGGAGACACAGACTCTAGAATGAGTATCCAAAATGTTTTGTACTAAAGTAACTGCAAGTACAGGTTACCTCCACAACCATGTTCCATGACATGATCAATTGCTATAAATTTAAAGGAGGGAAGTGATTTACAACATTTAAGAAGCATCTTATGGCAGGTTTGTAGTGTGGTCTTTCATATTGCTGAGCCTATCAAGAATTGGCGAGTTCCAACACACAATGCATGCTGGGCACAACCCGCAGTCCAACAAAATATTATTTTAAATAGCTGTTTCAGTGTTTTTTAACCAGTGGCGGATTCAGCGAGGGGGCACTCAGGGCAATTCCCCCCCCCCCATGAGAAAGCTGAAAGCCTCATTGGACGGAAGAGAGTGATTTGCAGCTCTGCCTCTCACTCAATGGTACAGCTCCTCCTTCTTCTTGCTTGGTGGTTGGGCCCTCTTGTGCCGTGTCGTGGAGATTGAGTCGGGACTCCGTCCGGAGTCACTTGAGTAAAGTGACTGGTGGAGCCAAATGGAACGTCTCGCGCAGTCTGCTGTGTGTGTACAAACACTTGAGCAGGCTGCATGGGCGGCTGGCAGGACAGCTTGTACACACACAGCAGGCTACAGGAGATGTTCTGATCGGCTCCGCCAGTCACTACAGTGTGGGGCAGGTGGTGGTCTGTGGCGTGAATGATGTGCGATATCTCCTCCCCGCTTCGCCTCCACCTCTCATCCACAGGGATCAGCAAGGTGTTCACTTGCACGGCTTGAGTGGCCCTCGCACGGTCCGCCACTGAGGCTGCCTGCAGCAGCTGTGGTGAATTTTCCACTTCGGTTTGGAAGGGAGAAGGCACCGACTAAAATCAAAGATGGCGGGCAGCTGGCCCCCTCTGATTATGTCAGAGGGCGCGCCGTGTGACGTCTGCCGCCCAGCCCCATCATGCCCCAGCCTTGACTGTTCTCTTCACAGTTCGTTCACTGCACACTTGAAGAAGACGACGGTGACTCACATGCAGTCCGCTCACATTTATCCTTCAAGTATCAGTGGCCTAGCGACATTCCGGACGGAGCAAGCAAGGCACCCTGACTGTCCGTGTCCCTGTGAGTGAGGAGAAGCAGGGGCCTTTGTTTAATGAAATTTACCTTACCCATACAAAGACTTTATTCCCACCTCCTCCCCATGGGAAAAATTTAATTTACTCCCCCCCCCCAAAAACAGACTTTATTTGCCACCCAAAAAAACTTTACTTGCATTACCTTACTCATAAAAAGAAACAATACAGTCTTTATTTGCCCCCTCCAGAAAAAAATTATTTACCCATCCATACCATTGAAACTCACAGCAATACCTCTGGCGGGTGCAGTCGCATTCTGAAGAGCTCTCCGGCTATTTCTTTAATGTTTGTGGTTTTCGGTGACTGACCCACGGTACTTTACATCTCGACGCAAGGAACCCTGCTGGTCCAGCACCTTTATCCTGGACTGAGGTTTAAGGGCCTCTTGGCGACATCTGGGCGGACTTTGCGAGCTGCGGCCTGCTTTCGTGGCCTATACCAGGCGGCCATATTTGAGGTGCTTTTCCAGTACCGCGCTACGTCTCATACGGCGGCGTTCCCTGAATACCTCCACACCCATGGGTAGTAGGGCAAAAAAAAAAATCGCCAGATGGCCCACTGCAGAGAAACATTCGGGATTCCTTGGCGGAAACCCGACGGAGGCAGCAGGATTCCCCACAGACTTACCGGTCTCCAACGGTGAGCTCCTCGGAAGGTGAGGACCCGTATTGGTCGGAGGCCTCTGTGGCTGCAAGGAGGACACCTCAGAAATTGGAGATGATGAAACGGACGGCGGATGCCCCTTGTGCTCCAAAGCTGGTGGTGGCACATAAGCTCAAGTTAGCACCCGGGCCCTCTGGTGACATGGCGGCGGTACCTCTGGTTGCGCACAGAGTACCGGAGGGCACCGGCCTTTTGCCCCTTACGGAGGGTGCCATCCGACGCCTGTTGGGAGAGACACTAGAGGAGATGCGGATGATCTGGCAAACGGACTTTGCGTCCCTGTTGTCGGAAATGGAGTCTATGAAGGGTTGGCTAACGGCTGTGGAAACGCGAGTGGAGGAGACCGAGGCATCGCAGACTCTCCTCAAACCGCAAATGGAGTCCATCAAAACCCAGGTGTCATTGCTTATTGGAGCGGTGGAGGCTGTGGAGTCCCGCCACCGCAGGAAAAATGTATGGATTAGGGGGATCCCAGAAATGGTCGCCGCTGACGCCCTGCTGATGTTTGTCAATATAGATTTGCGTTGCACATTCTGGGGTCAACGATCGGGACGCTTATTTTCAGGCATGCCATCCGGCTGCGGAAAGCGGCAATGGCCCCAGCGGACTCCCCACGTGACGTGCTCGCCATTGCCTCGGAAGAAGCGGACAAGCGTCGCCTAATGTCGTCCCCAGTTGCCCGGGCTTCAATACCTTTTGAGGGCCTTTCTCTGGTGCTCTTCAATGATCTGCCCTTTATGACTCTGCTAGCTCGGCGGCAATTTCGTGAGATAACAGCTTTTTTGAGGGGTGCCGGGGTATGTTAACGCTGGGGAGTGGCGGGTACTTTGTATGTTTGCCACGATAATTTGTCGAACTTGGTGTCCTCCCCTGAAGAGGCCTGGTGCCTGCAGCGTTCCCTGGGCTTTTCTTCTGCCCCAATGCCTCCTGGCATTGACCCTTGAGGTCCCTCTCCTGCTTCGATGGACCTGGGCTAGACTTTGGGGACTGAGTTTTTGCCTATACGTCTGAGATGTTTGATTACTCGATATTGTTGTACTCCCCATTCTCAGTTCCTTTTCTTCTATGATTTTGGCAATTTCAACCCTTCTGGATCCTTTTTTTTTTCAATTTTACTTTTACTATTGGTATTTTTGCGGTATTACTGTTTCCGGTGTAGTTTTTGACTATATAGAGTTTTTGTCTATCTTTTGTGGGGACTTACTATCATGATATTTTTTGTCTGACATGTTGTGTTCTTGCGAGGCCGCTGCTTATTTTTATTTCTATTTTAACTATTTTTATTATCTCGATGCCTCCATATGACGTCCACTCCCTCTCCCTTATATTTTATGTTCTATATGTGACTGAGCTGTTTGGCCCTGCGAGGCCAAGTTTACTTGTTGGTTTGTGACCTTATTTCTTTGCAAAATAAAAATCTTAAATACAAAAAAAAATATTATTAAAATAGCAAAAAAATAGGAAGTGTGCCCCCCCCCCCCCGTTGCGTTTTTATGGGAAATGATAGGGGTTCTGCATCATTTTAAGGGAACTAAAACTAGGTATGGAGGTAGTATTTGCATGCGGCTTCGGATGGAATGGGATTGTTATACAGTAAAGTCTGGCCAGCAGTAAGATCAGGAGTGTACTATGTCAGTCTATAGAGCACTTGTGTGCCGCTGTTTGCCTAGAAGTATCTGTGAATGTGTTTGTCTGTATATTGTCTGTTTGTGTGTACATGTCAGTGTTTCGGGCAGAGGCGTAACTACCAGGGGTGCAGAGGGTGCCACCACACCTGGGCCCTTGAGTCCGGGGGGCCCACACCTGGGTGCTTGCTTGCCTTTATTTTATAAAATATACATATATTTTTTTTTTCTTTTGTATTTATTTATTTTATACTTATTTGTGCCGGATGTCTGCCGCTGCTATGCCCACGAACACCTGGGAAAGATATCACCTCATGGACGGTGGGAGCCCGCTGGTTCGGGACCCCAAAACGTCCGGAAATAAGCTTGCTTTAAATGCCCATCAATGTTGCGAGGGCAAGCTATATTGTGGACACCATTTTCCCTCTTCCAAAATGGCGATCGATGGCTCAGAGGGGCGGGGTCGAGGTAGATGGACGTAATCATTATGCGCCCGTTTGTATATTGAATGTTTGCTGATGCTGCGCCTCTAAATGATTGAAAGTAGGGTGTGTTAGTACAAATTAAGTTAATGAGGTTGTGGCTTGACACCGCCTATTTCCCTTATCTTTTTTGTATAAATGAACGTTGTACACTGCATTGTATTATGTATATTTTTCTGCACTTTGATAAAGACCAATTAGATCGAAACGCGTTAGTGCTGCAATAAATTTTACTTTATTTTATCCTGCCGACTTTTCGTCCGTGACATATCCCGGGGATCCAATATTTCATCTACGGACCAGGTTATCACCACGGATGGTTGCTGGTTGGACGGGCTGGTGAGATCATATCCACAGATATATGCCTATATAGTCCAGAGCCGACTTTATGGGGCTCAGAAAAAAGTGAGTTGAATACTTTCTCTCTGGAAACCAGGTGTCATAAGGATGTACTGCGCAATGTATGTCTCCTATTATGTTTTCTAGATTATCTTGAAGTATTACTCACTGGACACTTGGCGTAAGCGCGAGGACTCTACCCATTATTTTATCCATTGACTATTCGCACTTGGGAGTGTGCGTTTGTGCCCTTGCTGCTACCCAAGACCGACCATCTACACATTATCTGCGCCATTTTTTCCACCTTATTGTTTTTTCATTATTTGTGAGTTATTACTTTGGAGCTCTGTGATACACTCATACACATCACATATTACTGTGAGTTTTGTTGCTGTAAACCTCTGATTTCCACTGATACACAATGCACATTTACTGTGAATTTTATTGCTTTGGAGCTCTGTGATACACCGCATACACACTGCACAATACTGTGTGTTTTATTGCTTTTGAGCTCTGTGATACATTCATACACACTGCACATTGCTGTGGAGCTCTGTGTTATGCTCATACACAGCGCAAATTACTGTGAGGTTTATTGCTGTGGATCTCTGTGATATGTTCATACACAGCACACATTACTGTGAGGTTTATTGCTGTGGAGCTCTGTGAGATACACAGAGTGCACATTACATTACGAAAGGGATGAACTGAAGAGGTCATAATGGACCTGTAAAAAATAGGACACTGATTATCTGGAGTCAACATTGTGGACCTGGAAGGGACCAACGCATGTTGACAGTAGGGGTACAAAATCAGGGTAATTCAAAGAGATTCGAAAAGTCAACGCACGTTCGGTGACTTTTCGTTCTCTTCAATTTGGTTCCTTTTGCCGATCCTATTTCGGTGACCCTGTGGTGTATTCAGCAAACACCACAGGGTCCCCGAATTGCAGGGAAAAGCTACCGCAAACCCGACGAAAACGAACCGCAAAACCCGGCGAATGCACGCAGAAAACCCGAAAAAACATCTGGATTAACCTGCCGAAAAACACGGAAAAAGCCGAGCAGGAGCCGATCACACGCAGCGAATCCGCTGGAAAAAGCCGACACCGCAGACAGAGCGAAGTGAATAAATTAGGAAAACAATTTGCATGAATGTTTGAAAAGTGAAACACTGTTTGCAAAGAAATTACTGAGCGAAAATGTCTGAAATTTACATATGAGATCCAGGGAATGATAATAAAAAGGGCTGTTACAGAAAAAATAAGTAAACTTAAAAAAAAACAATTAAAAAAAAAAAAAAAAAATCGGACTTTTAAAAAAAATAAATGCTTAAAATATCCTAAAAAATCTATAAATAAAGAGACTCTTTACTGCTGAATTTTATAATGAACGGTTTATTAGATATTGAATTAAAAACGGAATATTTTTAACATTGAAGCCTATGGGATTCTCCTGAATAAACTTGCCGAATTAAACCACCGAATGGCAGGGCATTTCAGGAACCTTTCACTGCTGGTTTGTGTTCTCTGAATAGCCAAAGCAGTGCTTTTTCATGGGGTTTTCACTGCCCTCGAACAGGCACCAAACAGGCACCGTATGTTCAGGCAATTCGCCAGGATTGGGCGAATTGCCTGCTCTCTGGATAGCCGAATGGCCAAGAAAGGTAACCGAACGCTGATTTTCAGCGTTCGGCTACCTTTCTCAAGCAATTAAGATCTCTTTGAATTACCCGGAATATGTTTTTGCCTAGGGTCGGGGGGGGGGCCGTCATGGTTCCTGCACCTGGGCCCTGAGGTTTCTAGTTACGCCTCTGGTTTCTTCCCCCATGTAGAGCACCACATACCGATCAATTGATAGACAATGAGCACGCAATGCATTAAATTTTTTGGCACAAATTTGTATTTAGAAAAATACCAAAGGCTGATTTTAATGCCCAGGTATATTGTGGTGGTAACAGCCACATAGGGTGGTTTTTGCTAAGGATCTCTGCTTGCTGAATCTTGGTCAGTGGTGCTAACATTACAAACAGCATATGTAAAATGGTATTTAAAGAAAATTTAAATATAAAGATACAGAAAGCTTATGTTTAATTGTCTGTAAAATAATAATGAATTGCTTATAGATAAACTGTCATTCCTGCTTTTCAACCCATCAAGATCCACCTTTGACATTCCTGTTTGCTTTAGTTTTATATAAACTATTTTTTAGTGTTTCTTTTCAATCTGTCATTGAAACCTTTTCCGCTAATGGGTATATCCTACCACGTATCAAAGCAGAAAAAAATAAGGTCAGAGTACAATTTCTTTCTCTAACGCACGTGTTTTTTTCTTTGAAAAATGTTGATGGGTATTTCACAATGTTTTCACTGTAATGATAGATGGAGGGAATAAAGGTTATACCACGTCAAACAAATCTGAAACAGCTATTGTATTTGGAAAAGCAAGGAGACATATTTGAATCCTGTCACAGGGTTTGAGGACAGTGAGGCTGTCTCACCGTATAGTGGGCATTATTATTTAATATTACTATATTAACGCGCCTCATCAATTGAAAATCTTTTCGGATAAGGTTGTCACTGGGGGAGTGGAGACAAACCTACTGCTTGTTTATATCTCGTTTAATATAGCCACTTGACACAGGGATCAGTGTTTCACACTTTCCTTTAATATGCAGCCATGGTACTTGCAGGGTACACCATAAACATGAAAATAAAACAAATATAAATAAAACGCCTACTCCTTTATGCGGAGGGTAAATAAACATTCACTATTTCTAACTGAAATATTGGGTGGCTAAGCCGCTTACCAATAAGCGAAAACAAAATAAAATATACATTCCCTTTGTCTTCAGGATTTAGCTTCCTTCCCTACTGCCCTCTCGGGGAGAGCCACATCTCCTATAAAGGCAGGGCAGTCCTAATCAGACATCAGCTGTGAGTTAACCCTATAGGGGAAAAGGATGTTCTCCATTAGCCTGCTAATAAACCTGTGGTCTGCCTCCCTGCCCCTAATCAATGTCACACGAGCCAACATCCACACCATAAATAAATAGGGGGTGAAACAGTAGTGGTCTCCATCCACTGGACATCATTCATACTACCAAACAGACCGTCAGGGATTAGCTTCCCAAATGTATAACATTAACATATTAACTGTCGGATGGGACACTTTCAGATAAAGGGATACTCTAGCCACCATGACTAGTTATGTACATTAAAATGATCTTAGTTTCATGAAATACCTTCCCTAGTACCCACCGCCTGCTTGTCCTTGGCCTTTGTGACAAACTTTGAAAGCAGAGTATTTCCCTCCACCATGAAACTTGCTAATTAGTTGCAGCTAGTGAAAAATGATAGAGCAAACGTAAACAAAACACACAAAAGACTAGGGTTTTGGGCAATATATGAAACAGAAGAGCCGGTTACTCCATGGTGCAATCAAGGCTTAGGTTCCAAGAGGAACTGAAACGTTGCACTTTACTCCAATAATATATCAGTTCTCATTTTCTTGCACCATGTAGTCTTCTGTTTGATGCTCAGTTAGCTGCCACTAGACAGTTTTCCAGGACTTTGGGTTCATGCAGGTTCAAATACATTAGCTAATGATTACACTGTAATGATATGTAAGGTTTGGGTCCGGTAAGCACCGTGAAATGGATAAGAACCTGGTTGTAGTAAATAAATACACGAGAAACAAAAGGTTGAAGTGAATCTTGCAAATATATTATAGAACTGAAACACAGGAGGTGGTATACGGATAAACAATAATAAGTCTTTGGATAAACAGTAGGGATTATGGGATACGTTGTCAGTTAACTGTAGGAGAACATAAGGAGTCTTGAAAGGCACAATTAACTGGAAATGTAACCTGGATTATATAAAAGAGTCCTTGGTAACTTGGGAGGTCTTGATATACAAAGGTATATATATATATATCTAAGAGGGACTGCAGAACAAAGAGGGTATGTGGAGCAATGAATATTTGTACATCAACGGTGACCTTAGGTGAGGGTTTTGGTGATTATGGAGAAGGCTGAAGCAGGCAATAAGGTCATAACGGCTGGCGGCGATCTGACAAAGTCAGAAGAAGGAAATAGGGTCACAGAGGCTGGTGACGTTCTTGGCAAGGTTGGGTATACAAGCAAGGTTCGGCAACAGAATGTCATTGAGTAAGTTTAGACAAGCTGGTTACAGGTCTCTGGAGTAGATTCAGGTAAGACCTCACTCTGTGGAGACAATTGCTTCAATGACAGAGCACTGGCAGGATGTGGAGTGTTCCTTTTATCGAGAACCAGCCAGTGCTAATTAATATCCTAGAACATATAAGAAAAGTGCTGCCAGGGCTATATTCAGGAATCTGGATGCAGCAGCATTGGATTTGGCCTTGTTGCGTAGGTGCCGCTGTGGAACCTTAAATAATATTTAGACGATGCCTTTCAATTAAATACTCAAGCCAGAATACAGCCAGAATACAGAATATAGTATTTTGGATCCAATTTATATGCGATATGGTCAGACTATAAAGGATATTATCTATATGCCTTATCTTTTAAATTGGTGCAGGAAAGGCAGCCGCAAATTGTTAAAGGAAGTGGTGTTCAAACTATGTAGTCTACGTCTGTCTCAATATTTAGTCAACTTGGCATTCAGAGATGCCTGTGGCACTTGTAACACACATCTAAAAACACACAAAACATATGCAAACTAAAAAAAAACACATCATCTTTGACACTTTTCTGAAAACCCAAATGACAAGCTTTGAAAATGATATCTCTGTGGCTACAGGTGCATTAATGAACACGTTTTTACTGAAAAACACCACTTCTAGGGAGGTTTACACATACAAGCTGGCTGTCAAAAAATGCTTTTAAATATGGTATTGTTTGTGAGAGCGAAGGCATCATTATCATCTTTGTATGCCACAATGCCATGGTATCCCAGGTCAACACTGACAAAACCGGCAGGTATTACTATTTGCAAAGACTTAGCAGTCAATATCTACTGTGACCACAATGATCAGCAGACATCACCGGTAGTTGAAAGCCACAGAGCGTATACTGAAATGGAGCTATTTTTTGTGTCTTAATAAAGAACCAGAAAATATCCTTTAAATAAACTACTTAGGCTACTAAATCCTTGGTAATCCCATTAGCGGGTGTTACGTTCGTTAAGATGCTAATTTTCACATTCTGAAATCCTGATGAAATCTCTCTCCATATGCTCACACGTACATACCTATCAACAGTGCAAATGGCCAAAGAGAGACACTTGCATGTTAGGGAAGGTTGCAGGAGGCAGGGGCAGAAACAAGGCAATGTTTAAGTATCGTTACAATCTGTCAGGGCATTTAGGTTAATAAAAATATGATTTAGAGCAAGAGCACATTATCATATTTACATCGAGTGATTAAACAATGATAAATGTTGATAGTAAACACTAATTGCTGGACATTAAATTGCTTTGCAGCACTGTTATACATCTGCTCTCTCGGAATATATGTAGGAGATCCTAAAAGGACAATAGGAGAGAAAACAATAACATGGGCTATTGGGCCCAAAATAGGGACTGATTCTGCTAAGCAGGGCCAAGAAGAAAGAAGAGAAAGAAGGAAGTACTGGGTATCTGTATAACTCAAGCCCTCAATATACCATTATCAAACCTACCAACATTGTCAGGTATAGCAGTGGTTCCCAACCGTGGTCCTCAAGTACCCCCAACAGGCCAGGTGTTGACTGAATGCTGCAATCACTGAGCAGCAAATCATATCACCTGTGCTGTGCTTCAGATATCTGGAAAACCTGACCTGTTGGGGGTACTGGAGGACCACGGTTGGGAACCACTGAGGTATAGGATCGGGTGATAAGGGAAGTAACTGCTGAGGGAGCATGGCCATGACGCGATTTACATCCTTGAGGTCATTGCCATGACCCCTAAAGGGGCGTGTCACATTGGCGCTTGCACGGCAGGTTGGCCAACTGATCTGCAAAGCAGTCAAACAGAGAAACAACTTGCTATGGGCTTCAAAAGATTTAACCATTTAAGCAACATGAATACTAGGAGTCAAGTCCAAAATACAGAAGTGTGGGAACTCACCAAAAATTCTGCCTACGCCACCTCGCCAAGAAATCAGTTTCATCTAACCTTAGTCCATGCTGAAGTTTGAAACTGACCATAAAACCATCATCAGGAAAGGGTCATAGGGAATTAGAATGATAATTATAGTGAGTATCATATATGTGTTATAACTTAGAAAGAAATCTGCAACAGCAACTGAAAATTTTTACCTTTATAGCGTGTGGGCCAAATGGGAACTTAGATTGTCTTTGGGAGAAAAAGTGGAGGAACTATGTCCCCGTGAGTTCCTGCTTGATTTGACCCCTGATGAGCATAATTAAACAGGTGCACACGGTACATTTTCCTACAGGCCTTCTGGAAACCAAGTGACAGCCTGGGACTGCTAGGTGATCAGGAGGTCTGACTGCAAATCGTGTGTCACACAGCTAGACCGTGTGAGTTGGCAGGTCTGAATTATCATGGCATCACACTCTTGTTTAATTATATCCAGCTTCCACTGATTTGTAAACTCATTTGTCTCACCTCCTCTTCGTCCAATATGTTGACTTTCTTTGCCACAGTTACTTGCCTTATTTACCAGTTGTACCGAAAAATACAATGTTGGCATTTCCGAAATAATAATGAGGTCAAAATAACATCGGCTTGTTACGCACTGACTTTCTGGGACAAGAAAAGTGCAAAAGAAAATAGACTTCCACTTATACTTTCAAACTTCTTTAAATTTTTCTTTTCATTAAAACATGCATTACTGAACCTTAAACAAAGAGAAATCCCATAGACAGCGCCAGATGGTATACACCTACTTGTAAGCGTGTACGCAGGGAACATAGTCTAGTAATAGCTCCAGTGTTATTTTTAGACCAAGGATTCTCTCTATTGGCTTGTTGCCACAAAGATGCTATAAAGCAAGTATGGTGTCCCTGTTTGGAAAATACAGCTATTTAGTCATCTACAAAAAGCAAGCCATGAATGTGTTCATTAAATACATCTATGAAGGGGACATTTTTATTTATGCAATTAAATAATAATATAATTTGACTAGTATGTGCTGGTGTTTATAGACAGAACTCTGAAGCTTTAAAGGGGCACTATTGTAAATAAAGGGTTTTTTTGCCTTGAAATAATTGCAGATGCTGCTGATGGCCTTTTCCCAATTATTTTTATTTTAGTATTTTTAATTCAGCATCCACCGCAGGGTCCCCGAAGTACGCCGAATTGACATGTCAAACGCATTCAATAAACCGCCAAATTGATCAAAGAAACTGCCAAATCGATCCAAAAAAACGCCGAACGGAGCAGCAAACCTGCTGAACGCAGCCAACAAATCCCCAAACAGGCTGCCGAACTAATCAAACGAGTCGCTGAATGTTGCAGGAAAAAGTCGACCAGCTGCCGAATAGGGGTTAAAAGACATTTTTAAAAAAATGCATGGTAATAATGTAAAAGGTCCTATGAATAGCAATAAAATGGTCTGTTATAGAATAAAAAAACGCCATAAAAAAATATCGAAATCAAATATTTCACTGAAAAAAATCCCGAACAATGCCTAAAAAATAAATTAATAAAAGAGAATTTTTGCTGCAAATGCAAAGAATAAAACAGAGAATTTTATTTACATTGAAACCTATGGGATTCACCTGTTTAAACCTGTCAAACGAAACCAATGCGAACAAGGGCATTTTGCCAAATTTCCCCTGCTGCTCGGCGTTCGGAGGTGAGAAGCAAGGGGCAGCGGCACACACAACAGTTCTGCACCAGGTCTGTGAAGGCTTTAACCCCTTCACTGCTGAGGCATTTCACCGCTGTGTGCTGAGCTCATTTTTACCGAAGCCACATTTTATTATACGACCCAGACATATTATATATCGTTCTTTCCGACAGACGCGGCAGATTCATAATATATCATTTTTATATGTATACGTCATGTCCTGTCTGTATATTATAACAAACAATGTAATAAAATTCGAATTTTTAATCATCTGCAGCGTGTAAAGTGTTTTTTTTTCACCTTTTATCACATGAACATTTGCGGTTATATTTTCTATGGGGTGCGCTTGTACAAAAATTAGAAATGGGGACTTGTTACATTTTTTGGGATGAATTACGTGATTTTTAGCAAACGCACCCCATAGTACAAAATCATTAGTGCCGCATCATTGTTCACATTATAATTGAAATGTGAACAATATTGCTGCATTAATAAAAACAACACACAAAAAAAATACATGGTTGTATTTTTTTATTTATTTATTATTTATTTTTCTTTAACTTTATACCTGGTCATGTTGGGTATCATGCTCAGGCCTTTCGAATGACACCCTCCATGACCCCCTAGCTGCCACAGTTCTGGGGATATCGGGATTCAAAGGAACCCCCTATCTCCACCAGGGGATTTCCTGGGGCAGCTAGGGGTTCCCTGGCTATCTGACGTCATCACGCTATGTGCGATGATGTCGGGCAGCGAGGGGGGACTCGGGGGTGGAGCTGCCATCCAAGATGGCGGCACCCACCGGAGTTAGGCCGCACTTTGGTGCCGCAAGGTGCTGAAGTGCGACCCGGTGCCTAAGGGGGTTAAAGCCAGGCACTGCTTAAAAGGGGAGACTCTCCCCTTTTAAGCGGTGCCTGGCTTGTAGCACTGCTCCTTCCCGATCGGAAGGGATCCGAACGGATCCCCTCCTCCCTTCCAGGCGATCTCCGGCATTGCCGGGGGGATCGCCTGGAAATGACGTCATCGTGCATGGCGCGATACAGTCATTTATGTCGGAAGGGGCTTAACTTCAGCGTCTGAGGATGCTGAAGTCAGACCACCGCGGGACCCCGAACAGAGAGGTGAGTATCTCCACCGGGGCTCCCGCAAAGCAGATGACGTGTGGGGAACGTCCTCCGCATATAGCGGGCGTCAATGAGGACGTGTCCCACACGTCATCCGCAACAAAAGGGTTAATCCAGCAGTGATTCATACCATGCTTCACTACTATGCCCATTTCTGATATACTAATGATCCTGAACACTAATATGAATGAAGCTCCTCTAGATTTGTAAACTCAATCAGGACCCTCTACGGCTCTTGCTATAGCATCCTAAACTTTGCTTGTTTAATTCTCCATCCTTTATTGTAAAGTGCTGCAGAGTCTGTTGGCGCTATATTAATGATGCTAAGCAATAATACATATTTTTTAAAGGATAAAATTTAGAATATAAGCTTTCATTATCATAGTAGGCGGAATTGACTGACCAGATATTCCAGGCATAGGAAATGTAAGGGTACAACGAGGTATTTGGGGTCTGTAGAGCAGCTCAGTATTCGAGACACTTGATCCTCTGAATGAAGACAGGCTTGTCATTTAATTCTGATCGGTACAACTTTATGACGACCTGAAGCATTCTGACATCTACCTACTATATTAGCTTTTTCACAGCTCTGCTGGAAGGCTAATTGAAGCATCGTCCAACCTTTCTCTCGAACACATTTAATTTTGTCAGCCTATAAATCCAAACCTCTCCTTTAATAATGTCTGTATTATAAAACATATCAGGCATGTGAAAAAAGGGGAGACATAAAGGAAAACAATGTTTATACAAGTGCAGCTTAAGAAAAGAACATAACTTGAAAAGGGTCTGCCGACCACCGGTTAATATTTTGTGCTTCCATTGGTGCCCAGGACTTTTAAGGTAAAGGTTTCCTTTAGGGTCGGGGTTAGGTTTTAGTGTTAAACCAACATTACTAATAAAATTGAGGGATCCATGTGATTTTCCATTTTTCCTAACCCAAAAAGCCATTTATCACCACCTTACATGACTTCATATTTTTTTCGAATTCGGCTTACCAATAAATTTGAATTGAAATCAAAATACCATTATGCTCTTATTTAAATCTGAATTGTCACGGTAAATACACTAACAGGGTTATTCACAGAGAGCCGATCTGGCCACGAAATGACAACGAACAGGGAATTTTCCCATACGGTGCCATTTTGTGGCCATTCGGCTATCGAAAGCAGGCAGGTCACCAAATTTTGGCAAATTGCCAGCAAGTACGGTGCCTATTCGACGGCAGTGAAATCCCCCATAGAGAAGCAATGGTTAATCTATTCAGAGAACCCCGAACAGCAGAGAAATGTCAGAGAAATGCCCTGATGTTTGGTGGTTTCATTCGACAGGTTTAATCAGGCGAATCCCATAGGTTTCAATGTTAAAAATATTCCCATTTTTATTAATTATCTAATAAACCGTTTATTCTTTTAATCTGCAGCAAAAAGTCTATTTATTGATTTTTTTAGGATCTTTCAGGCATTTTTTTTTTGTTTTTTCGACAAAAAATCCCATTTTTTTAAAAATAATTTTATTTTCCTGTAACAGACCTTTTTATTGTCATTTTATTATCAATATTTTTTCCGTTTTTCTTAAATAATTTTATTTTTCTGTAACAGACCTTTTTATTATCATTCCTAGGACCTTATATCCATATACTATCCAGACATTTTCGTCCAGTATGTTTCGTTGTTTTTTTTTTAACCCGTTCGCCAGCTTGTCGGCTTTTTCCGGTGGCTGGTCGGCGCTGCATGTGGCGGATCGGCAGCTTTTTCCAGACGTGTTTGGCGTGTTTTTTTTACAGCAGTTCGAGTGATCCGATACTTCGGATCGTTTCGGGTGCATTTTCCAGCAGATTTTTTGGGTTTTTTTTCCCGGCGGTTTTACGTTGGATTTTCGGGTCCGATCCCTGCACCCCAGGCACCCTGTGGTGAATGCTGAATTCACCGCAGGGTCGGGAAATTTGATTCCCCGAAGTGCAGGGAACGAGAGAGCACTGAAATGTCGGTGACATTTTGGTGCTCTCTGAATAACCCCTTAAGTTTGAGCCAAAATAAAACAAGCCCTTAGTTGCAAAGTAGGTTTCTGCAGCGCCCCGATCACAAATACGTCTGTAAGTAGGAATGGTTGGCTGGATTAGGGATTGTTTCTAGCAGGAAAAAAAATGTCCCTCTGGCCATTTCAAATATTGGGACATTTGTTTCTGTATTTTAGGTATATTTCAGTACATATTGAACATAGATGGTGAAAGCATGCTTAACGTTAATGTTTCAAGAGTCATAAAAAGCATACACAGGTACAACATTTTAAGTGCCAACAAGGTCTACAATGTAATGAAGGCCATAAATCACAATTACCGGTGTTCTTTGGGGAACATAGAGGCTGCCTTCTTCAGGCGCATATTTGTAGAATGCATTGCACCAAGGAAACAAGATGAAATATACAAGTGTTGAGAAGGAAATATTAATCTGTTCGCTGATTCTTGGATGAATAGACATAGAAAATGCATTAAGTAAAACCAATAAAACCAATTTGACCAAGTGATTAAAATATGACTCTTGACTCGGCTTCCCTCTGTCTGAGCAGCAAGATAAAAGCTGCAAAATATCCCTATAGTCTTAATCAAAGACTGTATGAAAAATAAAACATGTGACTAATGATCATTAAAATGAATAAAACAGTAAAAACATCTGTGATTATTTGCTAAACCAAAAGTTTAGGAATCAACAAGGAATTCTTATCCATCTATTTTTTTTTTGGACTCAGCTGTTTTGGATTTAAAATGCGAAATTCCCGTGGCAATTTCCCACAATTAAAGCTGTAAATTAAATTGCAAAGCGATATCACACTCAGTACTGTATATCAAATGATATACCAACAAGCACACGCCAAAATAACTATTATCCATAAAGAAAATAAATGGAAAACAACACATTGAGTAATTATGAAGCCGCTACAGAAGATACAATAGGATTACATAGAAAGAAAAATCAATATTCTGTTCTGTAAAAACTCTAAAAGGGTTATTCAAAGAGCGCAGAACTTGCCACCGAATTGCACCAAATGGTGAATTTCACCGCCCCGTGCAATTTCGTGGCAGTTTGTCTATTCAGAGATCTGTCAATTTACCAAATAGTAGCGAATTGACAACGAAATACGAGGCAGTTCTCCACAGATCGCCGCAATGCTGCGATCCTTGGCAACAGTGACATTGTCCCATAGAGAAGTAATGGTTAATCTATTCAGAGAACGCCGAACTGCACCGAAAAATCAGGGAAATACCCTGATTTTCGGTGGTTCAGTGCGACAGGTTTAGGCTGGACGTCCACCGGCACCGTATTTGTGCGATGGTGCGATAATCAGAGATCGTCCGTCGTCGTCCGTCCGATCCAACAACATGCAAGTGAATGGACCATCGTCCATTGCGTCCGACGTCTGACGTCCGTCTTCCAGCGACGGGTACAGACGGCATCAGATGGGCAGTCAATACTATTTCACTCGTTTGCACCGCATGTATTTCAGCAGATCAGAGAAGATGGTAGGGATGTGCGTTTCGGGTTTCGGAATTTTCACGAAATTTCCCGATTCGTGTTTTCGGATGCGGCCGATTTTCCGAAAATTTTTAGATCCGAAAAACGGCAGATCCGAAAAGTTTTCCGAGCCGAAACGAAATATTTTCGAATGGACTTGAAATGTGTCAAATCGAAATTTATTGCTTTGAAACGAGAACAGACGTTCCGAAAAAACGAAAATTTCCGAAATCACGAAAAGTCGATACAAAAAACGAGCTAAGTGACACGAAAATACGAAAAATGGTCGATATTCCGAAAAAAAATGTACACGAAAAACGAGTCGAGCCGAACCGAATCGAAACAGAAATCGGTCGAAACGAGCCGAATCGAAAAGTTTAAGGCTAGGGTCAGACGAGCGTGATTTCTACGGACTGTACGTCCGTGCACACGGATGTACGTTAGTATGGAAGACGCAGTAGTGGCCAGACAGTCCGTTTATTTCACTGACGTATATTTTGACGGATATAGGAGGGAAAATAAATTAAAAAGCAAAACCATTTTGTCCGTGAAAAATGCTGGACGTATAAATGCAGTCCGTCTGACCACGTTCCATCACTCACACACAAAGCTATGCAGACGTTGCGGACGCAGCGCACTTTGTGCAGCCGTTCTAGGGGTTGTACGTTCTTGCCTGCCTTGCGTCCGTTTGCCGCGGCCGTTGTGCGTCCGCAGTTCAGTGCGGACGTACTTCATGTGTCAGGCTCCAATGGACTTTCTTTCATGCTATCACGGACGTACTTTTAGGCGCAATCACGGACGTGAACACTACGCTCGTCTGACCCCAGCCTAAACATCCGAAAAATCGAACCGGAAAAAAAAAAAAAAAAAAAAAAAATATATCGGTGCACAAGCCTAGAAGATGGATGTGGAGAAACTGATCAGGGGAGTTATAAAAGCATTTAAAATAAACTATTGTAGCGCTCACTCCCGGAGGAGCCGCTGAATTTGAACCTCGGGTCAGTCTGCCCGCTCTAGGGAATAAATATACTCCAGCACCGTCGTGGATTTTATAAATTATATAGTTTACTGAATAAACTGGCATATAATGAGCAACACGGTATACGTATATATATTTACAGTACTTCGTAATGCGGGAAACGCGCAGTGGAAAAGAAATACAATACTTCGTAATGCGAGAAACGCGCAGCGGAAAAGGAAAAAAAGTATTTTTAACCCCCTTAGTGGTTGGAGTGTGAGTCCCGTACAGGTTATGTCCCAAGGAATGTATGTGTATGTGTGTATTGGTACCCGGGTACAATATTCAACTGGCCAGTGAATTATTTATGGAGGTATCTTCGACTAGTCACGTTGGGGCCCTGTGGGTTTTGAAACAAACTGCAGCGTGCTTTAGTATTTTACAGCGGCCTGGAAGGCCTCTCACCCATCCGCCAGATACTCTGTGCTCCGCTCGACCCAGGACGTCTCTCCGCTCGATTTTGACTGGGATTCTCTGTGTCACCGGATCCGCTGTCTTGCTTGTCTGTATCTGCCACAAGATGTCCAGCTCACCGCCTGCACTCCCTGTTAGATCGTCTGCGGTTCTCCTAACTCGGGGTCCTTCAGCTTACTCTGTATCAGCATGGGTTACTAGCGGTGGATCACTGGGTCTTTGTGTAATAAGAAGCGAAGCACCTGATCTCCAGCTCTGCCAGGCCGCACCTGCACTCTGGCCTGGTCGCGATCACTCTCTGCTACACTTGCGTCTTGCTCCTCTCACTCCTCTGTGCGCTCTGCCAGCTCTTTCCACGAGGCTGCGGATGTCAGTGTCTCTCTCCCACCCACTTCCTGTTCCCGCCAGCAAAGCATGCTGGAAAATGTAGTCCCAATGTTCAGTGTCTTACATCGCGCTTGTCTCCCTCCGGTGGCCAAAAACAAGTACTACAATGACAGGGAATTTAAAACCAGCGCTACACTATTTATATCAGGGATTTCAAACTCTGGCCCCCCAGATGTTTCTGAACTACACCTCCCATTAATCTCTGGCCATTTATTGCATTCAAAGAATTCTGGGATTTGTAGGCAATATACATCTGTGGGGCCAGAGTTTGAGATCCCTGATTTATATGTATGTGAGATGTGTGGGACTAGCCCTGTTTGTGTAGGGGTGAGAGGTAGGGCAGGGAAGGCTCCTTGGTTGATTGTAAGCTCTTGGGTCCTCTCTGCTACTGTTCTGTGTGTACTTGAATTTATATTTGTATTCTGTCTCCATTGTCCCACAAAGGACTGCAGTGTTTATAAAAGCAGAATGAACTGTGTTTTATATGTAAAACCAGTTCATTCTGGTTTTGGCAGTCTCTGCACTCCACCTCTGAAATCCATCTGATCGTCCATAGTTGTTTCGACGGATCACTTGCAGTGGAAGACCCTCGTCGGACCTAGTCGGACGTCCGACGTCGTCTATCGTCTGACGAACGCATCGGTCGTCTGACTACAGTGCCAGTGGAAGCTCAGCCTTAAACGGTTGAATCCCATTGGATTCAATGTTAAAAAATATTATCGTTTTGAACTTTTTTTTTATTCAACCGTTTATTCTTTTCATGTTCAGATTTTAGAAAATTTTAATTTTTTTGGGCAAAATCTTTGATTCCCAATTTCAATTTTTTAAAGGCATTTTTAAAATTCTTTAACAGACTGTTATATTATTTTTTTTATAGAACCTTTTTTATTATTCCCACACATTTTTATTGTTTTACACACCTTTTAAATAGAGTTCAGGATTTTTTTCTGCAGTTCTGTGGATAGTTCAGTGGCATTCAGCGGGCTGATCGGCGGTCTTTGGTGGCGTTTGGCTCCACCTTTGACGCACCTCAGGAACTCTGCGGTGAATAGTGAATTCACAGCAGGGTCGGCGAACTGGAATTGTCGATGCGCACCGAAAGAGAAAGCACCAAAATTTCACTGAAATTTTTCAATTTGAAATATCCTGGCTATAATCGTACTTTAATTTTTTTTAAAGGAACTCGCTAGCAGTATTTTCACTTTACCTAAATGAATTCAGCATGTTAAAACACAGATTTTCCTAATTCTCATCCATTATAAAAAAAATTGATATTTAGCAAGCTATTCCCGCTTAAGAGAAAAGTGTGTAGATGTCTTCTTTCTGACCATAAAAACAAGACCCTTCAGCTGCCTTTGCGAGTCAAATAGTAGTGCACAGCAGATTCAGGAGCCAGCGGAGTAACGCAGGTGCAAAGTACAAGCCTTTATATCAGAACAGAGAGATCCGCAGACTGGTCTATTAAATACGGATAACTATAGACATACGAGAGAAAAGAACACACCGCAAATATATTGTTAGGTACACACTGCACCCACAGTGTGCACACATGGAGAATAAATACACATGCATAGTATACATACACAGATACACACTATACATATACAGAGTATAAACAATAGGGGTGTGCGTGGCTGAAAAATTTGTTTTGTTTAGTTTTTAAATAATTTCGCTTCTCATTTCGTTTCATATTTCGCATCGATTCAAAATTATCTATCGAATTGAATTTCATATATCAATTCGATAGTGATATCAATTCGAATTTTGCATCACTGAATAAAATCCCAATAAATCAAATTTTGCTGTTAAAAGACAAGCTAGGATTAAATATTAAGCTGTGTCACAGATTCAGTATTTGAGTCAATTTAACAGTGACCGGTGCTTGTGAAACAGTGAAATGAAATTAATTTGTTTCATGAAGTTGTTTGCTGACTGTAGTACTTGTATTGTATGTATTTTAATTTAAGATCATTTTTATAGTTGAAATATCAATTCGATAGTTGATATATCAATTCAATATCGATTCGATAATTGATATCGATTCGAATTTCGGAACACAATTTTGTTTCTTTTATGATGACACCGTGTATAACAAATTAAATTTGTTAGATACCATTTCGTTTTGAGTTCGGATCTTATCGATTCGTTATTTTGGTAGTACGTCCGAAATACGAATTAATGAATTTCATTCGGAATTCTGAATTTTTATGAAACGAATGCACACCTCTAATAAACAAATGCTGAACACACAGTATACACACACACACACACACACAGTACTCAAATATAAGTTACTCCATGGTAGACTAGTGGAGTAGGTTAGGGGCACACAGTTGGTCAGTTGCACCCACGTTCTACACCACTACCTGCCGAATGCCTCAGTAATGTATTGGGGAAAGTGCAGGGTCAGGTCAATGGTGCTGTGGGGCTGGTTGGGGCAATTCAAACACATTGCCTGTGCTCTGCGGGGTGTGCTGTGTGTTCAGCAGGTTAAACGGGGGAGCGTATAGGAAGCTGTTACTATGCTCTACCATTTTGAACCAGGTACTAGGCTGTGTCGAGCCAGTGGGGAATGGAACCAGGTGTCATGCATCTCCTGCACTTGTAAAGTGACAGCTCTACCTGCCCAGTAACACTAATGGCTCCCATTCTATTCCAGCCAAAACTCTTTTGAAGTGCAGCTGTTATGACAACCTATTGTACATTATCTCTTCCTATACATTACACAGGAATTGTTAAAGTTGAGGCAGCTGGATTTTAATGAACATTTCATAGGTTACTTGTTGTTCTCCCTTACCCTTTCAGCCAATAAAAGCAAAAAATATTTTAAAAAAACTGCAAAAACCTGGAATGAGCAAAGTCACTTAAAATCAAACATTAGTAAATGTCTAATATCCTTAAATGGCAATGAAGAGTTTCTTGCAGAAAACAGAACACTGAGAACAAATACTACTACCGTGTCCTTCTACTGACTGTGCAATCCCAAGAGATTGCGTGCATGCAAACTCGCGCAGAGTATGTCTAAGTCTCCATGGAGTCCTCTGCATCTCCAAGAAATGACACCAGCAGCCGAACATATATTAAAAAATATGTGTCCCATTGTACAGCGCTATGGAACTTGTTAGCGCTTTATAAAAACTTGTATCTGTAACTGTGTCTATTAAGTGGCTTAATTACTACATGTATTTCTCATGTCAAACGTCAAACAAAGAAGATATGTTGCATTCAGCTGATATTCCTAAATGCAAATGGCACTTGTGAGGGTTAGTAAAATCTATCCATCGCTTTTGACATTTGCACGACCCAGATGTGTTCAGATGGAATCTTTACAGCAGTATTTTTATGCCTTAATTTGAAACGGCACAACCATAGCGTTGGTTTCTGTGTTAAACACATACATTTCATTTCTAGTGCTTCTGCAGACATTGCTGGTCACAACAGACATGCTCTTCTATGGTTAAACTAAACCCTCTTTATGAGAACTCCACTCTTTTTCCCAAGGTCCGTGTGATCATAATTACTGTAAGATGTTGCACAGAGCTGTGGGAATTACTTTGGACATTTTTAGAACAGCGGCTGAACCGAATTAACTATCAAGTGGAATATGAAGGTATTCTACTCTTTATACTCAAATACATCTTCAGAAAAAAGTATAAAATGACAAAGCCCTCAATAACTTAACCCCTCCTTAAATGTCTTCCTTATTCCACAAGCACATCCCTTCCAGCTCACTCCGGTCAGCAGGCGACCTCAGTCTCTCCTCTGTTTCCAACAACAACACCAACTCTCACCTCCAAGACATCTCAAGGGTAGCTCCGGTCTTGTGAATGACCTATCAGACTCTCCCCTAATCTTCAGGTCTTCAATAAATCCTTGAAAACTCATCTCTTCAGATTAGCATGCCACATTACTGATGCCTACTTATCCCTTTCCTCGCCTTTTCACACATCATGATAGATGTTGTAACAGATCTCTGTACCCCAACTGAGTCACATCTGTTAATGCCACTTCCTTTCTGGACCCACATTCTCCCACAAGCAGTCTTTCATGCCTTAAGCTGAAGCTTAAGGATGGGTACACTGAAAGCGCATTGATACCATTCCCCAGAAATGAGACAGCATGCAAATCTTGAGGTTTAGAACAGTCAGCCTGAACTGAGCCTTTAATGAGGAATATATACAGTGCTAGCAGCCAACAGGGCCTAGCAGCCAATAGAAAATAACGCCCTGGCGTTTTACAGCACTTCATTATTGATCCCTCCTCTGGAATATGGACATTATGATCAGAAATTACTGCCTTACTACCTGTCTTGCTGTCTGTGAAATAATTAGACAAGAGACAGATAAGGGGAATAACTCTGGTCACCAAGACCCATTTCACAACTAGAGATGAGCGTTCGGTTCAGATCTGTTCGGCGTTCGAATCGAACATCGGCTGTTCGAAAGTTTGCGAACTTCGAACTTTTTTGGGATGTTCGCCAAAAATTCTAAAACATTTTTTTTTTGAAAAAGTATAAAAAATGCTTAACCCTTTCGCTGCTGAGGCATTTCCTGCCTCTGTGCTGAGGTCATTTTTACCGGTTTCGCTCATCATATTTAAACGTGTTTTGAAGGCTTATTTTAGTAAATGACCCCGACATATTATATATCGTTCTTTCTGTCAGACTCGGCAGATTCATAATATGTCATTATATGTATACGTCATGACCTGTCTGTATATTATAACAAAAAATGCAATAAAATATGAATTTTCAATAATTTACAACGTGTAAAGTGTATTTTTTTCACATTTTAACATGCGAGCAATTGCGGTTATATTTTGTATGGGGTGCGCTTGTTAAAAAAATTAGAAATGGGGTCTCGTTACATTTTTTTTTGGGGGAAATTACGCGATTTTTAACAAACGCACCGCATACAAAAATCGTTAGTGCAGCATCATTGTTCACATTATAATTGAAATGGGAACAATATTGCTGCATTAACAAACCAAAAAAAAAAAAAAAAAATTTTTTTAAAAAATATTTTTTTCATTTTTATTTTTAATTTTTCTTTTTTTAAAAAAACTCATTCCAATGAACCCCCCCCCTATCTACACCATTGGTGGCAGCTAGGGGTTAACTCCAGGACTGGCGTCATCGTGCTATGCACGATGACGCCAGTCCTCAGGGGGAGTTCCCGGAGGCTTGGCCAACATCCAAGATGTCGGCCAGCTCCGGGAAAGGATCACAAACCGGCGCTTTTCAGCGCTGATTCCTGATCTGGCCCCCATGGGGTTAATGCCAGGTACCGTTTGGAAGGGCAGGCTGTGCCCTTCCAAACGGTGCCTGGCATTAAGCTCAGGACCCCCACGATCGGGAGGGAGAGAGGTCCGAAGGACCTCCCCCCCTCCATTTCAGGCGCCTCCTCCGCACACGCGGGGGGGGGGCGCCTGAAATAGATGTCATCGCGCCACCGTGATGACATCTATTGTGCCCGCGGCGGTCCCGGAGTGACGGGTTGACATCCAAGATGTCAGCCCGCACCGGGGGGCACAGTGATCGGCCGGAATCCGGCCGATCACAGGCTGCTTCGGGAGGACGCTGAGCTAACCCTTCCTGTGGCAGGACGCGCTGAGCGCGTCCTCCACAGCGAAGTGGTTAAGAAATACTAAACAATCTAGAAATAAAGAGACTCTTTACTGCAGAATATTATAAGCAATGGTTTATTAGCTATTGAATTAAAACGGGAATATTTTTAACATTGAAGCCTAGGGGGATAAAAATTCTTGTTACTAAAACATCAGGCATACACGGCCCTCTAATCAGGCACTGCAGAGGGCAGCCTGCCGGGGCCCCCAAGGATCCCCTTGAGGAGCATGCAGCCACCGGATGACAGATATATATCTGCGTGTTGATATATACGTATATATAGGTCTGCGTGTTGATATATACATATATGTCTGTGTGTGGTATCAATGCATCCCTACTCTATACACAGCGCTCCGTGTCCCTATAATATATATGATCAAGGGTTACTTTTAATATTTTTATACTATTCCTATTAAATTAACAGTAATTTTTGATGTATTTCATTCAGTAGAAACTTTTTTTGCCTATATAACATGTGCTTTGTGAAAATAAAACGGTTTTGTGTGTACATTTTAATTTAGTTAGTGGATTCCTGTCCAGTGCGGTGAGAAGCAAACGTAATGCAGTGTAGACACTCTGTGAGGCGGAGCGGAGTGAAGTCAAGCCTGCAAAATGTTTGCTTCGCTTCGCTATGCTCTGCATCGCTACACACTCAGTGTGTCTCAGCCTTTATTCCCGCATCGCTAGCTTACCGAATCAGTTTTTATACTTGTTACTGACCCTGCTTGTTCTGAGGAGGACCCGATCTGCTGCCGACTTTGCCTGCCATTTGACTATTCTCTCTGTGTATTCCCTGCCTGTTCTGTTTGCTTCCTGTTGCTACTGGTGTGCGCCGATTCTCACCATATACAGTAGCGCAGTACAAGTGCCTAAACATGGCTGACCCGGTTTTGTTATAGCTGCTGATTTAACTGAATAGATTGGGGATCTCTTCTGCATTACCAAAACCTCCACCACTGCACTCTTCCACAATACCTCAGAGGGGTTACAGTGTGAAGGCACTTGCTGCCACCAAAGGCAAAATATTTGGGAGCACTGACGCCTATACCAGATTCATATCATTTTAATATTGGACCGCAGGGTCCAACCCTGCACTCTTCCACAATACCACAGAGGGGTTACGTGTGACGGCACTGTTGCCGACACTAAAGGCCCAATTTTAAAGCACCTATTGTTACTTTCATCCAAAGCCTGCATAAATTTCACCATAATTTAGCCAAAAAAAAACCAATGAACTTGTTCTGCGTGTCCTAAAATGTCTCTTTTCATACAGGCTGCAGCCCCAAACATTTGTTTATTTATAGATTAATTGAAAAACATTTACCATCATTTGAAATGTCATTTTTTTGTTTTTAAATGTTTCTATACATCCTACAAATCCGCCACTTCACGGGCAGGCTATGAGGACCTCATAGGCACGATATTTGAAGGAATTTTTCGTTTTTATTCTTAACCTTTATTTCATGGAAAACTCACTGTTCCTTTAAAATCGTTTTTTTTTTTTACTTTTTGTCCTTGTTTCCTGTCCCCCAGGGCACTACCCGGACCCCCATACACTTTTTTGGCAAATATCTAGCATATATTCCCTCTTGGAGGGCACTCTAAAAATCGAACGTTCGAGTCCCATTGACTTACATTGAGTTCGGATCGTGTTCGAGTTCGAACTCGAACTTTCGAAATTGTTCGAGTTCGAACCAAACACGGGGGCGTTTGGCTCATCCCTATTCACAACATTCCATCAATCAATAGTAGATTTACAATATCAGATAATTGGACAGTGTTTACCAGACAAATAAAGACCACACAACCTTCAACAGATAAAAAAAACACATTCCAGATAAGGGGAGTTGGGAGAGGCTATAGCAACCCAAACAGTAATCATAAACCATAGTAACAGATAAACATAGACAATAATGATATTAACAATAACAGCATTCATACATAACACAGATGACACAAACACCCTGCACCTACAATTCCAGGTACAGGGTTACAACATCGGGGATGGCAGGGAAATAATATTGAACATCAGGCCTGCACCTCCCAAATGCATTTCTAGATCTATGTACCCCAAGCTTAAAGTGACTCTCATCACAGATGTCACCGCTATGCAACACCATTTCTGAAACATTAGTGTTAATGATCCTGACGACCAATAAAACTGCTCCTATTTTCCTCCACTCCAACTCGTCTAGATTGAAAACTCATCTGAGCAGGGCCCTCTACACCTCTTGTTTCTGGTTCTGATGTTCTTCATTTTGTCTCGTTCCCACTGGTTATAGAAAAAAAAAAAAAAGATGGCGATATATATAAATTATAATAATAATAAAAAAAAGTTGCACTCCATTTCCCCAATGACACAGATTAATAACAAGTCTGGAAAAGTGGAAAAATAATCAAGGTGTTAAATATCACAACCTAAATGACCTATTCCAAAGATACAATGCAGTTATGTTAGAATAATCAGAACTGATACAAACACCATAATCACTTAATACAGTCTGTATTTCCACCTTTGCATGACCATTCAGGTAACTATTTCCATGAAAAGATACAGCTGTACTCATCAGTAGGGCTGATACACTCAGTCTTCTTTTGGGGGCTGTGACTAAGCAGTTATGACCCCTGCTGAGTAAGGTCACTCGAATCTGTCCAGTTCCTTCTTGACACAAACAAGAAGGGACAAGGAGAGGTGCTCTGGAGAGCATACCTGATCAGTTATTCAGCCTAAGGAGGTGAAGGAGAATGTTTATAAACATATGATTAGCTTTATGAAGTTGCTGTGTACTAAATACTTCCCTATTTAAGTTCTTGTTTTAAATTCCTCTTTCCAGGTTTATCTTACAAGAATTTTGGAGGAAGTAATGGTTTATTTAACAGCTTCCTTAAGACAGACAAACTGTACTTGAAATCATAAAACCAACCAGTTGCAAATTCAGCTGCCACTACTTTTCTTTACAAAAGTAAACACAATATACCACAAGTTACAACAAGTGATTTCACATTTTCTTTGCAGATCTCTTCAACAAACCCCTGTATTTTGTAATAATGCCATCAAGACACACATCATTCTTCAATGCACAGTACTCACAAATATTGAACCAAGATAGGTTAGGCGCCTGCATTCACTAAACACTACTTCCAATGGTGTGAGATGGGAGAAGGTGGCCCAATCCCAATTAATACAAAAGTACAGAAAGATGAAACAGGCACACTCGGGGAGAATCTTGGTGGTCGGTATTGGGGACACATCTCACACAATGTTTCTGCCTTGTACAAGGGCTTAATTTGGGGGGATCCTGGGGGAACAAGATCCGGGATCTAATGTTTTTGAATGTCTGTATTTCGGTACCTATTTGGGCAGATCTTGTACTTCTCATGGTAAAAAAATATTTTTTTTTATTACTGTTAAATTTATAATGTGAAATTTGTTAATAAGTGGGCATTTGAATACATACAGTAGCATGTTGCTTTCTGTTTGTGTTCTGGGGCCTGTGCCCACCTTGACACCCCTATGCACTTTGCGTTCTGGCACCTCTTGATTTATAAATTAAGCCCTGACTACAGTACAAATTATGATTCTCTCGCCAGCTATTGCATTCACCATCTCAAGGGCCGGAGTTGGACATCCGTGGTCCAAGTTAATAATATAAATAACTCCCTCTGACTCACCTCTCCTGATTCCTTAACCTTTAAGTAAAAAACGTACCTTTTCTTCACTTTCTCAGTACCTGTGACATATTCCTCTGATAGTTGTCAATCAATCCAATGCTTACCAATGCAATTCCGAGGCATTGTCTGGCGGCAATGCATAGAGTTATGGGGTTTGCACACAACCTACAATGGAACAACCTTAAAATAACTCTTACTAAACACCCGGCAGCCTTGTAAGGTCCGAATTTTACATGGTAATTAATTTTCCACTTTCCTGAAAATCGACTCTAAGCCAGAAGAAAACACCAGGGTTTGAGTAATATATGTTTCCTGAGGGAAATGGAAATCAGAGTTCCCAGAGTACTAAAACTGAGAGATCTGAGGTTATTCCCACCAAACATGAAAATAGGGACCAGTCCACACATCCTCCAGCATAGGTCAGGTCAGAAGTGGTTGTGTCCATGTGAATAGTTACGAATGAGTAGTATACCACCGAGGAGCGTTCTAAATTTTAGAAACTGATGCGTACCGTAAAGCAAGATTTTGCCATTGCCATTGTAAATATCTTCCCAGTCTATGCAACTGGTAGAGCCAATGTCCTGTTCCTACTTGTGCATATATTGCAGAGATCAGGGTGATTCATATAGACCCCAGTCCAAAGTTTTTTGTTATAGATCTTAAGGGAATTAATGGAAATTAATACGACTTTCTGAAACGTGACTCCTATTCCGCGAAGCAAGTGCTGGAAGAAGCTGCCATTTTTTGTTAAGGACATGTTGATGCAGCTCTGCTTATTGTTGCTAACGTGTCACTACATAGCATCAATGTTTTGAATCTCATTCCTAATATTATCCACTAAGGCATCACTAAGGCATCAGTCGTGAGGGGCTTGATAAAATAGACTCGTTCCTTCAATAATTCCACAAAAAGAATTCCAGGCTGGTACCTTCAGGATACTGGGGTGAGCACAGATTCCTGGAAATGACAAGGTCCTCAAAAGAACACTGGATTATTGCCCGTGACTCGCATGATGTATGGAGTGTCACGCCATCTTGCGGAAGTAAACCTGTGCTTCTCCAAAGAGAAAGTAATTATGTTCGACAGGAGTGCTGTTCTCGTGGCTGTGCTGCCACCAAGTGGCCGCTTCCAGCACATGCTGTAATGAAGTGTGCTCAACGTAAGAGGAGGTACGTTTCCTGAAACTCTAATTTAATTTCATTTGTTTACGATCTATAATGAAGACTTTGGGTTTGGGTCTATATCAAGGATATCAAACTCTGCCCCCCAGATGTTTATTGCCTACATTTCCCAGAATTAACTGAATGCAATAAACAGGCAGAGAATCATGGGAGGTGTAGTTTGACAACATCTGGGGGGGGGGGCAGCGTTTAAGCTCCTTATGAATCGCCTTGTATTTGTTGACAAATCACTAAGTATTCATTCGAGAAAGAAGAAAGTAAGATTATTACCATCCATTCACCACCCATTCTTTTTTATGTGGCATATAAATTCAATGTGAAGAATCTAAAATAGAACCAAGTGGGGGATACAATCACAATGGCCCAATATATGTATCAAAAAGTATGGGTTTATCCAAGAAACAGAGATCTTGTTAATTGCTCCTGGGCTCTCTTTTGTGGCTTAATAAATGGTACTATAACCTGGCATTTTGATTCATTGAGCAGCATGCAGCACGACCAGGGATTCAGTAAATGAGGTCTGCAAACCCAGCAGAAACTCCTTCGCAACAGCACAATCAATGAAGACAAACAATTAAATTTAAAGTCACACATTTTTTTTTTTTTTATTCCATGGCTAAACTCTTACAAGCAGAACAGCTGGGCAAAATAATGTGTCACTTCTATTGTGTTGATCAACTGAGAAATATCAGCAAGCCCTGAAGCAATAAACCACTGAGGAACAGATGCGCACGTATATCAGAGTGTAAATATATATATATATATTATCTCCCTTATCTTTCTGCACTCAAGAAACCTTTTGCTTTAGCCCAGTGCCCCATCTGGCTATTAAATATATTGGAAGCAATGGACTCTGAGGTTATGTATCTGAAACCTATTTGACTTTTATTGAATTCATTGTTTCAGTCTGCTATCCAACAGCATTCATGAGGGATGTAACAGCAACTGGGGATTACTGCTCTCCGGCTTGTGGACCAGACCCGAAACTGTTACAGCGTCCATCCCTTATCTCCAGTCAAGCAGATCCACAGCAGCTTTCATTCTCTCACAACCCCCAGCCAGAACTTGAGGGAGTGCTCTACAATTCTATGTATTTCTTAGTACAGGGAAGAATAATATCTTTACTTTGAGAAGAGTTTATATGGGAAACGGGGTAGTGGTAAAAATGACACAATCAACAGAATACATTGTCTACATGAGGGGGTGTAAATGCCTTTGGGAGACAGATAAATCTGATCAGTACACACTAGAAAAGATTAGCAAATAAACAACATCGAATCAACATAGGACAAACAACCACACAGACAGTAAGAACAATAGGTCTACATTAGATTACTTACACAAACTAACCTCCTAAAATACAGTTTTAAAATAGCAATACATATAACAACATTAACCTTTGTAAGGCCATTGTTTGATAGAGTTGGCTTTGCCACATTGGTCTGTGTCCCTTGGCAGAAGGCCAGCTTCCACATCTCTCCAACAGGCACAGAGGCCATGTATAGTGTTGGCAAGGGTGCCAAGGGGGGTGAGGGCACAAAAACGAAGGGAGCTTCGGTTACAAGGGTACATAAACTCTAGTGTCTAGAACTTTTCATCCCAGTATTACTATATAAATGATGATCACTTGGAGTACTGGAGACCGTATCTCCAGAAGGATATAGACATCTTAGAGAGAGTTCAGAGAAGGGCTACTAAAATGGTGTACGGCTTGAAGGAGAAAAGTTACCAGGAAAGGCTTAATGATCTTAACATGTACAGCTTGGAAAATAGACGAGACAGAGGAGATATGATAGAAACATTTAAATACGTAAAGGGAATCCACAAGGCAGAGGAAGGGAGTATATTTAAAAGGAAACAAAGTAGCAAAACAAGAGGACATAGTCTTAGATTAGAGGGGCAAAGGTTTAAAAGTAACATCAGGAAGCATTATTTTACTGAGAGGGTGGTGGATACATGGAACAGTCTTCCAGTAGAAGTGGTAGAGGCCAAAACAGTAATTGAATTTAAGCAGGCATGGGATAGGCATAAGGCTATCCTAAACAAAAGATAAATCCAGGTAAAGTATCCATGTAATTGGACAGACTAGATGAGCCGAAAGGTTCTTATCTGCCGACATTTTTCTATGTTTCTATGATTCTATGAATGAATAAATGTAAAATGTGCACATATATGCCGATTTTTTTTAAATCTTTGCAATGTCTCAGAATAGCAGCACGTGTTTCAAATAAATGGTCTTTTTTTCAACAAAAATCACTTGCGACGGAAGGGGTTAATCAAACACCTATAATTTAAAACCTTTTCTTTTTAAATTTCTTTTGCCCTAAACAAACAAGTGAGCCATTAATCATTATTATATAAAATACGCGAATATCACCACAATGATGTCTCGTGGGGACACCTCCTGTAATAAACTATGTTTACAGCAAATAAAGCATGGATCTCAAATGCTGCCCAACCTCTAAGGCTGGGGTCAGACCAGCGCACTTTTAACGTGCGTTCTGGCGCACATAATTACGGCCGCACTAGCAGCAGATGACGGGCAATGATGGCCAATATACGATGTACGGCCGCACAAAAGTCCAGCCGTGCAACGCAAGTGGAATTTGAACGCATTTGTTTGAGAACGCTGAACCGCTAGTACTGACGTACTGAGTGCGCAGCTGTGGCATAGCGGCGTGTGTGCGTGAGTAGGAGATGTCAGACGCTGCTAATGTCCAGCCTACATAACGTCCAGACGCAAAAAGAGTTTTATTGACGATCCGTACAAAATCACGCCCGAAAATGCGCATCGTCTGACCGTTTTTTGCGCATTCCATGAAAAAAATATGTCAAAATACGCACTTTTTCACGTTCGCGGGGAAAAATGCTTTCGTCTGACCCTAGCCTTAGATGTTTCCAACCACAACTCCCATGCTTGCTCTGGCCACCAATTGCATTCAAATTATTTTGGTTATTGTAGTGTAGGCAATCAACATCTTGGAGGCCATAGTTTGAGATGTCTGAAGTAAAAAAATACATATATATCTTCAACATACATACATGTAGATACATACATCTTACTATAACAACTATCCAACGGAAAACCTATCTTTCCTAACTGGGTCAGCGAAGAAGCTTATCGGATTCTAATAAATGCAGATGTACAAAGAATATGTGACTTCAATAATATTTACTGGTCATTGTATTCATTTATTTTTTGTTTCCAGTCAATTTGTGACCTTCATACTAAATATAGCCTTATGCGGAAAATTAAATGCATTGCCAAATGACTGGAATCTAGTGGGAATGTCCCAGTATCTTCGCGTCAGGGAAGTGTTTCGTAATAGTAAACCTGCTCTAGCCAAGAATAGCAGTTTAGAAAACAAAACCGTAAAGCAGTAAAACTACAGCTTACAATATCTTGCTTAACACTTAAAGGAATACTCTTTTTAAAAGCAGCCCTTAAGGCTGGGGTCAGGCGAGCGGTAGTAAGAGCAGAAGGAACGTCCGTGAGAGTGGACATTCCTTCCACTCGATGCCCATGGCTGTCTCACTGAGTGCAGTTAGTGCGCTCAGTGCTGCAAGGCTCGATCCTCCTACAGAGGATTGCACTTTGCAGCCCAGTCAACGTGCGTCCTAGCTCTTTGATGGGGAGGCTTGCTGCACGGACGCAGCATGACCACTGTTGCGCACGCAATTCGTGCTTGCGCAACAGCGTGTGGCCGGCCCCATCGCAGCGTTGTGACGCCGGAAAGCACGTCAGTATGGGCACACACAGCGCGCTCGTCTGACCCCAGCCTAAACAGTTGGGTGGAGGTTGTTGACATCCTGTGCCCAATTATTTTTTTAATATATTCTTAGGTGACTTTACTCACCAATTGTCTCCTGCCATGCAAAGGCCACTCACTCTCACATTCCTTCTTGTGCTGTCTGCCTCTTGTGTGCGCACTCTCTCACCGTTTCTCCTGCACTCTCTCTCCCTGCACTTTTTCATGTGCTCTCACGGTTTTATCTTGCTGTCCCTCTGCTTTTTTTGCTGTGTCTCTCTGTATTGACTTCTTTCCGTCCCTGTCTCTGCAGTATCTGAGAGTGAAAGAGTCACAGATTGGAATGGCACTCCACCCCACCCTCCCCTCAGTTTACAGTACAGGAGGGAGGTGGAGCAACTCAGGCGCATATGCTCATTGCGTTTTTTTATGCATTCCACAGACTACACATTGATTGGTTAGCACAGTGTGCCTCCCGCGGTGGGCGTGGAAAATGCCAACAATAGAAAAGCAGGTAAATATCAAAAAAATATCATATTTACTTGTTTTTTATGCCTGCTGAATGAGACTACTGACTCAATCAAAAGGCATTACACATTTTTAATGTCCCACTGACAAATTTTTATTTATTTATATAGCGCCAGCATATTCCGCAGTGCTGAACAATGGGCACAATATAGACAGTGTTACAATACACTGACAGGGTAATTCAAAGAGATTTGAAAAGTCACCGCACGTTCGGTGACCTGCCGAACCTGCGTTGTATAACCTGGTGTATTCAGCAAGCACCACAGGGTCCCCGAATTGCAGGGAAAGGCTGCCGCAAACCCGACGAAAACTCACTGCAAAACCCAGCGAATGCACGCCGAAAACCCGCAAAAACATCTGGATTAACCTGCCGAAAAACCTGCCGAAAAACCCGAGCAGGAGCCGATCACACGCAGCGAAGCCGCCGGAAAAAGCCGAGACTGCAGACAAGTGAAGTGAATAAATTAGGAAAACAGTTTGCTTGAATGTTTGAAAAATGAAACGCTGTTTGCAAAGAAACTACTGAGCGAAAATGGCTGAAATTTACATATGAGATCCAATGAATGATAATAAAAAGGGCTGTTACAGAAAAAATAAGTAAACTTTAAAAAAAAATAATCCAGAAAAATGCTTAAAATATCCTAAAAAAAAAAATCTATAAAGAGACTCTTCACTGCAGAATTTTATAATGAACGGTTTATTAGATATTGAATTAAAACAGGAATATTTTTAACATTGGAGCCTATGGGGATAAAAATTCTTGTTACTAAAACATCAGGCATACACGGCCCTCTAATCAGGCACTGCAGAGGGCAGCCTGCCGGGCCCCAAGGATCCCCTTGAGGAGCATGCAGCCACCGGATGACAGATATATATCTGCGTGTTGAATATATACGTATATATGGTCTGCGTGTTGATATATACATATATGTCTGTGTGTGGTATCAATGCATCCCTACTCTATACACAGCGCTCCGTGTCCCTATAATATATATGATCAAGGGTTACTTTTAATATTTTTATACTATTCCTATTAATTAACAGTAATTTTTGATGTATTTTATTCAGTAGAAACTTTTTTTGCCTATATAACATGTGCTTTGTGAAAATAAAACGGTTTTGTGTGTACATTTTAATTTAGTTAGTGGATTCCTGTCCAGTGCGGTGAGAAGCAAACGTAATGCAGTGTAGACACTCTGTGAGGCGGAGCGGAGTGAAGTCAAGCCTGCAAAATGTTTGCTTCGCTTCGCTATGCTGTGCATCGCTACACACTCAGTGTGTCTCAGCCTTTATTCCGCATCGCTAGCTTACCGAATCAGTTTTTATACTTGTTACTGACCCTGCTTGTTCTGAGGAGGACCCGATCTGCTGCCGACTTTGCCTGCCATTTGACTATTCTCTCTGTGTATTCCTGCCTGTTCTGTTTGCTTCCTGTTGCTACTGGTGTGCGCCGATTCTCACCATATACAGTAGCGCAGTACAAGTGCCTAAACATGGCTGACCCGGTTTTGTTATAGCTGCTGATTTAACTGAATAGATTATAACTGAATTATTCGCCTGAATAAATCTGCCGCATGAAACCACCGAATGGCAGAGCATTAGGGGAACCTTTCACTGCTGGTTTTTGTTCTCTGAATAGCCGAAGCATTGCTTGTTTATGGGGATTTCACTGCCCTCGAACAGGCACCGTATGTTCAGGCAATTCGCCAGGATTTGGCGAATTGCCTGCTCTCTGGATAGCCGAATAGCCAAGAAAGGTAACCGAATGCTGATTTTCAGCGTTCGGTTACCTTTCTCAAGCAATTCGGATCTCTTTGAATTACCCTGAGACTGAACAACATTTGATAAACCAGTACAGGAGGAAACGAGGGCCCTATTTCCGTGGGAACTCACAATATAGACAGGTTGGGGGTGGAAACAGGAGGAGAGGACTGCAAGGTGAGAGTGATGGACTGGTTGAGGCAGTGAGGTGTATCAGTGAGTCGTGTGGTAGGCTTCCCTAAATAGGAATGTCTTAAGGCTCCCTTTGAAGGAAGGGAAACTAGGGGAAATTCTGGCCGTACGAGGGAGAGCATTCCTGAGGATGGGAGCTGTGCGTAAGAAATCCTGTCGTCTATAATGGGAAGAGGTGATGCGGGGAGAAGGTAGGCATCGTGCATGCACGTCCCTTTATTGTAATAATGTCTTTCTGTGGTCTAAATGAATTAATGTACCAGTAAATGTTGTGTTTACATTTACAAAGCAATCGGAGATAAGTTTTGGTTAGATTTTGGCACTGGTATGCGCAGTCCATTACATTAGGGTGTGCACCCATAGAACATTTATTAACTGAAAACGAAAGTTTAGAAGATTTTGCAAAAACCACACATTTTCATTCAAAATAACGAGCTTGTAACCAGAGATACAGTCAGTTTTAATGTTATTTATCATGAACCTGGTGAAGAGGGACCTCTTCATCTTCTTCTTGGGCACACCAGACACACCCCTGTACACGCCCATGGGCATAACCAATGTTCTGCTTTGAGACAGTCACTATTCATGTAATTTATCATGAAACAGATAAGGAACATCCAAAATATCTATGTAGAGGGTCAAATATGAAACCCTTCACCCAACATTAGGGTGTGCCTGGGCACACCAAGCACACCCTGTGCGCACGCCTTTGATTTTGGGTTTAACAGTTGTATTCATTTTCAAGTGGGAGATATAATATTACGGAATGCATGATTGCACGCTGGTGTGCTGCAGATAGCCATTGCACCAAAAATGATGAAGAGCCTAGAATGTAAAAAGGTGGCCAACGGGAGAGTATCAACAAGAAATGGCAAATCAAATAGAAAGCATGGCAAGTATGGGAAGAGTATTAGACAGATGCTGGTGATATGGAGGACATGGCTATCCAGCTTCTATAAAACACGGGACTATTAAGGTCTTATATATAATGATGTCACAATCAATGCCGAAACGAACCTCAATATGCTTTAAACTTATCTATTTCATTTACTTTTATTTCCAATAAACTATAACTTTTAAAGTCTCTGTAAAGTGATGTCATATGTTACCATTTAAATGGGGAATACCATAATTTAACACAGGGGAGGATCCCACCCCCCACCATCATGGATCATATTTGACTGGTGGTTCATCCCTACCAGTAAAGTGTCATAGGCCAGTTCTATAAAGTCTTATTGGGGATCGAGATCCATGAGTAGTTGCTATATTTATGTATACATACTTGCGTATGACATACTATCCTATAAGGACATCCAAAAGAGGGGATACGTCAGCACAGCAGACTGAAAGCAGTTTACACTGAGATGTTCTTTCTTGTTCAGAAGAATGTGAATTTATTGGTATACTGTGTAGGGTCCTGCTACTGTGCTGCAATATTATGTGTCCTGTTTCTGTATTACTTTCTGAAGTCGGAAGCCAGTTGTTTCGCAAGTGGATAAACAAGGCAGCCATGCATTTCAGGATAAAAAAAATTCTTTGAAAAGGTTCTATTCTGCTCATTATTTTACTTTCCACCAGTTTCAACTAGTTTTTATTTCACTGTACGCACAGGGCTGACATCAGGAATCGTGGGGCCTCTTACTAAACCACTGGTCAGGGCCCCCTACTGTCAGCTGCCCATTTCAACTAATTAAAAATATAACATTTTGCCTCTTTTTGCAAAACTTATTTTACTGGGAATGGGCCAAATCTCTGGTGCTCCAGCAAGGGGATAAAAAGTGTTCCCGGGTGCAGATCATACTACTTGATCCCTCTGTTATGAGCGAGAGTGCTCTGACCGGCCTCTAGATGCACCGGCCCACTGGAAGAATTGCTGGTATCTTGGTTGCTCAGTCCTGGGTGACACAGAGAGGCCATTATCTATTTGCCATTTAAAGTGCACACAGGGTTTGGCAAGGGCCCCCTGAACACGTCATGGGCTGTCACCCCTTGATGGCTGCCCTATGTACACATGTAATAATTCTTTAACAGCGACACTTGAAAACAATCTTTACTTTTCTGAAATCCAGTAAATAGTTTAAAGGGTCACTCTAGCCTCCATGACCAAACTTCCAAAGTTGCTCCTTCATGATGTGATAGGTGGCCCCCCTTTGTGTGTCTCTGTTGCCTTCCTAAGCGAGGGATTCCTCTCTTGTACCGAGAGGCATCAGACTGGCTAAACGCTCAGCAAGAATGAACAGACCTGTCAGTTTGGGTGAGAGCTGAGGGATACCCTGGGGCTGGAGCACAGGTAACATTTTAAACCCTTGTAACTCACCCCTCTTGTTTCTAGCTTAAAGAATCCATTTAAATTAGAAATGTTTGGGGGTTTTTTTTGCTGGATTTATTAATGTGACGTTTAAAAACCAAAGGAATGACTTTTTAAATTTGCAGACCCATAATTACCCCTCACCAAATGCCTGGCATTTGAAAAACTGGTAATGAGAACATGCTGTCATGCAGCGAACACAAAAACAGCAATAGCCACAACCAATTTCCTCACCGACCAGTCAACGTGGATCCTCTTCACAAATCCTCCATAAAATAAAACAAAATAAATATGCTGACTCCTTGTATCTTCGAACCAAAAGAGGATTTATTCCTCGGTGGAAAAAGGACAATGTTTCGACCCTAGTGGGTCAATGTCAAGTTTGATCTCACATAAAAAAATACGTCACATATATTGTGTCTTCAATTAGTGACATCATGCATCATTAGTAGGTGCACTGTGATTCAATTAGGTCTCTCTCGTTAACTCTTTCATGACCATTTTACACTCTCAGAAAAGAGAACAATACAAGTAGATAAAAAATACTGTTAAATGAGTAGTGAAACAACAATATATGCGCAAGAAGAAAAATAAAAATATTAAAACAGTCAGATCACCATATCGTATTAACATACCACGAGTATCAATCTCATTTATTTTATTACACTATCATTTCCAATGGTGATCAGTTCAGCCTATAATGTCATTTACCATATACAATTTACAGTTACATCGCCGGTAGTAAAAACATCAAAGGAAAAGAGACAAGTCAAAGTCCCTATTTAACCCAAAGGGTTCTATGGTATTCAAGTGATGGATCCAAAAAAGTTCCTTCCTTTTAAGTAATTGCTCCCTGTCACCCCCTCTGGTAGATTTGAACATTGTGTCAATCACATGAAACCTCACAGGTGTAACATCATGGCCAGTTTGTGCGAAGTGGTGAGTTATTGGGAATTCTGCCTTACCAAGCCGTATGTCTGATTTATGTTTTGTAATCCTACTCTTTTGAGTTGTCTCCCCTATGTACACTCATCCACAAGGACACTTGATCAAATAAACAACATAACTCGAGTTACAGGTAAAATACTGTCAGGGTTATTCAGAGAGATCCGAAAAGTCACCCCACGTTCGGCGACTTTTTCGTTCCTCGCACTTCGGGGTGATTCGGCGATTCCTAGTTCACCGACCCTGTGGTGTATTCAGCAAGCACCGCAGGGCCCCCGTAGTGCAGGGAATACTCACCACAAACCCGCAGAACACTCGCCGAACACTCGCCGAACACTCACCGAACACTCACCGAACACTCGCAGAAACCGCGCAAAAACCAAGCCGAACACGTCGGAAAAATCCGAGCAGCTGCCGATCACAGCGCAGAGCAGCCACCGGAAAAAGCAGACATGCAGACGAACGGGGTGAAAAAAAACCACAGTTCGCTCGAAAGTTTGAAATGTGAAACGTTTGCAAAAAAAACTACTGAACGAAAATGTCTGGTATTTACATATAAGATCCAATGAATGATAATAAAAAGGGCTGTTACAGAAAAAAAGAAAAAACGATTTTAAAAAAAAATAGATTTTTTTTTTACAAAAAAATCCCCAAAATTGCCTTAAAGATCCTAAAAAATCTAAGAATAAAGAGCCTTTTTACTGCAGAATAAAATGATAAACGGTTTATTAGATATTGGATTATTTTTAACATTGAAGCTTATGGGATTCGCCTGAATAAACCTAACAAATGAAACCACCAAACGGCAGGGCACTTCACTGACATTCCTCACCTGTCCGGCGTTCTCTGAATAGACGAACCATTGCTTCTCTAGGGGGAATTTCACTGCCTTCCAACAGGCACCGTGCGTGCAGGCAATTCGCCAGAATTTGGCGAATTGCCTGCTCTCTGAATAGCCGAATGGCCCCGAAATGTCCCCGTTCGCTGAAATTCAGTGTCCGGTTACATTTCGGCCACATTTTGCATCTCTCTGAATCACCCCCTGTGATGCAGCGAACACACACTCCAATCCCTTTGCTTTGAAATGTGGGACAAGAAGTTATGTTCAGGGATCTGCATATACCACTCGTATGCATGCAGTCAGGGGTCAAACCCAGCAGGAACTCATAGGAACGCATTTCCTGCACTATTTTCTCTTTTGGCCCACACACTGAGAAGCTTTTTGTGACGTTCCCCAAGACAGATCTGGTCAGAGAGAGAGAATCGTCAGGTTAACAGGCAAAGTTGGAAAAAAAACAAGGTCCTCACACAAAGCTGGGTCAGCAACGATAAGCAAGAATAGCAAAACAGTTCAGCACGTTAGCGATGCGGGAAGAAACTCCAAAACAAGGCGCTGGCCAAGCGCGCGCACTGCTAATTTAAAGGCCGGCGGCACTGCTTGAGTACGCAGCGCCCCGCCCCCTCATTACCTCTAAGAACGCCGGAGGCTGCCAAAAGTCTTGGCGCCCGGCCAGCCCGCGTCAGCGCACGCCTGGGACCCCCTGAGAGCCCGTCAGTCCCTGTACATCACATTTTTAGTAAGGAGGCATATGATTGGAACCTAATAAATCACCCGATGTATATGATATGTATATGATATGGATTACACTTATCATAACACTTCCCTAAAACCCAGCCTATCTTTCTGTGTAAACATTGATAGGAGATTTGAATGTGGAGCGGAATTCTTGGAGAGTTCCTGCACTTATTTTTTCAGGACTAGACTCCCTGCATGCAGTCTCTTAATCATAAAGCAAAGTGTCCAGACACGTGGGACTGTCCATTAACTCTTGAATCTTGATTTAGTGCACAAAGAGCCACACATAGGGAAGTCTTCAAAAACAACTCATAAAACAGCCTACCTGCTCCCAATTCGAGCCCCATGGACATGAGATTAAATAAATGGGTCTCACCACATTTTACATCTCCCAACTATAATCCTTCCAATTGAGGTACGGTGTACTTAATGTACAATACCTGTCTACAGGACAGTTTGCTTATCAGTAATCAAGTACACCACAGACACACCGCCAGCTTGTATGCTATGTGTCTTAAACCAGAAAAAAGATCAAAACTGTCAGTTGGGACCTACATGGTACAGGACAAATCTGCCAAATAGAGATTAGGCTCTGATGTGGTTTGAGCAACTGAAGAGAAAAAAACAGGAACTGACACTTTTAAATGTCAACATTTTACCTGCTAAACCTTTCCTTTTTTCCAGTTAACAGCACAAGCTTCTATAGACTGTTTTCACTGGAGTAAACTTAACCAGGATCTGTTGTAAACTTAGTGTAGCAGAGCCATTAAAGTCTATGGAGCTGCTATGTTTACACCAGGGCTGGAATACAGGCGTATATGGGCCCTATTCTGTAGTTGTCTGTAAAATCGAGACAGTAAGCAGGAAAAGCTGCTCCTTTCCGTGTTTTCTTTTCCAATCCCAAAGTGGATATGTTTTGGTGAGGGTATAAATAAACCATCGTTTTGCCTCTTGGCTGAGAGACAGGAGGAGGACATACAGTTGCTGGTAGGCAATTATTTGGTTACATTAGGCTAGGAACCAGGGGTCAAGTCCTGGGAAAAAAAGTGAGGGAACTCCTATACCCCGAGAATCCTGTATAGCCAGGCACAGACCCCCAGAAATAAATATAAGCAGACACAGACCCCCAGAATTAAATACAGGCAGACACGGACCCCCATAATTAGTTATAGCCAGGTACAGACCCCCAGAATAAATTATAGCCAGGCAGGGACCCCAGAATTACAGAATTAATTATAGCGAGATACAGACCCCCCAGAATTAATTATAGCCAGGCAGGGACCCCAGAATTAATTATAGCCAGACAAAGGCCCCCCAGAATTAATTATAGCCGAACACTCACCGAACACTCACCGAACACTCGCAGAAACCGCGCAAAAACCAAGCCGAACACGTCGGAAAAATCCGAGCAGCTGCCGATCACAGCGCAGAGCAGCCACCGGAAAAAGCAGACATGCAGACGAACGGGGTGAAAAAAAACCACAGTTCGCTCGAAAGTTTGAAATGTGAAACGTTTGCAAAAAAAAACTACTGAACGAAAATGTCAATGGCCATTCAAGTATAATAAAACCTTTGTAGTGTTTTGTTTTGCATGGAGCTATGGGAATAAGCGCAAATGACAACCTATTTTACTTGTTATGTTTAATACATGAAGTGGGCTGCATACTTCTGGTTTGTGCAGCCGCCCAGGAGGGATCAGAGCGTGAAACAGTTTTTTGTGCATATTTGTACATTTTATTGAATTTCCAGCCAAGTCATGTTTTGCTGCTGTTCCTTTCAGTGTTTTCTTTTCCAGTCCCAAAGGGGATAGGTTTTGCTGAGGTTATAAAATAAATCCATCATCATTTTGCCTCTTGGCTAAGAAACAGTAGGAGGACATAGGAGGACACACAGTTGCTGTTGCTGGTAGGCAATTATTTAGTTACATTCGGTTAGGACCCACCTTGAAAGAGGTGCCTTGACGTGGCGGGTGGGCCTAACATTTCAATGGCCATTCACGTAAACTAAAACCTCTGTAGTGTTTTGTTTTGCATGGAGCTATGGGAATAAGCGCAAATGACGACCTTTTTTTCTTGTTAGATTTTCCTGTCTAAATTTTACTGGCTTATTCCGGGGTAGGCGCTTTATTAGCGACTAGCCCTGGAACAAAGCGCAAGGCAGCCAGATACCAGCAGTGGCGCAGCAAGCCGCCGGGAGTATCAACTCCTGGAGTCCAGCTCTGGCAGTTGCGCAGATGAATCACAGAGGTAGACTAGGAACTATTTGTTCCCAGTCTCACTCTGCTTCCGGCAAGAGGAAACGGCGGACTGGGCTGCCCTCATCACCGCGATATGAGAGGCGAGTATGGGCTCTATTGGGGGGGTGAGCATGTTATGTGATTTTGCAAATGCAAAATACTTTAACACCAGCTTTGAGGAGACATTATTTCACAGAGAAATACCGTCTTCCGAGTGGAAGCGTAGGCTACTTTGTAATAGTGAAACGGTATATTAGCGCTCAGCTTGGGGCTCGGATGGAATGATGTTTTCTGTCGATAAGCTAACTACAGGAGACATTATTTGTGACATTTCCTGTTAAGTTAGCTTATCGACAAGAATGGATTATAGACCATGTCAATGACCACTTTACCGTCAGTTTAATTTTGCAATAAGAAACTCCAATAAGGCAATTTCAGCAATATATTTACAGAGCTGGAAACAAAATCAAACACTCTAGGTGTTGAAATAAAACATATATAACCCTAAGGTTATACGAATAGTGGCGGAAGAGTTAGAAGAAAACAAACTAATTCCTGTTTTTGGTGTAACATAGGCTTGACAGCTAGGATAACAAATCCCCGGGGAATACAATTACTGCAAGAAAACACATCAGTGAGTACTTGTGGGATTTCTGACAGAAACAGTTGGAGAGTGACAGTTACCAGCCCAGACCTAATCAGTTAATTCGAAGCATGTGATACTCAGTATCAAATTGATAAGATATATCTGATTTGGAACCTGCAAGAACTTCATGGGAAACTGGATAAACAAAATGATAGTTATTACAAAATCATATGATGCTTTCGTTTGATGGGTGGTTAACTGTTACAACTTAAAAAAAAATAAGAAAATGCACAAGCGTGACACATATTATTTTCTTTAGAAAGAGAGATTATTATTAACCCTTTCGCTGCTGAGGCATTTCCCGCCTCTGTGCTGAGGTCATTTTTACCGGTTTTGCTCATCATGTTTAAACGTGTTTTGAAGGCTTATTTTAGTATATGACCCAGACATATTATATATCATTCTTTCCATCAGACTCGGCAGATTCATAATATATCATTATTATATGTATACGTCATGTCCTGTCTGTATATTATAACAAAAGATGCAATAAAATATGAATTTTCAATAATTTACAACGTGTAGTGTTTTTTTTTCTTCACATTTTAACATGCGAGCAATTGCGGTTATATTTTGTATGGGGTGCGCTTGTTAAAAAAATTAGAGATGGGGTCTCGTTACATTTGTTTTTGGGGAAAATTACGCGATTTTTAACAAACGCACCGCATACAAAAATCGTTAATGCAGCATCATTGTTCACATTATAATTGAAATGGGAACAATATTTCTGCATTAACGAACCAAAAAAAAGAAAAAAAAACTTGTTTATTTTTTTTTAAATATTTTGTTATTTTTATTTTTTATTTTTTTTAAAAAACTTTTTTCATAGTCAAGTTTGGTATTGTTGGAACGGCCATGCTCTGGCCGATCCAACAATACCAAACATTAACCCCTATCTGCCACGAATCGGGAAATAGGGGGTTCATTGGAACCCCCTATCTCCACCATTGGTGGCAGTTAGGGGTTAACTCCAGGACTGGCGTCATCGTGCTATGCACGATGATGCCAGTCCTCAGGGGGCATTCCCGGAAGCTTGGCCGACATCCAAGATGTCGGCCAGCTCCGGGAAAGGATCACGAACCGGCGCTTTTCGGCGCTGATTCGTGATCCAGCCCCCATGGGGTTAATTCCAGGTACCGTTAGGAAGGGCAGGCTGTGCCCTTCCAAACGGTGCCTGTATTAACCCCTGCAACGCCGGCAATCGGGAGGGAGAGAGGTCCGAAGGACCTCCCCCCTCCCTTTCAGGCGCCTCCTCCGCACATGCGGGGGCGCCTGAATTAGGTGTCATTGCGTCGCCGCAACGACACCTAATTAGGCCGGCGGCGGTTCCGGGTGCTGGGCTGACATCGAGGATGTCAGCCCGCACCGGGGGGCCCAGCGATCGGCCGGAACCCGGCTGATTGCTGGCCCCAAAGGGAGGATGTGCTCAGCGCGTCCACCGCAAGGAACGTTACCTGCGGGTGGACGCGCTGAGCGCGTCCTCCGCAGCGAAGGGGTTAAGCGATCGCTTCAGTAAATATGCAGTTATATTAAAAGGATATGTTAAAATGTACATTTCATGGTAAAACACTGGCATTATTATTATTATTATGATTATGGTTAAAAAGGATATGTTAGTGGTTTTTAAATGGGGCCTTTATAAATCTAGGCTATTATTCCATTGACGACATTAACAGGGATCTGCAAGTGCTAAAAAGACAGCATGATATCTTAAATATTAGAGTCTCTTAATTATCGACTTAATTACAAGAGAACCGCTATGTTGGCGGCTCAGCTTGTGATCTTGGGGAGCCACAAATGGGCAACAGGTGTATTACCAATACCGGTGTTTTGTCTTGAAGTCCACGGGACTCTTTGTAGATATGCATGAGCCTGGCACTAGACCGCATTTACTCAAGTTAACCAGATCATGCAAGGCTGGCAGAAAGACACAGGAGAACTAACGTAGATACTCGAGTATAACGCGACCCGAATATAACGCGATGGATAGAGGTTTATTATGGAAATGAGAGGATACTCAAGACTCGAATATAACACGAGGAGTAAAATTTTATTATACTGGTAAACCATTAAAATCCTTCCAGGTTCTCTTAACACAGTCAGGCTCCCCCTCAGGCCAGGGTGCTCTGCTCTAGAATGATTGCAGTTGTTACTAAGTATGAAGCCACTGGCCAGCCGTCTTCTTTACTAGCGATTAGATGGCTGGCGGAGGCATCGAGGTGAATGATTGGCTTAAACCGAGCATGCCCTCTGGCCGTGATGGATCCCACCTCACCTCTCCCTTCAGTTCCTGAAGTGTTTGCAAGCATCAGGGAGCCTGGCATTCACTTCAGCAAGACTTCCGGAACTTCTGGGAAACTTGGGATTCAGAGCATGGCAATTTTTTTTTTTTTTACACGCCTTGCAGATGTCTCGAATATAACGCGATCCCTCCAATTTTAAGGTAAATTTTTGTCACCAAAATCTAGCGGTATACTCGAATGTTCTTCATTCTACTGAGAAAAGAGGCTCTGCTTTGTATGTCCAGGTAAGGCCTCTCTGCAGAATAATTCAGCATAAAAATCCGCACACTGCCGGACAGCACCTCTGTGGAGATCGATTCATTGATTTGGATCGATTCATTTTTTGATCAGTTCGTTTTTCGTTTTTTACGAGTTATAATTAATGCAGCATATGAATCCACACACTGCTGGGAAGTTCCCGGCAGTGTGTGGATTCATATGCTGCATTAATTATACTGCAGAGAGGCGCTGCCCGGCAGTGTGCGGATTCATACGCTGCATTGAAACCTATGGCTTAAAAAGCCTTGTTTCTTTAAAAAAATGGTAGGAAACCTAAAATTTCACCCAAAAGATGCCTAAAAAAATCCTAAAAGAATAATTAAATAAAGAAACTTACATTCTATTGGTAGTAATCTACTTCCCATTCTTAAGTAAGCCATAAAAAATGAAATAACCCATAATAAAGCGAAAAACCAATCGATACGAATCACCCGAAATGAGCCGGATCGACCGAATCGAATCGCATCCAAATTTTCGGGTGGTCGATATTTCATTTTCGGAAATGCTACCGAACCACAAAAATTGTGAATTTCGTCTGAATTTCAATTCGGAACGAAACGAATTGCACATCTCTAATCTATATCAAGTATTAATTCTGGCAACAGATGGCAGCTCACCTTATTACGAAGTTATGGCTGTCAATCTCCTTGCCGCATCCGCTGTTGAGGAGAATTCCAGAATTGCCCACAACTGCGCACGTTCTAAAACGTCGACTCTTCATGGGTGAGATCTCCGGGAGAAGGCTGTGCAGGTTCTGAGAAATATTTAGAGTACGACGTCTGTCCAGCACATAGTGAATTACATCTCCGGGTTTGAAACTGCTTTTAACCACTGACACGTCTCTTTCTGCATCCAAAAATCGCAGGATATCTTTTCTGGAATTTAAATGAAAAAAATATATATATATATATGTATACACATTTTAATAAAAGACATAAGAAACATACATAAGAGGGCTGTTCCCTCCAGTCACTAAACGCCAAGTTGCCATGGACAAGGGCAGATTAGCTGTAATCACCGAGCTGCACTTGCCAGCTTTAGGCTGGGGTCAGACGAGCGTGATTTCTACGGGCTGTACGTCCGTGCAGTACGGACATCGTCAGTACGGATGACGCAGTAGTGGTCACACAGTCCGTTTTTTCACTGAAGTTATTTTTTGACGGATGTAGGAGGGAAAAATAAATTACAATGAAAAAACATTCTGTCCGTCAAAAATGCTGGACGTATAAATGCAGTCCGTCTGACCATGCTCCATCACTCACACACAAAGCTATGCAGACGTTGTGGACGCAGCGCACTCCGCACGTCCGTTCTAGCAGTATTACGTTCTTGCCTAACCTGCGTCCGTTTGCCGCAGCCGTTGTGCGTCCGCAGTTCAGTGCGGACGTACTTCATGTGTCAGGCTCCAATGGACTTTCTTTCATGCTATCACGGACGTACTTTTAGGCGCAATCACGGACGTGAACACTACGCTTGTCTGACCCCAGCCTTAGCTGAATAATTGTTCAGGGAAACATCAGAAAATTCAGAAGTATTAGAGGACTTTTCTAATGTAATGATCTAAGCCAACACTGACACGTGCAACATGTCGATTACAGCTGAACATGTCGGCAGCAACTAAGCTTTTAGTGAAAGGAGTCATACATGGTGAACTAGTGAAGAATTGCTAGGGAATTACCATTTTGTAGGACAAAATAGAAAATCTGAATAAATGACGTTGTTGGAAACATTTTCCAGATTCAGTTGTTGGCTGAACAATATAATGTAAAGCAGGACTGTCAAACTCTGGTGCCCCAGAAGTTTCTGATCTACAAATCCCGTGGCCATCTATTTTACCAGGAAGGAAACATTGAGAGTTATCTCTCGTTTTCAAGTATGTCCTGGGTGGCGAGTATGTACCGTTGGGTGTCTTGCCCAAGGACACTTACTGGAGAGGTGCTCGCTGGGATCGAACCCATGACTCCACAGGCTCTTTCCATGCAGAGCAGTGATGTTACCTCTACTCCACCCAAAATTCTTGAAATTCTAGGCATCAACATCTGGGGGGGCATGAGTTTGACAGCCCTGATGTAAAGCATTTTATTATATGGTCTTTCGCATTTGATGGGCTCACTTATGTGACATTTTGATAGTTTTGAAGAAGAATGCATGTTATTCAAGGTTCTTGTACTAAAAACATAGGCGTTCAAATGTTCCAAGATTTCTGCTTCCAAATCAACATGACACAGTCAGACATGACATACTTAACCATTGAAAACAGAATATAGTCTGACAGTCTGGGTTTTAGGGAATCGTGATAATTATTATAAAATATTGTGTCCCAAAGAGTTCATGCTCAACTTGCTAGCTGTTGTAAACTTAGCAACTCTATAGAGAAGTGGGTCCCAACCCTGGTCCTCAAGTACCTCTAACAGGCCAGGTTAACTCAAAAGTTAACCATAGCTTGGAGCTGGTGCTAACTGATACCGCTTCTGCAGAATCAGGCTGGGGTCAGACCAGCGCACTTTTAACGTGCGTTCTGGCGCACATAATTACGGCCGCACTAGCAGCAGATGACGGGCAATGACGGACAATATACGATGTACGGCCGCACAAAAGTCCGGCCGTGCAACGCAAGTGGAATTTGAACGCATTTTTCTGAGAACGCTGAACCGCTAGTACTGACGTACTGAGTGCGCAGCTGCGGCATAGCGGCGTGTTTGCGTGATTAGGAGATGTCAGACGCTGCTAATGTCCAGCCTACATAACGTCCAGACGCAAAAAGAGTTTTATTGACGATCCGTACAAAATCACGCCCGAAAATGCGCGTCGTCTGACCGTTTTTGCGCATTCCGTGAAAAAATACGTCAATGCGTTTGGACGCACTTTTTCACGTTTGCGGGGAAAAATGCTTTCGTCTGACCCTAGCCTATGTCAGCACCAGCTGAAACCGCCCCCATAAAATCACATACTCACCTCTCATCCTGCGGTGAGAACGGCAGTTCGATCAGCCTCTTCTGGCTGCTGGAAGCAGACTGTGGTAAAAAAAAGTCCCCAGTCTCCCTCCGCGATCACTCTGCCAACCTGCAGAATCTCGCGACGGGAGAGATCCTGCAGGTCATGTGACCCAGCAGTCAAAGCCTCAATGGAGTCACATGGACTCCATGGAGGGGATGCTTGCGGCAGCACTTAACACTGCCTCGAGTATCCTCAGGCTAAGCGCTGCATTACAGGGCAGACTGCTGAATTAGCGTCTGCCCTGTAAAATGGAGCTAAAACAGGGATGCTAAGGAGAAACCTGAAGGCACATGTTTTCCTCCTTAGCATCCCTGTTTTAGCGGTCACTAATTGCCCTTTGTTTTTCAGAATGATTACATAATACTGTGAGAATGCATTGCTTTGGGAAACGTTATATATACTTGATTTAAATATTTGTAGAGATGTGTGCTTTTTTTTTCGTTTCGGCTCATTCAGTTTTTTTAAATTTTCGTTTCGGATTGTTTTGGACAATTTTCGTTTCGGCTCGTTTCGTTTCGGCTCGTTGTTTCGTATTGACTTTCATTTCGTGATATCGGAAATTTTCGGTCTTTCAGATCGCCTGTTCTCGTTGCTTCAAAGGGTCTATTTCGTTTTGACTTAGGCTCGGGTCAGACTCGGGTCAGACTCGAGCAGTGTTCACGTCTGTGTTCCCGCACATTTTAACATCCGTGGTAGCATACAATTAAGATCAATAGAGACCCACACATGAAGAACGTCCGCACAGAAGTGCGGACGCACAACGGACGCGGCAAACAGACGCAAGTTAGGCAAGAATGTCAAACCGCTAGAACGGACGTGTGAAGTGCGCCACGTCCGCATAGCTTTGTGTGTGAGTGATGGAACGTAGTCAGATGGACTGCATTTTTGATGTCCAGCATTTTTAACAGACAAATTGTTTTTTCATATGAATTTTATTTCCCATCTACATCAGTCAAAAAAAACGTCGGTCACAAAAACGGACCACGTGGCCACTACCTTGTCTTCAGTCAGAAAGTACATCCTTGTGCACGGACGCACAGTCCGCATAGAATGCGTTTGTCTGACCCTAGCCTAAGACGAGCGCAGTGTTCACGTCCGTGTTCCCGCACATTTTAACATCCGTGGTAGCATACAATTTTGATCAATAGAGAGTGAGACCCACACACGTAGTACATCCGCAAAGAATGCGGTCGTCTGACCCTAGCCTTAGACGAATAGTATTTCGGATGCTCCAATATTTCGGTCGATACGGTAATTCTGCCGATTCGTACTTTCGGACGTATCGTTTTTTATGAAAGATCCTTTTTTCCTTACGAATATGCATTGCACAACACAACTTTATTTAATCGTATTAAAATGGTATGAAAGGAAAAAAAATGAACAAAACGATTTACCTCTACAAAATAATGCAGCATATGAATCTTCACACTGCCGGGCAGCACCTCTACAGTATAATTACTGCAGCGTATTATTCCGCACACTGCCGGGCAGCACCTCTAGAGTGTGGAATCATATGCTGCATTATTATACTGTAGAGGTGCTTCCCGGCAGCGTGCGGATTCATATGCTGCATTATTATACTGTAGAGGTGCTGCCCGGCAGTGTGTGGATTCATATGCTGTATTATTATACTGTAGAGGTGCTGCCCGGCAGTGTGAGGATTCATATGCTGCATTATTATACTGTAGAGGTGCTGCCCGGCAGTGTGCGGAATCATATGCTGCATTAATCATACCGTAGAGGTGCTGCCCGGCAGTGTGCGGATTCATATGCTGCATTATTATACTGTAGAGGTGCTGCCCGGCAGTGTGAGGATTCACATGCTGCATTAATTATACTGTAAAGGTGCTGCCTGTCAATGTGCAGAATCATATGCTGCATTAATCATACTGTAAAGGTGCTGCCTGGCAGTGTGAGGATTCATATGCTGCATTATTATACTGTAGAGGTGCTGCCCGTCAGTGTGAGGATTCATATGCTGCATTAATTATACTGTAGAGGTGCTGCCCGGCAGTGTGAGGATTCATATGCTGCATTATTATACTGTAGAGGTGCTGCCCGGCAGTGTGAGGATTCATATGCTGCATTATTATACTGTAGAGGTGCTGCCCGTCAATGTGCAGAATCATATGCTGCATTAATCATACTGTAGAGGTGCTGCCCTTCAGTGTGAGGATTCATATGCTGCATTATTATACTGTAGAGGTGCTGCCCGTCAATGTGCAGAATCATATGCTGCATTAATTATACTGTAGAGGTGCTGCCCTTCAGTGTGAGGATTCATATGCTGCATTAATTATACTGTAGAGGTGCTGCCCGGCAATGTGCAGAATCATATGCTGCATTATAAATAATATTAATATCTCATACTGTTAGACTGGGGATTTAGGGAAAAGCTAATTAAATATTTAAATTAATATATTATTGATGTAGAAAGAAAGCACTGGAACAAGTGAAAAAAGTGACTGACATTACGAAATCAGCAACGGAACCGAAACAGACTCGAAATGATACGAAATTACAGAATCAGCAATGGAGCCGAAATGGACTCGAAACAATACAAAAATACGATGTCCGAAATGAACCGAAACGGACCCGAAATCGTGAATAGAACGAAAATGACTTGCGATTTTACAAATTTCACGTTTATGTGAAATAACGAAATTATTTTGTTTCGTATCGGAAATTATTTCGGAAGGTGTGTATTTCGTTGCCGATCCGATTCAGAACATCGGACGAATCCGAAGCACCGAATCGGCCCGTTTCATGAAACGAAACGAAATGCACATACCTAAATATTTGTTTTCACATGTAATGTAAGTGAATAATAAAATAGGTAAAACATGCAAATTAATATGCTAAAATTGGCCATGATGTTTCCTACCAATGTATATTATTCAGAGCGTTGGCTTTTGTTATAATAAGTCAAAGTATGTTTGTCTGCGCTTGGGAAGGAGTCATTATCGAGGCTTTGTAGAATAAGTACATAAGGTTCAGTTAAATGCCTTGTCACAGATTCACAGCAGGTAATACTGAACTGTATTTACTATAGCTCTCAACCTCAAATAACACAAACCTATATGAAAAATAAAAACTGCTTGCATTCTCAAAACAGAAATTAAAATTTCAAAATAATAATCATCTATACTATATAATAACTTTTCCTATACACCTGTCAGCATATTTATACTTTGAAAACAGATTCTGAATGTATACTGTACTGTGAAGAGAAGAAAAACGCAGTATTTTGGGTTTCGGCAAAAAATATCTAGCAAGTATAATCTGTAATATGATTTTGCTGGGTACTTTTCATCACAGTTCTAGCAAAAAAACACCTTCCATCAAGCCAATTCACAGATTTAGATTAAATATGAGAATACAGGTCAGAAAAACAGAATGCATTTCGTATTTTAAAAGGGACAGTAGGTTTTTGAGTGAAGCAAAATAAAAATATTTACAAATAACTTTATTAAGCTCAATAGTTGTACACAACACAGATTGAAAAAACCTTAATATGTGTAGCGCTCACTCCCGGAGGAGCCGCTGAATTTAACCTCGGGTCAGTCTCCCCGCACTAGGGAATAAATATACACCAGCACTGTTGTGGATTTTATACGTTATATAGTTTACTGAACTCAAACAAACTGGCATACATAAAGCAGCACGGTATACATATATATTTACAGAAGTTCGTAATGCGAGAAACGCGCAGCGGAAAAGAAAAATGAATATTAACCCCTTCGTTGTTGGAATGTGAGTCCCGTACAGGTTGTGTCCCAAAAAGGTGTACGTGTATGCATGTGTTGGTACCCGGGTACAAGATTCAACTGGCCAGTGAATAAAACAAACGAATCTTCAACTAGTCAAGTTGGGGCCTTGTGGAATTAAACAATGCTGCAGCGTGCGTTTCTTTATTTTACTACTGCGGCCTGGGAGGCCTCTCACCCATCCGATAGGTAATCTGTTCAGGACCCGATCAAGGATTTCTCTCCGCTGTTTACTGGGACTCTGTGCCACCAGATCCCCTCCCTGTTTGTCCGATCTCCACACTGCGTACAACGGTTTACTGCCTGCACTCCCAATGGATCATCGCAGTCTCCTTACACGGGGTCCAGCCGGAACCAGCTTCTTGTCCTCAGACCTCCCAGCTTGGTATAGACAGATCTCCGCAGGGTCACTGTCCCAATCCCCAGCACCAGCGAGGTAGCCCCTGCGCTCTGGCCTGGTCACGATCCTTAACAGCTCTGCCTGCGTCCTTCTCCTTTCAGCTCCCAGCTTACTCTGAGCATGCTTTCCACGAGGCTGCTGATACCTTTCCTTTCCTACACACCCACTTCCTGTCCTCTCGCAAAGCATCATGGAAAATGTAGTTCAGTGCTTTCCTTGCTTGTCCAGCAATTCTTACCATGGTCTCTGTCTCCCTCTGGTGGCCATAATAATCAAATGCAGCAGAACACAGTCTCTAAAGCAGCGCTACATATGCATTAACTAAGGCAGGGCTCAAAATTTCCACTCGCCTACTCGCATTTGGCGAGTGGAAATTAATTAAGTGAGGGTGAGTGGAAATGCACACACATGCAGCACAATAAATTATTTTGTGCTGCGTATTTCATCGGTGCCACCGTACAGCCTGGGGAAGGGGGATCAGCTGCCTAACCTGACTAAGCTCGTCTCTGTCACTGGCAGGGGGGTGGAGAGGAGCTTCCCTGTCTCCTTGCTCTGCTCACACTGGGCTCTGATGACTGGGTATACGTGTATCTGGGGTCTGATGTCTGGGTATTAATGTTATTTTTGTAACTTTATTCTAAATAAAACCTTTAACAGTGTAATTTCATAAGATAATTTAAGGGGGTGTGTTTAGGGACAGAGTTAAGGGCTGGGTAGGGGTTAGTTGGAGCAACTGGTGGCGAGCAACTCTTATGGTCTGGTTAGTAGCTTGGGACTTGAAATTTTGAGCCTTGAACTAAGGTCTAGACAATCTAGGTCCCTCTGGCTAACGATATTGACAATAGCAATGTCTGCTACCTAGTTATTTAGTAACAAAAAAGATAAAAAGTTGCAAGTAGTCCTGCACAGTAAGCCACACACATAGTTCAAGACTTTGAGATGTTTATTTTCTGTGCTCACTAGATAAACATATATATATATATAAAAAGTTTATTACTGCAGAGGTCATTTACACATCACAGCAATTCAAAGAACTGCATCACAGAGCTCATTTGTTACATTCCCCATATGCAGCAAAGAACTCTGGGTAAGACATGCAAATGACATTTGCAATTTCCCTTTATTTTGCATCATGTGTCTGTTTTCACACAGAACCCATCAATCAATGCCACACCATACTAGATGGCTTTTTTTTTTTTAAGCAGAGATCAGGTTTATACAACTGGTCAAAGCCTCTCCTGGACAGCTGTTTTGGGTTTATTGGACACTCTTCAGCAGGAGCTAGGCATGACCAGTTGTATATATATAATACAAAATAAACCTTGTACCATAGACAGCCAGAAGTGAACTACTTTAACACATAAGTAGACACTGTAGATTATAGTTGTTGCTTCCATTAAATGCTATATATAGGTAAAGCCACCCTCAAACTATCTCCATAATGGTCACTAGACTACCATCCACCACTTACTAAGAGTCAGATATAATGACTATCCGTGTTCGGTAGTTTAGCGTTAAGGAGAAAAAAATAGAACATAGCATATAGAAAACACAATTTCCTCAATCGTGAGGATAGGTTACGCATTTGTATAACCTTATGTGGAAAGGGGGGAAGTCTTAGAAGAACCATGAGAAATAAATGCTCAAAACAGAAATAGACCAACTATGGAGCTTGTCAACTAAACTCTTATACATCAGCCTTTGTAGGCCACCAGGGGGTAAAGGGAGGGGGAACAGTGACACCAGGAAGAGGCACAAAAGTACCCACTAAGGCTAATGTCAGGTGAACGCAGTAAGTGCGCACTCTGCGTGCGTGCACAACGGACGGACGTACTGACAGAAGATACTGTAGACACCACACAATCCGTTTTTGTTGACGAACATGGGAAAAAAGGGAATTATGGGAAACAAAATTAATATTAAAAATGATAAAAATTGGAAAATGATATGAAAAGCCATTTTGTGCGTCAAGGTGCTGAACGTCGCAAATGCGCTCCGCCTGACTTCGTGTCATCACGCACACAGAACGCTATGCGGATGTGGCACACTCTGCGCGTCGGTCTTAGTGGTTTTATGTTCTTGCCTAAATTGTGTCCGTTGCCATCTGCATTGTGCGTGCGCAGTTCGGTGCGCACGTACTTTGTGTGTGGGTCTCTATTGATCATGATTCTATGCTACGACGGACGTTAAACTGTGCGGCGACACGGATGTGATCACTGCGTTCGTCTGACGCGAGCCTAATACCGCAAAGGTGCTCATATGTACCTCTTACAATGAGGCAATAAGTAGTAACAAGTAGCAACAATGCAGAAAGGAAGGATGAGACCAAGATATATTAGGACACGATGCATTCACTGCAGTGATGAAGCTGACTTTAAGGAAAGCCATTCTTGTCTGGCAAACTGAAAGCATGTCATTGTTGCTAGAATATAATTGTCTGTATTGAGGGTGTAATGGATATCAGTACCCCGACGGGGGTATATCTGCTAATGCTGCTCCCATGCAGGACATCCCACCAGCGATCTTTCATACTTTCTCCAGCCCATGGCTGAAGCTTAAAGGAACACTACTACTTACATAAGCTGTAACTAGATTACTTGTGCATTACAAACACACATTATGAAACGCGTGCTGGTGTATTTCACTTGTTTGTTCGAAGTAATTGCATATAAAACAGAAAAATGAAATAGTTTTTTTATATCCCGTTTCCATTTTGTGGATTTTCCCATGATGCAACATTTATCAAAATCTTATGGTGAGCTTTACTTTACAGTTGTGGTTTAGCTTCTACAGTATTTAACAGTCAATGGAGGGGAGGAGGGATGGAGATAAGGTTTCATGGGGGTTGCAGTGCAGTTTGTAACAATCAATGGAAGGGAGGAGGGATCTATACAAGGTTGCAGGGGGCTATTGCGTAGTGTATGCTACCTGAGATAACAGATGACAGTTGAATTTGATAAATTAGGAGGCGTAAAAGACTTCTGGCTAAATTACAACCCTCACGTTAAAACGGGGGGCACTAGGGAGAAAAAAGTGCGCCTGCAGTTTTCTCCCTAGCGCCCCCATTTTAACGGGAGATTACAATGCAGGCGCTTAAAAAGCCGCCTGCATTGTTACCGGGCGCTAGCTCAGGGATGCGCGTGGCAGCGATGACATTTTCTTTCTGTAGTTTCTTTGCAAACAGTTCTTCACTTTTCAAACATTCAAGCGGACTGTTTTTCTTTTTTCACTCCATTTGTCTACAGTGTCGAGTTTTTCAGGCGGCTGCTCTGCGCTGTGATCGGCGGCTGCTCGGGTTTCTCCGGCGTGTTCAGCGGGGTTAATCCAGATGTTTTTGCGGGTTTCGGTGAGCGTTCGCCGGGTTTTGCAGTGAGTGTTCGGCGGGTTTGCGGCGGCTTTTCCCTGCACTACGACGGCCCTGTGGTGCTTGCTGAATACACCGCAGGGTCGTCAAAATGGGATTGCCAAATCGCACCGAATGGAAGAGAACGAAAAGTCACTGAACGTGCAGTGACTTTTCGATACTCTTTGAATAACCCTGATAGAGGGTTAAAGAGGGATATATATATAAACATATATAAGAAAAACAAAGCACATGTAAGATATCAGCAACATAAAATAAATAAAATAAGAACATTAAATTTTTTGGCGGTAGTGTCCTTTTAAGGATGGGTACAATGAAAGAGTGGTTATAGCAATCCCCTGAAAAGAGACAGGACTCAGTACTGAGGTGAAACTAACAGAGAGACTTTAATGAAACATAAAGCAAATATATATAGGGCAAGGAGGGACCTGGGGACCATTGGAAGATGGCACTCTGGTGACCTGTTCCTCATCTTCCACTGGCCGATAGTCCAATCCATTGTTTGAATATGAAACAATAGAGTAACTATGTAATCAAAGCTTGAGCGTCAGACTGTTTGAATAAGTCAGATAGCATAAGCGCACAGCAGTCTGATAGAGAGGAAATGTTTGGCTGGTCAAACAATGACCTCTGAAAACTGTCACAGCTGTAAAACATATTCTATTACATATGGAAGGTTTGGAAATATTAGTAATAACAATGAAGCATATAACATAGACAATAACTCTATTAACAATAACAACATTAACACATAAACACGGACACCCTGTACCCTTAACCACTTGGCTGCTATGGACGTGCTCAGCGCGTCCAGCCAAGTGGTTCTCCTTTCCTATGGACGCGCTGAGAGGATTCCGGCGGATTGCTGCGCCCCCCCAGTGCTGGCTGACATCTTGGATGTCAGCCCAGCACTCGGGACCCCGGTGGAGAAATTAGATGTCATCGCGGCGGTGCGATGACATCTAATTCAGGCGCGCACCCCCCCCCCCCGCATGTGCGGAGGAGGCGCCTGAAAGGGAGGGGGGGAGGTCCTTCGGACCTCTCTCCCTCCCGATCGCCGGGGGGCAGGGGGTTAATCCAGGCACCGTTTGGAAGGGCACAGCCTGCCCTTCCAAACGGTGGCTGTCATTAACCCCTGGGGAGCCGGATCACGAATCGGCGCTGAAAAGCAACGTTTCGTGATCCTTTCCCGGAGCTGGCCGGCATCTTGGATGTCGGCCAAGCCTCCGGGAACTCCCCCTGAGGACTGGCGTCATCGTGCATAGCACGATGACGCCAGTCCTGGAGTTAACCCCTAGCTGCCACCAATGGTGGAGATAGGGGGTTCATTGGAACCCCCTATCTCCCGATCCGTGGCAGCTAGGGGTTAATGTTTGATATCGTTGGATCGGCCAGAGCATGGCCTTTCCAACGATATCAAACATGATAATGAAAAACGTTTTTTTTAAAAAATAAAAATTAAAAATATATATATTTAAAACAAATTCTAAAAAAAAAATAAACAAGTTTTTTTTTGTTTTGTTAATGCAGCAATATTGTTCCCATTTCAATTATAATGTGAACAATAATGCTGCACTAACGATTTTTGTATGCGGTGCGTTTATTAAAAATAGCGACATTTTCCCCCCAAAAAAATGTAACGGGTCCCCATTTCTAATTTTTTTAACAAGCGCATCCCATACAAAATATGACCGCAAACGATCGCATGTTAAAATGTGAAAAAAAACACTTTACTCATAATAAATTATTGAAAATTCAAATTTTATTGCATTTTTTTGTTATAATATACAGACAGGACATGACGTATACATATAATAATGACATATTATGAATCTGTGGAGTCTGCCGGAAAGAATGATATATAATATGTCTGGGTCATATATCAAAATATGGCTTCAAAACGCGGTTAAACATGATGAGCGAAAGTGGTAAAAATGACCTCAGCACAGAGGTGTGAAAAGTCTCAGCAGCGAAAGGGTTAAAGGCACAGGGTGACCTGGATTTAGGAGAGGTTTGGGGAACAATATCAATCCCACCAGAGCCCTCATTCCCAGACCTCCCAAAAGCAATCTTGGGTCTAGTTATCCCCAGTTCAAAGTGACTTCCATCACAGAGGGATGTTGATGGTTTCTTTCTGTTGGGTCAGAGCTATACATTTTTAAGCAGGAATTTCCAGTTTGAAGGAGAGTTCAAAGCACCATGACCACTTTTGCATTCTGAAATCCCCCCTTCTTCCTGCTAAACAGATCCTCATACCTGTAGCTATAGTGATTTACAAAACATATGTAGACATTCACAGTAAAGTGCTGTAACTTTGTAAACAAGCATAACAAAATGAATATTTGCGTTACCTAAAACCCATTACAAATGAGCATTCTCCTACGGCCCCTGTTTGAATTGCCCATTGCGTCTCCTGCGAACCCCTGTGGGATTCATTTGCCAGGTGATCGTTTGTTGCTGACTGCGAGGATGGAGGGTCCCCATCTTCCGGCTGCCCCTGTTGTCCCCTTGGTGTAAAGGGTGGAGGAGTATGCGGCATGGTGCGGACAGGAGCACACCCACCCCCGCAAGAGTTGTGGAGGCGATGTTTGCAGCTCTTGAAGACTGCCTGGAGCAGCTGCCGGGGGAACAGGGAAGCCCGCTTATGGTGTCGGCTGATGGCTGTGATGTGAGCTGGCTGGGAGGCTGCGGACCTGGAGGTCGAGGAGTCGAGGGCTGCAGTACCTGTCTGGCGGATGGCTAGCGCGGCTGTTGCTGCTATGGATGGGCCGCAAAGTGCTGACCTGGGAGATCCGGTGCCGTGCCCGTGCTACCTGGGTTTGGGAGGGACCTCTGAGCCACGTGACGACACCGAGAGGCCTGCCTAAAAGAGCCCTGCTGGGTTGGTGATCGCCGAGCAGGCAGCTGTGGCCCATTCAGTGAGGTCTGCGCTGGCGGTGATGCTCGGGTCTGGAGGCCTATGTGCTGAAGGGAGGCAGTGCTGGTCTTGGTCTCAGCTGATGACCAGTGCGGCTCCGGGAGAGGCCTGGAGGCTGGGCGCTCGACATGCCCTGAGTGGCAGGTGCAGGCCAGAGGAGAATTTTCACCCTGTGTTCCTACTGGATACAGGCTGAGGGGGCCCACCTTGCTAGCCCACCGATTCCTGGTCCCTGACCCATTTTGATATAAGAAGCCTTTCCATCCGATGACCCTTTTCACTTTCCTCATCCCCTCTTTTTCCCCCATACGCTGCGACTCCCTGTTTTTTGATGTCACCCCCCCCCTCACTAATTTCCCCGTTCTGCTGGGACACTTTAGACGTTAACTGATGACACTTTGTTTTTTATTCCCCCTGGTTGATGAGAAGCCTTCTGTGGACAATGTTGTTTTCGGGGCCAGCTGAGTCTTTTTTGCTCCCCACTTTTTGTTTTTGTTTTTACCCGAGGACTCTTGAGCAGTTTGTTTTCATCACCCCCCATTTTATATGCCGTTTTCCCGAGGACACCCCTAGATATCTGCTGTTTATTTACTTGTTTTATTGCTATTTGAATGTTTCGCTGACTTATTATGGTCCTGCGAGGCCAATTCTCACCAATGGCTTTTTGTCTGACTATGCCAAAATTCTGAAATAAAGAATTTAAAGATAAAAAGAGAGAAAGAATTCTTTTCAAACCGCAATGAGGATCATACATGGTGCTGCTCATGCAGTAATCTCTTTGAAAGAGTTTTGGCAATTTGCACAATCTATTTCTAAAATACTGAGGAAGATCAAAGCACTCAGTAGTAAACCAGGTATTCATGATGTATTTTATCACCATTATCTGAGGAAGAAAGTGGGCCAGTTCTCTGTTCAGTCGCATTCACCAAATATCTGATACAGTATTCAAGAATGTGCCTCCTATCCTATCTCAAACAAAAAATATAGTGCAAATCAGCAGTGTCATAGATAGAATTTTTTATGCTGATCTGTCTCCTATAAAATCCTATAAATAATATTTTGTGCGACAAATACAATTCATGGATACAAAAAGGTGTTAAAACAAATGGTAACAAAATAAATCAAAAGGTACTAAATGTCCGCTTTATCCCTCAGAATTACACAGTCGAAAGGTAGTAGGACCTTGTAACAGATCTCAGTACCCCGACTGGGTCACATCTGCCAATCCCGCTTCCTTGCTGGACCCCCGTGTTCTCCTCATGACTCTCGTGCCTTTCTCCTGGTCCTTAGACGCAGCTTAAAGACGGGTACACATATAGAGCCTTGCTAGCGTCCCACAGAAATTAGCCATGGCTGTAGATCTGAAGCCTTGTGCTGGAACAGCGAACAGAATATAGTTGCTACCCAAACCATGAGTAGTGACTGTATGTGGGGTCAGAATAGAACTGTTTTAATCAGGGACACACAAATAGATTTATATGGTCACGCATGGGACCGAAACAGACAATGGGACACATTTCCCCTTTTGGAAGGTGAAACATAATTAGATTAGGTAGACAGTTAAATTAAACATTACGCAACATTTCTAAACGAGTGAAGACAATGCGGATCGGGATAACAGATTACAGTCAGCAGATGTACAAACTATTCAAATATAAACAGATAAGCACATTCTCAAAACAGGGATATTAAGCCTTTCAACAGATAACAGATACACAAGGATCAGACAATAGACAGATAGACAATAGCATTCTTGTATAATCACAGATTATACCAACATTCCCCTACCCATGCCACCATGCTCATGCACCCCAAGTCCAAAATGACTTATGTCACAGACCTGAATTGAAAATCAACAGCTTAGGTCTAGCAGGTGTTAGACACTTCTCTATATTTAGCATGTTGTTCTTTTCAATGTTTGATACATTTGTAATGTATATAACATGAGAAATTTGCAAGGCAGCAAAAAGTTGCACTCAAATAGAAACATTGTTTTTCCTGCATAGATGTCAACCTAATTCCAACCTCCTGGGCAGCTATTCTCTCATTGTAAATACCTAAATATCACCCTACTTATAAAGAGACCATCACAATGCCACGAACACACCAGAAATATAGAAATGTGAACAAGGGCATATTTTTACCTTTTTGACAAATTTGACTTGTCCAATAAAACCTTGGTATTGCTTAGATACACCCGGCAAATATAAAGCTACTTTAAAACGCTGTCAAATGTTTTAAACATGAAAAAGTATTCAAGTTTGGGTCTTGTGAAGCACAAGAGGTTTTTTTTAGGTGGAGAAAAGGGCATCCAGAAATAAACACAATGGAAATTCAATCATTTATATTACGGAATAGCAAACCCGAGAAAGAATTGAGCCACCAAGAGAGAACAGTAACAGCTTCTAGAGATGAGTCTTCCAGAATGCGAAAACAGAAGCGAGGGAATAAACCCCCGTATATATCTCTGTATAAGAAAGAATTAATAGGAGGTTCGGATGACGTTGTTTCAACAGAGAAGTTATTGACAGAGGAAATTATCCCTCTGATCATGAAGCAAGCAGATTGTTAACTGTCTCACTGAAATGTTCTGAGCTGAAACCAAACTGTGCAGGATCCAGCAGAGTGAGAAGATAGAAGTGAATAAGTTAGGGGTAAATCAGATGCCTGAGTTGATTAAAAGTGAAGATTATAGACAAGGAAAGTAAAAGGATGCCTTCATTAAAAGACACAGTTCATGCTGTATCTGATCCCTTCATTTTAATGCATTGGATAATAAGTTATACTATTCCAATAACATTAGAAAGAATAATTTAAGAAAATTCACCCTTGAAGTGTCTAAAACCTCACAAAGCCTATCCTGGTTTTCTTATTGCTTTCAGTGGGATTTTTGGCACCTTTCAATGACATGGTTAGTATTTTATATAACAATCTCAATATCAAAAATATATATTATACAGTATATATATATATATTGTGGCAAGGGTCCTCCGTCAACCACGTCTTCTAGGGCAGTAATTGTAGCGAGACAGCAGGTCTTTTGTAAACAGTGAAGTTTATTCCTTTTTACCTTCAGAAAGGTGCACAGCAAACAGTGGCAGCTCAGCAACACAGCAATTCACAGCAACACAGCGATTCTGTGAGTTAGCAATTCAGCAGATACAGCGATACGGCAGTTCACTCTGGTGGGTGCTCGCCCACCCTTTTCTCTCTCTCTCCCTGCGGTATCAGCTTCCTTTTGTTTCTTTTTTAAACCCTTACTGGTGGACCACACCTACAGTCCTAGCTGACCCTGCTAATACCTGGTCTGGAAGTGATCCAGGTTGTTGGGATAGTGGCCCGCCCTTCACTCCACTATCCCAACCCCTGGGACCCATAACACACTTTCCTGGGAGCTAGGTTGCTCCAAAAACAAACAGTTTCCCTGGGGTTCTTTTAAATGCAGTGTACCAGGCCTGGTCTCAGGTATCTCCCATTCAATACCAAGCCCTGCTTCCTATCACACACCCTCCCCCTCAGCTCAGAACCATCGGGAGGAGCGACCACAGACAGCAACGCATGTACTCGAGACAGCCCATCAACGTTACCCTGTAGCAGGCCAGCCCTGTGCTCCACAGTAAAGCTGAAAGGCTGCAGGCTGAGGAACCACCTAGTGACTCTCGCATTCGTCTCCCTGTTCTGACTCATCCATGTGAGGGGAGCATGGTCAGTGACCAGCCTGAACCTCCTCCCCAACAGGTAGTACTTCAGGGTCTCCAAAGCCCACTTAATGGCAAGGCACTCCTTCTCCACGACAGAATAGTTCTTTTCCCTCGGCAACAGCTTTCTGCTGAGGAAAAGAACAGGGTGCTCCTCACCCTGATATTCCTGGGAGAGGACCGCCCCCAATCCAGCCTCGGAGGCATCAGTCTGCACCACGAAATCCTTAGTAAAATCAGGAGACACCAAGACGGGATAGGCACATAGGGCCTCCTTCAAACCAGCAAAAGCAATTTCCGTCTCAGGAGACCATTTCACCATTACGGGGGCTCTCGCTTTCGTGAGATCTGTCAGGGGCGCGGCTATCGCAGCAAAGTTCGGTATGAACCTCCTGTAGTAGCCGGTCAACCCAAGAAATGCCCTCACCTGTTTTTTCGTCAATGGCTGCGGCCAGTTTTGTATGGCCTCAACCTTAGTGGTTTGAGGCTTGACCAATCCCTTACCGATGGTATAGCCCAAGTACTTCGCTTCCTCCAGACCAATGGTACTTTTTGCAGGGTTGGCCACCAGGCCAGCAGCCCGCACAGCATCAAGTACCCTCTGAACTTTCGGAAGGTGGGTTTCCCAATCCGTACTAAAAACTACCACATCATCTAAGTATGCAGCAGCGTAGCGGGCATGGGGTCTCAGAATCTTATCCATCAGCCTCTGAAACGTGGCTGGGGCCCCGTGCAAACCGAATGGCAACACCGTATATTGAAACAAGCCCTGGGGGGTTGAAAAGGCGGTTTTTTCCTTTGCTTGCTCAGTGAGTGGCACCTGCCAATATCCCTTCGTCAAGTCAATGGTTGTGAGATAACGCGCTTTCCCCAGCCTCTCAATCAGCTCATCAACCCTAGGCATCGGATAGGTGTCAAATTTAGAAATACTGTTTAACTTACGGAAATCATTACAAAACCTTATTGACCCATCCGGTTTGGGGACAAGCACAATGGGACTGTTCCACTCACTATGAGACTCCTCTATCACCCCTAGTTTTAGCATTTTTTCCACCTCTCTCTCTATAGCTTGTCTACGGGCCTCCGGAACCCTATAGGGTTTCAGACAGGCTTTCTTCCCTGGCTCGGTTATAATATCGTGTGTCATTATTTTGGTCCTCCCTGGTATCGCAGAGAACACCTCCCGGTTCCTTCTGAGAAACTCGTTAACTTCTGCCTTCTGATGCACCGAGAGGGTGTCAGAAAGGTTTACCTCAGGCTTAGTGAGAGGGAGGTCTGAAGGCCTCATGGCCACTAAGACCTCTCTATCCTTCCACGGTTTTAACAGGTTTAAATGATAAATCTGCTCAGGCTTTCTCCTTCCAGGTTGGCTCACTTTATAAGTAACATCACCCACTTTGTCAATTATTTCATAGGGGCCCTGCCAGGTAGCCAAAAATTTATTTTCTACAGTGGGGACCAGGACCAATACCCTATCACCAGGTTGAAATACTCTGAGCCGGGCATTCTTATTGTAACTGTACCTTTGGGCTTCTTGGGCCTTTCTCATATGTTCTCTAACCAGGGGTATGACCGCTTCCATGCGCTCCTGCATCTGAGATATATGTTCAATGACACTGCGGTAGGGTGTCGTCTCCTGTTCCCAGGTCTCTTTAACAACATCCAGCAGACCTCTGGGATGTCGGCCATATAATAACTCGAACGGGGAGAAGCCCGTAGAGGCCTGGGGAACCTCGCGGATAGAGAACATTAAATAGGGTAGTAAAAGGTCCCAATTCCTGCCATCTCTATCAATGACCTTTCTCAGCATACTCTTAAGGGTCTTGTTAAACCGCTCCACTAACCCATCAGTTTGCGGGTGATATACCGAGGTCCTTAGTTGTTTAATGCCCATTAACTTACATAATTCCCTCATAACTCTGGACATAAATGGGGTCCCCTGGTCTGTTAGTATCTCTTTTGGTATCCCCACCCTGCTAAACATCAGCACGAGCTCTTTGGCTATTGACTTGGCAGAGCTATTACGCAGGGGCATCGCTTCCGGGTATCGTGTCGCGTAATCAAGAACGACCAGTATATACTGGTGCCCCCTAGCAGATTTAACCAGGGGACCTACCAAGTCCATAGCAATTCGCTCAAACGGGATGTCAAGGATAGGCAAGGGTACCAATGGACCCCGGAAACCTGGAGTCGGAGCAGTAAGTTGGCATTTAGGGCAGGAGGTACAAAAATTCTTTATGGCAGCAAGTACTCCCGGCCAATAGAATCTCCTGAGGACCCTCTCCTTTGTTTTATCCACTCCCAAGTGTCCCCCCAGTACATGGTTATGTGCAAGGCTTAAGACAGTGTTCCTAAAATTCTGTGGTACCAATAATTGCTTAATAAAGTCAGTACCTCTCTTTTCTACGCGATAGAGCAGTTTGCTAGCCACTTCAAAATGGGGATAAGGCAATATCTTCCCGGCCTGGGTCATAATCCCATCCATAACTTGAACGTTATTCCTGGCTTCCAACAGGGTTGGGTCCTCCCATTGGGCTCTTTTAAAGTTACCAGGGCCACCCGCCAGTTCTAATAACTCTTCCGCCTGACCAACATTGATTCCTGGCTCATTACTTTGAGATGTTTGATTGCCTACTAATACCGGGATAGGACCACATGTCATGTGCTTTCCAGTGACTCCATCTTCCAGATCAGCATCAGAAAAAGGAAAAACATAAACCTCCTCTACTGGCCTCAGTTCAGGGGCTTTCCATAGTTCCAGGAAATAAGGAAAGTCTCTCCCTATGACAACTTCATGGGCCAGGTTAGGTACCACCCCCACACGATACTTCACATTCCCACACTGGGTTTCAATATCCACTTCAGCTGTGGGGTACTCCCGTTTATCACCATGCACACAAACAATCCCCAATTTCTCCATATGATTGAACACAACCCCAGGTACTATGGATTTAGTCACCAGGGTGACCATACTACCGGAGTCTAGCAAGGCTCTACGCAATCTGCCATTAACCTTTACAGTACAAAAGTGGGGATCATAGTCATTACCAGCGTGGTCATAACCAGACAACAATGAATGTGCATCATTACAGTCCATAGGCTCATCGTTCACGCAGTCTCTGGCTATATGGCCCACCCTATTGCATTTAAAGCACCTATTCATCTGGTTATACTGAGGTGCTCTCTGCACCCTGGGAGAAATGTCTCTGCTGTTTTCTGCGTATCCAGGTTCCTCTACACCTCGCACCCTCGGTACAGTCTTACCAGTGCGTGTGGCATTCTGGGTTTTAGGGTTGCGGGCTTGGGTCGCTGACGGCGGATGCAGAACTTCTCCAGAAGCTATAAACCTTTCCACCAACGCAATCAACTGGTCGGCGGTTTGGGGGTCACCTTGGTTTACCCAGCGTCGCAGAGGGGTTGGCAATCCACGCTGAAAGCGATCCATGACCAGGTTTTCTACTATCTTCGTAGCAGAGTTGACCTCCGGTTGTAGCCACTTCCTGGCAAGATGTATTAGGTCAAACATCTGGGACCGTGCAGCTTGGTTAGGAGAGTACGCCCAGGAATGAAATCTTTGTGCCCGTACTGCTGTGGTCACCCCCAGACGCGCCATGATCTCAGCTTTAAGCTCCACATAGTCACTGGCCTGTGCTGGCTCTAAGTCATAGTAGGCCTTTTGAGGTTCTCCACTCAGAAAAGGGGCAAGTATACTCGCCCACTCAGCCGCCGGCCACCCTTCTCTCGATGCAGTACGCTCAAAGGCCAACAGGTACGCCTCCACATCATCCGCTGTAGACATTTTTTGTAGATAATGGCTGGCCCGGATTACCTTAGGGCCTTGGTGGCCGCCTGTCGGATCAGACTCCAGCTTGTCTGACACGGCCCGAATCTCTTTGTGCAGAGCATGCGTGGCAGACAACTGTTCCTCACGGACCTTGCCAATGGCCTCCATTTGAGCCATCAAGATTTGCTGTACCAGAGTCTCTGTAGTTTCTTTCTGAGCTTTGGCCATAGCCATAGCATTCTCTGCCTGGGCTAATATCAGCTGCTGCAGGGTTTCCCGGGTCTCGGTAGTCCTCCTATTCGCTTCCTGCTGAGCAGCGGTAGATTGGACCAGAGCTTTCACAACGTCCTCCATGCTGTTTGTGGTTTATACTGCCCTCAGACTAGTGCGGTTGGTCCTCACACAGGGCACCATGTGTGGCAAGGGTCCTCCGTCAACCACGTCTTCTAGGGCAGTAATTGTAGCGAGACAGCAGGTCTTTTGTAAACAGTGAAGTTTATTCCTTTTTACCTTCAGAAAGGTGCACAGCAAACAGTGGCAGCTCAGCAACACAGCAATTCACAGCAACACAGCGATTCTGTGAGTTAGCAATTCAGCAGATACAGCGATACGGCAGTTCACTCTGGTGGGTGCTCGCCCACCCTTTTCTCTCTCTCTCCCTGCGGTATCAGCTTCCTTTTGTTTCTTTTTTAAACCCTTACTGGTGGACCACACCTACAGTCCTAGCTGACCCTGCTAATACCTGGTCTGGAAGTGATCCAGGTTGTTGGATAGTGGCCCGCCCTTCACTCCACTATCCCAACCCCTGGGACCCATAACACACTTTCCTGGGAGCTAGGTTGCTCCAAAAACAAACAGTTTCCCTGGGGTTCTTTTAAATGCAGTGTACCAGGCCTGGTCTCAGGTATCTCCCATTCAATACCAAGCCCTGCTTCCTATCACAATATATACAAAAAACGAATTGGGCAGCACATCAGGATTTGAGATCCTGATGTGCTGCCCAATTCGTTTTTTGTATATCTATGCTTAAGGGCATATGCACTCAGGTATATCATTTACTCAGTGTTGGCGTTTTTTTGGGTCCAAGATTGGAACTGTCTTATATATATATAGAGTTTATTATTGCAGAAGCCACTTGCACATCACAGCAATTCGATGAATTGCATCCCAGAGCTCCTGTGCCACATTCCCCATATGCAGCAAGGAATTCTGGGTAGGATATGCAAATGACTTCTGTCCCACTTTTATGCATTCTGGGTCTGTTATTACACAGATCCTACTGGCTTTGACTAGTTGCATAAACCTTATCTCTGCTACAAAGCCACAGTGTGGCATTACAATGATTTTAGGGATCTGTGTAATAACAGACCCAGGATGCATAAAAGTGGGACAGAAGTCATTTGCATATCCTACCCAGAATCACTTGCTGCATATGGGGAATGTGGCACAGGAGCTCTGGGATGCAATTCATCGAATTGCTGTGATGTGCAAGTGGCTTCTGCAATAATAAACACACTTATTATAGTGTGGAGGCTTTTTATCTCACTTTTTGTCTACAAATGTGTAAGCCAAATGAGGAAAAAGGTTAATTCTACCCTTTCCAATAGATACACAGGGTTATTCAAAGAGATCCGAATGTCTGCCGGAAGGTAACCGAACGCTGAAAGTCAGCGTTCGGTTACCTTTCGTGGCCATTCGGATATCCAGAGAGCAGGCTGTTCGCCAAATGTTGGCGAATTGTCTGCACATGCGGTGCCTGTTCGAAGGCAGTGAAATCCCCATAGCTTCGTCTATTCAGAGAACAAAAACCAGCAGTGAAAAGTTGCCGAAATGCCCTGCCATTCGGTTGCTTCATTCGACAAGTTTATTCAGGCGAATCCCATACGCTTCAATGTTAAAAATATTCCCGTTTTAATTCAATATCTAATAAACTGTTTATTATAATATTCTGCAGTAAAAAGAGTTATAGGTTTTTTAGGATCTTTTAAGCATTTTTTGGGATTTTTTTGCTCGGCTTTTTCTGGCGGCTGCTCGGCACTCTGATCGGCACCTGCTCGGGTTTCTCCAGCGTCTTCGGCGGGGTTAATCTAGATGTTTTTGCGGGTTTCGGTGTGCATTTGCCTGGGTTTTACAGTCAGTGTTCGACAGGTTTTCGGTGGCTTTTCCCTGCACTACGACGGCCCTGTGGTTCTTGCAGAATACACCGCTGGGTCGCCGAAATGGGATTCCCGAAATTGAAGAGAACGAAAAGTCACCGAACGTGCGGTGACTTTTCGATTCTCTTTGAATAAACCTGATATTTATTTATTTGCAAAGTATTTTACCAGGAAGGATACATTGAGATTGCTCTCGTTTTCAAGTATGTCTTGGGTTCAAGAACATTGAAATTTTACATAATTACATAAAAAGGTTGATGAGTGAAGATGGATATTATGCAGCTGATAAGGTTAAAACGACGATCCTTAAATATACTTTTCAGTCACAATGACCACTTAAGGATAGTAGAGTGGTAATGGTGACTGGAGTCCTCCAACAGTTTCACCCTGCGGTTCCTAACACAAAAAATCACCATGTGGATGTGGTTAATAGTTGACATCTGAGGTGCTTTTTCTAATCTACAGTTTCCTTAGTTTATCTTATTATGGTTGACATAAATTCGGCTCATTCGATACCGAATTAAATATTTATACATGTGGTATCAATTTGGTTAATCGATGCATTGTAAAATTGCATATAAAATAACTCGCCCGACCAGAGGCGGCTCTAGAGTTAGTGAGGCCTCAAATACTGTACAAAATCTAAAATCAAACCCCACAAAAACTTTAATTAGCAACGGCTGAGACTGGTGTCTTGGCAAAACTGTGTGTGTAGATGTAGGCATTGGTGTATTCTAGTTTTGTGCTGACCTAGACAACACACAATTTGGGCACCGCCCCATGTGAAGATCCATGATTGCTTATAGCAATCATGAATCTTACCAAACCACAGGGGCTTCTTGGCAAGCAGCTGCTCATATCTCAGTAATCTTGCTTATTAACTCATGCAGGGCTTTATACATTTTATAGATTTATGAGAAATATCATGTCCACCCCCCATATTTCAGCGCCATTCACCCCCCTATATTTCCTCTCCATTCCCCCCATATTTCATCTCCATGATTCACCCCCTATAATAATCCATGTCCATTCCCCTCAAATTTCATGTCCATGATTCACCCCACTATATTCCATATCCATACCCCTATATTTCATCTCCATCATTCACCTCCCTACATTCCATGACCATTCCCCCTATTTCATGTCAAGATTCACCCTTTATATTTCATCTCCATTCCCCCCCATATTCATCTCCATTTGTGTGTGAGCCTATCACAGAGCTCCACAGCGATAAACCTCACAGTAATGTGCCCTGTGTAAGAGCATTCAGTGTTATATGGGAGTACTGAGTTATGAGTAAGAGTAGTTAAAAAAAGAAACCGTAAAACTCAGGGGGGGTGACACCATGAGTTACCGCACCGGGTGACACCAACCCTAGTGACGCCACTGCACATATCCTGGTCACACTACTGGGGACGGGGTGGTGTTTTTTGTGGGCTTGCGAGGTGGTGATTTTTCCCAATGGTATTTTCAGGGAAAATTTCAGAATCCAGGGAGGTGGTATTTTTGCCACCCCCCTGGATTCTGCCGCCCTAGGCAAATACCTAGTTTTCCTTGTGGCAGATACACCCCTGGATGTAGGTGTGTATTCATGCGGGATATCAGCAGAACAAGTACAAGAAGATATTCCATACAAACAATATCAGGGGAGGCCCTGTTTGAGTGAAGCCTAAGGCCAGTGTCAGATGAGCGCACTAGGTGCGCCCGTACTGACGTGCCTACTGGCTTCGGTTGCAGCGTTGTGAAGCTGCAACGTGGCTGGTCACAGTCACGCTTTTGCGCGCGCACAAAATGAAAGCACAACGAGCGTCCGCCCACAAAGCCTCCCCGTCAAAACATTAGATGTGCATTGACAGGGCTGCAAAGCGCGATCCTCCTATGGAGGATCGTGCTTTGCAGCGTTGAGCGCACTAACTGCACTCAGTGAGGAGGCCAGACGAGCGTCGAGTGGAAGGAACGTCAACTCTCACAGATATTCCTTCCATGCTCGTCTGACCCCGGCCTTCAGCAAATGCCTATTTTGCCTAACCATAGAGCTGCCTCTGCATCCAACACTCACTTCATACAGATCTGGGCTGGATCATAAACCAGGCAGTTTACCAGCTCATGTAGCCAGGCTCCTGACTGCCGACATACTGACTAGTGCCATTGCAGACGGCTGATCTGACAACAGTTATGCTGTGGCCCTCATAATGCACTATCCTTGATCCAGAGGATCTGGGATGGGTAGGTTCTGGCACTGGTACAAGGTTACTTGCTGTGTGCTATATTACATCAAGTGATGAGATATATTGTATCAATACTTATGACTGATGGGATATCACAGAGAAAGTGACCTGTTGTTGCTTATACTGTTGTACTTGGTTTTATTGTGGACACGTTCATGGTGGAATTTAAATGACAACGTACTCCAGCAGAGTTGAAATTTGAAGCATGACCTGATGAAAATGAACATATAAAGCAGACCAGAAAGGTGAAAAAGTTGTGCTAGTGTTAAATCACATACAGGTCTATTCAAAGAAAGGTGAAAATCAGGAGAATTGGCAGGAGAAGAGAACAATCTAGACCAAATAGCTGATTTGGAAAGTGAGATAAATGGGAGAATTTTGTCTGGCTCGGCTACTTTGACCTAGAATTTTCACTTCTACTGCCAGTTCTCCTGAGTTTCACCTTTAGTGAATAGACCTGTATGTGATGCATGTTTTGTACTAAAATAAATAAATAAATAGGTGAGGAAGTTCTGAAAAAAATCAGGGATGAACTGATATAAATATATTTCAGATACTAAACGCCATATTTATGCTACCAAGTATCTCTTATCAAAATAATTGGTGATACGGGTCTGCTTAAAAGTGCACCAACGATGAACTAAAATTCCAGGATTAGACATAGTACAGGCAGGTTCTAATTAAACTTTCAGAAAGCAGATACAATTATATCACATTATTTTTCTTCGCTTCTGTAGAAATAGCTCTGGTACGACTATCGCTTGTCATTAATGTGACAATACTAATTATTTTTCCCAGTAGGATAACAATTTTAGTAATTGAGAACAGTATAATGACATATAAACAATAACTCACACTATTAGTGTTTGCCCATTAGAGGAAAACTGCAATAAAGTAGGTTTATATGGTAGGAAAACAAACAGGTTGTATTGGATTAAAAAAAAATACTATGAGTAATTAGCTTCCATAGACAAGCAGTACAAGGATAAACTAACATAAGCCCCCGTGGACTGCAGATGGCTGACCTTGTAGAACTCTGGAAGAGGAGTATTATTTGGCAGGTGCAAGTCTCTGATCTGGCAAGACATTTCTCAATCCCTGCTGTTCCCTTGGTTTCCTTTATTTTAACAAAAAAAAAGGAAATAAATCAGATGAGTGGATTTAAAGTGGATCTCTCGGGCTCCCAGAGTATAGAGTTAATTATTTTATAACTGATATCTATAAGTAGAATTCTTTTAGAATTTCTTGCTGACGAATAACACTTAGCATCCTGTAAATAAAACCCCCAAAACGCATTTGTTGAATTAATAAATCATATGAAATTTAATCCACTTTTTTATCACTGAATGATGAATATTGGATATAACCCTAAATATTAATGGGAATTAGTAGAAAAGTGACAACATACAGTCTATGGGAATATTAGACTGTAACAGGGCTGACAAATCTATATAATTATTATTATAATAATTTATATAGCGCCAATAGTTTCTGCTGTGCTGTACAATAACCAATGGGAGATGAGATGAGACTGCAAGAAACATAGGAACCAGAAACAAGAGGTGTAGAGGGCCCTGATCAGATGAGTTTACAATCTTGACTGAGGAACTGAGGTGGAGGAAGACAAGAGGGGCTCTATTCCATAGCTGGCGTTAACTTAACCCCTTAACACTAGGCAGGTGGTGCCCTGCGGAAGGGGGTTAATGCCGGCGGGGCATACTAGTACTCGTACTTTCCTTCGTACTAGGGACATATTAGCACTCTCCTTCATACTAGGGGCACACTAGTACTCTCCTTTGGCCCATGCGGCTGAGGCGCAATGTGTGTCTATGGCTGTAGGGGGACGGCCTGAGTTCAGTCTGCACCGTAGCAGCCAATGGCACCTGGCATGCAAATGGTGCTGCGCATGACTGAGGCGGCCCATAGAAGTCATGCCCCATGGGGCATACTAGTACCTGACGCCTGTACAGTTGCAAGAAAAAGTATGTGAACCCTTTGGGATTACATGGAGTTTTGCATGAATTGGTCATAAAATGTGCTCTGATCTTCATCTAAGTCACAACAATTTGAAAAACACAGTCTGTTTAAAATAATACAACACAAACATTATATGTTTTCATGTGTTTATTGAACAGAACATGTAAACATTCACAGTGCAGGGTGGAAAAAGTATGTGAACCCCTAGCCTAATGACTTCTCTAAGAGCTAATTGGAGCCAGGAGTGAGACAACCTTGAGTCCAATCAGTGTGATATTATTGGATGTGTTGCTGAAAGCTGTCCTGCCCTTTAAAAACACACACCATTTTTGGGTTTACTGGTTTCAAGAAGCACTGCCTGATATGAACCATGCCTCACAGACAATAGCTCTCAGAAGACCTACGATCAATAATTGTTGACTTGCATGTAGCTGGTAAGGGTTACAAAACTATCTCCAAAAGCCTTGATGTTCATGTGTCCACGGTAAGACAGACTGTCTACAAATGGAGAAAGTTCAGCACTGTTGCTACTCTCCCTAGGTGTGGTCGTCCTGTAAAGATGACTGCAAGAGCACAGCGCAGAATGCTTAATGAGGTAAAGAAGAATCCTAGAGTGTCAACTAAATACTTACAGAAATCTCTGGCACATGCTAACATTTTTGTTGACACATCTACAATAAGGAAAACATTAAACAAGAATGGAGTACATGGGAGGACACCACGGAGGAAGCCATTGCTGTCCAAAAACAATATTGTAGCACGTTTGAAGTTTACAAAAGAGCACCTGGATGTTCCACAGCACTACTGGCAAAATATTCTGTGGACAGATGAAACAAAAATTTAGTTGTTTGGAAAACACACACAACACTATGTGTGGAGAAAAAAAGGCACAGCACACCAACATCAAAACCTTATCCCCACTGTAAAACATGGCGGAGGGAGCATCATGGTTTGGGGCTGCTTTGCTGCCTCAGGGCCTGGACGGATTGTTGTCATTGATGGAAAAATGAATTACAGAGTTTATCAAGACATTTTGCAGGCAAACGTAAGACCATCTGTTCGCCAACTGAAGCTCCGCAGAGGATGGGTGAAGCAACAGGACAATGACCCAAAACATACAAGTAATTCAACAAAAGAATGGCTTCAACAAAACAAAATACCCCTTCTGGAGTGGCCCAGTCAGAGTCCTGACCTCAACCCGATTGAAATGCTGTGGCATGACCTTAAGAGAGCGAATCACACCAGACATCCCAAGAATATTGCTACACTGAAACAGTTTTGTGAAGAGGAGTGGTCCAAAATTACTCCACATCGTTGTGCAGGTCTCAACTGCAACTACAGGAAACGTTTGGTTGAGGTTATTGCTGCCAAAGGAGGGTCAACCAGTTATTAAGTCCAAAGGTTCACATACTTTTTCCACCCTGCACTGTGAATGTTTACATGTTCTGTTCAATAAAAACATGAAAACATATAATTTTTATGTTGTATTAATTTAAGCAGACTGTGTTTTTCAAATTGGTGTGACTTAGATGAAGATCAGAGCACATTTTATGCCCAATTCATGCAAAAACTCCACGTAATCCCAAAGGGTTCACAAACTTTTTCTTGCAACTGTATGTTATGCATACATATAAGTAAATAATGCTTTTCATGCACCTCCAGGCTTACCATTGCTCTTTTAGTACAGGCATCCATAGGAATTACAACACAACTAACCAACGATCACGGAGTTGAATGCATGAGTTCAGATACCCTGATTTCCTTTGTAAGTATCAGACATTTCTGCTCCATGCAGTGTCAGTTTTCATTAAGTTTGAGCAAAAGCAAGGTTTGTGAGTAATCTGAGAACAGGCAACAACACAAGCTTAGTGAGGGTCTTGAGAACAGCAACAGTGCTAGTGGTTTGTTCTACAATGGATCCCCGCTTAGGTTTCATACGGTTTTAGGTCAATGTTGCCATTACAGAGAAGGCACAACCATATGCAAATCAGTCTGCCATTACCCAAAATGCGCAGCCAGTACTGAAATGCCAAGGACATTCTCTCTGCATAAGTGGACCAGCAAACCCTGACAATTGTTTTAGCCTTGTAAGGCCTTGTCAAGAGGGCATAGCTGATACCTCTCCAAACACCTTGAGCAAAGGGGGTCCATGTTTCGATTACCCCGCACACTAATAGTGAGCAAAATCAAGGTTTGTGAGAGCCCTGACAATGGGCAACAGCACATGGTTTGAGAGGGTCCTGAGAATGGGCAACAACACAAGGTTTGTGAGGGTCCTGAGAATGGGCAACAACACATGGTTTGTGAGGGTCCTGAGAATGGGCAACAACACAAGGTTTATGAGGGTCCTGAGAATGGGCAACAACACAAGGTTTGTGAGGGTCCTGATAATGGGCAACAACACAAGGTTTGTGAGGGTCCTGAGAATGGGCAACAACACAAGGTTTGTGAGGGTCCTGAGAATGGGAAACACAAGGTTTGTGAGGGTCCTGATAATGGGCAACAACACAAGGTTTGTGAGGGTCCTGAGAATGGGCAACAACACAAGGTTTGTGAGGGTCCTGAATATGGGCAACAACACAAAGTTTGTGAGGGTCCTGAGAATGGGCAACAACACAAGGTTTGGAGAGCCCTGAGAATGGGCAACAACAAAAGGTTTGGAGAGCCCTGAGAATGGGCAAATACACAAGGTTTGGAGAGCCCTGAGAATGGGCAACAACACAAGGTTTGGAGAGCCCTGAGAATGGGAAACAACACAAGGTTTGTGAGGATCATGAGAATGGGCAACAACACAAGGTTTGTGAGGGTCCTCAGAATGGGCAACAACACAAGGTTTGTGAGGGTCATGAGAATGGGCAACAACATAGGGTTTGTGAGGGTCCTGAGAATGGGCAACAGCAAAAGTGGCCTGCCCAGTTTCCAATAATCATACACCTGCCTGTGGCAATCTATTAGAGCTAAGGATACATACGGGTTTTAAAAACGTTTTCACTAATTACACAATATATACACCTCTAACGAACCGTGCCACATATCACAGGTACAGTCCTACAAGCTTCAAACACAGATATAAAAATGGCTAGATGGGGCACACTATACATATATATGAATAATGAATAGCACAGCAGTGTTTTGTAATGTGCAGGCAATAAAAGCAAAATTCCATAAATGAAGCAATTGTTATGGAAACCAATAAAACGTCCCTGCTGAATCCATAGATTTCTATAGTAATTGTTTCACATTGTCCTATTTTCCTATCCGTAACATTTTTCTGAATTTCTCCTATGCCGCTAAGGCTGAATCATAATGTTTTGGCAATATATCACATGAGACCAATCTACTAGCGAAATCAGTCAACTAAAAAACAACTATCCATTCATTATATATGTGTATGCCATGTTGTTCTTCATCACTTCTATTAAAGGGACACTACCACCGAAACATGAAATGTCCTTATTGTGTTTATTTTATGTTGCTAATATCTAACATGTTCTTTGTTTTTCTCTTTTATGTTTAGTTAAGAAAATATTTTAATCTACAGTTGTGTTCAAAATTATTCAACCCCCACTGAAATTGAGTGTTTTGGCCAGTTTGACATTGATTTTGATCATTCAGTCATCTTGCTTACAATTAAATCAAAGAGGCACGTGTAGGTCAGACAAATATAACATAACATTTATAATGAAATAACCACAAATGTCTTTTCTGTGCTCACATCATTATCAGTTTTATTCAACCCACAAGTGACATTCAATCTTAGTACTTAGTACAACATCCTTTTACAGTTATAACAGCTTTTAAATGTGAAGCATAGCTTGACACAAGTGTCTTGCAGCGATCTACGGGTATCTTCGCCCATTCGTCAGGGGCAAAAGCCTCCAGTTCAGTCACATTCTTAGGCTTGCGCACTGCAACTGCTTTCTTTAAGTGCCACCAGAGGTTCTCAATCGGATTCAAGTCAGGTGACTGCGATGGCCACTCCAAAATGTTCCAGCCTTTAATCTGCAACCATGCTCTAGTGGACTTTGAGGTATGCTTGGGATCATTGTCCTGTTGAAAGGTCCAACGTCTCCCAAGCCTCAGGTGTGTGACGGACTGCATCACATTGTCATCCAATATCTCCTGGTACTGAAGAGAATTTATGGTACCTTGCACTCGCTGAAGCTTCCCTGTACCTGCAGAAGCAAAACAGCCCCAAAGCATGATTGTCCCCCCCGCCATGCTTCACAGTAGGCAAGGTGTTCTTTTCTTCATAGGCCTTGTTCTTCCTCCTCCAAACATAGCGTTGATCCATGGGCCCAAACAGTTCTAATTTTTTTTCATTAGTCCACAGAACACTATCCCAAAACTTCTGTGGTTTGTCCACATGACTTCATACTGCAGTCGACTCTTCTTATTCTTTGGAGACAGCAAGGGGGTGCGCCTGGGAGTTCTGGCATGGAGGTCTTCATTACGCAGTGTGCGCCGTATTGTCTGAGCTGAAACTTCAGTACCCACATCTGACAAATCTTTTCTCAGTTCCTCAGCAGTCACACAGGGACTTTTCTCCACTCTACGCTTCAGGTAGCGCACAGCAGTCGAAGTCAGCATCTTCTTTCTGCCACGACCAGGTAGCGTTTCAACAGTGCCCTTTGCCTTGAATTTGCGAATGATGCTTCCTATGGTCTCTCTTGGTATGTTTAACATCTTTGCAATCTTCTTATAGCCATTGCCCTTCCTGTGAAGAGTAATCACCTCTTCTCTTGTCTTCCTGGACCATTCTCTTGACTTCACCATGTTTGTAACCACACCAGTAAATGTCTAGAAGGAGCTGAGTATCACAGTCATTTTAAAGCTGCCTAATTGGTGCTTATTATGCTTTATTGCTGCTCCGTTACATCCACAGGTGTTTTCAATACCTGATTGAAAACACTTGAATGAACCTCTGTTCTTCAGAGTGGTAGTCTTTAAGGGGTTGAATAATTGTGTCAATGAAGAATTCACAAAAGAAACATTTGCCACTGTATTACAAAACCAATTGATGTCATTTTAGTTGCATATGGTTCTTTAAAAAGTCCTTGTAGGATTTCATTCTGAATACAATTACAAATATACACTAAATTCCCTAAACCCTTTACAGCATTGGGGGTTGAATAATTTTGAACACAACTGTATATGTGTCACTGGGTGCAATCATTGTGTGATCATGTGTGTTGTAAACTGAACCCCCCCCCCCCGCTAGTATCTTTACATCACTTGCTCCTCACTGTGTGGCATTGGCCGTAGCAAGGAGTCCATGGGTTGATCACTGACTCAAAACATTGTATTGTGTGTGTATTCAAAACACATCACCAGGGGGTAGATTAGAAGTCTTTAGAGCTCCGTGTTTTATATCATTCAGCTGCCATTGCTTATCTTGTGTAGACTGGAGAACAACATATACCCTCTGCTGCCTTATCTAAACATTCACTCCTCCACTCCACAGACTGTTAAATACTGTGTAGGATAAAGTAAAAATTTTGGACAGATTTTGTTAAATGTTACATCGTGGGGAAAATTCCGCAAAATGGAAAAAAGAAATAAAAAAACCTAACAGGGTTATTCAAAGAGATCCGAATTGTGGCCAAAAGGTGACCGAACAGTGAAATTCAGCATACGGTTACCTTTCTTGGCCATTCGGCTATCCAGAGAGCAGGCAGTTCGCCAAATGTTGGCAAATTGCCTGCACATAAGATGCCTGTTCGTTGCCTGTTGAAGGGCAGTGAAATCCCCATAGAGAAGCAATGCTTTGTCTATTCAGAGAACAAAAACCAGCAGTGAAAAGTTGCCAAATTGCCTGCTGTTTGGTGGTTTCATTCGACAAGTTTATCCAGGCGAATCCCATAGGCTTCAATGTTAAAAATATTCCCGTTTTAATCCAATATTTAATAAATCGTTGATTAAAATATTCTGCAGTAAAAAGTCTGTTTATTTATAGATTTTTTTAGGATATTTTAGGAATTTTTTCGGGATTTTTTTGCGAAAATTTTTCTTTTTTTGTTTTTTTTAAATCGTTTTTCTTTTTTCTGCAACAGCCCTTTTTATTATAATTCATTGGATCTTATATGTAAATTTCAGACATTTTCGTTCTGTAGTTTCTTTGCAAACAGCGTTTCACTTTTCAAACATTCAAGCGTATTGCTTTTTATTTTACCATATACAGCTTCCAGTGTCTGCCTGTTTTGCTCTACTCAAGCGTTGGGAAAATAAGCTTAAACCTAAGGCTCTGCCATGGTGCCATCCTGGTCTGAGCCTGACATAATGAGAGAGCCAAATACCAGGCCCGTGGGGGTCAAACTTGCACTGGATGATATTGTATATCAATTGCTCCTTGTGGTAGAGGATGTGTGGGATCTAATGGACTCATTTCCCACCACACCTGGCCCTGTCAGGCATTCTCCTGAGAGCAGAGCATCACAGCAACCAGCTGAGTATATTTGCTCTCCACCTGAATGCAGAGTCCAGGCACCTTCTGTGGAGTCACAGAGAGAAAGGAGTAGGAGGCTGAATCTATGCTTCTACTGCGGGTCGGATCTGCACAAAATTGATTTCTGTCCCATCAGACCCGCCAAGCCACGCCAGACTCCAGCCGCTTCTGTGCCACGCCAGACTCCAGCCTCTACTGTGCCATGCCAGGCTCCAGTCGCTTCTGTGCCAAGCCACATTCCAGGCGCTTCTGTGCCATGCCAGACTCCAGCCACTTCTGTGCCACGCCAGACTCCAGCCGCTTCTGTTCCACGCCAGACTCCAGCTACTTCTGTGCCACGCCAGACTCTAGCCGATTCTGTGCCATGCCAGACTCCAACCGCTTCTGTGCCACGCGAGACTCCAGCCGCTTCTGTTTCTGTGCCACGGCAGACTCCAGCTGCTACTGTGCCATGCCAGACTCCAACCGCTTCTGTGCCATGCCAGACTCCAGCTGCTACCAGGTCCCGCCAGACTCCAGCTGCTGCCAGGTCCCGCCAGGCCACTGCCAAGTCCCGCCAGGCCACTGCCAAGTCCCACCAGACTCCAGCCGCTGCTAAGCCTCGCCAGGCTACCAACGTTGGCAAGCCTCACCGGTCCCCTCTAACCAGGAGGTCTGCTTTATGTGATGCCTCCTTGGAGGAAGAGCGTATAGAGGAGGACTCCTTTGCAGGTTACATGGAGACCCTGTCTACCGAGTCTGCTGACATGGAACCCATGGGCGTGGAGCCTGCCTTACCCACGGATCCAGAACCTGATGAACCCATGGAGGTGGCTTTGACCCACTTAACTCCTATCCAGACTGCCAAGCACCCTAGAGGTGGTCCAGGAGAGCAGTTCTCAGACCCCAATATAATATATGGCTGTGATGCTCTGCTTGACAGAACCTTTTCTTGTTCTCACAAGGATGTCAGGACTTTTTCTATAGCCTTGGATGGCTTCATTATACCGGACTCTGACCTTGCTGCATATGAACAACAGTTGGCAACCAGGAAGAAGGGCCCAGCACCCATCATCGTGGGAGTCATCACCTGCAGACCCCTCGAGCCAGTGCCACCCATTGACTGTCCAACTCCTGAGGGCTGCATCTGGGCATCTAACGGCACGTTGGTCCGCAAAGAGGACCTTGCAATATTTGAGAAGGCCCTGCTTGCCCATGGTGACATTTATGATGACACTGACTCAGACTCTGATAGGTGGTGGTGACCTCCTTGCTGCTCCTCTGATTTGACTTTGCCCTAGGTGCCTGGAGTGCACCTTGTAAGGAGGAGGGTACTGTCATGCCCTAGCTCTTGAAGCATACCTGTAGCCAGCTTGGGTTACTATTCTCCCCTTGTTTGTATCCACCCAAGGGTTAATTCCTGCTCTGATCATGTGTGTTTGCTTAACACCTGGTCACACCCTTCTCTAAGGGCTCTCTCATTGTTCCCCATCCTGCTTACTGTGAGGTTCTGTGAGCTGCCTCTCCCTTAGTCTGTCTGTATTCCCTATTATCCTCTGTACTGGTATCCATTGTGTTTACTAGTGTTCCTGCTTCATCTGTCTGCATTGCATTAAGTCCTTTGCGAAGAGCTCCTGGTTCCAACCCTGTGGATCATGTCTGCAGTGGACACTGCATAGCCCACTATCCCTGGTGCATCTTCAAGACACTACCTCTGCACAGAAGGACTTGTCTATTTGTTTCCAGTGCTCTGTATTGTACAATAGACTGTCTGCTGTGTGCCTACCTTTTTGGAATACACTTATTATACCATATACAGCTTCCTGTGTCTGCCTGTTTTGCTCTTCCCAGCACTTGGGAAAATAAACTTAAACCTAAGGCTCTGCCATGGCGCCATCCTGGTCTGAGCCTGACGGCGCTGTGATCGGTGGCTGCTCTGGTTTCTCCGGCGTGTTCGGCGGGGTTAATCCAGATGTTTTTTGCGCGTTTCGGTGTGCGTTCGCCTGGTTTTGCAGTGAGTGTTCGGCGGGTTTGCGGCAGCTTTTCCCTGCACTACAACGGCCCTGTGGTGCTTCCTGAATGGTCGCCGAAATGGGATCGCCAAATCGCACTGAATTGAAGAGAACGAAAAGTCACCGAACGTGCGGTGACTTTTCGATTCTCTTTGAATAACCCTGTAAATCTATTTTTCCTTTTACATGCAATTACTTCAAACAAATTAAAAAAAACAGCAGGATGTGCTTTATAAGGTGTTTTTTTTTGTAATGCACAATTAATCTAGTTACAGCTTATGTGAATGGTAGTGTCTCTTTAAAACATGTAAATACCAAAGGCGCTTATAATATAGAGAAACTTACCTCAAATAACTAATTGTATAAAAAGTATCAATACTGACAGGTAACAATGGTCTGAAGACGTTCTCTGCACCAAGAACGGGAACACATTCACTTATGATTTCATTAGGATATGCAGAACTTTGATACTGCGAAAATACTTCAAAATATTTCTGTCTAAATTCAGGAACTTGGCTTCGTATACACTTTAATATGGTGAGTAATTATAGTCTTTATGGACGTCATCAAACACATGTGCATGAGTAAGAGGGTAAGGATGTCACATCCTTAAAGAACATGTTAAGAAGTATCTAAACAGAAAATGGCCCTTATTGGATTTTACATTTATATGTAACTTACGCTAAAAAAAGTTTCAGAACAGAGGAGTTCAGATGGGAACCGTGGTGCTGGATTAAAGGCTGTCTCATGGTGAGTGCCTGGTCACTTGAGAAATCTAAAATCTAAAAAATGCCCCAAAGGTATAAAGAGACTCCAATTTGGATTCTTTTGAAAATCATGAATATCATGAATATCAGATGCATTTTTTGAGCGCAATTGAGCGCAAGTGGTCTGGACCACTTGACAAATGTTGATGTTTCCTCAATTGGATGGCTATCTGAAGCTGGGGTTAAAATTACATTTAGGGGTTAACATTTGTAATTAGCACTACCTTACTATTTGTGCTTATTTTTGGTTTGTTTTAGGCCTGTTTTAGGGTTAGGGTTACATGTAGTGTTGCTTGTTAGAGTTGTCAGGTGATTGGTAGGTCTTGGGGGAAACAGTGTCACATGATCAGACCGTGTGATTTAACAGCTCTGATGGAACACATAGAATTGGTAACACCATGCACATATTCTCATTATCCATAGAACCATTATTACTATGCATTTTGGATATTTGGAATGTTGACATATACTCAGTGATAGAGACTTTGAATAAATGACAAAGGGCCATATTACATTCATGGCGGTAAAACGGGGATGCTAACGGGAAAACCTGCGCCTGCAGGTTTTTCCATAGCGTACCCGTTTTAGCACCATATTATGGGGCAGCGCTAATTCAGCAGCCTACCCCATAACGCAGCGCAACACTCCATGATACTCGTGGTAGCACTTCCACGTTGCTGCGACTATCACCTCCTGAAGTCCATAACACTCCATGAAGGGTTGTGCTTCCTGGGCCGTGAGCGCTGCATAATCTCACTTCCACGAGATCCTGCAGGGCCTCAAAGTGATCGCAGAGAGAGACTGGGGACTACAGTTCTCGTGGGATGAGAAGTGAACATCTAATTTACTAGGGGTTATTTAGCTGGGGCTAACTGATTCTGTAGGAGCGCAATTAGTTAGCACCAGCTTCTAACTGTGTATAAAGTTTTCTTTACCACATTGGTGGGGTAATTAGCAGTAGGACTGTGTAATCCTAACACTAACTACTGATTGCACTCCCTGTGTTAAGTAGAGGGTGCGCAAAGTACAGTAAGCTTGTGCAAGCTAGCACAATCACCAATGACATAACGGACTACAAATGGGTTTAGCACTAGGGATGTAATATATGGGGCATGTGCTAAACTTACTTAACCTAGCGCTAATGTTCACATACCTGAGTGCTAATGTTAGCAATAAGATTGTAATTGGGCCCAAAATGTTTCACATTTCATTTATAAGCACATTACTAAGAAAAAAAACCATCAATATATTCTGTGAATTGAGACACTCTCCTCTTTCAAATAAAATCTGTAATTAAAATGGATTTAAAAGACTAATCACAAGATATGAAAACAAAGCCATCTGCAACAGAAAAAAAAATCCCATTGATGCCAATTTTTATCTTTTGTCCACAGTGGAAAGCTTTTGACTTTTGAAAAAACAAAAGAACCTCAAAAGCAATAATGAAAAATACTGAAGAGTCTAATTACGAATCCTGTGATGCATATGGTGGAATCAGCCACGCTGAATTATCTCACAAAGAGATTTCAAATCTGACTTATAAGCATCATTAATGATGTGTTTCAACGGTAATAGTTAAATATTCAGATATGATCTTTCTTAAAGAGCCAATTCAACAAAACTGTTGCTCCTGTTATTCCTATTGTACGCTGTCTCCATAATTATTAGGACAAACTCCGGGCTATCTAGAATAGCTGTCACGTTCCATCCTTGGAACCCCAGAACCTGCACTTAGCATTCATTGTCTGCAACCAGCTTTCATATCACAACAGACATTCTGGAACTCCCCTAGTGGCTTGCTTCAGGAACTGCTCTTTCTGATCCAGCACTGGTTCAAGTATACAAGTAGTTAAAACACCAAGCACGTCACACCACACACCAAAATAAAGGCACCACGCCCACCTCTGATCCTCGCTTCATCATTGTGCTTCATTCCCCACAGAGAGAAGTGCTGTGCTCTGTGGCTCCTGTATAACCCCAGTCTTGTCTGGAATCCCTATTCCAATATCTGCTCCTGTATTTCAAACCACTCACCAAATCCTTGGACTCCAGCAACCGCACTTACCATCTTCAGTAATCTGATCAGTCTGTTTTTCCATCCACCTCCACCCATTCCTGTCTCTGTGCGGTATACTGCACTTGGGCTCAACCATCCCCCTCATACTCTGGTGCCACCCCGGTACCAGTACGTGACAATAGCTTGAAAGACCTCAAAAGCTTGGAACCGGTTAACATTTGCTTTAGCTATATATGTATAAAAGGAAAAGTCTTGACTGACTGATTGATTGAGTTATCAACGCCCACCTCAAACAGTTTAACATAGGTATGTGAAATTTTGAAGGTACATTGTTTTTATGACATAGGCACCCACTAAGGAAGGATTTTTGGAAATTCCACCAATAAGGGGGTGAAAAAGCGGTGGTGAATATTTTAGACGGAATACCTATATTTCAAAAACCGAAGAGGTTACAGGGGTGAAAATTGGTATTTACAATTTTCTTGAAAAATAAAAAAACACATATTTTACCATTTTTTCCAAAATCCAGTTAAGGGGTGAAAAGGGAGGGGGGTTGAATACTTTTATCAGTATACCTATATTTCAAAAACCAAAGATGTTACAGGCATGAAAATTGGTATTTACAATCTTCTTGAAAAATAAAAATAACAGGTTTTACCATTTTCCAAAAATCCAAGTGGGGTGAAAAAGGGGGTGAATATTTTAAATAGTATACTTACATTTCAAAAACCGAAGATGTTTCAAGTGTGAAAGTTGGTATTTACAATCTACTTAAAAACTAAAAAAATATATCCTTGTTCTACCATTTTCTGAAAATCCAAGTAAGGAGAAAGGGGGGTGAATACTTTTATCAGTATACCTATATTTCAAAAAACAAAGATGTTACAAGAGTGAAAATTGGTATTTACAATCTTCTTGAAACATAAAAAAGCATGTGTTTGTACCATTTTCAGAAGTGGGGGGTGAAGAATGGGGGGTAAATATTTTAGACAGGATACCTATATCTCAAAAACAGAAGATATTACAGATGTCAAAACTTGTATGTAGAATCTTCATGAAAAAAAAATGTGTTTTACCTTTTTTCAAAAATTCAGGTAAGGGAGGGTAAAATATTTAAACTATATAATTAAAAAGGATAAACAGGGTATACGCTTCTTGATCCAAGGAGAAATCTGACTGTCATTCTGGGGTCAAGAAGGAATTTTTTCCCAGTAGGTTGCATATTGGCGAGCGCTTCAGACAGCAGTAGGTGATGTGTGAAAGGCTGAACCTGATAGGCTGACAAAATACATGTGTCCATGTAACTATGTAACTATGTAACTATATATAAAAAACTGAAGATGTTATAGATACGAAAATTGGTATTTAGATTCTTCTTGAAAAATAAAAAAACTTGCGTTCTACCATTTTACGAAAATCCAGTTAAGGGGGGGGTGAAAAGGGCTGTGAATTATTTTATCTGTATACCTATATTTCAAAAACCAAAGATGCTACTGGTGTGAAAATTGGTATTTACAATCTTGAAAAATAAAAAACACATGTTTTACCATTTTCTGAAAGTCCAGTTGATACACTATATCAGCAGATGAGAGGAATACCGTTACTTTACACAGCTCCTCTGATAGCCAGGGTTCACACACTCCATCACTGCTCTAGCATGTCAGCTTCCTTCTCACAGGCAGGCCTCACATACACCCTCAATGCTCCAGCGTGGGAGCACTTGTGATATTATTGTGGAACCTCAACTCACCTAAGATCTTTAATGGCACCAGATTGCACTCTTCGGAAATGTGATTGAGGCTACAGTGCTAACCGGTTCTGGCTGGGGGGAGTCGGTGTTCATACCACGAATACCTCTTATACCTTCAGAATATGCGTTTCAATTCAAAAGACTTCAGTTCACCCTAAAGGTTTGTTTTGCGATGACCATCAACAAGTCTCAGGGACAGACTTTGAAGGTAACGGGTATTGACCTAAGGGAAGTCTGCTTCTCACATGGGCAGTTTTACGTTCCCTGTTCCAGAGTGAGCTCACCTAACTCTGCTGACCCTAGCACCTGACAAAACCACTAATGTAGTTTACAAAGAAGTACTCAAGTAGTTTTTTTTCTATATTCCAAATGCCAAAAAGCAAAATTAAGTTTTTTGTCTGTCTCATTGTTTGTATTTACAAAACAAAAAGAAAATTCATGGCTGTATATGAATAAAACAACTATGTTTTGTAGCCAATACGCCCTGACGAAAGTCTGCAATAAACATTACTTATTACTTTAAGACATCAACCGTTAAATTATATTTCGTACAGTTTGGACAAAAAACTCATGTTTCTTTTAAAAACAGTTGTAACAAATCCCAAAATCCACGCAAGCGATTCTGCTGACAAAATCTAGCAATATATACATCAATAATAGCTTTATTGCTACTAATGAGTACTCACCAGGAGAAATCCTGCAATATACGGTAGTTCCTCTTATTTCCTCACACACGAAAGGCAGTGATATGAGTATTAATAAAAGAGCAGGTGGACAACTATGACTACCCTGGACTGTAAGATGGGGTTAAATTGCCATGGAGGCCAAATGGCTGATGAGTAATTAATATTTTGTAGTCTATGATCTCTTATGCTGCCCAATATGAGTCCTGAACTACAAATAATAATAATAATCCGTGTGGCTTATTTTGGGTATTCTTTAGATATTGTTGTGTTTATCAACTGGCCTTATTTTTTTGCAAAGCAGAACTGTTGTTTCTAATTGATGTTATGAAACATGTGGTTTCCTGCCCGCCCTCAGCCTTAAGATCAATTTTTCGACAGGTGCATGTTTTTTAATGAGTACTAATTAACTATTTAGTCAGAGTTATACAAAACAAAACACAAATTCGTATTAGCCAGGTGGTTGTGACCTGTGGATAGCCTGTAGCCATCTCTCTAATTATCTCCTGAATCGAACTGAAATAATAGAAATATACACACAGTTATCATTAAGTAAGCAAGATTATTACTTTTTATGTTACAAAAGCCTTAGCTGTTTCCTGGTGGAACCTGTTTATATTCTGAAATATCACTGATTCTTTGTGTCATTCGGGAACCATGCCGAGGATAAATGATGGGGCTAAAAGAAATCAGAGTGGACGGCTGGAAAAGAAGCCCTATGTCTCCATCTTGGGCAGATAGATACATACATACATAGATACATAGATACATACTATATATATATATATATATATATATATACTGTATATATTGATATCTATTAGCAGACTTGCAACAAAAACTACATCCGTCAGATATCAGAGAACCACAATCTTTCAGCCATGATGAGTTGACTGATTTGATTTCCACCAGGAAGTGGCAATAGAGTTAAGCTTCAAACCTCTCCACATAACCAAGGCGACATACATGCCGTAATAAAGAAAAAGCAATGTGTGACACCGCAATATGCAGCACCTTCTATTGATGTTCATACATAGCATGGCAGCACCTTTGCAGAATCAATCTCAATGTTTCAATGGCTCTTGATTGTGTTTAATCATTTTCTCATAATGATTTTAGGAAGAGTTTATTGACACAAAATAAGTCTGGATGCAAAGAACAAAAGCAAATCCACTGATATATGTATATGCCTACATAGATAAACTTGTAGGATAAAAGAAGCTAGATTATGAAGTTGTTGCCTACCTTATCAGGATAGTTATCCTATGGGCAGGGTCATCTCTTCCTCATGTATCATTATTACGTCTCATGTTTGTGCTCCCCCATTGTAAAGTGCTACGGAATCTGCTGGCGCTATATAAATGACTGTAACTTATATTATACACTTATGACTTGCCAACTTTTGCTTCATTGATGATGATGATGCCCCCAAAAGTTGTGTGTCCTCTCAATGGTCAATCATGCCAAGATGACCAGTTACCTGGCTGAGCAGCCAATCAGGGCTGGTCATACATGAGAGCTGCATTAGCAGTCTTGTAGGGGTTACAAAGCCCTGATTTTAACCATTTCAGCATGGCAAGCACCACTAAACAAGTTATGGTGCATTTCCCTCAGTCCTCTCAAAATGTTGGGTAACAGCCTAGGAATGCCAGGTGAATGGGGGGACTAAAAGAAACCAAGGTTACATGAGGAAATCATGAAACTTGTTAGGACTATCCTAGGTAAAATAAAAAGGGGGATAATTATTAACCTCTGATGACCCCCACACTGGTTGTCTTTACACACCCTTCGACACACACCCCATTACTTTGACTACAATTCTAAAATGTTCCTCATGGATCAATCAGCTTGCCAAGGCACTCCATAAACAGCAGTTTGGATGACAGTCCTCTGTTGATCAATGTATGCAGAAGCATTGAGAGACATTACAGAAACGGCTGGACAACCATCCAGCATCTCCTTAAATTATGTCATTATGCAACTGTTACTTTACATCCCGACCCAAAACCTTTCCAGCAGCCATTAATTGACCGCTTTCAGAGTGGTGGGGAGAATGTCACTTTGAAGGTCTATCACAGATCCCATGGACAGCTGGGGAGGGACAGGACGACACACTATTACCAGCTAAATTATCCCAAGTCTTCATGGTGGCTAGAGGGTCCCTTTAATTGTGTGAATTTGCATCCGTGTGCAAACTGTATTTACTTAACTGCAGTAGTGTCAGGGATGGCGCCGGGGTGATACCGAGGTGGCATGATACTGAGCCCGGGATGCAGTGATACACCAATACAGGGGTCTGCGGTGACTGGTTAATTGCTGCAGGAGGCAGCAAAACAATAGCATTGGAGCAGAGGGACAGGACACGTAGAGGGCTTGATGAAGGGGAAGCAGGAAACAAACCAGGACAATGGGATCTTGGGCACACACTGGATACTGGAGGGTATGGAGACACAGGGAAGGTTGGTATCAACTAGGGATGAGCCGAACACCCCCGTGTTCGGTTCACATTCGAACTCAAACAATTTCAAAAGTTTGAGTTCGAACTCGAACTCGAACCAAACTCAATGCAAGTCAATGAGACTCAAAAGTTCGATTTTTAGAGTGCCCTCCAAGAGGGAATATATGCAAGATATTTGCCATAAAAGTTGTATGGGGGTCTGGGTAGTGCCCTGGGGGACAGGAAACAAGGACAAAAAGTTAAAAAAAATATGTTTTTAAAGGAACAGTGAGTCTTCCATAAAATAAGGGTTAAAAATAAAAACGAAAAATTCCTTCAAATATCGTGCCTAGGAGGTCCCCATAACCTGCCCGTGAAGTGGCAGATTTGTAGGATGTATAGAAACATTGCCTTCAGAGACCCACACACGATACCTAGCCACCCTTAAGGGGTTAAAATGCACAGGGACTGGCTACTATCCTGTTAGATGAGGGAATGTATTATATGTATAAAGCAAGGTATATATGACAATGGATAGTCAGAGACTCTAGGGACTCAGCTTGTACGCTTTATGATAGACATTTTCACGTTGTGTTGTGTTACTAATGCAGAAGCAGCAAGCCCTTCCACCACGCTTGCACCAAAACTATAGATCTAACACAATAATAATTGTATGCTCACATAGGCCCTTCGGGAGAGGTACATGACATACAAATACTGGAATATCACGTTTAAATCTAAGGAGTGTGATAAAGATTTTATTAAGCCCTTGATGACAAATAACGTAACATCTACATCATTAATGATTGGCTTTACAGAGCCCTGGTCCTTAAGGGGTTAAACAACATATCAGAGGATCATGTAGTAAAAATGAACACTTCTTAGAATTCAGAAGCACAGTGTTCATACATATGCAGGAGCCACACTCAGTCTGCAGGCAATGTATCAAATTAACGAGACCAGACTAATTAGAAGCACATGTTATTTCCAAACACTAATTAACACCTGTTGTTTACACCGTTTGAGGGCCCTGCTGTAAGCACAGGTCATTTAGAGGTGAGAATCTTTGCACCTAGACAATGACATTAGGCAGACTGTAAAGCATGCTTTCCTTGTAAGCTAGAAAATCCACATCACCCATTGCAGCATTTTAAAGATGAAACACACAGGCGGCACAAAAAATCCTATGCAAGCCTCATGCACTCTAAGCACATGTAATTTTGAGGTGTGAAAGTTTCAGAAAAATGTACACGTGTGCAAATAGTTTAAATAAAGCCAGAATAATTTTATGACAGTCACATTTGTCTGACAAACAGATAATACATTACGCTGCAGCATGTGTTGACATATGTTGGTAGATGTATGTAATGTGTGTTATGTGTATGTAACATGTTTATGCTATTATACATACCGCTTCTTGACGACGTACACAGTCCGTCCATTGCTAATCATCGCCCACATGCGTGCCTTCTTGCCCTGGATAGTTTTTTAATTCAATATCTAATAAACCGTTGCTTATAGTATTCTGCAGTAAAGAGTCTCTTTATTTCTAGATTTTTTAGTATTTTTTATACTTTTTTCAAAATTGTTTTTTTTTTCGAACTCGAACAGAACACGCCAAAAAGTTTGAAGTACGCGAACTTTCGAACTGCCAATGTTCAAGTCGAACTCCGAACTGATCGAACCGAACAGATCATCCCTAGTAGCAACGGTTTGGTTCAGGAAATCACAGGAGAGCCACAGCATAGGTACTCTCTCTCTGGAAGACGTTTATTAATGCAGGAGCAAGGAGCAGAGGGCGGTGTGGTACTTTTATTTCAGGTGAGTCACATGACATGATCTACTGTGTGTTTTAACTGTTTGATTGACAGAACTGGTGCTGGATCTCAGTGCTGGAAATGAGCAGCAGAGGAATAAAACAGGACTTGAAGAGGGCTGCCCAGACATGATTAAGGAGCCTGACAAGTTGACTTCTTTTTCCATTGGCCAAGTTATCTTAACTTTAGTTTTTACAAAGGAATGTGAGTAGTATTGCTGTTAAATACTTTTTAGGTCCCACTCACTATATTGGGCTCCAGGTCTCACTTCCAGTATACAGTATAGTAATATTACGCAAAATGTTGAAATATGCAAAACAAAAATAGGGTTAGTCACAAAGTTATTGTTGGATATTTTCTAGGGAACTGACGGTTTTGCAATAACAAAAGAATTCTAGCTCAAATACGTAAGCCAAAATTGTGAAAGTCCCATGGTAAGTTCCCACAAATTCACAGTTAATTGAAACAGAATGTGTAAGCAAAAGCAAACTAAACAAGTATCAAGTTTTAAAATGTCAGATCATTTAACAGCAGATGACTAATTATGTGCAAAAGGGCCACCTTGCCTAGGACGCCTCACTGCTCAAACGTCCACGTGCTACACGTCGTTTCCTCTGCCTTCAAGAATAAACGAGCGATAATAGAAACATAGAAACATAGAAAAATGTCGGCAGATAAGAACCTTTCGGCCCATCTAGTCTAAGATAGTCTAAGATAATTATGAATCATCATGTGGAAGACAAGTCTCTATACTTGGAGATATAAAGAAGATATACGTTTACTTTGTAATCTGGGTTCCAGAATGTCTGATTACCGAATCGTACCATCGATTTATAGTTATCAGGGAGGCCACGAAAGACATATGACTTCATCATAATGCACATGAAACCATTAATGATTTTTTTTTTAAGTAGTACACACAAGGGCATTATAATCCTTTAATATAAGACCATTACAGGGGAACAGTGGAGCACCACATTATGATGTTTCTTCTGTGAAATGACATCATATTCCCTGGCACACAAACTCACAGAGCGATCAATACATAATGAGTTCAAATAGATGCTGCCCATACGTTTGATTCCACATGCTGCTGGCTACAGGCAAATTCAAAGGACACAGAAAAATGTTTTCAAAAACATCTTATTACAACTTATATCATTTTACTTTGGCCATGGCTCCTTACAACAACTACATTCAAAAATAAAACACTAAGGGCACTGTTCCCTAGTGAATGCTAACTGTAGCATTTGGGTGTGTAAGCTTTAGCGTCAGGTTTAGTGACTTTAACGCATGCCACCCATATGTACCTTCCGAACGCTAAACCTAAAATTCGTTATCGCATTGGTGATTGCCCTAGCTTGTGTGAGCTTACTGTACTTTGCGCACCCTATGCATAGCAGAGGGCGCTCAATCAGTAATTAGCATTAGGTAAGGTATTACAAAGTCCTAACACTAATTACTGCACCGATACGGTAATGAAAAAGATAACAACAACTATAAGCCGGTGCTAATTGACTCCGCTTCTGCAGTACCAGTTAACACCAGCTAAAACACCCCCAATAAATCAGATACTCACCTCTCATCCTGCGGAGAGAACGGTAGCACGATCGGCCGCTTCTGTCCACCGGGAGCACAGTGAAACTGGGGAGAAATAGTTCCCGGTCTCCCTCCACGAATCATTCTGCAACCCTGCATGAACTCGCGACAGCGAGATCTCGCAGGTCTTGTGGCCCGGCAGTACAACCCTCCATGGAGTCCTATGATTCCAGGAATTCACTTAATTTAATCTTAAATTCATGAAATTTATTACGTTACCCTTTTTTAATTTAATATAAATACACACGATTATACAAAAAAATTGCTGAAAAAAAAATCTGTTTCAGTGTCAGTATTGGTTTTCGACCGAGTGCATCCTGTAATTTCGGTTTCAGTATCGGTCCAGAAATGTAATTTCGGTGTATCACTACTTTTAGGGCTAGGGTTACAATTAGGGTTAGGGTTAACCCTAACATTCTGCTTCATTTTAAGGCAAGAGATTCTGCATCTTCTTTTAATGCAATCAAATTTTAATTGAGATGAAACCAAATCACAAAAGTCCTGTTTGCAGTAATTTCCCTATGACAGTAGAGTCACTAATCCTTGATTCTAAAGATCAGGGATCTTACATTTCTAGTATTTAGAATAAAAATCTAGACAAACAAACATTGATATACTTTTTGTTACGTGGGGTCCTATACCCACGTGCAGAATGCTCCCCTCGCCGTCAGTATCCCAAAGGAGTACTGATTCTGGCCCAAAATAAAGTCAATAACCGGAGCTCCTTGCAGGGTGAAAAACAGACTGGGAATTACTTTATTTTGGGTTTACAGTTACAAACATATAAAGGTAAAACACACCCCAATGTTTTCATGCTGAATAGCCTCCCAGTGGCTACCCCATCCACTTTTAGGGTTGGCAAGACAAAGGCTAAAGCAAGGAGGGAGGGAGAACTAGTTTAAGCAAGATCCTGGAGGTTGGAAGTGGTTTAATGGAATCCTGGGGAAAATAAGGAATCAACTGCTTACAGATACATATGGGAAACAACACAGTGTATACAACAAGACACTACAATAAACACACCAGGGAATAACAATATAACACATCAGGGAATAGGGCACATAAAACACAAACACCCTGCACCTAGAACTGCAGGCATGGCGTATAGGAGAGGGCTGGGAAACAACATAAAATAACAGGCCTGCACCTTCCAAACGTATCTCTCTCTAGGACTAGGTCCATGTACCCCAAGTCTCAAGTGGCTACTGTCACACTTTTTGTTCTTCAAATCGTTCCACACAGAAGGATTTAAGCTGGGAATATCTCACAACCTGTGACCACTTTAAGTGGAAAATTTATTAGAACAACATTCTAAATAATAAAACTAAAATATCCCTTGTGATGGCGTACTGTCAAGGTTCTATTTTATAGAAATAAACAATTATACACAGTGCACATATGAAAAACCCTGTATAAAAAATATTTGTGTCCCTTCTGCGTGACTCTGGCTTGGAACCTAAATCACCACTAACTTTAATTTAAAAAAAAATAGTTTCGGAGCAGGTTTTAAATTTGATTACAAAAGATGCAATGCTATGTAAAGCATTCTTGTGCATCATTTGACTTGATTTCACGATCTGTTTTCTATACTTGATATCATCATTTATCATTCAGAAAGAAGGTAAATCATAGCATGCATTCGCAAACTAAAATCAATAAAGTAGTTGATGAATCTATTGTCCAAGTTACTTCGGCGCTGTGTCTGCTGGCATGGCATCGAAACAATTAAGCGATGTTTTTCAAACATTAGCAAGGAGATGTTACAAAGTGGCAAGCAGCAAACGGAGGTAAAATTCAGCTTTTCTGTGCTAGAATTGAAATCCTTTGCTTTCTCTTTGGAAAATTGGTTAAATTAGTATCGTAAAAGCATCAATTTTCAGCTCTAACATATATGACATAATTCAGCTGCTATCTGAAGACAATAATGAATCACTTACAGTCTTCCACAAGGTAAATTGAGAGTAGCTTCTCTCGCCTTCTTGTTGAAAGTGTTTGCTTTATCAATTGGATTAGAGATTTTCCATATACCATAGTCAGCCTGACAATCATCTCACAATGAAATTGCAATAGTGCTTTTTCAGCCAATCCCTGTTTTGCTGGACTCAAATGTTTTCCGATCACTCTTGTCAAAAAGAAAACCGAAGATGCAGACAATGAGACATAATAGCCCATAAGGATTGGTGACCCTCCCTAGCTCCATTAAAGTTCTCAGAAATCATAAGTATAACGATCATTTTCCTGTTCATTCCAATGAATATTACTGAAGGGACACTCTGATCCAGACCACCTTCTCCTGAGCTCTCATCACTTATTTTAACCTTTGAGAGATATTTATTTACTCCTTCTTCCAGTGCCTGGTTCCTTCGGTGTTGGTCCTCCAGATCACCTCCACTCAGAGTGCAGAACCAGCCTTCCAGATAACACAATAGTTGGTGAGCAGGACAAGTAGGCAACAGCCTAAAGCCTTGCACCCAATAGAGCCCCCCACTGCCTGCAATCGTGGTGGCCAGATGAAGCCATTACAACTGCCTCTACACTGATTAGTTGATCTTCTTTTTAGAGTCATCTGAAATGAAGAAGCAGCTTAGAGACACAAACTGCTATAACCCACTTTTGTCCACAACACATATACATAACATCACTTCATACACATACATCTCAATATTCACATACTTCATTTTGAGCTCAAAAGCAAAGATTAATTTTGTCTCAGACTCAGATACACACATGTCACTCAAATGCTTGGTCCCTGGTGCTCACACTCACCATTGAGATCTCATTTCTGCAGCTGTCTGAGGTTACCCAGAGGCCTACACAACTGCGCATTGCCTTTACCAACCCTCTATGATCCATGCTGCTGCTTGAAGCTCAGAGTGGCTGCAAGGGACATCCCTGGCTTCATGCCACTTGTTCTGTTCAGGGGTTGAAACAGAAATTGTTCCTATGCATCTCCCATCCTGTGCAGGGCTTTGTCAGTGCATAGGTATACAAGCAGTTCACCTTCTGTTGGGCAGGCCAGAAAAAAAGAGTTTCTTTGTGCCCCTCTGGCCAGTGCGCTCTAAGGCAACAGCCGACTTGACGTTTGGACGCCCCCTGCCCGATGTGCCAGGAAAGCTATGACAGCCTTCCTTAATGATAATTGAAAGGTCTCAATATTCTACGGGCTCTATTACATTCTTTGCACAAAAACGCTCGCGCAGCGCTATTTTTTTTGCGTTAGCGTTAAACGTTAACGCGCGTAAATTAACGCTGGTATTACAATCCGAGCGCATTTTTTCATCTGTCAAAAAATACCGCGTGTAAAAAAGAAGCGCAAAAAGGCACACGCATTAACGCTGCGTGCAGAAATCGGTGTGCGGACAGTTTTTTCACGCGATTCAGCCAATCTGAATTAAGAACCACAATTGTCGCACATTAAGTTCTTGCGCCTGTCAAAATCAATCTGAGTGTATATGCTGCAGCAATAATAAAAACACGCACAACTTCTCCATTTTATTGTTTGGGTATGCGTAGAATGTGTAACTATACATTGCTGTATTTTTTTTTTTTCGGGCTGGTGTATTTGGTTTCGGCCAGAAGGTTCAGATTTGCAATTACCACCAGCTTTTAAAAGACGTTAAAATTCTGCGCGCAAACGGTGTCCGTTAAAATTTGCGCTAAGATTGTAATACCATCCACGTACCAGCCCACAAACGCATTTGCGCTTACAATGTTAAGTATAGGACGCACAAAGTACATTATGCTCGCAAAGGGTTTGCGCAGATCCACCCGCGGTAGACGTTAACGCGCATTTTTTGCGCAGACATTGTAATACGACAAAGTGTTTTTTCCCCTCGCGTTAATGCGTTTTTGCGCACGCGTTAACGTTTGCGCGAACAAAGTAATAGTGCCCTACATCAATGTGTCAAGAGACCACAAATTGATTGACAATGCCTGGGTAGCTGGTTTGATAGGGATTTATGCAAAATCACGCTTGCTAGTTGTTTAGGCCGTGTGACAGTTTAAGATTCCCTTTAAGGCACAGATTCATACAGGTCTATTCAATAAAGGTGGAACTCAGGAGAATTGACTGGAGAGGTGAAAATTCTAGGTCAAAATAGCCAAACCAGAACAATTCTCCAATTTATCTCACTTTCCAAATCGGCTATTTGGTCTAGATTATTCTCTGCTCCTGCCAATACTTCAGAGTGTTAATGTTTGTTGAATAGACCTGATAGAATGTATTCACAGCATACAGGAACACTATCACAATAATGCATATCATTCACAACAACCATATCCTGTGTATCCCATCCATCCCCTTTTCCTTACATTGTATTGTAAGGCTAAGGTCAGACAAAAGCAGTTTTAACGTGCGTTTAGCCGCACGAAATCACGGCCGTGCTAGCAGCAAATGACGTCCAATGCCGGGGAACATACGACGAACGGCCGCACGAAAGTTCGTCCGCGCAACGCAAGTGGCAAACGAACGCATTTTTTCGAGAACGTCAAACCGCTACTACTGACGTACAGAGTGCGCTGCGGCCGCATAGCGGCGTGTGTGTGTGATTAGGAGACGTCAGACGCTGCACACGTCCGGCCAACATAACGTCCAGACGCAAAAAGTGTTTTATTGATGATCCGTACAAAATCACGGACGTAAATGCGCATCGTATGACCGCTATCGCGTATTCCGTGAAAAAATTCGTCCATTCGTTCGAACGCACTTTTTCACGGACAACGTGAAAAATGCGTTCGTCTGACCCTAGCCTTAGACCCCATCATTCAATAACACACTGCTTGTGACTCTCCACTGTAGTCCAGCCGAGTCACGACATTGTTAGCAACTGCCCATGCAACCAATTCTCTTCCACCGCATGCAAAAGAGATGCACAATACTTTTAGCCAAGAGAAGTTGAACAGAAGCAGCGCAATGTTTATGACTAGTTCCTCACAGGAAATGGAAAGCTTAAGAAATGGCAACGTGATTCATTTGTACAGAATGCCTAACCACTGCAAGTGCGTGGGGGGATTTCCTTAAAATGAAGCAACACTCCACATTGAAAATGATTAAAGTATGGGAATATTATTCTATTCTAAAAGGGACACTGACACTTACATAAGCTGTAACTAGATTACCTGTGCATTACAAAGAAATCCACCTTATAAATCACATGCTGTTTTTTTTTATTTGGTTTAAGTAATTGCATGAAAAAAAAGAAAAAAAATAGATTTAGGTTTTTTATTTCCTGTTTCCATTTTGTGGATTTTTCCCCACGATGCAACATTTAACAAAAGTTTTACTTTGTGGCTGTGCCTTATCCTATAGCAGTTTTTTCCCAAACCTGTCCTCGGGACCCTCCGCCTCGCCAGGTTTGACAGATTTCTGAAGCACAGCACAGGTGATATGATTTGCTGTTCAGTGATTGCAGGGTTCAGGCTGCTTTTCCCTAAATGTGATCTGCAAAATCTGGCCTGGTTGAGGGTCCCGAGGACAGGTTTGGGAAACACTGCTATACAGTATTTAACAGTCTGTGGAGTGGAGATAAGGCAGCAGGGGGTTTATTGTGTTCTCCAGACTACGCAAGATAAGCAATGGCAGCTGAATGATATAAAACAGGGAGATTTAAAGACTTCTAATCTACCACCTGGTAATGTCCTTTGAATACATCCCACACAGTACAATGCTTTGAGTCAGTGATCAACCCATGGACTCCATTATATGACCAATGCCACACAGTGAGGAGCAAGTGGTGGAAAGATACTGGGGCTGGGGGGGAAATTACAACACAAATGATCACACAATGATTGCACCCAGTGACACATATACAGGGCTATTCAGAAAGAGGTGAAAACCTTGAGAATGACTGGAGAATTGAAAATTCTAGGTCAAAATTACCAAACCAGAAAAATTCTCCCATTTATCTCACTTTCCAAATCGGCTAATTGGTCTAGATTGTTCATTCTCCTGGCAATTCTCAAGGTTTTCACCTCTCTCTGAATAGCCCTGATAGAGTAAAATATTTTCTTAAAAAGACATAAAAAAGAAAAACAACATGTAAAATATTAGCAACATAAACTAAACACAATAAACACATTAAGGACACTTCAGGCACTATTACACTCTTCGCGCACAATTTTGTGCATGCGCAAAAATGCATTAATTAACGCGAGGAGAAAAAAACCTTCGTGCTGAATGTCGTATTACGATGTTCGCACACAAAGTGTGCATTAACGTCTAACGCAAGTGACCTTGCGCGAACCCTGCAGGAGCGCAAGTTCGTGCGTGCATCCCATACTTAACATTGTGAGTGCAAATGCGTTCATCCGCTGGTACGTGGATGGTATTACAACCGATGCACAAATTTTAAGGGACAGCGTTTGCGCTCATAATTTTAACGTCTTTTAAAAGCTGGTGGTAATGGCAAATCTGAACGTTCTGGCCGAAACCAAATACACCAGCCCGAAAAAAAAAATACAGCACAGTATAGTTACACATTCTACGCATACCCAAACAATAAAATTGAGTGGTTGTGCGTGTTTATTATTGCTGCAGCATATACACACAGATTGATTTTGACAGGCCGAAAAAACTTAACGGGAGACAATTGTGGTTCTTAATTCTGGTTGGCTGAATCGCATGAAAAAACAGTCTGCACACCGATTTCTGCGCGCAATGTTAATGCGCCTGCGTTTTCGCGTGTATTTTTTACGCGCGATATTTTGGACAGATGAAAAAATGCGCTCGGATTGTAATACCAGCGTTAATTTATGCGCGTTAACGTTTAACGCTGCGCGCAAAACAAATTGCGCTGCGTGAGCGTTTTTGCGCAAGGAATGTAATAGAGCACTTCATGTTTCGGTGGTAACGTCCCTTTAATAGAAGTGATGAAGAACATAGCATACAAACATATAAAGAATGGATAGTTGTTTTTTAGTTGACTGATTTCGCTAGTAGATTGGTCTCATGTGATATATTGCCAAAACATTATGATTCAGACTTAGCGGCATAGGAGAAATTCAGAAAAATGTTACGGATAGGAAAATAGGACAATGTGAAACAATTACTATAGAAATCTATGGATTCAGCAGGGATGTTTTATTTGTTAACCCCTTTAGCTATACGGTTACCCAAGCTGTGTCTGACAAGTACAACTCGGACACTTCTGTCTGGTTGAAATTGTCCTGTTGAATGGAGTACTAGGAAAAGAGGTGTGATATAAAGGGTTATTCACAGAGCACCGGAATGTTGCTGACATTTCGGTGCTCTGTTGCTCCCTGCACTTCGGAGAATCCCACCCTGCGGTGAATTCAGCATTCACCATAGGGTCCCTGGAATGCAGGAAAAAGCAGCCGAAAGAAAAGAACAAAAATCAGCAAAACTGACGAAACGATAATTTCGGCAGTTTTGTAGCTGCCGAAAAGGTAACAAAAAAATATATATATATACAAATGAAAGTGTCAAAATTGAAACGTTGTTTGCAAAAAAACTCCTGAACGAAAATGTCTTGAATCAACATATAAGGTCCTATGAATGATAATAAAAAGGTCTGTTACCAAAAAAGAGAAACTGCTATTAACCCTGCGGATGACGTGTGGGGAACGTCCTCATTGACTCCCGCTTTAGGCTAGGGTCAGACGAACGCATGTTTCACGTCGTCCGTGAAAAAGTGCGTTCGAACGAATGGACATATTTTTTCACGGAATACGCGATAGCGGTCATACGATGCGCATTTTCGTCCGTGATTTTGTACGGATCGTCAATAAAACACTTTTTGCGTCTGGACGTTATGTTGGCCGGATATTAGCAGCGTCTGACGTCTCCTAATCACGCACACACGCCGCTAGCGGACCCAGCGCACTCTGTACATCAGTACTAGCGGTATCACGTTCTCGAAAAAATCTGCTTGTTTGTCGCTTGCATTGCGCAGCCGCACTTTCGTGCGGCCGTACTTCATAAATTGGCCATCATTGGCTGTTATTTGCTGCTACTACGGCCGTGATAAAGTGCGGCTGCACGCGAGTTCGCACTGCGTTCGTCTGACCCTAGCCTAATTCACCTCTCTTCTCCTGGTCCCGCGGTGTTCTGACTTCCTCGAAGTCAGATGCCGCTTTTAAAGGCCCTCTCGAACGTAATGACGTCATCGCGATGGACGCGATGATGTCATTTTCAGGAGACCCCCCGGCAAAGCCTGGAGATCATCTGAAAGGGATGGGGGATCCTTTCGGATCCCTCTTCCTCCCGATCGGGAGGACCTAGCGGGACAAGGCAGGCACCACTTAAAAGGTGAGGGTTTCCCATATAGCGGCCTAGCTCCGGTGGGGGGCCGCCATCTTGGATGGCGGCTCCACCTCTGGCTCTCCTCTTCACCTGACGTCGTCATGCATGGCGCGATGATGTCAGTTAGCTGGGGAACCCCTAGTTGAGCGGGGATTTCCCAAGGAAATCCCCTGGTGGATCCTTTGAACCCCCATATCTCCCAAACAGTGGCAGCTAGGTGGGTCATGTTTAGTATCATTTGGAAGGCCAGAGCCTTTCCATTGGCCTTTCCAATGATACCAAACAGGACCATGATTAAAGTAGAAAAAAAATAAAAACAATAGTAATAAATAAAAAAATAAAAAATTAAATTAAAACGTGTTTTTTTTGTGTGTGTTATTTTTATTAAGGCAGCAATATTGTTCCCATTTCAATTTTATTGTGAACAATGATGCTGCACTAATGATTTTTGTCTATGGTTTGCATTTGCTGAAAATCACGTAATTCCCCCCCAAAAAATTTAACGAGTCCCCATTTCTAATTTCTTTAACAAGTGCACCCCATAGAAAATTTAACCGCAAAGGCTCGGATGATAAAATGTGAAGAAAACACTTTATACGCTGTAGATGATTAAACGTTTTTAGTTATAATATACAGGCAGGACATGATGTATATATATAATAATGACATATTATGAGTCTGCCGAAAAAAAGGATATATAATATGTTTGGGTCATATAATAAAACGTGGTTTCAAATCGCGTTTAAACATGATGAGCAAAAGCGGTAAAAATGAGCTCAGCATACAGACGTGTAATGGCTCAGCAGTTAAGGGGTTAAAAACAGAGAAAAAAAATCTCTAAAAAATCCTGGAAGATGCCTAAAAGATCCTAAAAAAATAAAAATAAAGAGACTTTTTGCTGCAGATTAAAAGAATAAACGGTTTATTAGAGATTGATGAAAAACAGAAACATTTTTAGTATTGAAGCCTATGGATTCGCCTGAATAAACCTGCCTAATGAAACCACCGAACATCAGGGCTTTTTTCTTACTTTTCTCTGCTGTTCGGTGTTCTCTGAATAGATTAGCCATTGCTTCTCTATGGAGATTTCTCTGCCTTCGAACAGGCACCGTACTTGCTGGCAATACGCCAAAATGTGGCGAACTGCCTGCTTTCTGAATAGCCGAATGGCCCCGAAATGGCACTGTATGGGAAAATTCACTGTTCGGTGCCATTTCAGGGCCAGATCGACTCTTTGTGAATAACCCTGATAGCGTTTCTAAATATATAACATGTTTACAAATAGCATAATGATACTTCTCTATACTGTATTTATTCCACAGCCCAAAAGATTTAGTAATACTAAATAAAAACACGCACACACACTTGATTGTTGGTTTTCACTTGAACATTGTGTAAAACAAGTTTGAGGCACACGTTGTTTTGATAAAACATTTAACAAAGTAAAACAATAAACATTTTACCTTGTGCTACAGAAGTATAATCTACAGCTAAACATATAACATTCAAGCAAACCCTCACGCTTATGACACCATTAAAAGGTTCAGTCCTAAAATGTCTAATGTTTGGTTGCATTGCAAGTATTTATTGGACTAAGTACATTTCACTGCACTGTATATATGAGCTGAATTTAAAACGTGCTGTATATTTCACCACCTATATTATATTATGTATCCAAAGAGGGATGTAGCCAGCTATTTGGACAAGACATGTCAACTTTAACAACATGAGCTAAGGGCAACTGCATCCCCAGTGTCTGTGGAATTTGAACAATATTTAATGAGGATGGGGATTACATATTTCTTGGTAACTTTTAGTGAAAATAAATTTTAAATAGTTGTCTGAATTCATTAACAAATACATATGAATGATCTGCATGAGCTCATTACAAATGGAGCAATAAATTCCTAGCGGTAAATCTTTACGGCGTGCATATTATTGCCAGTATTACAAGTGAACGACTGCTTTATTTATTTATTTAGAAACGAGAGTCAATGACACATGAATTAACAGGAAACATTGTGAACCTTCATACATATGATGCCCTAACCCTGACACAATAAGGCTAATGTCAGACGAGCTCATTCTGAGCACACTGTGCGCCCGTGCACAACTGACGTACTTTCTGACTGATGATACTGTAGACACCACACGGTCCATTTTTTTTGACTCATGTAGATGGGAAATAAAATTAATATGTAAAATGAAAAAAATTGATACATGATATGAAAAAACATTTTGTTCGTCAAAAAAGCTGGACGTCAAAAATGCAGTCCGTCTGGCTACGTTCCATCACCCACACACAAAGCTAAGCGGACGTGGCGCACTCTGTACGTCCGTCCTAGCGGTTTGACGTTCTTGCCTAAATTGCGTCCGGTGCCACGTGTGTTGTGCGTCCGCACTTCTGTGCGGTCGCACTTCGTGTGTGGGTCTCTATTGATCATAATTTTATGCTACGATGGACGTTAAAATGTGCGGCAACACGGACGTGATCACTGCGTTAGTCTGACACGGGCCTAAAACATGTAGATGTAGAGCACTCAGTGGACTTTAAGGGGACACTCTACACATCCTGGCCATTTTATCTTTTTAAAGCGGCCAGGCTGTGTGGAGTGCCACCCAACCCCTCTCTCCTGTCTGTTTTCGCAGGAAACGCGGTGTGAAGCAGAGGAGTTTCGTCTGCCCATCTGTGCAAAACCAGGTAGCTGGGATCTACAATTACCAGATCGGTCAATGGTGACAGACCGCCTGCAAGGTTCCTGAGAGAGGCAGCCAAAGAGTCAGTTCTGTACATGCATTTGCAGCTCCGATCCATCATTCTGCACAGATGCTACGGAATTTACGAATTTGTGAAACAAAACGCAATTAGAGGCTTTGGTTTCTGTTAATGGCCATTAAAAGATTAAGCTCACCCGCCGAACCTCAAAGGCACCTCTAGTGAGGGTGAGTCCTATCCACAAAATGAAGCCACAGGCTGCTGTGTAGCCAACCATAACTTGCCCATGCTGCTTGTCAGTTATGAGGTAGACTGGTGGGCTTATATTTAAGCTCCCCAGAAACAAAATCCGCCATCGGGGAAAAGGCGCGACTCCACCCCTCCTGTACTATGTATGTTTTAATGTACCTCCAGCCAGGTCATCATTGCAGCATGTTCCGCTCTGTGTCTTTGTTTTTTGATCCCAAGGCGGATTTTGTTTCTGGGGGAGCTTAAATATAAGCCCACCAGTCTACCTCATGACTGACAAGCAGCGTGGGCAAGTTATGGTTGGCTACACAGCAGCCTGTGGCTTCATTTTTAGATAGGACTCACCCTCACTAGAGGTGCCTTGACGTTCGGCGGGTGAGCTTAATCTTTTAATGGTCATTAACAGAAACCAAAGCCTCTAATTGCATTTTATTTCACACGGTATAATGGGAATAAGTGCAGATGACATTTTTTCTCCTTGTTAATGTACAAAATAACAGTACCGGCTGGATGGAGTAGAGGTAACATCACTGCTCTATAACCATGGAGAGAGACTGTGGAGACACAGGTTCAGTCCCCGCAAGAGCACCTCTCCAGTAAGTGTCCTTGGGCAAGACACCTAACGGTACATACTCGCCACCCAGGACATACTTGAAAACGAGAGAAATCTCAATGTATTTATTTATTTATTTATAAAGGATTTTAGCAGGAAGGATACATTGAGATTTCTCTCGTTTTCAAGTATGTCCTGGGTTCAAGAACATTGAAGTGTTACAGTTACAGAAATACAAAGTAATACAATGCAAGATATTAAAAAAAAACAACGCAAATATACAGATTAACAGAAAATAAATATGTAGGAAATATAGTCACTAGGTTACATGTTTACAGGTGCATTCTGTATTGAGGTATGTTAGTAAGGTGCTCTTGAGTGACTTAAGACTGGGGGAAGATTTGATGGCGTCTGGGAGGTTATTCCATAATTGTGGTGCTCTGTAGGAAAAGGAGGACCGACCCACTGTCTTTTTGTATTGTGGTATTGCAAGTAAGGTGCTGGTCCTGGATCGTAGGTTATAGGATGAGGGAGCTGCTGGGGGAAGCAGTCTATTCAGGTAGGGTGGCAGCTTCCCAGAAATGCTCTTAAACACCAGGCTGGAAAGGTGAAGGGTGCGTCTAGATTCCAGCGATGGCCAGTTTAGCTCTTTTAACATGTCACAATGGTGGGTCATGTAGTTACATTGTAATGCAAAGCGGCAGAATGAGTTATACAATGTAGTAAGTTTCTGAAGGTTTGTTTGCGGGGCAGCTGCATACACTACATCTCCGTAATCAATAGCCGGCATAAGCATTTGTTGTACAATCTGTTTTCTTACCGCGGGACTCAAGCAGGATTTGTTTCTGTACAGGGCACCAAGTTTGGGGTAAAGTTTAGATGAGAGTTTTTCGATGTGGGGGCCAAAGGATAGATTAGGGTCCAACCACATACCTAGATATTTGAGAGAAGTGACTGTGGTCAGCGTGCCATTTGATTTTGTCCCAACACATAGATGGGGATTTTGCAATTTGTGTAGTTTAGGTGCTGTTAAAAAGAGCATCGTTACAGTTTTGTCAGTATTTAAAAAAAGTTTGTTGTGTTTGATCCACTTTTCTACCTCTGTGAATTGTTCTTGCAGCACGGCCTCCAGCTGTGGGAGATTTGGTTTGCTGGTATAGATCACAGTGTCATCTGCGTACATATGTACAGTTGAGGCTTTGCAGACGTTGGGCAGATCATTTATGAATATTGTGAATAGCAAGGGGCCTAGTATTGAGCCTTGGGGTACACTGCAAGTGACTGGGAGCGGGAGGGAGGAGCTGCTAGAAATTGACACATATTGTGATCGGTCGGATACATATGATTGAAACCAGGTTAGCGTGCGATCACCAATGCCAGAGTTTTTAAGTTTTTCTAACAAGATGCCATGGTCTGCCGTGTCAAAGGCCTTGGCAAAATCAAGGAAGATGGCTCCAGTTAGGTTTCCTTGTTCCATCCCAGCCTGGATATCATTGCAGACTTTTAATAGGGCGGTTGTAGTTGAGTGATTTGGACGAAAGCCTGATTGATCCAGGGTTAAGTAGTTCCAATATTGATAATAATCACGTAATTGTGTGTAGACGCATTTTTCCAAGATTTTTGACATTACAGGGAGCAACGATATCGGACGGTAGTTGGATACCAAAGTACTGTCACCACTTTTATGGATAGGTACCACTCTTGCAGTCTTCCAGAGTTTGGGTATGTATCCAGTCGCCAGTGATTCATTGATTAGGGTTGTGACAGAGTTTGCAATTGCCGGTGCACTGATTTTCAGCAGCATTGCTGGTATTTGATCAGGTCCAGACTGGTATTTCATTTTTTGCTTACAGAGAAGTTTAGTAATGACACTGACAGGCACTGGTCTAAAACTGAATTCCTGTATCCTTCCTGGTAAAATCCTTTCTCCAAAAAAACAAAAACTTGTATCATTAAAAGACCTTGCCTTCTGCTATATGCAAACTATCGTCCAATTGAACCATTTATAGCCCAGTGTTTCTCATCGGGGTGACTATTGACTATTTATATGTTAAAGCAAGAGAACAGCATCTTTTTTTATCTTCTGCAGTTACAGCTACCACAACCATATGTATCATATCTCTCTGCATGTTTACAGATTAAGCGTTCACTTTTTAAGATAAATCAACATATAAACAATATATAACAGCTTTTAACAAAATGATTAAAATGGAAAAAGGTTTTACTGATAAGCTACACTCCAAAAATGTTAAAATTGGTCTTAGTGAAGCACACAACTCAGTCTTCAAAGAGAATTGTATATGTGCTATTCTACTCCCTTTTCAAATTGCTCTTGTTGTTACAAATTAATGGATACAATTTTTCTGAGACACTATTTCCGGCCTCTTCGTAACCAGAAGGACCTTGTTCCCTGTCCAAGAGAACAAACAAAAGAGAAACCATAGAGTGACAGCCAGCCTCAAGATAAACTAAAATTCTATTGTGTTCTTGTCCATTACAGCAATACCGGCATGTCTTCCAGCAATACTTCCAGCTCTCTATGACGCAATGTGTAGCTTTAACATCTATAGTATGCTAGAAAGACATACTCCCATAAATCACATTAAAAAAACCTTTTATCAAAAAAGACAAAAGTCCCAATTCCATCTATTCTGCAAAATAAATGCATGTGCAAACAGATATTTAACAAAGCATCTAATGCGGATTCCTTTTCACACATCACTGTCTACGTGTCTGTCATTAGCTTCACAATCACAGAAACAATGCTCAAAAAAGTGACCTGAGAAACATTACTCATTCTGGTCCATAGCAAACCTTTTTTAAATTCTTCAAAGAGCTTTTTATAACGGGGAAATATAATGATATATAAAATATACGTGCGTATGTATATATATTTATTGTATTTTTTGTTAGGAGATATACATATACATATATATATAACGAACGATCACTCCTGCACTCCAACAATAGAAAAATGCCGTGCCCGGTGCCCACTCAGCAAATATAGAGATAGAGGAATAGCGGCACTCTCGGTCTTTCCAAATGTAACTATTTATTGTGGAAATTCCAATATTTATCCACAATAAATATCCACAATAAATTGTTACATTTGGAAAGACCGAGAGTGCCGCTATTCCTATATATATATATATATAATATATATATATATATATAATATATATATATATATATATATATATATATTATATATATATATATATATATATATATATAATATATATATATAATATTATATATTATATATTATATATATATATATACAATTATGATCAATTGTACCGGCTGGGTGGAGTAGAGGTAATGTCACCGCTCTGCATGGAGAGAGCCTGTGGAGTCATGGGCTAGATCCCAGCGAGTAACCTCTCCAGTAAGTGTAAACATGTAACATAATGACTTTATTTCCTCCATATTTATTTTTCTGTTAATCTGTATATTTGGTCTTGTGTTAATTTCTTGCATTTTACTATTTTGTATTTCTGTAACCACTCAGTGTTCTCGAACCCAGGACATACTTGAAAACGAGAGAAATCTCAATGTATCCTTCCTGGTAAAATCCTTTATAAATAAATAAATAAAATAAAATAAATAAATAAATATAGATCTCCTAAGTTACAGAAGCGCACGGAGACTTTTGTAAAATATAAAGATATATTTATTGCAAATACATACTTCGATTCGTTGTTTTAGTTCCCATAGGAACTTTCCTCAGGATAGCATACATGGATAATGAAAGCACATATATACACTTATCAATAAGGACTACACAGGTGAACAAACTCACGCCCAAAGGCGCGGCCGGTGCATCCAACATAAAGTAGCCATGGCAATCAAACAATGCGTGTCACGCTCGAAGGCTAGGGTCAGAGTAGCGCAGTGTTCACGTCCGTGTCGCCACACATTTTAACATCCGTGGTAGCATACAATTATGATCAATTGTACCGGCTGGGTGGATTAGAGGTAATGTCACCGCTCTGCATGGAGAGAGCCTGTGGAGTCATGGGTTCAATCCCAGCGAGTAACCTCTCCAGTAAGTGTCCTTGGCAAGACACCTAACGGTACATACTCGCCACCCAGGACATACTTGAAAACGAGAGAAATCTCAATGTATCCTTCCTGGTAAAATCCTTTCACAAAAAAAAAATAGAGCCCCACACACGAAGTATGTCTGCACAGAAGTGCGGATGCACAACGGACGCGGCAAACGGACGCAAGAATGTAAAACCGCTAGAACAGATGTGTGGAGTGCGCCACGTCCACAACATCTGCATAGCTTTGTGTGTGAGTGATGGAACGTAGTCAGACAGACTGCATTTTTGACGTCCAGCATTTTGACGGACAAAATGTTTTTCAGATTAATTTATTTTCCCTTCTACATCAGCCAAAAAAAACCTCAGTCACAAAAACAGACTGTGTGGCCACTAATTTGTCGTCAGTCAGAAAGTACGCCCGTTGTGCACAGATGCGCAATCCGCACAGAATGCGTTCGTCTGACCCTAGCCTAAATGTATCCAAGTAACCATAGCAATTAGTTGAACATTCAGGATGCCACATGGCTACAAAATAAAGAACACATACATCAATAATCCGATACAGAACACACAGAATGAAGACACCAAAAAAATAACCCAAAATTCATCCATAAAGATAAACATAAAGATAAACATAAAAAAATAAACATAAAAAAACGCATTTGATACAAAACGGACAGTGCTAATCAAAGGAGCACAATCGCAGGGCAGGTCAGGAGGTAATAAAAAATAGAAAATACAAAGCCTATCTTAATGGTAAAAAAGGCACATAGTAGTTCTTTTCATTGAGACCACGGGGAGCCAATGCATCTAAGGAGAAAATCCAAAAAGCATCCCTTTTTAATAGCTCCCTGGCCCGGTCTCCACCCCTAGCCAGGGGAAGGACATGGTCAATGCCCATAACCCTCAGGCTCAATAAAGGATGTCTCGCCTCACAGAAGTGAAACAATGCTCAAAAAGAGAAACATTACTCATTCTGGTCCATAGCAAACCTTTTTAAAATTCTTTAAAGAGCTTTTTCTAAAGGGGAAATATAATGATATATACATTTCTCTTTAAAAATATATATAATAAAAATATGTGTGTGTATGTATATATTTTTTTAATTTATATATATATATATATATATATATATACAGTATATATACACAATTGAAAAATGAAGCCAGGCACTCAGTTCCAATAAATTGCAGGTTGAAAACGTTCTGCATGTTGAATTAATATGTGATGCCCAGGTGCTGAACTCCCCTGAAGGGTAATATAGCAAAAGAAAATAGGGTGGGAGGCACACTGGGACTTCAATAAAACAATAAATTTATTAGGGTCTACATAGATAAAACCGACGTTTTGATCCAAAAAGGGCCGTTTTCAAGGTGACATTCAACCTTGAAAAAGGCCCTTTTTGGGACGAAACGTTGGTTTTATCTATGTAGACCCTAATAAATTTATTGTATTATTGAAGTCCCAGTGTGCCTCCCACCCTATTTTCTTTTGCTATATATATATATATATAAATATATATATATGAGCATTATAGATATACACTTGAATACATTTTCCATCTGAAATAAACATATTTTCGTTCTACCATTGATTTTTTTTATTCACACTACTGTATCTGATATACGCTGAATGAAGGAAACAGTTAACAAACATGTTGTGTAGCATTTTGGATAACTCACCTTATTTCCAGAGCCAGGGAGGAATTGATTTTCCAGCCTCTTCCCGCATGGTGAAAGATTGCTGATCCTTCCTTTTGAAGGATTTTATCTGACTGGTTTACCATCAGCCTACTTAGCGTGAGCTCGCCCTCTCTAAAATGTAACAAAGAAAATAAAGTATTAATTTGTATCATGACAAACACAAATTTCATAGTTGTTAACGGGATTGTAGGATATCCGAATTATAACATTTTGCAATTGTCTTCCTTGTACATCTTCCTTAGCGAGAACGATATAAACAGATTGATTCTCATCCTGCACACTTTGCAACATTGCAATTACATACTAGCTCAGGAAACTGTTACTTCTTTTTGTTGTGTATCACCTCACTCAATAAAGAACCTGAACATCTTGCCTTCTTTAATATGTGCTTAACTTGGCTTTTTAGGTGCTCTTTCTTGTCTAGTCAGTATGTGCCCTTCATCTGGTTCCTTTCCTCAATGCATCCATTGGATGACTACGTTGTTCATTTCTGCAATATTCCAGTATTTTCTCCTACCCGTCATGACTTTACTTGCAATTGTGCCTTACAGCTCTACCTTTCCAAGCACTCTAAAAAAGCTGCAACGTCATAAATCATGACAGCCCCTAAGCTGGTCATAATACAACAAAATGAACCTTAGTACTGACGAGAGACTGAATGGGAGCGAAGATGCTAAAGCAACTTCCCTGTTTAAGAAAAAGTAGAAAGTTGGGAGGAGTTACAATGGTTCCCCTTTTGTTTTAGGATTATCGCTGGGATTGGGTCTCGGGGGCGGATAACAGAAAGGAGAGGGGCAGGGGTAATAAAAAAGGGAAAGCAAGGGACAGAAAAAATCAGTCTAACCTTTGTCTTTTTCCCACCCTACCCAAACTGTTTTTAGGTTACTGCCCGTTTACCGAGTCGAAAAGGTCACGTCGTCAGAGAGCAGCTTGACCACGGATAGGGGCAAATGAAGTGGTGATTCCGCCAGTCATTTCAAGACAGCCCGTGGGTTCCCATATGGAGCCATACCATGTCGCAGGAAGTCGGTTGGTGGTTTGTGCGTGCAAAGCCAGTGGATTGCTTTAGATATGGGCATGGTTAGTTGAGGTGCAGTCAGGTAATTTCACCATGTTACATGAAGCCAGCTGGTGGTTTGTGCGGCCAAAGCTGGGGGATTGTATTGGCAGTTACTTTGGCTGGTGATTTTCTACGGCCAAAGCCGGGGGGATTGTTTTTGAGTAAAGACATGGTTAGTTGAGGTGCAGTCAGATAGTTTCACCATGTTACATGAAGCCAGCTGGTGGTTTGTGCGGCCAAAGCTGAGGGATTATATGGACAGTTACTTCAGCTGGTGAAATATGTGGCCCTGGCACGTGGAGAGGCGATAGAGGGGGAGGGTTTGTAGGTTAGGGGGTCTGTGTGGTGGTTTGTGCGGCCAAACACAGGTGCCTCCTGATTTGCAGATCCTCTCGGCCTGCTATCTGCTATAAAGAGAGCAGCATGTGGTCGTGCTAGTTTAGCCACGTGGGGCCGGCCGCTATTTCTGGGCAATGCTGGTGGTGCATTGCGGTTGCCAGTGTTATCTGGCTGGATCTATGGTACCAGTGTTATCTGGTGTTACCTATTCCAAGAAAGCAGGATCGCTGATAATTCTTTTCAAACCGCCAATACTTTTGTCATGTGTTTTATTTATGGGGAGAGTGGGGGTGAGGGGCGGGGGGAGTTTGGGTTGTTGGAGGGAAGTAAAGGTAACTTAAGAGAAAGGTAATGGTGGAAGAGAAATAAGGGTAAAATGCTTAACCCTTTCGCTGCTGAGCCTTTTCACACCTTTGTGTGCTGAGCTCATTTTTACCGGTTTCGCTCATCATGTTTAAATGCAATTTGAAGTCACATTTTATTATATGACCCAGACATATTATATATCGTTCTTTCCGGGAGACTCGGCAGATTCTTAATATATCATTATTATATGTATACGTTATGTCCTGTCTGTAGATTATAACATAAAATGCAATAAAATTTGAATTTTCAATAATTTACAACGTGTAAAGTGTTTTTTTCACATTTTAACATGCGAGCGTTTGCGGTTATATTTTCTATGGGTTGCGCTTGTTAAAAAAATTAGAAACGGGGAATCGTTACTTTTTTGGGGAAAATTATGTGCTTTTTAGCAAACGCCCCCCATAGAAAAAATCGTTAGTGCAGCATCATTGTTCACATTGTAATTGAAATGGGAACAATATTGCTGCATTAATAAAACAAAACAAAAACAAAAAAGTTTTTTATTTTATTTTATTTTATTTAATCCTTTCACTGTACATGGTCATGTTTGGTATCATTGGAAAGGCCATGCTCTGGCCGTTCCAATGATATCAAACAGTAACCCCTAGCTAGAACGGATCGGGAGATAGGGGGTTCCAATGAACTCACTATCTCCACCATAGGTGGCAGCAAGGGGTTAATTGCGGAACTGGCGCCATCACCATATGCGCGATGACACCAGTCGTTAGGGGGATATCCCGGAAGCTTAGCCGACATCCAAGATGTCGGCCAGCTCCGGGAGGGGACCGCGATACGGCGCATGTTAGAGCCATATCGCTATCCAGCCCCCTAGGGGTTAAAGACAGCCGCCGCTTGGAAGGGCAGGCTGTGCCCTTCCAAGCGGTGCCTGCCTTTACTCGCTGGCCCACACGGATGGGGAGGGGGAGAGGTCCCAAGACCTCCCCCTTCCCCTTCAGGCACCTTCCCCGCAATGGCGGGGGGGCTGCCTGAAATAGACATCATCATGCAGGCGCGATGATGTCTATCGTGCCAGCCGAGGTCCCGGAGGCTGGGCTGACATCGAGGATGTCAGCCCGCACCGGGGGGGCCGCCGCAATCGGCCGGAATCCCAGCCGATCGCCGCTGCATAGGGAGGACGCGCTCAGCGTGTCCTCCGCAGTGAAGCGGCCATGCGGCAGGACGCACTGAGCGCCTCCGCTGCATGGAAAGGGTTAACCCTTTCACTGCTGAATGCTGAGCCTTTTCACCACTGTGCGCTGAGCTCATTTTTACCGCTTTTACTCATGTTTAAACGCAATTTGAAGCCATGGGAAATGTTTTATCACCAACTAGTGGGAAATGTTTGACCAACAATGAGTGGGAAATGTTTGACCAACAATTAATGGGAAATATTCCTGTTTTAATTCTAATAAACCGTTTATTATTATATTCTTCAGTAAAGAGTTTCTTTATTTTTAGATTTTTTGTTAGGATATTTTAAGCATTTTTTTGAATTTTTCTTTTCAAACTTTTCGCAAATGTCCCGAAGAGTTCGAAGTCCGCAAATTTACAAACAGCCGATATTCGAATTGAACTTCGAACTGGCAGCCCAGCCCTACCCCTCTGTCAATACTGTTTCACACACCTCATAGTCTAGCCCACAGCTGGAGAAGGTCTTCACTCCCAGGCCTCAATATCAACAAAAACAATAAATATACTTCAGTATTACAGCAAAGTGGGCAAATTAATCTTCATAATAATGGTGTTGGACCTCCTCCCTCCCACTAGTGTAGGATAGGCCCAATTCCACCTTCCACCAAAGTGAGAGCACCAATGAGGCCCAGATGATAATTATTTGTTAGAATAACTTATATGGGTTTTATCTAGTATACAGCTCGGCCTAATATAATGGTGCGCCATATATAAGGAAAGTGTCCCTTCACAATGTAATCACCAAAATCAGACACATTCAAGGGAACTTATTAATTGATGTAGTATTATATTGCCAAAGGATAACTCATCCTGCACACGATGCCAGACATTGCTTGTGTTATTTAACGGCAGAGTATAAAGACATTTGACTAGATATTTTTCAGGTGTGGTTAAACTTCTGGGAGTCAAATGTGCACTGGATGTGATAGGATATGTTCTAGGAAAAGGTGGCCAATAAGAGATGTGAGCATATGTGGAGAGAAGCGTATGCAGGAAAAAGAGTTGCAGAAAGGCAAGGGAAAGTATTTGTGGGCCACAGCCTCCCAGCACCATTCTTCTGTTGATTAAATGCAATGGACCTGATCACAAGGGTGGCGCTAAAATGAGGCCGCTAAAGGGAAAACCTGCACCTGCATGTTTCCCCGTAGCGTCTCCATTATACAATGAGATTCTGGGGCAGGCACTAATTCAGCAGCCTGCCCTGGAATGCAGTGCTAAGCTTGATGATGCTCACGGTTGGGTTTTCGCTCCACTGCGAGAATCACCTCCTGGAGTCCATAGGACTCCATGGAGTGTTTAACTGCCGGGCCGCGAACCCTGGGTGATCTCACTCTTGCAGCGTCATTCAGTGTCGCGTTGTGAACGCAGAGGGAGACTGGGGACTATTTGTCACCATTCTCACTCTGCTCCTGGCAGCCAGAGGAAGCAGATCGGGCCACCGTTCTCGCCGCGGGATGAGAGATTAGTATCGGATTTATTGGGGGATATTTTAGAGGGTGCTAAATGATTCTGCATAAGTGGATTCATGTAGCACCAGCTTCTGAGTGACGGTAAAAATCAGTTTAACACATTGATGCGGTAATTAGTGCTAGGACTTTGTAATACCTTACTTATCCTAACTCTAATTACTTATTGCGCTCCCTTGTTACGTATAGGATGCGCAAATTACAGTAAGCTTACGCAAGCTAGCGCAATCATGATACACTAACGGATTTTTACAGTTTTTTAGCATTCAGAAGGTAATTAGTGCGCATGCGTTAAAGTGACCTATTCTGATGTTAACGCTTGCATATCCAAATGCTACAGTTAGCGTTTAATATGTAATTTAGCCCAATGTGTGGTGCGCTGGGCTGTCTATGCTTGGGATCCATGGGTTAATTTACATATATAAACAGCTGTTATAAGGGCTACAGGAGTATACATTTAAATTCCATACTATAAATTTGAATATTATTGTGTCCTGCTTGTTTTCGCAGCACATTTAAATTTATTTTATAAAACTATAAAGGGGGTGGGAAGAGGTTTAACGGTTTGGTCCAGTTGCATAAAGTCTTCATTTGCAGGCCAAAACAAAAGGTTCTGGAGGCATGAGAGAAGAAAAGGTATGTAAAGGTGCACTCCTCAAAACATTAAGATGTTTCATTTCAATGTATCATTTTGAAGCTCTTAATTAATTCTTTTTTTTTTTACTTAAATACATTACATATACAGTCAATTAAGACTTTTCAAGGTTAGGAACAATATATGAATAAGCATCAAACTATTCACATTTTGCATTTTTTAAGCACGTAAAAGAAAAATAACTTTGTTGGGCCTTCACTGATCTCTTAACACAGCATTCCACAGCATGAACATGACCTTTAACAGATGGAAATTGAAAAGGCAGCATATTAAAGCTAATAAGTATGATCTAAAGTTTACAAGAAGCTTATTTATGGGGCTGCATTGTCAAGACTACTTATTATCCAACAGCTCTTGTATACAGTATATGCAAACAGCTGAGTACACATAGCTATACCAAACGTCATTATATATAAAGGGAAAAAAGGTGTCATCTGCGCTTATTCCTATTATTCCATGTGAAACAAAACACAATTAGAGGCTTTGGTTTATTTTAATGGCCACTAAGAGAGTAAGCTCAGCTGCCGACGTCAAGGCACCTCTAGTGAGGGTGAGTCCTATCCAAAAATGAATCCACAGGCTGCTGTGTAGCAAACCATAACTGCTCATGCTGCTTTTCAGTCATGAGGTAGACTGGTGGGCCTTTATTTATGCCCTCCCAGAAACAAATCCACCCGCTCCTCCTGTACTATGTATGTTTGATTGTACCTCCAGCCAGGTCATCATTGCAGCATGTTCCACTCCATATTGGGGAGGGAGTTCCATAGAAAGGGGCCAGCTTGGGAGACGTCTTGAAGGCGAGAGTTGGGGGTGCGGGTACAAGGAACTGATAGCATCAGATCATTGGCAGATCGAAGTGGTCAGGACAGGATGTACCTGCTAATAAGGGAGGAGATGTAGGCAGGGGTGCGGATATGGAGAGCTTTGTATGTAAGCACTATTATTTTAAATTGGATTGTAAAGGACACAGGGAGCCAGTGTAAAGATTGACAAAGGGGTGAGGTGTGAGAGATGCGGGAGGTGAGGTGTATGAGTCTGGCACAGGCAATCATAACAAACTGCAGTGGGAGGATCACATAAAAATGATATGATAAAATATTTACAAAAATGTGAGGGGTGTACTTGCAAGGTACACATTGATCTATCAGGATTATTCAGAGAGCCGATCTGGCCCCGAAATAGTACCGAAGAGTGAATTTCCCCGTACGGTGCCATTTCGTGGCCATTTGGCTATTCAGAAAGCAGGCAGTTTGCCAAATTTTGGCAAATTGCCAGAAAATACAGTGCCTGTTCCATGGCAGTGAAATCCCCATAGAGAGGCAATGGTTAATCTACTCACAGAACACCGAACAGCAGTGAAATGTCAGTGAAATGCCCTGCTGTTCAGTGTTTTCATTCGGCAGGTTTATTCAGGCAAATCCTATAGGCTTCAATGTTAAAAATATTCCTGTTTTTATCCAATATCTAATAAACCGTTAACTCTTTTAATCAGCAGAAAAAGCATCTTTATATATTGATTTGTTTAAGTTCTTTTAGGCATTTTTCAGGATTTTTTAGAGAAAAGGTTTTTCCCCCGTTTTTTTAAATAGCGATTTTTTCTGTAACAAACCTTTTTATTATCATTCATAGGACCTTATATGTTAATTCCAGACATTTTTGTTAATTTTTTTTTTGAAAACAGCATTTCCATTTTGACACTTTCCATCGTATTTTTTTTTAACCCTTCCGGTGGCTTGTCGACTTTTTAATGCGGCTGGTTGAAGCTGTACTCGGTGACTCATCGGTTGCATTTGGCGGCTGTCCAGCGGGTCGACAGTGGCGGGCGGCGGGTTTGTGGCAGGTTCACGACCAGGGGGTTTGCGTCGGGTTGGCGGGCAACGGGTTTGCGGTGGGTTGGCAGCTGGCGAGTTGGCGGCGGGTTTTCCCTGCACTCTGGGGAAAGCTCAATTCACCGCAGGGTGGGGAAATTTGATTCCACGAACTGCGGGGAACGACAAAGCACTAAAATGTTGGCGACATTTTGGTGTCCTGTGTAAACCCTTCATGTGCCTAACCATCCGCAGCCATGCCTTGCTCTGATTGCTACCTGCTCTGCCCCAGCGCTTGGGACTTATATATATCTGTGAACTTTGGGTCCCACTATGGCGTATGCCGGTTGTCACCCTGACATACAGTATATATATACACTATATTGCCAAAAGTATTCGCTCACCTGCCTTGACTCACATATGTATGGGTGAGCGAATACTTTTGGCAATATAGTGTATATATATATACACCGCTGTCCTAGGAGTGGTTTTGACCAGTTGCATAAATCTTATCTCTGCTACAAAGCCACAGTGTGGCATAGCATTGATTTTAGGGTTCTGTGTAATAACAGATCCAGGATGCATAAAAGTGAGACAGAGGTCATTTGCATATCCTACCCAGAGTTCCTTGCTGCATATGGGGAATGTGGCACAGGAGCTCTGGGATGCAATTCATCGAATTGCTGTGATGTGCAAGTGGCTTCTGCAATAATAAACACACTTATTATAGTGTGGAGGCTTTTTATCTCACTTTTAGTCCTCCACCACAACCCTTATATATATATATATATATACAAAACCGGTGGCAACCTGCATAAACCACGTTGGTAATGGTATTGCCTGGGTGCAAAAAATCCAAAAATATGGTACAGGAGTCAAAAATAGGACGCACTCCAGGGCTTAGGTGAAAAAAGTTAAAATCGATGATTTATTCAAGATACATTAAAATAATGTGTGCCCATTGGCACTCGCCGACGTTTCGGCCCTCACAGGAGCCTTTATCAAGGTGATGGATATGGGCAGCAATAGCATATTTATACAAAATGTTAAAAGCATCACAATCCTACTCACCGCGCTTGTAGCGTGCCGCCAGGCGAAGTGCCGATTCCCCAAGGGGCGTGGCGTCCGAAGCCGGTCAGGCGGCGAGTCTGTGACGTGGTCTGTTTGTGCCGGGTGCAAGCTCCCTGGATGGTAACCAGGGAGACGCATCTCGGTAAGCGATAACTTTAAAAACAAGAGGCGGCACGCTACATCGCGGTGAGTAGGATTGTGATGCTTTTAACATTTTGTATAAATATGCTATTGCTGCCTATGTCCATCACCTTGATAAAGGCTCCTGTGAGGGCCGAAACGTCGGCGAGTACCAATGGGCACACATTTTTTAATGTATCTTGAATAAATCATCGATTTTAACTTTTTTTCACCTAAGCCCTGGAGTGTGTCCTATTTTTGACTCCTATATATATATATATATATATATATATATACACACATAAGCTCTAGTTTTGTTTTGCAGTAGCTCTGTGTTACCTCTTTTGGAAGTGGATATGTACTGCAGAGTTCCTATGTTTTGGCCAGCTTTCCTTAGCAGACCCTGCTTCAATACCAATATTAATTGGCATTGAAACCCTATATCACCATCATGTACGAACATGAAGCACTTGCTAATTACAGTCAATTTTCATGCTTTTAATCATGAACCAGATAAGGACACCAGTACCGACTTACCCAGCAGACACCTCTTCTGTGCTCAGTTTTTCCAATATTATGCACATGCATTGAGATAAAGTTTTGTCCCAATTAGTAAATTGGCCAGTTATCTATTGATCTGCTTGTCTGGGTCGGCACATTGGAAATAGATATGTGTAAGTGGCGGAGAACAACTAAGGGTCTTTTCTAATAAAATTTGGGATTTACATGTAATATATAACAAATTATTATTGCATGTTGTTTGGAGAGCTCTTCCATCGTTGCTACGGGTATTACAACACAACGTTTCTATTATAGATTTAATTAGATAACACAGCTAAAACAATTATTTTCATGCTCACTGGGCGTCACAAAAAAATAAAATGAAATAAAAGGACATAGTGGCCATGTCTATGCAGCTTTTAAACTCCTATCAGAATTAGTGCTAGTCGTTCTATCATAGTTTCCAATGGAAATTTTCCAATGACAATTACATTTCCCGTATTTATGCATGGTGATTGTACTCGCTTGTAAAGGAATAAATAAAAGTTTCCTGCCACCTATCAAGTCTTACGTTACGCCTCTGCCTTCACTGACACTCAATGTGCCCAACTTGCACAAAACTAGAATTGGGTTTATGCACTTGAGTCTCCCGCAAAGCATGACTACTAAGTGAACATAAATTGCTATTGTGGACTGGAATATAGTAATAAAAGCTCATAATTGAATGCCTCTAACCATTTTGCTCGCTAGCAAAAGAAAATTAGATCTACACAATGGTTTGCAAGTGCCAAACACATTTTCTGAATTACAGAACATTGGCTTACATCATTATATATTTCACGTTATGTGTCGTACCGAGATTCTGCAAGTAAACGGTACTGGGATAGGATTCTATTGCCCAATACATATTAAAATGACCAATATAAAGACACTTAAGCATTTCTGCACTAGTTACAGCTGCCCCGCAAAAACTCCTTCATAAACTTACTACATTGTATAACTCATTCTACCGCTTTGCTCTACAATGTAACTACCTGTACATGAACCACCTTTGTGACATGTTTAAAGAGCTAAACTGGCCGTGGCTGGGATCCAGACTCACCATTCACCTTTCCAACCTGGTGTTTAACAGCTTTTCAGGGAAACTACCACCCTACCTGAATAGGCTGCTTCCCCCAGCAGTTCCCTCATCCTATAACCTCCGATCCAGGACCAGCACCTTACTTGCAATACCACAATACAAAAAGAAAGTGTCTCGATCCTCATTTTCCTACAGAGCACCGCAGTTATGGAATAACCTCCCAGACACCATCAAATCTTCCCCCAGTCTAAAGTCACTCAAGAAATCCCTATTAACATAACTCAATACAGAATGCATCTGTAAACATGTAACATAGTGACTATATTACTTACATATTTATTTCTGTGTTAATCTGTATATTTGTGTTATTTTTAATATCTTGCATTTATTACTTTGTATTTCTGTACCTACTGTAAAATTTCAATGTTCTTGAACCCAGGACATACTTGAAAACGAGAGAAATCTCAATGTATCCTTCCTGGTAAAATACTTTATAAATAAATAAATGAAGTATATTGACAAAGCCGCATGAATATACTCAACTGGAATATAATTTTTTGTTCAAATGGCACTTTATTGTAATAAAAATTAAAGATGAGAAAAGTGATAGTAGTTCTAGCACTCACTTTTGTAGTGTTAACACTAATACTGTTGCAGTGGATTTTGAGGGTAAAAAAAAGTTATTTAGGCCAACTCTCCCTACATTTTGACCATCTGCCAGGTTTCAACAGAATAAAAGAATAAAAGAAAGAGAAAAAAAACGCTTCCGGATTCATTAAGTTTTATGTTAGTCATAATTATCGCAAAAAAAAAAAAGCGATTAGGAAGAGGTCTCACATACAACACTGATCAAATTTCCTATGACAGGACGCAGATGTGCGTTTTTAGTGTAGGACAAACAAATAACATTTGCGCAGCAAAGCAAAACAAGAAAATCTGAATAGCACAATCAATATGCATGTTACACAGTCGCATAATACAGCTCCAATTACATTTGTAGCAACCATAAGTGTTGCGCTAATTACCATATTCGCAATCTGGATCTTTAAAATTCCCATTATGAGGTCTTAAGCAGACTGGATGATATCCAAACCACAGTCTTAACAAAATGGGATAGATGTACTTAAGATGTCAATTCTTTTCAAAATAATAATATCCCACAGAGGTAGGATATTTTCCTGGCCAGGGAATTTGTGGTCTCTAGGTTCTAGTGCATTGTATACAGAAAGGAACATCAGAAGACTTTTGGAGAGCAACCAATCTGTCTCAGCCACCGGCTTTGTGATTGCATAAGTTAATTAAGTAGGAGGGGGCTGCAATCTGAACCGTTCACGCACCATTGTTTGTCCCAATTTTATTTTCATTATTTTGGTTTGTTTGCATAATTTTTTGCATCATTTTTTTCTTTTATTTGAGCAAGGCTGGAGTTACCTTTCCTGTCAGATTAAACGTGAACAGATAGCTTAAGCGTGATTATTTGGAGGGTCCGCAATGCGAGATGCTAAAAATCAATAAAAGCGAAAAGGACAAGTGACAGCTGATGGCTATACTGTACAGTTGGCTGTCACTTTTTTTGTGTAAAATGCTTGTTTTTATTACTCGCAGGTCGAGCCAGACTACATCACAGACTTATTTGCTTTGATATGGAAAACCTGTCTACGTGATCCTCTGGGTGACTGACAGCTCTACAAATAAATTAATAAAAAAATTAAAAAATTAAAATCAGCCTACATAAATAAACAACCATGATCTCAGTTGACTGTCAGTTGCAACCGGTTTGCCGGTTAACCCCATTGCTGTAGATTTCTACACACTTGCTAGCAGTGAAGCGGTTAAGAGACCCTTTGTGTTCTTTGTCTGTTTGAGGCACCACCGCTGTTTATTGAGGTTTCACTCCACATTTGCAGACGTATGATTTTTTTTTAGGTTTGGTTTTGTCTGTAATTTTTTTTTTATTTTTTTAATTTAAAATTATTTTATTATATTTGTTTTTAATTCTCAACATCGCTTTGGTTCTAAAGCTGATTTATTGGATTTTCTGGCTTTTTCTAACATGCACCTTGTGGCTGCTCCTTTGTCTTTCTCTCGCTTTGTTTCTCTCATTCCCTATGCATGTTTCTTTGTCTGTGTCTTTATGTTAGGTTCTATGGCTTTTCTGCTTCTCCATTTCTCTTGTCTTGCTTTGAACCATTCAGCAAGTGTTCAGCTTTTATAAATGTGCTATGTGGTCTCTTGACTTTTCTGACCTTTCTTTGTACTCATCTAGATTTCGAACTTGGTTGAGATCCTGCTTCACACTTTTTTTTTCCAGAAATTCAGAGCTGGTGTTTATCCCTCGGCCCAAATGGCATAATTTCCAATATATTTATTGTGCAATACCTGAACAAACACATTATGTATCACTGTTTGTTTTTTCTCCTTACAGCAAGTACCAGAGTAATCATTTGGCTTTATCTATAAATATAGACTGTAACCTCCTATGAGCAGAGCCCTATACACCTCTTGTTTCCATCTTATGTCTGTTTATATGTATTTCGTTCCCTTTGGTTATTGTAAAGCGCTGTGGAAACTGTTGGTGCTATATAAATCATGACAATAATAATAATAATAATATTTTATTGCAGTGGCAACTGGAGTAACAATCATGGGTTTATTCACCAAACTGTGAACTGTAAGATGTAAAATCCAAGTGGATTGTTCCCATTACAGCTATTTAGAACTATATTATGAAATTTGGTTTTGGGTTCATTGTGATTCCCTGTTTGCCAAAAAATCCAAAATATATAAATGTAACTAAAGAGTCAAGAGAACTGAGTAGTCCTATAGAATTGTGCACACATGTATATGTGTATATTTTTAGAATTGCTCATCCACACTATATATATATATATATATATATATATATATATATATATATATATATAAAAAATCATGAGTATAGCAGTACATAGTGATTTTGGCATCTGGACTAACACGGCCTATCGAATATATATATATATACACACACACACAAATCCCAAAAATGTCAGCACTCAAGCCGTCAATAGAGGTTAGTCAATTTTTTGCCTCAGTGCAATAATCCAGTTGGAACATATATATTTTTAGAGAGGATGCACTCGAGGACTTACAAAATAATAAACTTTACTGGAACATAGTTAAGAAAACCAACGTTTCGGCTCCGACACGAGCCTTCATCAAGGTTTATAAACATCTAAATACCAATATATATACTGTATATAATATATATATATATTATATAAAATGGATTGAGACTACAATAATTTTAAAAGCAATGTAAACTATTGCAAAAGGTAATGTTATATTTGCAGTCACTAGTATATAACCTTTAATTGATGTTGATATATTGTTAGAATAACAATGTTGCAAACACAAAACAACTCCTTGAAGTCTACACCTTAACTGTGAAACAAACCAAAAAGCACACAGAAACATTGCTTTACATAAGTCAAGTTTCACATCATTTTTTTAAAGGGGTTTAGCTGTTTTAAATTGTGAAACTTGAAGTGAACAGAAACAACAGGAAAAAAGTTGCAGGAAGTGTTTAGCTTGCTGGGATCCCTTGAGATGTGACTGAGATGGCACAGAACAACTGATGGAAACAGATGGCATCTGACTCAGTGAGGATGCCTGGATGATGGGAGACTGGACACACTGCTGGCCAGAGGTTCTCATCATTAGACGCAGCTTAAAGGGGCAAACAGACACTGTCTGGGACTGGGTAACAGTTACTGAGCTAGGATTGCTCAACCCACAAAGGAAATCCTCAACAGACTGTCAACATGGGACACATAGACCTCTAGAATCTGCAACAGAGATGCAAATGACCCTGTATAGCACTCACTTCTTCCCACACACAGTCCATGCAGACATCCCACAATGCTGCTTGACCACCTAATACTCAATGAGGCAACTTTAAAACATGTCATGTTACACACTTCAGACTTCCTTGGCATTCTGACAATGCACTGGCACCTAAGAGGTTAATGCCTGTCCGTGCACTGGGGCTGCAGATGCATTGGCACCTGGGAGCTGATATCAGATCAGGGTAACTATGTTGCAGGCATCCTACTTTTGATGCCCACAGAGGCTGAGCAGTGCATGAGCACTCACATGGTTAACCCCTCCAGTGCCACAGGATGGGGGGTTGCCACATTTAGAGATGTACGATACGCAGCAGTACATTCTGTACAATAATAAGCCTCCCTTGGCACATCACAGGTTAAGCCACAAGTTAATGATGGGGTGTGAGGGAGCTGGCACACACAGGGTGCCAGGCAGGCTGCCCACCTTCTCCTTTGTATGGACCTGACTTTGTGCTTACCCGGCTGCGAGTTGGGAGTCCTGGTGCTCTTCGGTCCTGGAGATCTCTTTGGTCTTGTAGAAGATGAGGAGGATGCTGATGGTGCAAATAGTCCACCTCTTCCTGATGGATCTCATGGCTCAATCCCGAGCCTAACCCGGGCTACTGGATCCCGCACAAGCGATGGCAAATATTTAAACTGGGGGGAAAAAACAATGAAAGAGAAAAAAATCCGGCAGAAAAAAAAATAATTCAAAAGAGCAAAAATAAATAGAAAGGGGTATTTTTTTTTTTTACAAATGATACCCTGTATTCCTTAGAAATAAATCCTCAGGCATATGCTGGCCGCACAGAGTATGGGCAGCAGCAGCAGCAGCAGCACTGGGTTCCCTCCTTCAGTTTCCTCACAGCGCCCCCTCCCATCTTCTCACTGCACCACACCTCTTTTTGGAAAGGGGTATCGCCTGTATCCGCCCCTCGTGACGCCACCAGGCAGCTGCCTGCTCCTGTCTGCCCGGCCAGGGCTCCTCACAGGGTGTGTGGGCACGCCTGTCACTTTAAGGAGGCAACTGGGAGATATTCAGCACTGAGCACTGTCATATGGTACCAGGACACTGGCAGGGGGTCCCAGAGCTCTCTCAGGGGGTAACAGGGCACTGTCAGAGGGACATAGAATATAGTAACATGGGGAGTGTCATCAGAGCTCTATCAAGGAATCCAAGATCACAGCCTGTGGTCCTAGCACTGTCTCGGGGTGTCATGGGGGCTCAGAGCACTGCCTGGGGGTCCGAGAGGACTGTCAGTGTACCCAGAGCACTGTAAGAGTGAGAGAGGGTCCCAGTTCACTGTCAGTGGGGTACTTTCCTGTTATCCGGACCACATCAATTTTTATAGTTTCATAGACAGAATAAACAGTGAATTGTCATAGTTTTATTTTCATAGATTATGAACTGAATAAACGGGAAGACAAACATATGAGAACATGTGACAATTAATAAACTGTAACATATGACAACATGACTTGACTTATAATTGAGATACTGGTGGAAAGAAAGTTAGGGTTAGAGGCTTAGGGTTAGAGGGTTAGGGGCTTAGGGTTAGAGGGTTAGAGGCTTAGGGTTAGAGGGTTAGGGGCTTAGGGTTAGAGGGTTAGGGTTAGGGTTAGAAGGTTAAGGGGTTAGGGTTAGAAGGTTAAGGGGTTATGGTTAGAGGGTTAGGGTAACCCCAACCCTCTAACCCCTAACCCCCCCCTCTACAGTGCCTGATTAGAGGGCCTCGTCTGCCTGATATTTTAGCAACAAGATTGTTTTATCCCATAGACTTCACTGTTAAAAATATTCCCGTTTTAACACTTTCGCTGCTGAGGCTTTTCCCGCCCGTGTGCTGAGGTCATTTTTACCGGTTTTGCTCATCATGTTTAAACGCGTTTTGAAGGCTTATTTTAGTATATGACCCAGACATATTATATATCGTTCTTTCCGTCCGACTCATAATATGTCATTATTATATGTATACGTCATGACCTGTCTGTATATTATAACAAAAAATGCAATAAAATATGATTTTTCAATAATTTGCAATGTGTAAAGTGTTTTTTTTTTCACATTTTAAGATGCAAGCAATTCCGGTTATATTTTGTATGGGGTGCGCTTGTTAAAAAAATTAGAGATGGGGGTCTCGTTACATTTTTTTTTGGGGAAAATTACACGATTTTTAACAACCGCACCGCATACAAAAATCGTTAGTGCAGCATCATTGTTCACATTATAATTGAAATGGGAACAATATTGCTGCATTAACAAACCAAAAAAAAAAGAAAAAAAAAACTTTATTTTTTTTTTAAATATTTTTTTATTTTTATTTTTAATTATTATTTTTTTTTTTACTAACTTTTTTCACATTCGAGTTTGGTATCGTTGGAACAGCCATGCTCTGGCCGATCCAACAATACCAAACTTTAACCCCTAGCTGCCACGGATCGGGAGATAGGGAGTTCATTGGAACCCCCTATCTCCACCGTTGGTGGCAGCTAGGGGTTAACTCTAGGACCGGCGTCATCGTGCTATGCACGATGACGCTAGTCCTCAGGGGGAGTTCCCGGAGGCTTGGCCGACATCCAAGATGTCGGCCAGCTCCGGTAAAGGATCACGAATCGGCGCTTTTCAGCGCCGATTCGTGATCCGGCTCCCCAGGGGTTAATGCCAGGTACCATTTGGAAGGGCAGGCTGTGCCCTTCCAAATGGTGCCTGGGTTAACCCCCGCAACGCCGCCAATCGGGAGGGAGAGAGGTCCGAAGGACCTCCCCCCTCCCTTTCAGGCGCCTCCTCCGCACATGCGGGGGGCGCCTGAATTAGGTGTCATCGCGCAGCCACGATGACACCTAATTAGCCCGGCAGCGGTTCCGGATGCTGGGCTGACATCAAGGATGTCAGCCCGCACCGGGGGGGCCAGCGATCGGCCGGAACCCGGCCGAACGCTGACCCCAAAGGCTGGACGCGCTCAGCGCGTCCTTCGCACGCAACGTGACATGCGGTTGGACGCGCTGAGCGCGTCCACCGCAGCGAAGGGGTTAATCCAATATCTAATAAACCATTGCTTATAATATTCTGCAGTAAAGAGTCTATTTTTAGATTTTTTTTTAACCCTTTCACTGCTGAGGCATTTCACCACTGTGTGCTGAGCTCATTTTTACCGCTTTCGCTCATCATGTTTAAACGCGATTTGAAGCCACATTTTAATAAATGACCCAGACATATTATATCGTTCTTTCCGGCAGACTACGCAGATTCATAATATATCATTTTTATATGTATAGGTCATGACCTGCCTGTATATTATAACAAAAAATACAATAAAAATTGAATTTTTAATCATCTGCAGTGTGTAAAGTGTTTTTTTTCACATTTTATCACATGAGCGTTTGCGGTTATGTTTTCTATGGGGTGCGCTTGTACAAAAAATTTGAAATGGGGACTTTTTACTTTTTTTGGGGGGAATTACGTGATTTTTAGCAAACGCACCCCATAGAAAAAAATCATTAGTGCAGCATCATTGTTCACATTATAATTGAAATGTGGACAATATTGCTGCATTAATAAAAACAACACACAAAAAAAAACATGTTTTTTTGTTATTTATTTATTTTTTAAATTTTTTTTTTATTTTTTATTATTTTGTTTTTACTTTTTACCTAGTCATGTTGGGTATCATTCGAAAGGCCATGCTCAGGCCTTTCAAATGACACCCTCCATGACCCCCTAGCTTCCACGGTTCTGGAGATATCGGGGTTCACAAGAACCCCCTATCTCCACCAGGGGATTTCCTTGGGAAATCCCCGGCAGCTAGGGGTTCCCCGGCTATCTGACGTCATCACGCTATGCGAACGGATCCCCCCCCCCCTCCCTTCCAGGCTATCTCCCGGCATTGCCGGGGGGGTCGCCTGGAAATGACGTCATCGCGCATGGCGCGATGACGTCATTTACGCCGGGAGGAGCTTGACTTCAGCGTCTGAGGACGCTGAAGTCAGAACGCCGTGGGACCCCGGACAGAGAGGTGAGTATCTCCGCCGGGGGTCCCGCACAGCTGATGACGTGTGGGGCACGTCCTCAGCATGCAACGTGCATCAATGAGGACGTGTCCCACACGTCTTCAGCAGTGAAAGGGTTAAAAAAAATCTTTTTTTTCCCCCGAACGTTTTGTGAACAGCCTAAAAAGTTTGAAGTTCGCAAACTCTCGAACAGCCGATGTTCAATGCGAACATCGAACCGATTCGAACCGGCAGCCCATCCCTACCCCTAACCCTAACTTTCTGCCCACCAGTATCTCAATTATAAGTCAAGTCATGTTGTCATATGTTACAGTTTATTAATTGTCACATGTTCTCATATGTTTGTCTTCCCGTTTATTCAGTTCATAATCTATAAAAATAAAACTATGACAATTCACTCAGTTTATTCTTTCTATAAAACTATAAAAGCTTGATGTGGTCCCAGGGCCGGCCCAAGACATTGTGCTGCCTGGAGCGAAGGATCAAATGCTGCCCCCCAAAAAAACACGCAGCGTGTATGAGCGTATCACAGTGCGCCACAGCAATAAAATTAAAACACTCATACACACCGTACATTAGAATTTTCTGTATGTGGAGCTCTGTGATACAGTAATGTGAGGTGTGTATAACTGAGCCCAGCGTCACATACCCAGCAGTGCCCACACATGAGTATATTGCCCCAGCTCACACATGGATATATTTGCCCTCATGGATATATTTGCCCCAGGCTCACACATGGATATATTTGCCCCCAGGCACACTCATGGATTGGATATATTTGCCCCCAGGTTCACTCATGGATATATTTGCCCTCATGGATATATTTGCCCCCAGGCTCACACATGGATATATTTGCCCCAGGCTGTAACAGGCAACCAGGCAGGTGGGTGAGGTTGCGAGCCCAGAGGTGCAGTGACACAAGGAGGCAATGGGTTGCAGTAATAAAGGGGTTTATTTAGAAAACATATCAGATCATGAAGGGATAATACAGGAAAAGGGATGCGGACAGACAGACAGACTGACCACACAGGGGCGGTTCTTGAAGCGGGATAAACTGAAGTAAAAGGAAAAGTCCAGTATGCAGGGAGTCTATGATTCCCAGGTAAGTCCTTTAGACAAATGCAGGGGTTCACCTGGATGAAGCCAGAGGGGTTCTCCTGGATGGAGCCAGAGGGGTTCTCCTGGATGGAGCCAGAGGGGTTCTCCTGGATGGAGCCAGAGGGGTTCTCCTGGATGGAGCCAGAGGGGTTCTCCTGGATGGAGCCAGAGGGGTTCTCCTGGATGGAGCCAGAGGGGTTCTCCTGGATGGAGCCAGAGGGGTTCTCCTGGATGGAGCCAGAGGGGTTCTCCTGGATGGAGCCAGAGGGGTTCTCCTGGATGAAGCCAGAGGGGTTCTCCTGGATGGAGCCAGAGGGGTACACTTGGATGAAGCCAGAGGGGTACACTTGGATGAAGCCAGAGGGGTACACTTGGATGAAGCCAGAGGGGTACACTTGGATGAAGCCAGAGGGGTACACTTGGATGAAGCCAGAGGGGTACACTTGGATGAAGCCAGAGGGATACACTTGGACGAAAGCCAGAGAGGTTCACTTAGATGAAGCCAGACAGGTCCAGGGGTATGGAAGACGGTTGTCTGGTAGGCAAGTAAGCCGTCAGATCATCTGGTAAATCCTGCACACAGGCTTGTCAGCGTAACAGGCTCCTGGCTGCACGAGTTCCACTAGGAAGTGAAGTTTGATGTTGAAGCATCTAGGTAAGGGTGTGGTTGAGTTATATAGAGGTAGCCAGCTGAATAATGAGATGCACCTGCTACTTAGTGCAGAGCTGGATACGGCAACAGTTTATTCTGTGGCAGCAACTGAAGGGTGCTGCCCTGCAGTATAATGAATGCGATAGCGTGTTTTATCATCTGCGGCGCCGCCGCCGGCGAGGAGCGTGACACAGGCTCACACATGGATATATTTGCCCCCAGGCTCACACATGGATATATATGCTCCCAGGCTCACTCATGGATATATTTGCCCCAGGCTCACTCATGGATATATTTGCCCCCAGGCTCACTCATGGATATATTTGCCCTCAGGCTCACTCATGGATATATTTGCCCCAGGCTCACTCATGGATATATTTGCCCCCAGGCTCACTCATGTATATATTTGCCCCAGGCTCCCACATGGATATAGTTGCCCCCAGGCTCCCACATGGATATATTTGCCCCCAGGCTCACTCATGGATATATTTGCCCCCAGGCTTACTCATGTATATATTTGCCCCAGGCTCACTTATGGATATATTTGCCCCCAGGCTCACACATGGATATATTTGCCCCAGGCTCACCTCTGCCAGACCCAGAGGGGAAGATCGTGCGGCCGCCACGTTCCTTCTTTCAACGAGCCCAGTGTCACATACCCAGCAGTGCCCAGTGTCACATACCCAGCAGTGCCCAGCGTCACATACCCAGCAGTGCCCACACATGAGTATATTGCCCCAGCTCACACATGGATATATTTGCCCTCATGGATATATTTGCCCTCATGGATATATTTGCCCCAGGCTCACACATGGATATATTTGCCCCCAGGTTCACTCATGGATATATTTGCCCCCAGGCTCACTCATGGATATATTTGCCCTCATGGATATATTTGCCCCAGGCTCACACATGGATATATTTGCCCCCAGGCTCACTCATGGATATATTTGCCCCCAGGCTCACACATGGATATATTTGCCCCAGGCTCACACATGGATATATTTGCCCCAGGGTCACACATGGATATATATGCTCCCAGGCTCACTCATGGATATATTGCCCCAGGCTCACTCATGGATATATTTGCCCCCAGGCTCACTCATGGATATATTTGCCCTCAGGCTCACTCATGGATATATTTGCCCCAGGCTCACTCATGTATATATTTGCCCCCAGGCTCACTCATGTATATATTTGCCCCCAGGCTCCCACATGGATATATTTGCCCCCAGGCTCACTCATGGATATATTTGCCCCCAGGCTTACTCATGTATATATTTGCCCCCCTAGGCTCACTCATGGATATATTTGCCCCCAGGCTCACACATGGATATATTTGCCCCCAGGCTCACCTCTGCCAGGCCCAGAGGGGCAGATCGTGCGGCCGCCGCGTTCCTTCTTTCAACGAGCGGCAGCTGCATGAGTATCTGCCGCTTGCCTGGGATCCACCCTCCAGCCTGCCGCAATCTCGTGAGATCTCGGAGTTCACGTGATCTCGATCGCAGCAGGCTGGAGGATGAATCTCAGGTGAGCGGCAGATACTCATGCGGCTGCCGCTCGTTGAAGCAAGGAACGCGGCGGCCGCACGATCTGCCGTCGCCGCCGTTAAAAAAATAGTGCAGAGTGCAGCAGCGGCACCGGTGGCTGAAATTTGCCGCCCCCGAATTTCTGCCACCTGGCGCCGCTGATCCGCTCTGCACCATTGTCAGGCCGGCCCTGTGTGGTCCAGATAACAGGAAAGTACCGACAGTGGTTCCAAGAGCAGTGTTAGAGGGGCTCAGAGCACAGTCAGTGGGTCCAAGAACACTGTGGGGGGCAGGGGTCACAGAGCACTGTCAGGGGTCACAGAGCAGAGATAAGAAAGTATCAATATCTCCTGAATATTATAGGGTTAAATATAACCTCACCCCCACATCTGAGTCTAACCTTAATGCTAACCATATACACAAAGTAGGGCAGCGAGAGGGGCAATTGCCTCTTGTTTACTACTAGCATACTATGGACTTGGTCAGCTGCCTCCCAGCTCCATTACTGATTACATGTAGTGTGAGGTACGGGGTAACTTCACAACAACACTTTTCACAGGATGCTTTGGCCACCATGACTAACAGGGTTATTCAAAGAGCTCCGAATTGTGGCCGAACGGTAACCAAAATGAACCAGTAACAGTGAAATTCAACGTACGGTTACCTTTCCTGGCCATTCAGATATTCAGAGAGCAGGCAGTTCGTCAAATGTTGGCGAATTGCCTGCACATACGGTGCCTGTTCGGTGCCTGTTCGAGGGCAGTGAAATCCCCATAGAGAAGCAATGCTTCGTCTAGACAGAGAACAGAAACCAGCAGGGAAAATTGACGAATTTCCCTGCTGTTCTTTGGTTTCATTCGACAGGTTTATTCAGGTGAATCCCCTAGGCTTCAATAATAAAAATATTCCCGTTTTAAACCAATATTTAATAAACCGTTGATTATAATATACTGCAGTATAAAGTCTCTTTATTTTTAGATTTTTTAGGATCTTTTAGGCATTTTATGGGATTTTTTAGCAAACATTTTTTTTCCATTTTTCTTTTAAATCGTTTATTCTTTTTTCTGTAACAGCCCTTTTTAATATCATTCATTGGATTTTATATGTAAATTTCAGATATTTTCGTTCTGTAGTTTCTTTGCAAACATCGTTTTACTTTTCATACATTCAAGCGTACTGTTTTGTTGTTTTCCTCACTCCATTCGTCTGCGGTGTTGGGTTTTTCCTGCAGCTGCTCTGCGCTGTGATCAGCTCCTGCTTGGGTTTCTTGGGCGTGTTCGGCGGGGTTAATCCAGATTAGACATGTGCACAGCACAAAATTTCATTTTGAACTAATGGATTAGTCCTAAAATGCAATTTATTTAGTTGCTAAAGAAATTAGTTTTCAGTTCTTTAGTATGAAAACTAATTTCATTCATCCGAAAACCAGTGGATACAATTACTATTGTAGTAGTGGCTCCTCAGAGGGCTGAGATCGCTGCATGTTACAGTATCTCTCACTCTCAGTACAATGTGTCAGGCAAAGCTGTTACAGTAACTGACTGCTGCTCATCACAGCGCTCAGAATTTCAGTAAAACTAGTAAATAATATTTTTATATATAAGAAGTTATAACAATATTATTTCCTTGTTTTACTGAAACTCTGAGCGCTGTTACAGTCTGATACATTGTACTGAGAGATAATATAACAAGCAGCCGATCTCAGCGCTCACAGCCACTGGATTTAAAGGGCTAAAAAAAATTCTCCTCTCTGTATAACGTATACAATATCCACCTGCACCTTAATCAGGGCCGGCGCTAACGTAAGGCGGCACAGGCGGCCGCCTTACTGTCTGGCGTCCTGCCAGTGTGAGGGGCGCCGGCCCGGGGCGGATCACCGAGGTGCATTCGGATTCGGAAAGGGGGGCAAATGGCAATCGCCCACGCACCGCGTTCTGTTTACGTTACTTCAAAATATGCACGTGCACTGCAGCGAGCCTCAGTGAGGTAGCATGGTCATTGGCCGCTCGCCTGGGATGGGAGGGGACAATGGGAGGGAACAAGCAACCACGTGGTTGCGCACCAGAACGTGGCTGGTCAGGTGGTTCCCGAATCGAATCCCATTACAGGCGAGCGAGTGGAAAGGTGCACGTGCATCACATGCCCAGCGGCCGCTCGCAGTGCACACGAGGATTAGCCGCTTACTGCAGACGCAGTGCCTAGCTTGCTACCCTCCCTGTCCTGAGGGCTGAGACTGAGTAGAAGAACGCCGGCGGGCGGCGGGGCCTGGCAGGCAGCAGTGAGCACACTGTCACACACAGCAGACAGAGCAGAGAGGTAAGACTCGCTGGGGGCAAATTTATACCCATATATGAGCTGGGGGCCGAAATATACCCATATAAGAGCTGGGGGCCGCAAATATACCCATATATGAGTTGGGGGCTGCAAATATACCCATATATGAGTTGGGGGCCGCAAATACACCCATATAAGAGCTGGGGCCGCAAATATACCCATATAAGAGTTGGGGGCCGCAAATACACCCATATAAGAGCTGGGGCCGCAAATATATACCCATATATGAGCTGGGGCCGCAAATATATACCCATATATGAGCTGGGGCCGCAAATACACCCATATAAGAGCTGGGGCCGCAAATACACCCATATAAGAGCTGGGGCCGCAAATATATACCCATATAAGAGCTGGGGCCGCAAATATATACCCATATATGAGCTGGGGGCCGCAAATATATACCCATATATGAGCTGGGGCCGCAAATATACCCATATAATATGAGCTGGGGCCGCAAATATACCCATATATGGGCATGATCTGAGGTCTATTATATATATGTGGGCATGATCTGAGGTCTATATGTATCAATGGGCATGATCTGAGGTCTATTATATATATGTGGGCATGATCTGAGGTCTATATGTATCTATGGGCATGATCTGAGGTCTATTATATATATGTGGGCATGATCTGAGGTCTATATGTATCTATGGGCATGATCTGAGGTCTATATATGTATCTGTGGGCATGATCTGGTCTGTATATATGTATCTGTGGGCATGATCTGGTCTGTATATATGTATCTGGGCTTGATACTATTCGGATTAAATTGGCAGTAATTTATATGTATTTTATTCAATAGACATTTTCTAGATGGACGTAACGTATCAGTGCGGTAGGGCGGCTTATATAAGTGGAGTGTAGACCTTGCCTATAAACATGCGCTTTGTGAAAATAAAGTTTACTCTCTGCGTGACGACACTGAACACTCGCGATAGAGATTATTATGCATCTCTATCCTGATTGGCTTGACATGACACGGATGGGGGGCGGGGGGCACCAAAACACACCTTCGCCTGACTAGGCAAAAAAGCTTGCACCGGCCCTGACCTTAATACCCCTCTCTGTATAATGTATAGAACATCCTCCTGAATTAATTAATGTCCCTCTCTGTATAGAACATCCTCCTCAATTTATACCTTTCTCTGTATAATGTATATAACATCCTCCTGCATTAATACCCCTCTCTGTATAATGTATAGAACATCCTCCTGCATTAATTAATGCCCCTCTCTGTATAGAACATCCTACTCAGTAGGACCTACTGCACTGGCATGTGGAGGGTGCAGAACTTCTGAATGCAATGCTTATCCAGCACAGGAGAGGGAACTTTTACTTAAACTTTGTATCTCTGTGGGGGAGAGAGACAGGAATATGAAAGCAGGGGAGAGGGAAAATATTAACGTAAATCGGTCTGAAAGCTCAGAGAAGAGATGACTGGTGAAAATTTATTTTTATAATAAAATAAAGCACTTTAAATCCAGGGAAAACATTCAAATAAATCACACTGAAGGCTCATAATGACAGAGTAACTGTGAGAGCTGGATACTAAATGTATCAGATGTAAAAAAAAAACTTTATAACAAGCATCACTGGGAGAGGAGAGGGACTTTATATAAAACGTGTATTATAGATGAGGAAAGGGGAATAGTGCTCCTGGATAATATAAAATATATCAGACCTAAGCCCCTATTATGCAGAGCGGGAGGGGAGATCACACATGTTTTATAAAATCCCTCTTTTCTCCCAGCGCTGCTTGTTATAAAGGGGTTTTTACAATCCAGCCCTCCTCTGTTATTAGCTTTCAGTGTGATTTATTTGAATGTTTTCCTTCTCCAGCTGCTTTAATAATCTTGTCTGCCTCATAGACATGCAAAGGTTAAGTAAAGGTTTCCTCTCCTGTGCTGGCTGTCTGTGCTGCGAGTGAGTATTCTGGAGCTCTATCACTGTCAGATTTTCAGGTAGGGGCCGGGAAGGATTACACATACAAACCTTTTCTGTAGCTTTGCGATGTTACGCTCTTCATTGCTGGTCTCCTTCACTCATCAATGTAATATCACAAAAAGGACTGAAACTAAAATGTAGTGCATTTTTATTTTAGTTTCTTTCGTTTTTTGTACTGAGCAGTTTCGTATATCTTGAGTCATACGAAAACTAAATTATCCCAAAATTCGGACTAAATCGTTTTAGTACTAAAACGAATGCACATGTCTAATCCAGATGTTTTTGCGGGTTTCGGTGTGCTTCCGCCCTGGTTTTGTGGTGAGTTTTCGGCCTGTTTGCGGCAACTTTTCCCTGCATTACGGCGGCCCTGTGGTGCTTGCTCAATACACCGCAGGGTCGCCGAAATGGGATCACCAAATCGCACCGAATTGAAGAGAACGAAACGTCACCGAACGTACGGTGACTTTTCGATTCTCTTTGAATAACCTTGAAAGAGATCCGAATTGTGGCTGAAAGGTAACCGAACAGTGAAATTCAGTGTTCGGTTACCTTTCCTTGCCATTTGGCTATCCAGAGACCAGGCATTTCGCCAAATGTTGGCGAATTGCCTGCACATACGGTGCCTGTTCGGTGCCTGTTCGGTGCCTGTTCGAGGGCAGTGGAATCCCCATAGAGAAACAATGCTTCGTCTGTTCAGAGAACAAAAACCAGCAGTGAAAAGTTGCCGAAATGCCCTGCTGTTCGGTGGTTTCATTTGACAGGTTTATCCAGGCGAATCCCATAGGCTTCAATGTTAAAAATATTCCCGTTTTAATTCAATATCTAATAAACCGTTGATTATAATATTCTGCAGTAAAAAGTTTCTTTATGTATAGATTTTTTAGGATCTTTCAGGCATTTTTCGGGATTGTTGATTTCTCACGCGCAGCCCCCACTCTCTGGAACGCTCTCCCTCGTGCTGTCAGACTTTCCCCTAACTTCTCTTCCTTCAAACGCTCCCTGAAAACATTCCTATTTAGGGAGGCCTACCACCCAACTCACTGACGCAACCATCAATCACTCTCACCTTACAGTCCTCTCCTCCTGTTTCCAACCCCAACCCTCCCAGATTGTGAGTTCCTACGGGAATAGGGCCCTCATCTCCTCCTGTACTGTTTGTCAAATGTTGTTCAATGTATTGTAACCCTGTCTATACTGTGCTTATTGTACAGCGCTGCGGAATATGCTGGCGCTTTATAAATAAAGAATAATAATAATAATAATAATTTGTTTGTGAAACTTTTCTCTGTTTTTTTTTTTTAATCGTTTTTTCTTTTTTCTGTAACAGCCCTTTTTATTATCATTCATTGGATCTTATATGTAAATTTCAGACATTTTCGTTCTGTAGTTTCTTTGCAAACAACGTTTCACTTTTCAAACATTCAAGCGTACTGTTTTGTTTTTATTTTCACTCCATTTGTCTGCGTTGTCGGCTTTTTCCGGCGGCTGCTCTGCGCTGTGATCGGTGGCTGCTCGGGTTTCTCCGGCGTGTTCGGCGGGGTTAATTCAGATGTTTTTGCGGGTTTCAGTTTGTGTTCACCGGGTTTTGCTGTGAGTGTCCGGCGGGTTTGCGGCGGCTTTTCCCTGCACTACGACAGCCCTGCGGTGACTTTTCGATTCTCTTTGAATAACCCTGTACATTAACTTGGATAACTGGCAATCGTTAGCTGAACACCCCCCTCCGCTCCTTGGTTACTCCCTTGTATATTAACCTCAGCGTTGTAAACTTAGCTAAGAAAGCCGAGAAACGACCGTTCTTTCTCTCATGTTTAATATGTCTGTAGGGTTTTTTTTGTTGTGCTATATTGTTACATATGTTTCCAAGTTTCATATTATGTAGAGTTACAGATAGCATTAGTTTTATGCAGCAGCGGTTGGTGACATTTTTAATTAGTGGGGAAAGAGGTGTCAGGATCAGGATCCATCGACATCTTGCATAACCCTGCTCCTTTTTAATTCCCAGCAGTTACATAGCTATACATGTATACTGCTATACTATAGTGATTTATATAAATGTGAGATATATATATGTATACAGTCAGGTCCAGAAATATTGGGACATCAACACAATTCTAACATCTTTGGCTCTATACACCACCACAATGGAGTTGGAATGAAACAAACACAATGTGCTTTAACTGCCGACTGTCAGCTTTAATTTGAGGGTATGTACATCCAACTCAGGTGAACGGTGTAGGACTTACAGCAGTTTGCAGATGTGCCTCCCACTTGTTAAGGGACCAAAGGTAATGGGACAGAATAATAATCACAAATCAAACTTTCCCTTCTTAATACTTGGTTGCAAATCCTTTGCAGTCAATCACAGCCTGAAGTCTGGAACGCATAGACATCACCAGACGCTGGGTTTCATCCCTGGTGATGCTCTGCCAGGCCTCTACTGCAACTGTCTTCAGTTCCTGCTTGTTCTTGGGGCATTTTCCCTACAGTTTTGTCTTCAGCCAGTGAAATGCATGCTCAATGGGATTCAGGTCGGGTGATTGACTTGGCCATTGCATAACATTCCACTTCTGTGGTTGCTTTTGCAGTATGCTTTGGGTCATTGTCCATCTGCACTGTGAAGCGCCGTCCAATGAGTTCTGCAGCATTTGGCTGAATGTGAGCAGATAATATTGCCCGAAACACTTCAGAATTCATCATGCTGCTTTTGTCAGCAGTCACATCATCAATAAATACAAGAGAACCAGTTCCATTGGCAGCCATACATGCCCACGCCATGACACTACCACCACCATGCTTCACTGATGAGGTGATATGCTTAGGATCATGAGCAGTTCCTTTCCTTCTCCATACTCTTCTCTTCCCATCACTCTGGTACAAGTTGATCTTGGTCTCATCTGTCCATAGGATCTTGTTCCAGAACTGTGAAGGCTTTGATAGGTATTGTTTGGCAAACTCTAATATTGTCTTCCTGTTTTTGAGGCTCACCAATGGTTTACATCTTGTGGTGAAGCCTCTGTATTCACTCTGGTTAAGTCTTCTCTTGATTGTTGACTTTGACACACATACACCTATCTCCTGGAGAGGGTTCTTGATCTGGCCAACTGTTGTGAAGGGTGTTTTCTTCACCAGGGAAAGAATTCTTCGGTCATCCACCACAGTTGTTTTCCGTGGTCTCCTGGGTCTTTTGGTGTTGCTGAGCTCACTGGTGCGTTCCTTCTTTCCGTTCACCTGTGTTGGATGTACATACGCTCAAATTAATGCTGACAGTCTGCAGTTAAAGCACATTTGTGTTTGTTTCATTCCAACTCCATTGTGGTGGTGTATAGAGCCAAAGATGTTAGAATTGTGTCGATGTCCCAATATTTCTGGACCTGACTGTATATATATATATATATATCTCACGGGAGTATAGCAGTACATAGTGAAACCTTTTTATTGGACTAACGTTACATGTAAAACACGGGTTTTCGAGAGTATTCTTCTGTTCTTTGGGTCTGGAAGCTATACTGAGCAAAATCATAGGACAGAACAATAAAGAGCCTAGCAGAAGGGTGGGCGGGGGGGGTTAGGATTAGGGATGAGCTGTTCGGGTTCGGACGGTTCAGGGTTCGACCCGAACTTAGCCTGTTTGAACAGATCGCGAACCCCGAACATTTCCGGGTGTTCGCCGCATGTTCGACCACAATGGACCACAATGCATTTTCCCACTACCTGAAGCTCCTAATTGGCTACAGCCTTGCACCTGACCACAGGTCTGGTGCAAGACTGGTTGAACACTATGCCAATCACCGCTCAGAGTCCTGATTGGGCAAATTTTGCCCAATCATGGGCTCACAGAGCTAAGTCCCGCAGCACACTATATAAGGTTTCAACGCAGCGCTTTCTGCACGCATTTCAGAGGAGATTTCAAAGAAGATAGTTGTGTGTGTTGTTACTGCTGGTCTGCCACGCTACTGGGGGGGTCTGGGGGGTCTCATTTCGACCAAATATCAGGGAATTTAGGTGATGTGTGTCTTGTCACTGTGCCAGCAATTTTTTTTGGGGTTTACAACTTTATTTAAAACATTTGTGTATTGAGGTGATTTTCTGGATCTTGTCACTGTGCCAGCAAGTCTTTTTGGGTCTCATTTATTCCAAATATCAGGGAAATTAGGTGATGTGTGTCTTCTCACTGTGCCAGCAATTTTTTTGGGGGTTTACAACTTTCTTTAAAACATTTGTGAATTGAGGTGATCTTCTGGGTCTCGTCATACAAAAAGTACCACGCTGTATTTTGGGGCTCATTAATTTCTTTAAAACACTTGGGAATTAAGGTGATCTGTGTCTCGTCATACAAAAAGTACCATGCTGTATTTTGGGGCTCACTAATTTCTTTAAACCACTTGGGAATTAAGGTGATCTTCTGCATCTCGTCACACAGCCAGCAATTTTTTTGGGGGCTCACTAATTTCTTTAAAACACTTGGGAATTAAGGTGATCTGTGTCTCGTCATACAAAAAGTACCACGCTGTATTTTGGGGCTCACTAATTTCTTTAAACCACTTGGGAATTAAGGTGATCTTCTGTGTCTCGTCACACAGCCAGCAATTTTTTTTGGGGCTCACTAATTTCTTTAAAACACTTGGGAATTAAGGTGATCTGTGTCTCGTCATACAAAAAGTACCACGCTGTATTTTGGGGCTCACTAATTTCTTTAAAACACTTGGGAATTAAGGTGATCTGTGTCTCGTCATACAAAAAGTACCACGCTGTATTTTGGGGCTCACTAATTTCTTTAAAACACTTGGGAATTAAGGTGATCTTCTGTGTCTCGTCACACAGCCAGCAATTTTTTTTGGGCTCACTAATTTCTTTAAAACACTTGGGAATTAAGGTGATCTGTGTCTCGTCATACAAACAGTACCACGCTGTATTTTGGGGCTCACTAATTTCTTTAAAATACTTGGGAATTAAGGTGATCTGTGCCTCGTCATACAAACAGTACCACGCTGTATTTTGGAGCTCACTAATTTCTTTAAAACACTTGGGAATTAAGGTGATCTGTGTCTCGTCATACATACAGTACCACGCTGTATTTTGGGGCTCACTAATTTCTTTAAAACATTTGTTAATTAAGGTGATCTGTCTCTTGTCACTGGCTGCCAGCTATCAGTGTGTCTCACTGAGTTGTACCAGAGTTAATTAAATCTTTATACCAGAGTTGAATCAGAGTTCTGTATATATTAATCTATATATCACTCACCATGTCTGAAAGAACAAAAAGGACAGGCAGACGCTCCCAGCCACAGATAAGAGGGCAAGCAGCCCCTGTGTCGGAGGCTGTGTCTCTGGTCGTGGTGGACGTGGTGCATCCTCTGCAGGGGCACGCTTGTCCTTTCTAACTGGTGCTGGCCGTCTTAAGCAGCAGCAACATACAGAGGACTTGGTGGATTGGCTAACCAGGCCATCCTCATCCTCCGAGTCCTCTGCCAGCCAGGCTTTTAGTGCTTTACAGTCCACCTCAGCTGCCAAAGCATCTAATGCAGCCTCCATGTCCACAGCTACTCCTGCCGTAGCCTCGCTATCACACACGGAGGAGTCAGCTGAATTGTTTGACTACAATGAGAGTGACATGCTGCTTGAGGATGCGCAGCAAGTACAGTGCTCTGATTCAATCTCTGAGGTTGAGCAAGGGAGTATAATCAACCTAGCGGAAGGGGGTGCCAGTGATGACACACAAATAACTGGCACTCATGTTGCCCCAGCAGCTGCAGCATACTGCCAAGTTGGCTCCAGTGACGAGAGATAGGGGGTGAAGATGACATTGATGATGATGAGGTCACTGACTCCACCTGGGTGCCAGATCGAACTGAGGAATCAAGTGAGGAGGAGGGGGAGGAGGAGGAGGCACAGCAAACACGAGGCACAACATCCTCTGTGACCAACCGTAGCACTAGCCAGTCCAAGGCATCACATGTCAGAGCTGCTCCGGTGCAGAGCGCTGTTGTCTCAAAGAACACATGCAGGAACTCTGCTGTCTGGGAGTTCTTTAAGAACTGTGCAGCAGACCCCACCGTTGCTATTTGTAATCTATGTCAGAGGAGGCTTAAGCGTGGGATAAACACCGGACACTTGGGTACCACGTGCTTGAGGCGACATATGAACAAGTGCCACACATCCCGTTGGGGCAAAACTTTTCGTAGGTCCTCCTCCTCCTCATCTGTCTCTACCCACACTGTATGTCCCGCCATGCAATTTCCTACAACCTCCACCGACAGGGATGATGCTACAGTAATGGATGTACCAGCAGGTCCTTCCTCACAATGTGACATCATCCCAGTAGCTGAAGATTTACGCAGTCAGATTACGTTGCCACAGCTGCTGTAGCAAAAGAAAAAATATAGTCCCAACCATCCCCAAGCACAGCGTCTAAATGCCAGCTTAGCAAAATTACTCGCATTGCAGCTGCTGCCTTTCCAGCTGGTGGACTCTACTCTCTTCCGTGAATTTGCTGAATGCGCTGTACCACAGTCGAAGGTTCCAAAACGCCATTACTTTTCACGCAAGGCCATTCCAGCACTATACCAGCACGTGGAAGACAATGTTATCCAGTCATTGAGAAAGGCAGTCAGCAGCAAGGTGCATTTCACTTTAGACACGTGGTCCAGCAAGCATGGACAGGGTCGTTACATTTCCTTCACGGCACACTGGGTAACTCTGATTGTAGCTGGGAGGGATCCAAGATGGGGCTCTGTGCTGGAGTTTGTTCATCCACCACGCCTCCAGAAAGCTGCTTGTATGAGGTCTGTCTGCTCCACCACCACCACCTCTTCCTCCTCCTCCTTCTCTGTCTCTGGCGAAGTGGCAGTTAAACCGACGCCTGACAGGGTCTACGCAATGGCTCAAGCAAAAAGATGCCATACTGTGCTTGAGCTGGTTTGTTTAGTGGACAGGAGCCACACCGGGTCAGAAATTTTGTCAGCTCTGTAGGGGCAGGTGCAGAGATGGTTAACACCACGCCAGCTTCAGCTGGGAATCATCGTCTGCGATAATGGCAGCAACCTTCTCTCCGCCCTACGCAAGGGTAAATTGACACATGTACTATGCCTAGCACACGTCCTAAATCTGTTGGTACAGTGTTTCCTAACCAAGTACCCAGGGCTGCCAGAGCTTCTCATTCAGGCCAGAAAAGTCTGCAGCCACTTCAGATGGTCATTCCCAGCAAGCGTTCGACTGGCAGAAATTCAAAGAGAATTCCACCTTCCCACAAACCGTCTGATCTGTGACATGCCCACCAAGTGGAACTCGACATTAGCAATGCTGCAGCGTCAGAGGGCCATCAACGAGTACCTGTGTGAGTATGGCACAAGGACAGGTTCAGGTCAACTTGTTTCCCCCCCCGCAGTGGCTGATGATCAAGGATGCATTCACTGTACTGTCACCATTTGAGGAGGCAACGAGGATGGTGAGCAAGGACAGTGCATGCATCAGTGACACAATTCCTTTAGTGTTCCTGCTGGAGCACACTCTGCGGGGAATCATAGATGTGGCTCTAGAGGCAGAGCAGCGGGAGGAAGAGGAGGCCTTCCCTAGCTCTCAAGGCCCCAGTCCTTCCGCAGACAGCATTCCAGCAGGTCCTACTCAGATCAGACAGGAGGAGGATGAGGAGCAGGAGGACTATTTAAGTAGTGGGGGCATTGAAGGTGGGGATTCCTCAAGGCAGGGTTTTGTGTGCCCAGAAACAGAAGGGCTTGTGCGTGGCTGGGAGGAGGAACTGCACGATACGGTCATCCTCATTGACCAGGAAGACTCGGCAGCTAATGCCACCTCCAACCTACGCTGCATGGGCTCCCTAATGATGCAAAGCCTGCTAAAGGACCCCAGGATTCGTGCTATCAAGGAGAGGGATCATTACTGGTTGGCAACCCTTCTTGATCCACGATACAAGGGGAAAGTTGCAGAGCTCATCCTGCCCGCACAGAGGGAGCACAGGATGAAAAAACTCGAGGACGCTCTAAAGCGACACTTGTGTAACACCTTTCCAGGCACTGGTAGATTACCAAGTGCTGACACACGTGCTTCTGAGGCTGCGGATGATCAGAGGAATAGTGGTGAAGGCCAGGGCCGCTTGACTGATGCATTTTTTAATTTTTTTTAGTCCTCGACGCCCAGGGACGTCAAATGTAGGCACCCATTGCCAGCGTCTTCACCAAATGGTGCAGGACTACCTAGGGGCAAGGGCAGACCTGGATACCTTTCCAGCAGATGATCCACTGGCTTACTGGGTGTTGAGATTGGATTACTGGCCAGAACTTAGCCAATATGCTATGCAGCGTCTGTCCACCGACTCTGTAGACCAGCTGACATTTATAAAAATGAATCAGTCCTGCATCAGCAGCTATCAATTCCCTGATGCTGACGTAACCGAATAGATCGGGGATCTCTTCTGCATTCACAAAACCTCCACCACTGAACTCTTCCACAATACCACAAAAGGGTTACGGTGTGAAGGCACTTGCTGCCATGAAAGGCACATTATTTGGGTGCACTGACGCCTGTACCGGATTTATATCATTTTCTTTTTTGAACCGCAGGGTCCAACCCTGCACTCTTCCACAATACCACAAAAGGGTTACGGTGTGAAGGCACTTGCTGCCATGAAAGGCACATTATTTGGGTGCACTGACGCCTGTGCCAGATTTATATCATTTTCATTTTTTGAACCGCAGGGTCCAACCCTGCACTCTTCCACAATACCACAAAAGGGTTATGGTGTGAAGGCACTTGTTGCCACCAAAGGCACAATGTTTGGGTGCACTGCCGCCTATATTACCAGATTCATATCATTTTAATATTGGACCGCAGGATCCAACCCTGCACTCTTCCACATTCCACAATACACAAAAGGGTTACGGTGTGAAGGCACTTGCTGCCATGAAAGGCACATTATTTGGGTGCACTGATGCCTGTACCAGAATTTTTTTAATTTTTGAACCGTAGGGTCCAACCCTGCACTCTTCCACAATACCACAGAGGGGTTACGGTGTGACGGCCATAGCCAATATGCTATGCAGCTACTAGGTTGCCCTTCATCTAGCGTGCTTTCCAAAGGACGTTCAGTGCCGCTGGAGGTTTTGTCACAGACAAAAGAGTGCGTCTGTCCACCGACTCTGTAGACCGGCTGACATTTATAAAAATGAATCAGTCCTGGATCAGCAGCTATCAATCCCCTGATGCTGAAGTAATGGAATAGATAGGGGATGTCCTCTTCTGCATTCACAAAACCTCCAGCACTGAACTCTTCCACAATACCACAAAAGGGTTACGGTGTGAAGGCACTTGCTGCCATGAAAGGCACAATATCTGGCTGCACTGACGCCCATTAAAAAAAAAAAAAACTCTTCAATATAGGACCACATGGTCCACCCCTGCACTCTTCCACAATACTACAGATGGGTTACTGTATGATGATACTTGATTGGCCTGGCATTAAAGGCACAATATCTTGGGTGCACTGACGCCCATTAACAGATAAAAAACTTTTCAATATAGGACCACATGTTCCACCCCTGCACTCTTCCACAATACTACAGAGGGGTTACTGTATGATGATACTTGCTGGCCTGGCACCAAAGGCACAATATCTGGGTGCACTGACGCCTTAACCAGATGCATATCTTTTCAATATAGGACCTCATGGTCCACCCCTGCACTCTTCCACAATACCACAGAGGGGTTACTGTATGATGATACTTGCTGGCCTGGCACCAAGGCACAATATCTGGGTGCACTGACGCCCATTACCAGATCAAAAACTTTTCAATATAGGACCACATGGTCCACCCCTGCACTCTTCCACAATACCACAGAGGGGTTACTGTATGATGATACTTGATGGCCTGGCATTAAAGGCACAATATCTGGGTGCACTGACGCCCATTAACAGATAAAAAAAAAACCACTTTTCAATATAGGACCGCATGGTCCACCCCTGCACTCTTCCACAATACCACAGAGGGGTTACTGTATGATAGTACTTGCATGCCTGGCACTAAGGCACAATATCTGGGTGCACGGCCATTGACGCCTGTATCAGATTCATATCCCAGAGGGGTTACGGTGTGACGGCACTGTTGCCGACGCTAAAAGCCCAATTTTAAAGCACCTATTGTTACTTTCATCCAAAGCCTGCATAAGTTTCACAATAATTTAGCCCAAAAAACCACTAAACTTTTTCTGCGCGTCCTAAAATGTCTTTTCATATAGGCTGCCGCCCCAAGCAGTTGTTTATGGATAGATTAAAGGAAAAGCATTTACCGTCATATGAAACGTCATATTTGTTTTAAGTGTTTCTATACATCCTAGAAATCCGCCACTTCACGGGCAGGTTATGGGGACCTCCTAGGCACGAAATTTGAAGAGAATTTTTTGTTTTTATTTTTAACCCTTATTTCATGGAAAACTCACTGTCCCTTTAAAAACGTTTTTTTTTAAAACTTTTTGTCCTTGTTTCCTGTCCCCCAGGGCACTACCCGGACCCCCATACACCATTTTATGGCAAATATGTAGCATATATGCCCTCTTGGAGGGCACTCTAAAAAAACGAATTTTCAGCCCCATTGACTTGCATGGGGGTTCGGGTTCGGGTTCGGGTTTGGTCCCGAACAAATGGGAAGTTCGGGTTCGGGCTCAAGCCGAACTCGGGGAGTGTTCGGCTCATCCCTAGTTAGAATAGGTGTCATAAATACTGAATAGTGGCACAGTATGGTCAAGAAGGATAAACAGAGGACAGATCATAGGCCTATAAGACAACAGAGATATGCCTCAGGATGTTTTTCTGATGATGGTGCCTGAAGAGAAAGAAGTCAAAGACACAACTTCAAAAAAAAATCAGAAGAAAACAAAAGAGAAAAACCACATAAACCAGGTACAATGCTGAATGTTACATGACATTATGGTAGTGACTAGTGACGTGAGCTTCCTTGTTGGCATTCAAGCAACCCCCGAACCTGAGGCAAAGACTTGTCCGCAGCAAACTTACCCAGGAACATGACGATATACAGAATGGGAGCACAAGATATGTGACAGCAGCACTGTCTGGCACAATAATGCCACATACAACATCAAGGGCCTATACTTCTGCACGTCTGTCGATGTGGTGTACATGATCCAGTGCACGGCCTGTAAAAAGGCTGCTATATTGGTGAAACTGGACGAACTGAATCGCTGGATGAACCTGCACAGACACTCCATCAAGAACCACCAGGAAAATAAATACTGTACGTGTTGGGACATCACTTTAATCTGACAGGCCACTCCATACACAACCTCAGGATTAAAATCCTCAAAGGAAGTATCAAAGACTCTCACGAACGTAAGACATTCAAAATAAAAATGATCACATGTTTTAACACTATAATGGAGTGACTCAGTGTAGACTCTGGCTTTTTAACTCTCTACTAGGGATGAGCCGAACACCCCCATGTTCGGTTCGCATTCGAACTCGAACAATTTTGAAAGTTCGAGTTCGAACTCGAACACGAACCGAACTCAATGCAAGTCAATGGGACTCAAAAGTTCGGTTTTTAGAGTGCCCTCCGAGAGGGCATATATGCAAGATATTTGCCATAAAAGCTGTATGGGGGTACGGGTAGTGCCCTGGGGGATAGGAAACAAGGACAAAAAGTTTTAAAAAAAATGTTTTTAAAGGGACAGTGAGTTTTCGATGAAATAAGGGTTAAAAATAAAAACAAAAAATTACTTCAAATATCGTGCCTAGGAGGTCCCCATAATCTGCCCGTGAAGTGGCGGATTTGTAGGATGTATAGAAACATTTAAAAACAAAAAAATGACGTTTCAAATGACGGTAAACGGTTTTCCTTTAATCTATTCATAAACAACTGCTTGGGGTGGCAGTCTGTATTAAAAGAGGAGACTTTTTAGGACACGCAGAACAAGTTTAGTGATTTTTTTGGCTAAATTAAGGAGAAACTTATGCAGGCTTTGGATGAAAGTAACAATAGGTGCTTTAAAATTGGGCCTTTAGTGTCGGCAACAGTGCCGTCACACCGTAACCCCTCTGTGGTATTGTGGAAGAGTGCAGGGTTGGACCCTATGGTTCAAAAATTAAAAAAATTCTGGTACAGGCATCAGTGCACCCAAATAATGTGCCTTTCATGGCAGCAAGTGCCTTCACACCGTAACCCTTTTGTGGTATTGTGGAATGTGGAAGAGTGCAGGGTTGGATCCTGCGGTCCAATATTAAAATGATATGAATCTGGTAATATAGGCGTCAGTGGCAGTGCACCCAAACATTGTGCCTTTGGTGGCAACAAGTGCCTTCACACCGTAACCCTTTTGTGGTATTGTGGAAGAGTGCAGGGTTGGACCCTGCGGTTCAAAAAATTAAAATGATATAAATCTGGCACAGGCGTCAGTGCACCCAAATAATGTGCATTTCATGGCAGCAAGTGCCTTCACACCGTAACCCTTTTGTGGTATTGTGGAAGAGTGCAGGGTTGGACCCTGCGGTTCAAAAAAGAAAATGATATAAATCCGGTACAGGCGTCAGTGCACCCAAATAATGTGCCTTTCATGGCAGCAAGTGCCTTCACACCGTAACCCTTTTGTGGTATTGTGGAAGAGTTCAGTGGTGGAGGTTTTGTGAATGCAGAAGAGATCCCCGATCTATTCGGTTACGTCAGCATCAGGGAATTGATAGCTGCTGATCCAGGACTGATTAATTTTTATAAATGTCAGCCGGTCTACAGAGTCGGTGGACAGACGCTGCAGAGCATATTGGCTAAGTTCTGGCCAGTGATCCAATCTCAACACCCAGTAAGCCAGTGGATCATCTGCTTGAAAGGTATCCAGGTCTGCCCTTGCCCCTAGGTAGTCCTACACCATACGGTATTGACTCTGGCAATGGGTGCCTACATTTGACGTCCCTGGCGTCGTGGACTAAAAAAATTTAAAAAGGCATCAGTCAAGCGGCCCCAGCCTTCACCTCTATTCCTCTGATCATCCGCAGCCTCAGAAGCACCTGTGTCATCACTTGGTAACATACCAGTGCCTGGAAAGGTGTTACACAATTGTCGCTTTAGAGCGTCCTCAAGTTTTATCATCCTGTGCTCCCTCTGTGCGGACAGGATGAGCTCTGCAACTTTACCCTTGTATCGTGGATCAAGAAGGCTTGCCAACCAGTAATGATCCCTCTCCTTGATAGCACGAATCCTGGGGTCCTTTACCAGGCTTTGGAGGATAAGGGAGCCCATGCAGCATAGGTTGGCGGTGGTATTAGCTTCCGAGTCTTCCTGGTCAATGAGGAGGATGACCCCATCTTGCACTTCCTCCTCCCAGCCACGTACTAGTCCTTGTGTTTCTGGGCACACAAAACCCTCCCTTGAGGAATCCCCACCTTCAATGCCCCCACTACTTAAATATTCCTCCTCCTCCTCCTGTCTGATGAAGTCTGAGGAGGACCCGCTGGAATGCTGTCTGTGGAAAGACTGGCGCCTTCAGAGCTAGGGAAGGCCTCCTCTTCCTCCCGCTGCTCTGCCTCTAGAGCCACGTCAATAATTCCCCGCAGAGTGTGCTCCAGCAGGAACACTAAGGCTAGGGTCAGACTAGCGCAGTTTTAACGTGCGTTTAGCCGCACGAAATCACGGCCGTACTAGCAGCAAATGACGTCCAATGCCGGGGAACATACGACGAACGGCAGCACGAAAGTTCGTCCGCGCAACGCAAGTGGCCAACGAACGCATTTTTTCGAGAACGTCAAACCGCTACTACTGACGTACAGAGTGCGCTGCGGCCGCATAGCGGCGTGTGTGTGTGATTGGGAGACGTCAGACGCTGCTAATGTCCGGCCAACATAACGTCCAGACTCAAAAAGTGTTTTATTGATGATCCGTACAAAATCACGGACGAAAAGGCGCATCGTATGACCGCTATCGCGTATTCCGGGGGAAAATACGTACGTTCGTTCGACCGAACTTTTTCACGGACGACGTGAAAAATGCGTTCGTCTGACCCTAGCCTAAAGGAATTGTGTCACTGATGCATGCAATGTCCCTGCTCACCATCCTCGTTGCCTCCTCAAATGGTGACAGTACAGTGCATGCATCCTTGATCATCAGCCACTGCGGGGTGGAAAAAAAACCAAGTTGACCTGAACCTGTCCTTGTGCCATACTCACACAGGTACTCTGTGGCCCTCTGTTGCTTGTGCAGACGCTGCAGCATTGCTAATGTCGAGTTCCACCTTGTGGGCATGTCACAGATCAGACGGTTTGTGGTAGGCTTGTGCACCGATTTTTTTTTTTTCGGTTCGATTCGGTTCGATTTTTCGGATTTTTAAACTTTTCGATTCGGCTCGTTTCGACCGGTTTCGATTCGATTCGGTTCGGCTCGTTTATCGGGTACATTTTTTTTTCGGAATATCGACCATTTTTCGTATTTTCGTGTCACTGCTCGGTTTTTGTATTGACTTTTCGGAATTTCGGAAATTTTCGTTTTTCGGAATTGTACATTTTTCGGAATATCGACCATTTTTCGTATTTTTCGTGTCACTTTGCTCGTTTTTGGTATCGACTTTTCGTTTTTCGGCAAATTTTCGTTTTTTCGGAACGTCGTTTGACACATTTCAAGTCCATTCGAAAAATCCGAAAATATTTCGTTTCGGCTCGGAAAACGTTTCGGATCTGACATTTTCGAATAGACTGCTTCCCCCAGCAGCTCCCTCATCCTATAACCTCCGATCCAGGACCAGCACCTTACTTGCTATACCACAATACTAAAAGACAGTGGCTCGGTCGTCATTTTCCTACAGAGCACCACAATTATGGAATAACCTCCCAGACACCATCAAATCCTCCCCCAGTCTTAAGTCACTCAAAAGCTCCTTACTAACATACCTCAATACAGAATGCACCTGTAAACATGTAACCTAGTGACTATATTTCCTACATATTTTTTGTTAATCTGTATATTTGTGTTGTTTTTTAATATCTTGCATTGTATTACTTTGTATTTCTGTAACTGTAACACTTCAATGTTCTTGAACCCAGGACATACTTGAAAACGAGAGAAATGTCAATGTATCCTTCCTGGTAAAATCCTTTATAAATAAATAAATAAATAAATAATTTTCGGATCTAAAAATTTTCGGAAATTCGGCCGCATCCGAAAACACGAATCGGGAAATTTAGTGAAAATTCCGAAATTCCGAAACCCGAAACGCACATTCCTAGTTTGTGGGAAGGTGGAATTCTCTTTGAATTTCTGCCAGGTGAACGCTTGCTGGGAATGACCGTCTGAAGTGGCTGCAGACTTTTCTGGCCTGACTGAGAAGCTCTGCCAGCCCTGGGTACCTGGTTAGGAAACTCTGTACCACCAGATTTAGGACATGTGCTAGGCATGGTACATGCATCAACTTACCCATGCGTAGGGCAGAGAGAAGGTTGCTGCCATTATCACAGACGACCATTCCCAGCTGAAGCTGGTATGGTGTTAACCATCTCTGCACCTGCCCTCGCAGAGCTGACAGAATTTCTGGCCCGGTATGGCTCCTGTCCCCTAAACAAAACAGCTGATGCACAGTATGGCATCTTTTTGCTTGAGCCATTGCGTAGCCCCTGCCACTTAAACTCGGTTTAACTGCCACTTCGCCAGAGACAGAGAAGGAGGAGGAGGAGGAGGAAGAGGGAGAGGTGGTTGTGGAGCAGACAGACCTCATACAAGCAGCTTTCTGGAGGCATGGTGGATGAACAAGCTCCAGCACAGAGCCCCGTCTTGGATTCCTCCCAGCTGCAATCAGAGTTACCCAGTGTGTAGTGAAGGAAATGTAACAGCCCTGTCCATGCTTGCTGGACCATGTGTCTAAAGTCACATGCACCTTGCTGCTGACTGCCTTTCCCAATGACTCGATAGCATTGTCTTCCACGTGCTGGTATAGTGCTGGAATGGCCTTCTGTGAAAAGTAATGGCGTTTTGGAACATGCCACTGTGGTACAGCACATTCAGCAAATTCACGGAAGGGAGCAGAGTCCACCAGCTGGAAAGGCAACAGCTGCAATGCGAGTAATTTTGCTAAGCTGGCATTTAGACGCTGTGCTTGGGGATGGTTGGGACTATATTTTTTCTTACGCTGCAGCAGCTGGGACAATGTAATCTGACTGCGTAAATCTTCAGTTGATGGAATGCTGTCACATTGTGAGGAAGGACCTGGTACATCCATTACTGTAGCATCATCCCTGTCAGTGAAGGTTGGAGTCAATGACATGGCAGGACATATAGTGGGAGTAGAGACAGGTGAGGAGGACCTACGCAAAGTTTTGCGCCAATGGGATGCGTGGCAGGTAGTCATATGTCGCCTCAAGCACGTGGTACCCAAGCGTCCAGTGTCTTTTCACGCTTGAGCCTTATCTGACATAGATTACAAATAGCAATGGTGCGGGTTGCTGTACATTTCTTAAAGAACTCTGAGACAGCAGAGTTCCTGGATGTGTGCTTTGAGACAACAGCGCTCTGCACCTGAGCAGCTCTGACATCTGATGCCTTGGACTGGCTAGTGCTACGGGTGGTCATAGAGGATGTTGTGCCTCGTGTTTGTTGTGCCTCCTCCTCACTTGACTCCTCTGTTCGATCAGGCACCCAGGTGGAGTCAGTGACCTCATCATCATTGTCATCACCCCCTATCTCCTCGTCACTGGAGCCAACTTGGCAGTATGCTGCAGGTGCTGGGGCAACATGAGTGCCAATTATTTGTGTGTCACTAGCACCCCCTTCCTCTAGGTTGATTATACTCCCTTGCTCAACCTCAGAGATTGAATCAGAGCACTGTAGTTGCTGCGCATCCTCAAGCAGCATATCACTGTCATTGTAGTCAAACAATTCAGCTGACTCCTCCGTGTGTGATAGTGAGGCTACGGCAGGAGTAGCTGTGGACATGGAGGCTGCATTAGATGCTTTGGCAGCTGAGGTCGACTGTAAACCACTACAAGCCTGGCTGGCAGAGGACTCGAAGGATGAGGATGGTCTGGTTAGCTAATCCACCAAATCCTCTGTATGTTGCTGCTGTTTAAGAAGATGGCCAGCACCAGTTAGAAAGGACAAGTGTGCCCCTGCAGAGGATGCACCACGTCCACGATGACCAGAGGCACAGACTCCAGACACAGAGGCTGCTTGCCCTCTTATCTGTGCCTGGGAGCATCTGCCTGTCCTTTTTGGTCTTTCTGACATGGTGAGTGATATATAGATTAAATAAATACAGAACTCTGATTCAACTCTGGTATAAAGATTAAAGATTTCCAGAACTCTGGTATAACTCAGTGAGACACCCTGATAGCTGGCAGCCAGTGACAAGACAAAGATTACAATTCCCAGAAACCACCTATAAATCAGTGAGACCCCCTGATGGGTGGCAGTGACAAGACACAAATTACAATTCCCAGAAACCACCTACAAGTCAGTGAGTTCCCCTGATAGGACCCCCTGATAGCTGGCAACAGTGACAAGACACAGATTACAATTCGCAGAAATCTGATAGAAGTATGTGGGACCCCCTGATAGCTGGCAGTGAGAAGACACAATTTACAATTCCCAGAAACCTCCTATAAATCAGTGAGACCCCCTGATGGGTGGCAGTGAGAACACACAGATTACCACAATTCCCAGATATTTTGTAGAAATTATTGACCCCCAAAATACTTGGTGGCATTGAGAACACACAGATTAGAACAATTCCCAAATATTTTGTAGAAATTACTGACCCCCAAAATACTTGGTGGCAGTGAGAACACACAGATTAGAACAATTCCCAAATATTTTGTAGACATTACTGACCCCCAAAATACTTGGTGGCAGTGTGAACACACGGATTAGAACAATTCCCAAATATTTTGTAGAAATTACTGACCCCCCAAAATACTTGGTGACAGTGAGAACACACGGATTAGAACAATTCCCAAATATTTTGTAGAAATTACTGACCCCCAAAATACTTGGTGGCAGTGAGAACAAACAGATTAGAACAATTCCCAAATATTTTGTAGAAATTACTGACCCCCCCCCAAAAACTTGGTGGCAGTGAGAACACACGGATTAGAACAATTCCCAAGTATTTTGTAGAAATTACTGACCCCCCAAAATACTTGGTGGCAGTGAGAACACACGGATTAGAACAATTCCCAAATATTTTGTAGAAATTACTGACTCCCAAAATACTTGGTGGCAGTAGGAACACACAGATTAGAACAATTCCCAGAAATATTGTAGAAATGAGACCCCCCCCAGTAGCTGGTGGCAGACTGGCAGTGAGAACACACACTAACATAACAACAATCTCCTCTCAAACATGTGCTGAAGCGCTGTGTGAAGCCTTATATAGTGTGCTGCGGGACATAGCTTTGTGAGCCCATGATAGGGCAAAATTTGCCCAATCAGGACTCTGAGCCGTGATTGGCATAGTCTTGAACCTGTCTTGCTCCTGACCTGTGGTCAGGTGCAAGGCTGTAGCCAATTACAAGCTTCAGGCCAGTGGAAAAGTGCATTGTGGTCCATTGTGGTGCATTGTGGGCGAACATGCGGCGAACACGCAGAAATGTTTGTAGTTCGTGAACATGCAAACAGGCGATGTTCAAATCGAACTCCGAACCGAACAGCTCATCCCTACTCTCTACCATAATGTCACGTAACATTAAAGCCCTGTTCACACTGTGCGATTTATCGCACGGATTTTGCCGCGACGTCGCAGCAAAATCCGCACGACGTCGCGCTGTGTAGCTTCTCCAATGCATTTCAATGGAGCTGCTCACATCTTGCCGCGCGATGTCGCGCGTCGCAGAAGCATATTGCAGGTACATGACCCTTTTTTTGCGATTTGCTATCTGCGATTTTGCGATTTGTATTGGTGGTGCTTTGCAAAAATCGCACAAAACAGTGATGTCGCGCGACATTATCGCACCATGTCGCGAATATGAAAATCGTGCGGAAAGTCGCGCGATATTCAAATCGCACAGTGTGAACGGGGCCTCACCATTGTACGTGGTTTATGTGGTTTTTCGCTTTTTTTCTTCTGTTTTTTTGAAGTTATGTCATTGACTTCATCTTCATGCACCATCATCAGATGCACATCATGATGCTTATCTGTGTTGTTTTAAAGTGCTTCAGAATTGATGGCGCTATATAAATAAAGGATAGTAATAATATCATGCTGGAGCCAGAAATTAATTCTCTACTCTGGTCCTCTGGACCCCCTCTAACTGGCCAGGTTTTCCAGATATGTGAAGCACAGGTGATATGATTCATTGCTTAGTGATTGCAGGATTCAGTCTGCATTTCCCCAAGGAAATCCTTAAAATCTAATCTGTTAGCAGGTCCTCAGGACCAGATTTGGGAAACAAGGGGCCAGCTGACAGCACATGCTTGAAACTGTCTAGGTCCAGGGCTGAAGACCTGTTAGTTCAACACTAATGTCACTTATACATTTTAGTCTTTTAAATAATAAAGTACATCCTTAAAACAGCTAATGCTCCTTGACTGACTTATAGTGTGCCTTTTGCTGTCTTTTATTGGGCAGTTTTGCATATGGTTGTCATAAAACATCTGGACTCAGTGAATTCTGATCACGTTGTCTAGTTATCCAGAACACATTGGATGTAACATATTATTTCGGAACTGCAATGGAATAATTGGAAGCCCAGAGGCCACCAATAATTTATTGATTACAATCTAGAAATATGCTGTGTTATTTATCCATCAAATACACAAGCCCTGTGGGCATATTAAGTTAGTTTGTAATACAGTGATACGATTCCAGTATGCACGTTTACTTCAAACAAAACTAATCAACCCAGAAGGACATCCCCCCATCTACCCTCAAGCAGGGGGAGAGGAGCCCAAAGGGAAGAAAATCTTCCAACTACAGAATTAAACCCTATAAAAATACTACAAACCGAAACAAAGCCACAAATAGTGAGTCTAAGTCAACTCACCCATGAATGTGGGGAAGATAACGTGCAGTAGATAAAATATTATAAATGAATTGATAAATTGCTTTGTAGATACCTGCTAAATATACAAGTGTATATCCCCCTCAAAATGGTAGTCGGCATATTTATTTGATGGTCATTTAGGGGGCTAGCCAGTTGTATATTTAGGAGGAATCTCCATAGTATTTTATCAGCTTTTTTATCTATTGCAAGTTATCTTCATCAGCCTTCGTGGGTGAGTTGCAGGCATGTACTACTGGCCATCGGGACAACCAGGAGATTCCCGGTGGGCCGACGGCTTAGTGGGCCTGGCCGCCAGCAGGAGCTCTTTTGGGGCTGCTTTCCTGCCAGCCCAGCCTGGGGCTCTCTTGGGCTTGGCCTCCAGCCAAGCCCGGGGCTTGCCTGGGCCTGGCCACGGTCAAGCCTGGGGCTCTACTGGGACTGCCTTACTGCCGAGCCTGGGCTTGACTGGGCGGAGCCTGTGGCTCTCCTGGTACTGCCTGCCGGCCGAGCTCGTGGCTCTCCTGGGCTGGGCCATTGGCCGAGGCCTGGATGTTGGCTGAGCCCGAGGCTCGCCTGAGCCTGGCCGTCTGGGTCACCCTAGCCAAAGACTCATTGTTGCCCTTGGGAGTGAAGACTATCATGTTGGCGATGATAAAAAAAAGTGTCTAAACACACTTGACAACAACCACCTACATACCTACATATAGATTGTTGCAGACCACAAAACCATTCATGGCAATGGTGTTCCCTGATGACAGTGGCCTTTATCAGCAGGTGTTCCCTGCCACACTGCAAAAATTGTACAGGAATGGTTTAAGGAACATGAGAATGAATTTCAAATTGTTGCCTTTGCCTCCAGATTCCACAGATCTCAATCCGAATGAGCATCCGAGGGATTTGCTGGAACAACAAATCTGATCCTTGGAGGTCCCATCTCGCAACTTGCAGAATATAAACGATCTGCTGCTAATGTCATGGTACAGAGACCACAGGGCACAGTCAGAGGTCTTGTGGAGGCCACACATCAACATATCATAGCTGTTTTGGCAACATGAGTGGGATCTACACAATATTGGGTAGGTAGGTTTAATTTTGTGGCTGAACAGTGTATTGCAGAGTTTGAAGCTTCTGATTTGAAGAAGTCTTTCAATTTCTGTGCTGGGGAAGTTGCCACAAGTGTTTCCTTCTTTTGTTAAGCATTTTGTCTGTATGGAAATTGTGGCTATTTCAAATGCGTCAGTCATGTTTTTCCACATGCTGTCAGAGCCCCTGAGTTTTTAGCAATGGAATACATTTCCACATCATGCCTTCAAGAAGGAATAGCTGAAAGTTAATTCAGAGATACAATGAATATCGGAGTTACACTATGTCAAGCGTTGCATTCATGTTGCAGTGAGGAGGCCAGCATACATGGAGAAAGGTTTGGTTTAAAAATAGGAAACAATTTTTCTCATTTAATGTAGAAAATAGTATGTGACAACTTTCAGTGTGTCAAGAATGTAAAGTCTTACAACAGGAAGGAAAGCAATAAAACAACAGTCAAGGGTCATATCTCAGTAAAAAGGATGTGAACAGGAAAATATATCAAAAATATGTGTTTCAATGCATCAATGTCTTGTGTATAGGTTTATAATCCAACAAGAGGTCAACTAAGTTTCCTCTATTTTGTCATGAATATTATTGCTGTTTGTCAAGATGGAGCAACATAGTAAGTCTTAACCGCTTTACTACCATTATCAAGTGTACTCGATCCTCAAAAACACCTTCTGGTGGTGACTTGATATTGAATATACTCAATATGGTCTAATATTAGAACTTTGCAAAAGGAATATTGTGTATTACAAAATTGTGTATTTACAAATGAGTTCCAGAATGTACTCCAAATGTTTTAGAACTATGGATATGACAGCCAAGGTGCCAAAACAGTTTGAAAGGCTGGGAATATGTGTCTAAAACACAGATTTCCAGCTAATTCAGCACAGAGCCCCAGTAGCACTTTTTGAACAGCAGATCGTGATGTCTCCTTGTCAAATAAGGCTACTACAGTAAATTGCAAATATTCACAATGATTTTTTACTGTATAATGAAAAATGATTTTCCGAAGAAACTACAGGTTCCTGATAGTGGTTTTATAGAAAAATCAGTTGGTAATCAAGGAGTTAAACTAAGGTTTGGCCAGACATTGGTAAGCTAACCATATTCCAAGGGAAATAAATAGCAAGCTTAAACATGCCAAGTCTTTCTAAACAAACTAGAACCTGACACAGTTTCTAGTTGACATAAATTGGTAAAATCTATATATTTTTTGGTTGTTTCGTATTCTGGATGCTCATTAAACATGGTCATCCACCCAGACTGGAGTCAATGCTGGGTTCCTCTGATTCGATAAAGCAACTGCTGAGGTTTTTTTGGCCTCTCTTGGCTCCCTGAGCACATGCCTCATCTATTTGGAAGAGGTTTTCGTGTTTCAGAGTTCATTTTCCACCATTTAATTTCTATCATTGCTGACTAGTGTATCCAATGAGGTTTGGGATCTTTTTCGTTATTGTCTCTTTCTTGAGCTTCCTTTACCAGCATGTGAGCCGGATATGTCTCATTTCCAATGCTGGGAGAAAGTGTGAATAAGATGATGCAGTGTGTTATAATGTACTGTGTCACCTACAGTTGTGTTCAAAATTATTCAACCCCCACTGAAATTGAGTGTTTTGGCCAGTTTGACATTGATTTTGATCATTCAGTCATCTTGTTTACAATTAAATCAAAGAGGCACATGTAGGTCAGACAAATATAACATAACATTTATAATGAAATAACCACAAATGTCATTTCTGTGCTCACATCATTATCAGTTTTATTCAACTCCCAAGTGACATTCAATCTTAGTACTTAGTACAACATCCTTTTACAGTTATAACAGCTTTTAAACGTGAAGCATAGCTTGACACAAGTGTCTTGCAGCGATCTACGGGTATCTTCGCCCATTCGTCATGGGCAAAAGCCTCCAGTTCAGTCACATTCTTAGGCTTGCGCACGGCAACTGCTTTCTTTAAGTCCCACCAGAGGTTCTCAATCGGATTTAAGTCAGGTGACTGCGATGGCCACTCCAAAATGTTCCAGCCTTTAATCTGCAACCATGCTCTAGTGGACTTGGAGGTATGCTTGGGATCATTGTCCTGTTGAAAGGTCCAACGTCTCCCAAGCCTCAGGTTTGTGACGGACTGCATCACATTGTCATCCAATATCTCCTGGTACTGAAGAGAATTCATGGTACCTTGCACACGCTGAAGCTTCCCTGTACCTGCAGAAGCAAAACAGCCCCAAAGCATGATTGACCCCCCGCCATGCTTCACAGTAGGCAAGGTGTTCTTTTCTTCATAGGCCTTGTTCTTCTCCTCCAAACATAGCGTTAATCCATGGGTTCAAACAGTTCTAATTTTGTTTCATCAGTCCACAGAACACTATCCCAAAACTTCTGTGCTTTGTCCACATGACTTTTGGCATACTGCAGTCGACTCTTCTTATTCTTTGGAGACAGCAAGGGGATGCGCCTGGGAGTTCTGGCATGGAGGCCTTCATTACGCAGTGTGCGCCGTATTGTCTGAGCTGAAACTTCAGTACCCACATCTGACAAATTTTTTCTCAGTTCCTCAGCAGTCACACGGGGAGTGTTCTCGACTCTACGCTTCAGGTAGCGCACAGCAGTCGAAGTCAGCATCTTCTTTCTGCCACGACCAGGTAGCGTTTCAACAGTGCCCTTTGCCTTGAATTTGCGAATGATGCTTCCTATGGTCACTCTTGTATGTTTAACATTTTTGCAATCTTCTATAGCCATTGCCCTTCCTGTGAAGAGTAATCACCTCTTCTCTTGTCTTCCTGGACCATTCTCTTGACTTCACCATGTTTGTAACCACACCAGTAAATGTCTAGAAGGAGCTGAGTATCACAGTCATTTTAAAGCTGCCTAATTGGTGCTTATTATGCTTTATTGCTGCTCCGTGACATCCACAGGTGTTTTCAATACCTGATTGAAAACACTTGAATGAACCTCTGTTCTTCAGAGTGGTAGTCTTTAAGGGGTTGAATAATTATGTCAATGAAGAATTCACAAAAGAAACATTTACTACTGTATTACAAAACCAATTGATGTCATTTTAGTTGCATATGGTTCTTTAAAAAGTCCTTGTAGGATTTCATTCTGAATACAATTACAAATGTACACTAAATTCCCTAAAACCCTTTACAGCATTGGGGGTTGAATAATTTTGAACACAACTGTAAAATGAAAGCTGCCACCCTACTGGCAGGAACGGCAGAGGTCCAATCTACGAGAAGTTCTATTAGTGATTTTTTTTTACTGATCTCGGGATTTATTTAATTTTTTTTACTGATCTTTGGATTTTATTCAAGGACATACTTGAAAACTAGAGAAATCTCAATGTATCCTTCCTGGTAAAATACTTTGCAAATAAATAAATTGCAGGTTGGTATAAGATTAGGTTTGTAATTGCCACTCAACATAGTATTCAAGCTATGGACCTAGGCCTAATGTATTATTATTAGTCCAAAGAAATAGAAGGGCCTGTCACTCAAGTCTTGGTATGATAAGGAGCTTTATTATATATATTTTTTATTATTATCAGACTATCATGGATCACAATACAGTTAACCCTTACTACTCTTTGCATGTTGTTCAATTTCTATCTGCAATGTATTCTGTTATTCTGCATATATCTCAAAAAATGTAATGTAATATATCATCTGCATATCAGTACTATCAACACTAGAATAAAGCTCACAGACAGGGTTCTCCTTATATACCTGAATGTCTAATTATGTATTCCCCTGAACATGCTATGTTCTTAAGTTTCCTAGGTAAGATATCTAATTGAAAAGCTCAAACCAAGGAAATGCAAACATTTTTTAAACAATATTAAATTGAAAGTGCATTAAAGGGTCACCATAAGAAGGACAGAAATGAGATAACTGCACTAACAGGGTAAAATGGGGAATCTTTAAAGGAGTACTACCACTTACATATGCTGTAGCTAGATTACTTGTGCAATACAAATTAAACCACATTATAAACCACGCTACCTTTTTTTCTTTGTTTAAAGTAATTGCATATAAAAAGGAAAAAATAAAGTTAGTTTTTTTAATCTCCCGTTTCATTTTTTGGGGGTTTTCCCATGATGCAACATTTACCAAAATCTGTGTAAAGATTTTACAAAACTGCCGTGGTTTATCTTCTACAGCAGTGTTTCCCAACCCCAGTCCTCAGGTACAACTAACAGGCCAGATCTTAAGGATTCCCTTGTGGTAATGCATACTGAATCCTGCACTCACTGACCAATATATCATATATCACCTGTGCTGTGCTTCAGATATCTGGCAAACCTGGCCTGTTAGGGGCATGGGTGTCCGCAGCATGGGGCAAAGGGGGCACTTGCCCCCCCCGGATTCACAAGCTTAAATTATGATAATTTATTCACTGCATTGCTACAGTTCCTGGGCTCTCCACTAGGCTGCGTCAGAGCCCCACTCAACCTCCAATCCACCACGTGCTCCCACTCACTTTGCAGGCTGGCAGGGCTGAGATGCTGGTGCAGCTGCTCCTATGAGCCACAGGCTGGGATGCTGAACACAGGAAAAAGGTAATGATTGTCAAATAAATACATTTTTATTAAGCTTGATGCCAGTGTCTTTATTTATGAGACTCCCCTGATCTGGTCTAGTTTATCTGTCTGGGGAAGAGGGACACAAAATGATTAGTAGTAATCTGGTGGGGGCCTGTGTTAAACTCACAGAGCTTGCATGAGGTACAGGCCAGGGCAATATTGCCAGTCTACAGGCACTCTAGGCAGGGTCTTGCCTGGGCAGTGGGGATGAGGACCCTGCTCCAGATCTTTCAATCTAAGAGGAGAGGGGGCCTGCTCAAGAGTTTACAATTGAAGAAAAGAGGGGACCCTGCTCCAGAGTTTACAATCTAAGAGGAGAGGGGACCCTGCTCCAGAGCTTAAAATCTAAGAGGAGAGGGGACCCTGCTCCAGAGCTTACAACCCAAGAGGAGAGGGGACCCTGCTTCAGAGCTTACAATGTAAGAGGAGAGGGGAGCCTTCTCCAGACTTTACAATCTAAGAGGATAGGGGACCCTGCTCCAGAGCTTAAAATCTAAGAGGAGAAGGGACCCTGCACCAGAGCTTACAATCTAAGAGGAGAGAGGCCCTGCTCCAGAGCTTACAATCTAAGAGGAGAGGGGACCCTGCTCAAGAGTTTACAAGCTAAGAGGAGCGTGGACCCTGCTCAAGAGCTTACAATCTAAGAGGAGAGGGGACCCTGCTCCAGAGTTTACAAGCTAAGAGGAGAGGGGACCCTGCCCCAGAGTTTACAATCTAAGAGGAGAGGGGACCCTGCCCCAGAGCTTAAAATCTAAGAGGAGAAGGGACCCTGCACCAGAGCTTACAATCTAAGAGGAGAGAGGCCCTGCTCCAGAGCTTACAATCTAAGAGGAGAGGGGACCCTGCTCAAGAGTTTACAAGCTAAGAGGAGCGTGGACCCTGCTCAAGAGCTTACAATCTAAGAGGAGAGGGGACCCTGCTCCAGAGTTTACAAGCTAAGAGGAGAGGGGACCCTGCCCCAGAGTTTACAATCTAAGAGGAGAGGGGACCCTGCCCCAGAGCTTACAATCTAAGAGGAGAGGGGACACTGCTCCAGAGTTTACAATCTAAGAGGAGAGGGGACCCTGCTCCAGAGTTTACAATCTAAGAGGAGAGGGGACACTGCTCCAGAGTTTACAATCTAAGAGTAGAGGGTCCCTGCCCCAGAGTTTACAATCTAAGAGGAGAGGGGACCCTGCCCCAGAGTTTACAATCATAGAAACATAGAAACATAGAAAAATGTCGGCAGATAAGAACCTTTCGGCCCATCTAGTCTGCCCAATTACATGGATACTTGACCTGGATTTATCTTTTGTTTAGGATAGCCTTATGCCTATCCCATGCTTGCTTAAATTCAATTACTGTTTTGGCCTCTACCACTTCTACTGGAAGACTGTTCCATGTATCCACCACCCGCTCAGTAAAATAATGCTTCCTGATGTTACTTTTAAACCTTTGCCCCTCTAATCTAAGACTATGTCCTCTTGTTTTGCTATTTTGTTTCCTTTTAAATATATCCCCTTCCTCTACCTTTTGATTCCCTTTACGTATTTAAATGTTTCTATCATATCTCCTCTGTCTCGTCTTTTTTCCAAGCTGTACATGTTAAGATCATTAAGCCTTTCCTGGTAACTTTTCTCCTTCAAGCCGTACACCATTTTAGTAGCCCTTCTCTGAACTCTCTCTAAGATGTCTATATCCTTCTGGAGATACGGTCTCCAGTACTGCACACAGTACTCCAAGTGAGGTCTCACCAGTGCTCTGTACAGTGGCATGAGCACTTCCCTTTTCCTACTGCTAATACCTCTCCCTACACAACCAAGCATTCTGCTAGCATTTCCTGCTGCTCTATTACATTGACTACTTACCCTTAGATCCTCTGAAATAATGACCCCTAAATCCCTTTCCTCAGATGTTGAGGTTAGGACTGTATCAAATATTCTATATTCAGCCCTTGGTTTTTACGTCCCAGGTGCATTATCTTGCACTTATCCACATTAAAACTCAATTGCCACAACTCCGACCATTTTTTTTAGTTTACCTAAATCATTTGTCATTTGGCTGATCCCTCCAGGAACGTCAACCCTGTTGCAAATCTTTGTGTCATCAGCAAAAAGATATACTTTTCCATTAATACCTTCTGCAATATCACTAATAAAAATATTAAAAAGAATGGGTCCAAGTACTGACCCCTGAGGTACCCCACTGGTAACAAGACCTTGCGCCGAATAAACTCCATTTACCACAACCCTCTGTTGTCTGTCACTCAGCCACTGCTTAATCCATTCAACAATATTGGAATCCAAGCTCAAAGATTGCAATTTATTGATAAGCCTTCTATGCGGAACAGTATCAAAAGCCTTACTGAAATCTAAATAAGCAATGTCTACTGCACCACCTGTGTCTATTATTTTTGTTACCCAATCAAAAAAATCAATAAGATTAGTTTGGCATGATCTCCCTGAGGTAAACCCATGTTGTTTCTGATCCTGTAATCTATGTGTTTTTAGATGTTCAACAATCCTTTCCTTTAACATGGTTTCCATTAATTTCCCCACTACTGACGTAAGACTAACTGGCCTATAATTCCCCGATTCCTCCCTACTACCCTTCTTGTAATGGGCACAACATTTGCTAATTTCCAGTCTTCTGGGACGACTCCTGTTAACAAGGATTGGTTAAATAAATCTGTTAACGGTTTTGCTATTACATCACTGAGCTCTTTTAATAATTTAGGATGGATCCCATCAGGCCCCATTGACTTATTTGTCTTTACTTTAGACAGCTGCTTTAGAACCTCCTCCTCTGTAAACTCATATGTAAATGTCTCTTTAGTGTTCTCTCCTAACTGAGGTCCCTTTCCTTCCTTTTCTTCTGCAAAGACTGAACAAAAATATTCATTGAGGCAGTCAGCGAGACTTTTATCCTCTTCTACATACCTTCCTTCCTTTGTTTTTTTATCTAACTAATCCTTGTTTTACTTTTCTTTTCTCGTTTATGTATCTAAAAAATGTTTTGTCCCCCTTTTTTACTGACTGAGCTATTTTCTCTTCTGCGTGTGCTTTGGAAGCTCTTATAAATTGCTTTGCCTCTTTCTGCCTAATCTTATAGGTTTGCCTATCCTCTTCACGCTGAGCTTTTTTATAATTATTGAATGCTATTCTCTTGTTCTTCACTATTTTGGCCACTTCTGCAGAGTACCACAGTGTTTTCTTCCCTTTTTTGTTTTTGCTAACAAGCCGAATGCAATTTCCTGTGGCCTTCAATAATGCTTCCTTTAAATAATCCCATTTCTCCTGGACTCCCTTTAAACTCCTCCAGTCTGATAATGATTCCTACACAAAATCTCATTTTAGAAAAATCAGTTTTTTTAAAGTCTAAAACTTTTGTTTTTGTGTGGTGCGGCTCCATCCCTGTTCTTATATTAAACCATACTGATTGGTGATCACTAGATCCCAATTTTCACCTACAACAACGTCCGATACCAAACCTCCATTTGTGAGTATTAAATCCAATATGGCCTCTTTACGGGTCGGCTCCTCAACTACTTGTGTTAGAGATAATCCCAGTAAGGAGTTTAGAATATTTGTACTCCTGGTGCACCCAGCTATTTTGGTTTTCCAGTTCACATCAGGAAGATTAAAGTCCCCCATGATAATAACTTCCCCCTTCATTGCCATTTTGGCTATTTACTCAAGCAGCAGATTATCTAGCTCTTCTACTTGTCCAGGGGGTCTATAGATCACACCTACACGAGCTACTGTATGATTGCCAAATGTTAGCGTAACCCAAACTGACTCTATGTTCACCTCGCTCACTTTTATTTGGTTCGCTTTTATGTTGTTTTTCACATACAGGGCCACTCCTCCTCCTTTCCTACCTTCTCTGTCTTTCTATATAAAGAGTACCCCGGTATTGTTATGTCCCAGTTATTTTTCTCACTGAACCATGTCTCAGTAACCGCCACTAAATCTACTTTTTCAGCTGCCATCATTGCCTCCAGTTCATTGATTTTATTGACTAAACTGCGAGCATTTATAGACACGACTCTGAGCTTGTCATTTTTTACCTCGCATGTTGCTCGTACCCTCCGATTTAGTTTTGGGGGACAATCGGGCAGATTGTTTACCCTTTTGTCCCCCTCTCCTAGTTTAAATATTTCTTTGTGAAACCTTTGAACTTCTCACTGAGAACATATGTTCCCCTATGAGTAAGATGCAAACCATCTTTTTTATACAATTCCTTTCTGCTCCAATTAGAGCTATCATGGGACACAAAGCCAAATCCTTGCTCCCGGCACCATTCCCGAAGCCACAAATTGAATTCCCTATTGCGCATCTTCCTATCTTGAATGTTATGCACAGGCAAAACTTCAGAGAATGACACAGTGGACGCAATCTGCTGTATTTCACCTCCAAGAACACAAAAATCTTCCTTAATCTCAGAAACCTCATTGCTAGCCAAGTCATTTGTCCCTAGATGGACTAGAACATCCACTTCCCCTTGCTGCTTTGCTTCTTTGACAATATTGAGAATACGTCTCCTGTCTCTACGAGCAGTAGCCCCAGGAAGACATCTCACCAAACCACTACTCTCCAGCTCAACACCTCTTATGATAGAATCACCCAGCAACAATTGCCTTCTATCAAGTCCCACCTTTATTTTTGTCCTTGGTTGCAGTGCTGCATACCTTAGGCATAGTGGATGGTGGTTCCTCAACTATGGTGTCTGAGCCTGCATCCGTCTTACCACTACACTCTGAAAGTGCCTCAAAAGAATTAAGAAGAGCCACAGATTGTGGGACATGCTTTCTATCCACAACGCTAAGTCTACCAGATCCTACAGTAGTCCATCTGCCGCTCCTAGGAGGCCTCTGTGGCAGTGGCTTTGTAACAGTCATAGCCTGAGTTTGTCTAACAGATAATTTACAAATCTCAGACTTCAAACAGGCAATTTCCTGCTGCAATAAAGAGAACTGCCTACATATCAGGCACACTCCAAACCTCCAAAAATTGGATCTAAAAACAAACGCATGACAGCTCTTACACTGGACCAAGCCTGCCATTATAAAAGAATGGATTTAAAACCAGCAAATCTTACCTTTTAGTAGGTTTTCTACCTCCTGTCAAACCTCAGACTACCTCCAGAGTATCTCCAGAAGATCTCCTCTAAGAGTTCACTTTGAAGACTTCACTTAGAAGGCTTGCCAAGCTCAATTAGACCAAGCTAATATTCCACAAGCTTTATATAGCCACCTCCCCAGCAAGGAGTGGACAATCTAAGAGGAGAGGGGACCCTGCCCCAGAGTTTACAATCTAAGAGGAGAGGGGACACTGCTCCAGAGCTTACAATCTAAGAGGAGAAAGGACCCTGCTCCAGAGTTTACAATCTAAGAGGAGAGGGGACCCTGATCCAGAACTTAAAATCTAAGAGGAGAGGGGACCCTGCTCCAGAGCTTAAAATCTAAGAGGAGAGGGGACACTGCTCCAGAGCTTACAATCTAAGAGTAGAGGGTCCCTGCCCCAGAGTTTACAATCTAAGAGGAGAGGGGACACTGCTCCAGAGCTTACAATCTAAGAGTAGAGGGGACACTGCTCCAGAGCTTACAATCTAAGAGTAGAGGGTCCCTGCCCCAGAGTTTACAATCTAAGAGGAGAGGGGACCCTGCTCCAGAGTTTACAAGCTAAGAGGAGAGGGGACCCTGCCCCAGAGCTTACAATCTAAGAGGAGAGGGGACCCTGCCCCAGAGTTTACAATCTAAGAGGAGAGGGGACCCTGCTCCAGAGTTTACGATCTAAGAGGAGAGGGGACCCTGCTCCAGAGCTTAAAATCTAAGAGGAGAGGGGACCCTGCTCCAGAGCTTAAAATCTAAGAGGAGAGGGGACACTGCTCCAGAGTTTACAATCTAAGAGTAGAGGGTCCCTGCCCCAGAGTTTACAATCTAAGAGGAGAGGGGACCCTGCCCCAGAGCTTACAATCATAGAAACATAGAAACATAGAAAAATGTCGGCAGATAAGAACCTTTCGGCCCATCTAGTCTGCCCAATTACATGGATACTTGACCTGGATTTATCTTTTGTTTAGGATAGCCTTATGCCTATCCCATGCTTGCTTAAATTCAATTACTGTTTTGGCCTCTACCACTTCTACTGGAAGACTGTTCCATGTATCCACCACCCGCTCAGTAAAATAATGCTTCCTGATGTTACTTTTAAACCTTTGCCCCTCTAATCTAAGACTATGTCCTCTTGTTTTGCTATTTTGTTTCCTTTTAAATATACTCCCTTCCTCTACCTTGTTGATTCCCTTTACGTATTTAAATGTTTCTATCATATCTCCTCTGTCTCGTCTTTTTTCCAAGCTGTACATGTTAAGATCATTAAGCCTTTCCTGGTAACTTTTCTCCTTCAAGCCGTACACCATTTTAGTAGCCCTTCTCTGAACTCTCTCTAAGATGTCTATATCCTTGCACCAGGGCTTTTCCCATTATCTAGCTGCATGTTTAATTCAAGGGATCTGTGATAGTGTGTGTTTAATCTGATGTGTTAGAACAATGGATTATACAAATGTTGTGTGAGCTGAAGGCTAAAGAATGTAAAGAATGTTTATTGTAAACAACTGACATAATGTAATTAGTATGGGTAGGACGAGGTGCGTCATTTTATGCAAATTATGACTGTTGGACTTCAGCATAAATGGTGGCATTTTGTTCATTAAAAAGTCAGAGAACTCTCAAGCTCAGAGAGAGAGGATCCTGTTGGAACATACAGCCGCGTCTGGTGTTTCATTCAGCGACGCTACACTACACTATCACCCTCAGAAGGTACTGAGCCACCTTCTGGAAATTCCTAACGGCTCCAGGGCAGAGGAACAGAAGCAGGCGGGTCAAGCTGCTCGAGGCGCTGAGGACAGCGCTCCCAGTAGCCCGGGCTGACCGCAACAAAGGGGTGTCTGGAGAGTCAGGACAGATGGAAGGGAACGGTTCCATCACATTGGTGGCAAGCGGTGTGCATAGAGGCTCTCTAACACCAATACACCCCGAGATGACAAACTATACAGCCTGCAAGCAGGACACCCTGAAGGACCTGCTGGAAAGCCATGGAAGGAACGAATATTGAAGAAAGGGTCAAAGGCACAAGTTTGGTGCAACCAGGAGCGAGATGGAAACGCTCAAGGAGGTAAAAAGACGCCTCAAGCAATATGGTCCAAACCCTAGCATGGACCTGTTCCAGAGCGTTTGGAATGAGGTCTGTTTATTGCAGAAAGGGGAAGCTGTGCAGGACCAGGAAGATTTTAACCCTCTGCATGTGGAATACAGTAAATACAAGGTCCCAGGCTGGATGGAGCCAGGGGACATTCGTGGCCAAGAGGAGAACTGGCTGGCAATTACACCACACACCCAGAGGGTGTCTACGGACTTGGATCGGCAGAGACCAGGGATTTTGGAAGCATCGGCTTCTGCCAACGCCAAGACCCAAACAAAATATGCCTCCGCACCAACCGTGACTGTCAACCCACCCTCAAGTAAGGCTAAAAAGAAGCGGAGGGGTGGACGGGTGAAAGAAATGGAGGTGGTGCTGGAGAGCGAATGCAAATGTTATGACCCGCTTCGAAGGGAGGTAGAGACCTTGAAAGGGCAACTAGGCTTTGCAACCCAGAGCGAGAAAGAGACTGGCCTGCAATTGCACCGGCTACAGGATGAGCTGCGAGCTGTCACGGTGGAGAGAAATGGTCGCTGCATGGAAGTACGAGAACAGTCGGTCAGTATACGAAAATTGTTATCCCAGCTGCAGGTCTGTGAGGACTGTAACATCGACCTACACACGGAGCTCAGTGGTGCTCAGGCGCAGATAGCGGAGCTGGAGCGCAGCTCCCGTGTAATGATCGAGCAGCTGGAGGCTGAACGGCGAGCTGGAGCTGATCAACACATAGAAATAACAGCTTTTAAAATTCACCTGGAGAACTGTGAGCAGGAATTAGAGCGGACACAGCTCTCCCGAGATACTATTCAGGCATGGGCCTGGGAGCAGGAGGAGGAAATACAGCTGCTCCAGAACCAACTCCAGCTGTGCCAACACCAGCTACTAGAAGCAGACGCAGCTCGGAAGGAGACCTCACTCAAACTAAGGCAAGCGAGATGGAGGTGAGCCTTCTGACACACCAACTAGGTGTATTGGAGCAGGAGCACCTGGGCACTGTTAGCCACCTGCAGGCTGAGCTCGAAGGGACACGAGCACAGTGCCAACAGCTCCAAGATGAGTTGTCCCTGGCACAAGCTGCCAGCACCCATGTGCCCAGCATGGAGGAGAGCAGCACAACAGGGAGTCAAGTCATTGCCCCTGTTATATTTTGCATAGAGGAGCAATTGTACCCAGTGTTGCTGGAGGTGGATGCTGTGCTGGCATCAGAGTGTGCTTTGTCCCCAATGAAGATGGAGACCACCCAGCACTCCACCCCTGTGACCCAAGGTGCTACAAGAGGGGACCACTTCTTACCTGCCTAGAAGACCAGCAGAATCGGTGAGTGACTACCCTGAGAGACTACCAAATTCCTGGTCCCAGGAAGAATTGCGCCCTTTTGGGATTGTGGGGATTGCCGTGGGCTGGGCCCTTTTTAAATGCTCAGGAGGGGGGCATCAGCAGAAGGAAAGTCTGGGAACTGTGACTGCTGACTGTATTCGGGTCCTGGGTCCGCAGAGGTGCCCTGGACAGAGCAAGATATGGGGGGTAATTTCAGGGTGCCCCCTAAAAAACATTTTATGCCTGTGGACTGTGGTGGCCTGTTGCCTGGCGCACTGGACAAGAGGATTGGCCTGCCTCTTGCCCGGGACTATGGACCCAGAGCCTTCCAGCGACCGTCAGACCCCGCTGACTCTGCTTATGTGCCCGCAACCTTGGAACTTTGAAGATGGCACAGAAGAGGGGCAAGGTGAGAGGTCTCGTCAGTGGCAAGCGATCCGTTTGGGATCTAAGCTTGCCCTGCCGTTCTGGAAGGGGGGACATATGTCATGGAGCTTATGTAACGCTCCATGCTTCAAACCCCAAGAGACTTTATGTTCATTTATATTGTGTGTTTTTAAATATTTTACATCGTTTGGTTTTAGTTTAAATTAGTTTAGTGTAAAATGGCGTAACTTTAGTTTTAAAAATACTTATATTCCTGTAGGTAAATGTGTTTTTGTGTATACAGTAAACAAGCTTTACTGCTGTGTAATTTATGCACCAGGGCTTTTCCCATTATCTAGCTGCATGTTTAATTCAAGGGATCTGTGATAGTGTGTGTTTAATCTGATGTGTTAGAACAATGGATTATACAAATGTTGTGTGAGCTGAAGGCTAAAGAATGTAAAGAATGTTTATTGTAAACAACTGACATAATGTAATTAGTATGGGTAGGACGAGGTGCGTCATTTTATGCAAATTATGACTGTTGGACTTCAGCATAAATGGTGGCATTTTGTTCATTAAAAAGTCAGAGAACTCTCAAGCTCAGAGAGAGAGGATCCTGTTGGAACATACAGCCGCGTCTGGTGTTTCATTCAGCGACGCTACACTACACTATCACCCTCAGAAGGTACTGAGCCACCTTCTGGAAATTCCTAACGGCTCCAGGGCAGAGGAACAGAAGCAGGCGGGTCAAGCAGCCTGACCAAGCGTGCCGTGCACACACCCACACGCAGACCATGAGTGAGTGACTGAGACAAAGAACACCGGTCCATTCGATCCGTCACCTGTGCCGTCCATACCCCAAGCCCAAGGTCCTGCAGCTGTTTGTTTTATTTTCTTGGAGGAGCACCTGGGAACGAAGATCTCAAAGGGGAGTCCGGTATCTCCTCAAAAATACCATCTGCGCAGTACATCTAGTGTCTGATTGATGACACCTCCACATGTGAGTTTAACCTTTATATAAATTATTGGGGGGCACTGATGATGATATGGATCACACTATGTTGCCATTTATCCCCTTTTCCTGAGGATTGAAGATCATTGGTGAAAAGCGATTTATAATACCATAAGAAGATCTATCACCTGGAAAATATCCAACACTAAAGAGGGAAGCGCAGAGAATCACCACTTTTTTCTGTTGTTCTAGTATTTGACGGTTAGAGGTAAACCGTCTTGTGTGTGAACTTCTGCTGCTGACTTTTGAACTGCCATATAATATTTTTTTTGATCCTACATATCAATTATATAACTGTTGCATTGTTCAGTTTGTCCACTAGGGGGCGCCAGATACTTATTTTTCCTTTTAAAAATACTTATATTCCTGTAGGTAAATGTGTTTTTGTGTATACAGTAAACAAGCTTTACTGCTGTGTAATTTATGCACCAGGGCTTTTCTGCTGCATGTTTAATTCAAGGGATCTGTGATAGTGTGTGTTTAATCTGATGTGTTAGAACAATGGATTATACAAATGTTGTGTGAGCTGAAGGCTAAAGAATGTAAAGAATGTTTATTGTAAATAACTGACATAATGTAATTAGTATGGGTAGGACGAGGTGCGTCATTTTATGCAAATTATGACTGTTGGACTTCAGCATAAATGGTGGCGTTTTGTTCATTAAAAAGTCAGAGAACTCTCAAGCTCAGAGAGAGAGGATCCTGTTGGAACATACAGCTGCGTCTGGTGTTTCATTCAGCGACGCTACACTACACTATCACCCTCAGAAGGTACCGAGCCGCCTTCTGGAAATTCCTAACGGCTCCAGGGCAGAGGAACAGAAGCAGGCGGGTCAAGCTGCTCGAGGCGCTGAGGACAGCGCTCCCAGTAGCCGGGCTGACCGCAACGAAGGGGTGTCTGGAGAGTCAGGACAGATGGAAGGGAACGGTTCCATCACACTAACTAATCCTTGTTTTACTTTTCTTTTCTCGTTTATGTATCTAAAAAATGTTTTGTCCCCCTTTTTACTGACTGAGCTATTTATGTATATATATATGTATATATATATATATGTGTATGTGTAGGAAGCTGGGCTGGTGTGTGTGTGTGTATGTGTGTATATGTATATATATATATATATATAATTTGGAGTGGAGAGCCTGGTGTGTGCCAGTATCTGGGGGGGGGGGTCATGGTTTGTGTATACAAAGCTGGCGTATACAGAGATGGCCTTAAAAAAAAAACTTACTTTAGTGCCTTAATCCTGGGTGTACGGCTAGTGTGGTGTATTGAATGGCGTTAACAGACTAGAAAATGCAACCCTCAGATCAGACACTTACACCTTTCTTCTTTTATTAGACTTGCATCATGTTTCGTAGCCTCTGTATTACTACACTTTATTTTATGACTGTCCCCTTCATGACATTGTCAAAAAGGGCAGAATATGGATGCCATTAAAATTCACCCCCCCCCCTGGGAAAAATTCCTGCGGACGCCCATGATTAGGGGTACTTGAGGACCAGGGTTGGGAACCACTGTTCTACAGTATTTAACAGTCAATGAGGTGGAGGATTGAATGTTTAGATACAGCTATTGTGTTCTGTATGCTACTCGAGATAAGAGCTGGCAGCTGACTGAGATAAGACAGGAAGTTTAAAAGATTTCTTATCTACCCCCGGTGATGTCCTCTGAATACATCCCACACAATACAAATATGTGAGTCGGCTGTCTGACCCATAGACTCCAATCTATGACCAAAGCCACACAGAGAGGAGCAAGTGATGGAAAGATACTGGGGAGGGGGGGGGGGGGTTTGCAACACAATAGATCACACAATGGATGCACCCAGTGACACATATAGAGTAAAGTATTTTCTTAACTAAACATAAAATAGAAAAACAAGTTACATGTAAAATTTCAGCAACATAAGATAAATAAAATACTGTAAGACAATTTCATTTTTTGGTGGCAGTGGCCCTTTAAGTGAATAAAACTATTATCCAATTCACACATTTAGACATTATGAAAGGGAAACAGGAGAAGATTATTTTTGAATTAAAACAACAATTACATTATAGCTTCATAAATATGTATATATTTTTTTAATACAAGATTTAGGATCTACCCTTGAACAACATTGAAATATAATGGTATTAAGGAAAATATCTTATACTGTTAGAATTGTTTAGTTTGCTGCCGCTGAATCATCACTAATTTGTGTCCAGGTAAACGAAACTACAAAATTCTCTTTCTTTAAGCAAAGTAGCCAGAACACATCACATTTGCCAAGATGATATTGCACAATGGGTTGCTGCACAAGCAAAGCAAACTCTGCATATAATAGCAGTTTTTATAGAATATTTATTTTTAGAACTATAAGAAAGTTTGTTTAAATGAATCATATTAAGCAAGAATGTTTGTCATTAAAAATACAGAAATGTAAACCGTTTGACAATAAAATGGTTCTTACTGCTATAAACAATTTATATCAAACATAAAATAACAAAAGATCTTTGTTTTCACATTTATTATATTGCTCTCACGTACAGAAGTGTTTATGCATTTAGGTTTATTTAAACATATGAAATTATCTTTGATTTATTAACTCTTGATACCTATTTCACAGGATGCTAAAATGAAGAGCAAAGGTTAAGAAAGCAAAAAAAGGATCCAAACAAAAAAAGGATGATATAATCAGCGCTGCCATCAGAAACCTTGGAGCTCATTACTTGAGTCATTTATCAGGGCCCCCCTTCCCTCAGCTGCCCATTACAATAGAGTAATTAAAGATAAAACATGATGCCTCGGTGGTCACACTCTGTGGAGCTCTCCGGCTATTGTCGTTTATTTGTCGAGTTTACGGTGACCCATCACCTGTCACATATCTGGTCGCCGGCGCCGCAGGAGGAACAAACCCGGCTCTGGTTCATTCTTGATTCCCTGAATCCACCCCTCCATACCTTTTAGTTTCATCTCCAGCCTGCAAGAGGTGTAGGTGCACCTCATCATCAAGCCTGCATCTCTCCATAAAACAGCAAAGCCCCCACAATGCTTTGCTTTTGCATTGCTTACCTGTCTGTCCCTAAAGCCTGCAATAGCCTCCTCTGCTCTCCAAGGCCGTATTAACATAGGGGCGGATGGAGCGGTCGCTCCAGGCCCGTTCTAAAAATAGGCCCACAGGAGCTGGTCGGCTGATGGCAAGTGCCGAGTTTGCTTTGATCAGCCATGCCTGCAGCAGAACCCGGAACTTGGATAAAAACACAGCGTTTCCTTTGGGCAGAGGCTGAGAGGTGGAGCTGCTGTTTGAAGCCACGTGCTGCACCTTTCCCTGCACAGCGTGAAGAGTTTGAGAAGCTTTTGCTCCAACCACCGGGAGATAAGAAAAGGATGCTGAGGCTACGTAAATATCTCTCCCTCTTATTTACACTAGTTATGTCTCACTAGCTCCAGAATGACATGGGGGGGGGGGAGAGAGAGACCGTAGTACTAGCTAACAGTCAACCAGGCTGCTGAAAGAGCAGCTACATCTTAACCTGCAAAGCAGTTATGTGCAAACAGTGTTTAATGTAACTTTTTACCACTTCTCCTGCTGCTCTAGTTGAAGATATGTTTTTTTTGTGTCTGTGAGGTGTGGTCTATATATATTAGTGTGTGGTGTTCACATATGTGCCTGATGTATACATGTGTCACTGTATATATGCATAAGTGTGCGTGTCCTCTGTATATAGCTGCGTGTCCTCTATATAACTGCGTGTGCGTGTCCTCTATATAACTGTGTGTGTCCTGTGTATAGCTGCGTGTGTGTGTGTCTTATATATAGAGGACACACAGTTATATAGAACTGTGTGTGTGTCATGCTGCGTGTGTGTGTCCTCTTTGTATAGCTGTGTGTGTCCTCTGTGTATAGCTGCGCGTGCCCTGTGTATAGCTGCGCGTGCCCTGTGTATAGCTGTGCGTGCGTGTCCTCTGTGTATCGCTGCGCGTGCTTGTCCTCTGTATACAGCTGCACGTGCGTGTCCTCTGTATATAGCTGCGTGTCCTCTGTATATAGCTGCGTGCCCTCTGTATATAGCTGCGTGTCCTCTGTATATAGCTGCGTGTCCTCTGTATATAGCTGCACGTGCGTGTCCTCTGTATATAGCTGCGTGTCCTCTGTATATAGCTGCGTGTCCTCTGTATATAGCTGCGCGTGCGTGTCCTCTGTATATACCTGCGTGCAGATCCTCTGTATATAGCTGCGTGGTTGTGTGTCCTCAGTGTTTCACTTTTCAAACCTTCAAGCGAACTGTTTTTTTAATGTATTCACTCCATTCGTCTGCGGTGTCGGCTTTTTCCGGCGGCTGCTCTGCGTGTGATCGGCTCCTTGCGTTCCATTGGTGATCATGATCATTATGTGTGCTTGAATTGAAACCTTTATGTTTTATGTACACTTCCAAAAACAGGTTTATTTACTTAATTATTTTAAAAAAACTGTCTTCAGACACAGCAAATCTACAAGATAGTCTGCACAGCTCTACAAGGATGACATTATTTCTGATCCAATAAATGAGCATAATTAAATTCAATTTCCAACAACCAGTTCTCCAACACAGTTGTTTTGTTAAACCACTGCTTGGGTTTTGCTTCATGCGTACCAAAGACTAGCCGTGGACTACTCAATTTCATCCTTTTGGGATTTGTCTGCATGATTTTGCTGAGATGAAAATCTCTTTGACAGCATCAAACTAGGCATTATTAAAATCTTCCCTGGGATATTTAAATGATGCATAACTATTTTATTCAGAATTTGCTTAAACCACTCGAGTATTTTTGATCTCTTTAAAAATCTATTCTTGCAGCAGTTGTCATTACACCTCTTTTGTATTCTCATCTTGGCCAGCCTACATTTCTTCTTTTGTTTTTCAGCCAACAATGGCCTCATTTGTATAAACCTTTTGAACTGGTACACCTGCTATTCCATTCAGTATAAAGGCGAGTCGTCGTCTCATGTCTGCAGTTATTCTATTAATATTCATTAATAACTCTACACATACTGCACAATTAGACTTGTTTCTGTTTCATATGCTTAACAATTAACTACAAACAAACCTGCGTGTCAATTTCATGAAATAGCATGGTGGGCAAGTGTGACTTTAATATTATTTATAAATAATTGAAGATGGTTTTCATCTGACATTATTAATTTAATTCACTTTGCATTTCAGACCTCTGAGTTCAGCATATTTAATCACACATATTGTTGTACGACTAGCCATCTCGCTGTCAGATTAAGTAAGTGCTGCAGCTTCATACAACATAATAAATTGTTTATGGATTAATGTTTTGCGCAATAAGAATTCAAACTTTTCACCATAACCATAATTTAGAAAAGCTGTTGCACTTGTGAAAATGCAAAGTGCTAACAATTAGGCTAGGGTCAGACTAACGCATTTTTCACGTTGTCCGTGAAAATGTGCGTTCGAAGAATGGACGTATTTTTTCACGGAATACGCAATAGCGGTCATACTATGCGCAGTTTCATCCGTGATTTTGTACGGATCATCAATAAAACACTTCTTGCATCTGGACGTTATGTTGGCCGGACATTAGCAGCGTCTGATGTCTCCAATTCACGCACACACGCCGCTAGCGGACGCAGCGCACTCTGTACGTCAGTACTAGTGGTTTAACGTTCTCGAAAAAATGCGTTCATTTTCCACTTGCGTTGCGCAGCCGGACTTTTGTGCGACCGTACTTCGTATATTGGCCGTCATTGCCCGGCATCTGCTGCTAGCACGGCCGTGATTAAGTGCGCCAGAACGCGCGTTCGCACTGCCTCAGTCTGACCCTAGCCGTAGAGATGTGCAATTCGTTTCGTTCCGAATCCAAACTGGGATGAAATTCACCATTTTCGTATTTCAGGAGCATTTCCAAAAACAAAATATTGGCCATCTGAAAATTTCGGATCGATCCGACATTTCGGTGTGATTTTGGATCGGTGATTCGGATCGATTTGCGATTCGGGTGTTTCGGATCAGTTAGTTTTTCGTTTTTTATGAGTTCGTTTTTTACCGGTTATTTAAGAATGGGAAGCAGATTACTACCAATAGAATGAAAGCTTCTTATTTATTTTTTTAAGGATTTTATAGGCATTTTTTGGGTGAAAATTTAGGTTTTCAAACTTTTTTTAAAGAAACAAGGCTTTTTAACCCATAGGTTTCAATGCAGCATATGAATCTGCACACTGCTGGGAAGCGCCTCTCTGCAGTATAATTAATGCATCATATGAATCCGCGCACTTCGGGGCAGCACCTCTCTGCAGATCGATTCGGATCGATTCACTTTTCGGATCAGTTAGTTTTTCGTTTTTTATGCGTTATAATTAATGCAGCATATGAATCCACACACTGTTGGACCGAATCACTAATCGATCCAAATCGCTGACTCGATCTGAAGCGAAACAAAAGAAAAACTGTCCCAAATGACCCAAAACGGAAAAAAAGACCAGAAAGAAACCCGAAACGAAATGAAAAAAAAATCATGCACATCTCTACTAACAAGGCATTGTTGCACAACTAAAGTAATTTCCCAATTTAGTTCTTAATTCTATTTTCTTGTTGCGCAAAATGTGTCCTCAACTTTTAGTGCTAGGTTTTAATCACAAAACCTGACATAGCTTGAGTTGGTCTGTGCAGATTAATGCAAAAAATAAATGGAGAAAGAAGGGGGGGGTTCCTAGTGGCGCAACAGTTATGTACAACACATCACGGTGCCGTACTTATGAACCAATGGATATGTGTAAATCCTTACAGTTCATATGATTGCAACTTACTGGTGCAAAATTAATAAAGTGCTGATGTCACAATTGGTGATATAAGGTGCTGATGTCACAATTAGTGATATAAAGTGCAACAGTTTATGCAATGTAAAGTGCAACGATCAATGCGATATTAAAGTGCGACAAGGTATGCGTTATTAAAGTGCAACAGTGACAGCCTAGGTACATGAATAGAGCTAGTATAACATGCTGATGAATACTAGAATGAGGAAAATGCTAATATCCGTATCGGCGCTTGTGGTGACCAGTGCAGTCTGAGTATAAATACTCGACGTCTGTTGGTGAATATGCAAAAAAGACCTTACACTGATTTCCCGTGTATACTGGAGATCTATTGTCCTTAATGTCTTTGTTTTCCAGAGGTTGCAATCATATGAACTGTAAGGATTTACACATATCCATTGGTTCATAAGTACGGCACCGTGATGTGTTGTACATAACTGTTGCGCCACTAGGAACCCCCCCTTCTTTCTCCATTGATTTTTGCACACTCAATTCGAGAGTCTGTGCCTTTTCCTAGACGGCAGCAAACCATAACAAACACCTACACCTAGACAGGAGCGCCCATACCGACCCTCCACCTTTCCAATGCAAAAAATACTACAGGTGGAACATATATATAAATACAGAAGTTGTCAAGTATAGCGCACACAATGCCTTGAAGGTATTCAGTTGCATGGATGTCTCAATGAATCCATGGAAAGAAAAGAGAAATACATAATGGTGCGGATAGTACAAGCAGATACTTCATGTATCACGCCCAAAATGATCCCACTAACATGATCTAGAGTCTAACTGGCTCTGGGGGACTTGCCTCTGGGTTACTTATGGCCACCCAACAGCCCAATGGGTCCTCGTGGTGGTTTCTCTTAAATAAAAGCATAAAACAAAAATAGCGCTTACAAATTAAGGCAAATAGAAGCATATACGCGGTTCTGGACCTAATCCAGGTCCCAGGTTTTCTCACCTAGCTTGTAGTTCTAGTACTAGGTACAACCTCCAAAAAAGCCCATATCCACGTGGATGCAGAAGGTCGGCAATGGATAGTGGTAAAAGTAATTTATTTAAAACCAAATAAAACATAAAATGCATGCCAAAACGCGTTTCACCTTAAATGAAAATATTCTTATGGCTTCCTCAGTTGGCTTCCTGTTACCCACTGGTAATCATTTCCTTTATTTATATAATATCCACTATCACTAGCCAATTGTCATTGTCAGTTTGTGCGGGAACTGAACAACCTACCCTATGGCTTTTTCTTTAGTTTTGAATGTCCGATCAAATTGTTTTATGTTGGCGCCAAAACTACCTCCACTTATGAGCAGCGTTCGCGCAGGTTCACCCGCGGTAGACATATACATGCGTTTGTTGAGCTGACATTGTAATACGACGTTCAGCGCCAATGGTTTTGCCCCTGGCGTTAATGCGTTTTTGCGCCGGCGCAGACGTTTGTGTGAAGAATGTAAATAGGGCCCTTTATAAATAAATAAATAAAACACATCAAAAATACAAAATGAACCAAAATTCTTAATGAAGAGTCCATTTAAATCACAAATATTTTGTTGATACACAAGACTTTCTATATTGTCACATTATGCAAATTACTGAATGTGTAAAAGAAACATTCAGCTGTTTGTAACTTCTGAAACCATACATTTGCATAACTGGCTTTTAACCAATAAATAGCATCTGTCAACGTTCAAATATGAGAATAGAAACTTTCAGTAATCATTTGATTTTATACCAAAGGGGTTATTTAAAGACAGCCGATTTGGCCATCGAATTGCATCGAACGGTGAACGGTGCAATTTCATGCCAATTCAGCTATTCGAAAAGCTGGCAACTCGCCAAATATTGCCGAATTGCCAATGAAATACATTGTAATTCGGCAGCAGTGAAATTCCCCATAGAGAAGTAAGGGTTATTCTATTCAAAGAATAACAGTGAAAAGTTGGCGAAATGCCCTGATTTTCGGTGGTTTCATTCGACAGGTATAAACAGGTAAATCCCATAGGGTTCAATGTAAAAAAAAATCCCTGTTTTTAATAATTTTTTATTCAACCATTTATTCGTGTCGTTTGCAGCAAAAAGTTTCTTTATTCATTTATTTTTTACAATTTTTTAGGCATTTTTCAGGATTTTTTTTACAATTTGATTCCGATTTTTTTTTTAAATTTCTTTTTTAATTCTGTAACAGACCTTTTTATTGTTATTCATAGGACCTTATATATTATCTCCATGCATTTTCATGCCTTATTTTTGAATTAAAACACTTTTTAAATGTTGCAGGTTTTTTTTGGGGGGTTTTTTAACCCCTGTTCGGTGGCAGGTCGGCTTTATCTGGTGGCGTTCAGTGGTCTATTCGATGTGTCGTCAGCTGCGTTAGGCGGTTTGAGGATGCGTTCGGCTGTCTGCTCAGTGGGTCGTCAGCTGTGTTCGGCAGGTTCATTAGATCGATTCAGTTTTTTCACAGCGGTCGGCGGTTTATCGGATTAATTTGGCAGCTTTATTGGCAGCATTCGTCAGATCGATTCGCCGCACTTCGGTGACCCTTGCAGTGAATTCTTGATTCACTACAGGGTCGGCGAATTGCACTCGCCGTAGTGTGCTGAAGAAATGATCACCAAAATATTACTGAAATTGAAACGCTCTTTAAATAACCCCTCAAATCTACCACCCAATAACAGTACAATATTTTTGCAACTTGAGACTGCTCCAGAAATGGTATAAGACTACATCAAACACCTCTGGAAAAAACGCTGTAGTATTTATTTCAAGAAATGCTTTTGGTAAATAATAGGTTCAAACAGTAAGAGATGCAGAAATATTATTTTATATGCTAGTTTTCATTTATCTCAATGTATTTTAATGCGCAGTCAGGTATACATGTTTTAGTAGTGAAAGTGTTAATTGTAAGTCATTCACTTCCAGCTAGATGTTACACTTTAGCAGGGGAAACCTTTGATGTCTGCAATGACTATTGTGCAGCATCCTGCTGGAAAATTCTACTGTTACATTTATGAAAATAGAAATGAAAATACTGAACAAGAAAATAGATGAGATATGTATCTAAAAAAACACAAATGTACAGAATTATTCTAGGGTCAAACGAACTCATTATTCGCAGCGACCGTCAAAAAGTTCGTCCGAACGCATTGACGTATTTTTTCACGGAATGAGCGAAAACAGTCAGACGACGCGCATTTTCGTGCGTGATTTTTTACGGATCGTCAATAAAACACTTTTTGCATCTTGACGTGGGCAGGACATTAGCAGCGTCTGACATCTCCTAATCACGCACACACGTCGCTATGCAGCCGCAGCGCACTCTGTACGTCAGTACTAGCGGTTCTGCGTTATCAAAAAAATGCTTTCATTTTCCACTTGCGTTGCACGGCCGGACTTTCATGCGACCGTACTTCGTATATTGGCCGTCATTGCCCGTCATTTGCTGCTACTGCAGCCGTGATCAAGTGCGCCTAAGGCTAGGGTCAGAGTGGGGCAGTCGGAACGCGCGTGCAGGCGCACTAAATCACGGCGGCAGTAGCAGCACATAAGGGCCAATGACGGCCAATATACGCAGTACGTGCGTACGAAAGTGCGCCGACACCACGCAACCAGCAAATGAACGCATTTTTCTCAGAACGTGAAACCGCTGCTACTGACGTACAGAGTGCGCTGCGGCCGCATAGCAGCGTGTGTGCGTGATTAGGAGACGTCAGACGCTGCTAGTGTGCGGCCAACATAACGCTCAAACAGCCGGATTTCCCTAGACTTCTTTTTACCCCACCGTCATGAAATACGTCCAGAATTGCGCATCGTCTGACCACTTAAGCGTATTCCGTGAAAAAATGCGTGCGCACGCATCGACGTACATTTTGACGGTGGCTGCAGAAAATGCGCTCATCTGTCCCTAGCCTTAACGCCCGTTAAAAATGCGTTAGTCTGACCCCAGCCTTAAACCCTGTAAAAATGATATCACTTTAAAGATCCTTTTGGGTGAAGATACCTGTTTAAGAGTAGACTCCCCCATCTAATTCAAAATGTCACTTCTATGAGTTATATGACATCCACTTTCGGGGTCTCTTTTTACAGTGATCATACTCATTTATTTCTCTATAGTGCATACATAAATGCCAGGGGGCATTAGGTTTAGCACTGCCCTCGGCACTAGGTATTTAAAGCTTACAGCGTACCATACTGCATCATGCAATCATTAAAAAACTAGAGAAATCTCAATGTATCCTTCCTGGTAAAATCCATTCTCAAAAAAACCTCTAAAAACTCTCAAACTCTAGGCCTCCAGATTTTTCTGAACTACAACTCCCATGACTCTATGGCCATCTTTTGCATTGGAAGATTCTGGGATTTGTAAGCAGGAACATCTGGAGAGGGGGCGTGCGTTTGACAGCCTTGTTCTAGCAGGCGGGGGCTTCATGGAGAGGAGATTCTCTGAGCAGTATCACAGATATTAGCTCAGTTCAGAATAGTGTACACAATGTCCCATGTGAAGCTAAAAAAAGGTTTATGTAAGAAATGAAGGCCCTGTACGCCTCAGGTCAGCTTCGTCTTACTCTCTCATGACACTTGTTTTCTTATTTTGGGTTATTAGCTTTTTATGCAGTGGTATTGGTTTCAGACGTTTGGTGATTAAAACAAAGATAAGAAAAATAAGATCAAACATCAATACCATGAATTTTTTCACACCCAGCTTATTTATGATATTTTCCACTTACGAACGGTTAGTTCTTGGCGTTCTCGGTGTGTACAGCTTCACATTGCGGCCTGTAGAAACATTGCTGCTTCCTGTAGAGCTACACGCTCTGTGTTCAAGACAGGTGTCAGAAAAACTGCTTGTATGAAAAATTCACTTATGTATTTCATCCTTTTTATAATTCCCATGCAATCTCTGTAAACTGTTTACAAAATAATGAATTAGTGCTACAAAACACCTTGTTATTGCGATCAGCAAACTATAGCAGGTTATAACAGGAGCCAGACATAGAGAGGTGCTACGGCAAAAAAGAAAAAGTTATCAGCTCCCGTCCCTATTACCAGGTACATTTTGAGCCAACCACTATATTAGCAGTTTGGGTCAGTTGTTGAGAGCCGCTAAAGGGTGACAGTGCAGGACTCCATGGAGAGTCGTGCGAGCCATGTGTAAGAATGTGTGCACCAAGTATAGGAAGGGCAAAAGTACAATAGGCAGCTGTAACAGCCAAACCACAACATACGTTGTGGCAAGTCATGGAATACCATGGGAGACTTCTACATTAACAATTGTGGCCATTAAACTTGTCAAATCACTCATAAGTGTTTACAGTTCAATTGGAAACTATAGCTCTAAGCATGTTGCCACACAGTTGTCTTCTAGTATGGCTGTGACTGGTGGGTATTTCACACAACCCGGCTGGTTGGAGTAGAGCTAACATCACTGCTCGATAACCGTGGAGACACAGGTTTGAATCCTGGCCAGAGCACCTCTCCAGTAAGTGTCCTTGGCAAGACACCTAACGGTACATACTTGCCACCCGGGACATACTTGAAAATGAGAAAAATCTCAATTAACCTTCCTGGTAAAATACTTTCTCAAAAAAAAAAAAACCCCGATAGGTAGAGATTGCTAAAGTAATTTTTTTATAGTTTATAAATCTAGGTGCACATCATTTTTTGTTTCTAAATGTCGGGCTCTCCTGGCACATCAGGATTATACCACTTGAAAATAATGTGAAGTAAGCCAGGCAGCCATCAAGCGGTGACAGCCCGTGATATGTTCAGGGTCCCAGTGACTCCAGGGGGCCCTGGTCATTGCCAAACTCTGTGCAGTTTGTCAACATCCTACAGATGTAAGGACTGACCCAACAAGATACCAAAAAATTTCATGGTGGGGATCTGTGGCCGGTAAGAGTATGTGGCTCATCACTGAGAGGGTGATTAGTATGGGCTGCACCAGTAGAAGTGCAGAGTGAATTCTCTCCCTCCAGGGAAATCTATTCATCCTATGCTGGTACACTAGGAATTTATATGTATATTTTGTAGATCTATTTCTTCTCTGAGTATAGATCTTTAAAATAATTTTTTAATTAAGGTATTTTGCAGGTTTTTTCTGCTTCGAATAAGTTGAGAACAGTTAACAATAATGAGTTGTACTTAAAGGCACATGTTTTATTGTCTACACCTGGGTTGGAATACAGCTCCCTGTTTCCATTTCCAACAAACAGTCATTAACCCTTGAAAGTCCTCATGGGTAAATTCTGTGTCATGGTTTCCAAAAACAATGGCCCCTATTGCACACTTCGCACAAAAACTTTAGCGCGCGCAAATTAACGCGGTAGTACGCTCTGAGTGCAGTTTTTCAGCCTTCAACTTTTTATGTGCGCAAATCCGATGCACAAAGCCAGGCGCAAATGACCATTGTGTGCAGGAATCGGTGGGCAGACTGTTTTTTCACGGGATTCAGCCAATCAGAATTAAGAACCACAATTTTCTAAAGTTAGGTTGTTGCGCCTGTCAAAGTCAATCTGCGTGTATGTGCTGCAGCAAAAAAAATTCTTGGACAAATTATTATTTTTTTATGTCTGGGTATGTGTAGAATGTGTAACTGTACTGTGCTGTATTTTTTTTATTGCTGAGTTATTTCGTTTCGGCCACAACTATCATATTTGCAGTTAACACCAAGTTTTCAAAGATGTTACAAAATTCACGCAAACGTCGCTCGTACAACTTTGCGCAAAGATTGTAATACCATCTGCACTAACGCATTTGCGCTCACAATGTTAAGTATAGGATGCGCGCACGAACTTGCGCTCGCGCTGGGTTCGCACAGGGTCAATCGCGGTAGACGATAATCCGCATTGTTTGCGCGAATGTCGTACTACGACGTTCCGCGCAAATGGTTTTGTCCTAGTGCAAAAGCGCATTTGCGCACATGCAAATGCGCTGTGCAAAGCGTGTAATAGGGGCCAATGTTTCCAGTCACATATTTTAAAACAGAAAAATCTACATATTCAAATGAGTCATAACTATGGAAGACGTTTATGTCAATACAGATACAGAGAAAATTGGGATGTTCAATGTTCCTAAAAATGTAATAAACATGTCTGATAGCCACTCACAAACAGAAATCATAAAGCGCTTTGTATAAAAGCCACTGACTGAGCACACAAATAAAGCAGATACAAAGAAGAGGAAAAATAAAGATTAATACAGAACAAAAGTATAGGCTATGAATGGCAATAATTACCCTCTTCCATTTTAAAGGGACATGCATGCTTTGCTAGTGTGCTTTTAAAAACATATAATGCCTTTTGAATGAGTCAGTAGTGTCATTCAGCAGGCATAAAAAGCAAGTAAATATTTTCATATTTACCTGCTTTTCTTTCTTGCCGTTTTCCACACCCACCTCAGAAGGCATTTTAAGCTAACAATCAGTGTGTATACTTAGGTATAGATAAAAAGCACACTGAGCATGTGTGTGTGATTTGCTCCTCCTCCCACCTGCACTGAGAGCTGAGGGGAGGCGGGGCTGAACTTTCACCCCCAGCTACTGCAGAGACAGGGAAGGAAAGAAATACATACACAGGGAGAAAAAGAGACAGCAGAGAGAGGGACACCAAATAAAAGCACAGAGACACAGCAAGAAATGGTAAAGAGAGAAATACAGCAAGATAAAGCAGAGAAAGCAGAAGAAAAGGTACAGTGAAAGAGAGCACGCACAAGAGACAGCACAAGAAAAAGTGTGAGAATGAATGACCGTGTCAGGGACTTTGAGTGAGACAGTGAGTATGTAAATCTTGAAGGAGTGCAAGTGAGTGTGACAGTGGGTGAGTCTTTATGTGAGAGCGTGAGTGTGTGAGCGAGTCAGCGGGTGAGTGTGTTTTGCTTTCACAGTTGCAGAGATACTAATATTCAGTTCCTCGGTTTCCCCAGTCTGAGGTCCTGAGCGTGCACTGGGTTTCACATGCACAGCTTGTGATAGTTCATACAGTCACAGGTATTTAAAATGCGCTAGAAAGTTCCGTAGCGCTGTACAATGGGAGAGGCAGAATAACAAATGTCCATACAAGTTAAACACACAGAACAGTAGGAGAGAGGACCCTGCCCAAGAGCTTACAATCTAAGAGGAGAGGGGTGACACACTAGGTGAGAGTAATAGCTGAGTATGTGAAGTAGTGGGGTGCATGGAGGCTGTGAGCAAGATGGGCAAGAAATGTAGTTTATGTGAAGCTTTGATGGGTGAAATAGCGGGTGGAGTAGTGGGCAGGGAGGAGGCGGGGAATATTCAGCAAGTGTGAGCTGAAGAAACACACCTAGCTGAGGGGCGTCGCCAGAGAAGATGAAATGACAGCGTTTAAAGCTAAATAAATAAATAATAAATTTGACACATTTTTAAAACTTTTATTGATTTTTTCTAGTTTGTCTATAGGTATAAAAGTGTTTAAATGTCAATTTAATTTTTTTTTTCTAGATATGCATATCCCTTTAAGGGGGGATTTAGGGGGTGTTAAATTATTTTGCAATTGCAGAATCATTTAGCACCAGCTTTTAGGAGGTGCTAACTTTTGGCTCCCCGCATCCCGATGGTAATTTGCACCTGCACTTTGTAATACCTCACTTATTGAAACATTAATGATTTTTTGTGGTCCCCATGTTTGGTAAAAGATGCGCAAAGTACAGTAAGCTCAAGCAAGCTCTAATGCGCAAACGGATATCACCCCAGTGTAGGGTCAGGAATGTAATACGAATGCCATGCGTTAAACTCATTTGTCCTAGCGGTATCACTTACATATCGAGACATAGAAACATAGAAACATAGAAAGATGTCGGCAGATAAGAACCTTTCGACCCATCTAGTCTGCCCAATTACATGGATACTTTACCTGGATTTATCTTTTGTTTAGGATAGCCTTATGCCTATCCCATGCCTGCTTAAATTCAATTACTATTTTGGCCTCTACCACTTCAACTGGATGGCTGTTCCATGTATCCACCACCCGCTCAGTAAAATAATGCTTCCTGATGTTACTTTTAAACCTTTGCCCCTCTAATCTAAGACTATGTCCTCTTGTTTTGCTATTTTGTTTCCGTTTAAATATACTCCCTTCCTCTACCTTGTGGATTACCTTTACGTATTTAAATGTTTCTATCATATCTCTGTTTCTATCATATCTCAATATGATATGATGAGACCCTATATTAGCACCAGCTATGGAATAGAGCCCTGTGTCTTTATCAATATTTATGAATATATATACAGTACTGTGCAAACGTTTTAGGCAGGTGTGAAAAAATGCTGTAAACAAAGAATGCTTTCAGAAATATAAATAATGATTGTTTATATTTGTCAATTTTCAACATGCAAAGTGAGCGAACAAAAGAAAAATCTAAATCAAATCAATATTTGGTGTTATTACCTTTTGCCTTAAAACCAGCATCAGTTGTCTTAGGCTAGGGTCAGACTAACGCATTTTTCGCGTTGTCCGTGAAAAAGTGCGTTCGAACAAATGGACGTATTTTTTCACAGAATACGCGATAGCGGTCATATGATGCGCATTTTCGTCCGTGATTTTGTACGGATCATCAATAAAACCCTTTTTGCGTCTGGACGTTATGTTGGCCGGACGTGTGCAGCGTCTGACGTCTCCCAATCACGCAAACACGCCGCTATGCGGCCGCAGCGCACTCTGTACATCAGTACTAGCGGTTTGACGTTCTCGAAAAAATGCGTTCGTTTGCCACTTGCTTTGCGCAGCCGCACTTTTGTGTGGCCGTTCTTCATATGCAGCCCCGCATGGGACGTCATTTGCTGCTAGCACGGCCGTGATTTAGTGCGGTTAAACGCACGTTAAAACTGCTTTCGTCTGACCTTAGCCTTAGGTACACTTGCACAAAGTCAGGGATTTTCTAGGATTATAGTCAGGTGTATGATCAACCAATTATACCAAACAGGTGCTAATGATCATCAATGTCACACGTAGGTTGAAACCCAGTCATAAACTGAAACAGAAACAGCTGTGTAGGAGGCTTAAAACTGGGTGAGGAACAGCCAAACTCTGCTACCAGGGTGAGGAACAGCCAAACTCTGCTACCAAGGTGAGGTTGTGAAAGACAGCTTCATGTCATGGCAAGATTGAGCACAGCAACAACACACAAGGTAATTATACTGCATCAACAAGGTCTCTCCCAGACAAAGATTTCAAAGCAGACTGGGGTTTCAAGATGTGCTGTTCAAGCTCTTTTGAAAGAGCACAAAGAAACGGGCAACGTTGAGGATCTTAGACGCAGTGGTCGGCCAAGGAAACTTAGTGCAGCAGATAAAAGACACATCAAGCTTATTGCCCTTCGAAATCAGAAGATGTCCAGCAGTGCCATCAGCTCAGAACTGGCAGAAACCAGTGGGACCCAGGTACACCCATCTACTGTCCGGAAAAGTCTGGCCAGAAGTGGTCTTCATGGAAGAGTTGCAGCCAAAAAGCCATACCTCCGACGTGGGAACAAGGCCAAGCGACTAAAGTATGCACGAAAGCATAGTAACTGGGGTGCAGAAAAATGGCAGCAGGTGCTCTGGACTGATGAATCAAAATGTGAAATATTTGGCTGTAGCAGAAGGCAGTTTGTTCTTCGAAGGGCTGGAGAGCGGTACAATAATGAGTGTCTGCAGGCAACAATGAAGCATGGTGGAGGTTCCTTGAACGTTTGGGGCTGCATTTCTGCAAATGAAGTTGGAGATTTGGTCAGAATTAATGGTGTTCTCAATGCTGTTAAATACAGGCAGATACTTATCCATCATGCAATACCATCAGGGAGGCGTATGATTGGACCCAAATTTATTCTGCAGCAGGACAACGACCCTAAACATACAGTCAAAGTCATTAAGAACTATCTTCAGCGTAAAGAAGAACAAGAAGTACTGGAAGTGATGGCATGGCCCCAACAGAGCCCTGATCTCAACATCATCGAATGTGTCTGGGATTACATGAAGAGACAGAAGGATGAGACCCTACATCCAGAAGATCTGTGCTTAGTTCTCCAAGATGTTTAGAACAACCTACCAGCCGAATTCCTTCAAAAACTGTGTGCAAGTGTACCTAGAAGAATTGCTACTGTTTTGAAGGCAAAGGGTGGTCACACCAAATATTGATTTGATTTAGATTTCTCTTTTGTTAATACACTGCATTTTGTTCATTTATGAACATAAATGTGTAACACTTCCATTTGTGAAAGCATTCTTTGTTTACAGCATTTTTTCACACCTGCCTAAAACTTTTGCACAGTACGATATATATAGAGTTGTGTTCAAAATTATTCAACCCCCAATGCTGTAAAGGGTTTTAGGGAATTTAGTGTACATTTGTAATTGTATTCAGAATGAAATCCTACAAGGACTTTTTAAAGAACCATATGCAACTAAAATGACATCAATTGGTTTTGTAATACAGTAGTAAATGTTTCTTTTGTGAATTCTTCATTGACACAATTATTCAACCCCTTAAAGACTACCTCTCTGAAGAACAGAGGTTCATTCAAGTTTCAATACCTGATTGAAAACACCTGTGGATGTCACGGAGCAGCAATAAAGCATAATAAGCACCAATTAGGCAGCTTTAAAATGACTGTGATACTCAGCTCCTTCTAGACATTTACTGGTGTGGTTACAAACATGGTGAAGTCAAGAGAATGGTCCAGGAAGACAAGAGAAGAGGTGATTCCTCTTCACAGGAAGGGCAATGGCTATAAGAAGATTGCAAAGATGTTAAACATACCAAGAGAGACCATAGGAAGCATCATTCGCAAATTCAAGGCAAAGGGCACTGTTGAAACGCTACCTTGTCGTGGCAGAAAGAAGATGCTGACTTCGACTGCTGTGCGCTACCTGAAGCGTAGAGTGGAGAAAAGTCCCCGTGTGACTGCTGAGGAACTGAGAAAAGATTTGTCAGATGTGGGTACTGAAGTTTCAGCTCAGACAATACGGCGCATACTGTGTAATGAAGGCCTCCATGCCAGAACTCCCAGGTGCACCCCCTTGCTGTCTCCAAAGAATAAGAAGAGTCGACTGCAGTATGCCAAAAGTCATGTGTACAAACCACAGAAGTTTTGGGATAGTGTTCTGTGGACTGATGAAACAAAATTAGAACTGTTTGGGCCCATGGATCAACGCTATGTTTGGAGGAGGAAGAACAAGGCCTATGAAGAAAAGAACACCTTGCCTACTGTGAAGCATGGCGGGGGGTCAATCATGCTTTGGGGCTGTTTTGCTTCTGCAGGTACAGGGAAGCTTCAGCGTGTGCAAGGTACCATGAATTCTCTTCAGTACCAGGAGATATTGGATGACAATGTGATGCAGTCCGTCACAAACCTGAGGCTTGGGAGACGTTGGACCTTTCAACAGGACAATGATCCCAAGCATACCTCCAATTCCACTAGAGCATGGTTGCAGATTAAAGGCTGGAACATTTTGGAGTGGCCATCGCAGTCACCTGACTTAAATCCGATTGAGAACCTCTGGTGGGACTTAAAGAAAGCAGTTGCAGTGCGCAAGCCTAAGAATGTGACTGAACTGGAGGCTTTTGCCCATGACGAATGGGCGAAGATACCCGTAGATCGCTGCAAGACACTTGTGTCAAGCTATGCTTCACGTTTAAAAGCTGTTATAACTGTAAAAGGATGTTGTACTAAGTACTAAGATTGAATGTCACTTGGGGGTTGAATAAAACTGATAATGATGTGAGCACAGAAAAGACATTTGTGGTTATTTCATTATAAATGTTATGTAATATTTGTCTGACCTACACGTGCCTCTTTGATTTAATTGTAAGCAAGATGACTGAATGATCAAAATCAATGTCAAACTGGCCAAAACACTCAATTTCAGTGGGGGTTGAATAATTTTGAACACAACTGTATATATATATATTATATACTGTGGGGAAGGCCATTGGGAAGAATGGTCTACTTTAGATAAGTTTCTTCTATAATATCTTTTGCTTTGTGTTACTCTCTCTTTCTCTCACAGACTGAACTGCATCTTACCCTCCAGTGGTGTATTTAGGTTTTGTGCTGCCCTAGGCCTGACTAAACTCGTGCACCCCCTAATTTAAATTTGACGCACCCCTTCCTGTCAAGGGCACACCTCTTCCTGGTTAATCCCCACCCTTCCTCTTTAAGCTCCACCTTTTCCTGTATCACAGCGTATCACAGAGCTGCACAGCAATAAAACCCACAGAAATGGGCACTGTGTATGAGCATATCAGAGCTGTACAGCAATAAAACCCACAGGAATGTGCTGTGTGTATGAGCATATCACAGAACTGCACAGCAATAAAACTTACAGTGATGTGCAGTGTGTATGAGCGTATCCCAGAGCTCCAGGGCAATTAAACTCACAGTAATATGCAGTGTGTATCACAGAATCCACAGCAATAAAACTCACAGCAATGCAATGTGCGGTGTGTATGAGTGCATCAGAATTCACAGCAATAAAACTCACAGCAATGCAATGTGCGGTGTGTATGATTGCATTAGAATTCACAGCAATAAAACTCACAGAAATGCAATGTGTGGTGTGTGTCAGCGTATCAGAATCCACAGCAATAAAGCTCCCAGCAATGCAATGTGCGGTGTGTATGAGTGCATCAGAATCCACTGCAATAAAACTCCCAGCAAACCGAGTGTATATGAGCACACAGCAATTATGCTGTGGAGCCATCTTGTCAGCAGTGGGGTGCCACTACCAGAGGGTGCACTGTAGCTTTGATTCCCTTCCCGGTGGGTGTTCAGTCCAGAATAGAGTCAGGGCCGGTGCAAGAATTTTTGCCAACAAAGGCGAAGGGTCACTTTGGTGCCCCCCCAACCCCATGACTAATCCACGTTATCTCACTATCCCACAAAATACTTCACTAATAATCCTATACTTCATGATCAAACCTATTATCCCGCATTCTCTGTGTTTCTATCTCCTGAGTGTGTTAGTAAATCCTTCTAATATAATGCTCTCTTCTGTCACCCATGTGTCTCCTACCCTCCACCTCATCTCCCACTCTGTCCTGTCTGCTAATCCTCCCAAGACCATCCTCTACCCTCTAGCATCTTGCCCCAATGTGATCCCTGCCCTTCTCCTCAGCCCCCGGTAATTCCTGCCAGCCTCACTGCATCCCGTCACACCCAGTGATCCCATGGTCTCCACTGCCCCAGTATTCTGCCACTCTCCTTAGCCCTCTGCCATCCTCCTCGGCTCCCACTCAGCCCTCTGCCACCATTCCCTGCCTCAAAATGTGACTGTGGTCATTCTCCTGTCCCCTTACGTGCCCTAAGCTTAATAGCCATTCCAATGTAAAACACTGTCATCCCCAGCAGCCCGTCACCCTCTACAGTCCTCAATGTGTCGCTGCTCATCCTCCCTAACCTAGTGTGTCCTGTGCCACCCTCCGCAACCTGACATCAGAACCCAGATACATGCATACCCAGACGCATGAGAACCCAGATACATGCATACCCAGACGTACCAGAACCCAGATACATGCATACCCAGACGAATGAGAACCCAGATACATGCATACCCAGACGAATGAGAACCCAGATACATGCATACCCAGACGAATGAGAACCCAGATACATGCATACCCAGACGCATGAGAACCCAGATACATGCATACCCAGACGCATGAGAACCCAGATACATGCATACCCAGACGCATGAGAACCCAGATACATGCATACCCAGGCGCATGAGAACCCAGATACATGCATACCCAGGTGCATGAGAACCCAGATACATGCATACCCAGGCACATGAGAACCCAGATGCATGCATACCCAGGCGCATGAGAACCCAGATACATGCATACCCAGACGCATGAGAACCCAGATACATGCATACCCAGGCGCATGAGAACCCAGATACATACATACCCAGACGCATGAGAACCCAGATACATGCATACCCAGACGCATGAGAACCCAGATACATGCATACCCAGACGCATGAGAACCCAGATGCATGCATACCCAGGAGCATGAGAACCCAGATACATGCATACCCAGACGCATGAGAACCCAGATACATGCATACCCAGACGTACCAGAACCCAGATACATGCATACCCAGACGAATGAGAACCCAGATACATGCATACCCAGACGAATGAGAACCCAGATACATGCATACCCAGACGAATGAGAACCCAGATACATGCATACCCAGACGCATGAGAACCCAGATACATGCATACCCAGACGCATGAGAACCCAGATACATGCATACCCAGGCGCATGAGAACCCAGATACATGCATACCCAGGCGCATGAGAACCCAGATACATGCATACCCAGGCACATGAGAACCAGATGCATGCATACCCAGGCGCATGAGAACCCAGATACATGCATACCCAGACGCATGAGAACCCAGATACATGCATACCCAGGCGCATGAGAACCCAGATACATACATACCCAGACGAATGAGAACCCAGATACATGCATACCCAGACGCATGAGAACCCAGATACATGCATACCCAGACGCATGAGAACCCAGATGCATGCATACCCAGGCGCATGAGAACCCAGATACATGCATACCCAGACGCATGAGAACCCAGATACATGCATACCCAGACACATGAGAACCCAGATACATGCATACCCAGGCGCATGAGAACCCAGATACATGCATACCCAGGCGCATCAGAACCCAGATACATGCATACCCAGACACATCAGACCTCCAGACACATACATACCCAGACACATCAGACCTCCAGACACATACATACCCAGACACATCAGACCTCCAGACACATACATACCCAGACGTACCAGACCCCAGTGTGAGCAGTGAGGGACCAGATATTCTCATCATTTATATAGCGCCAACAGTTTCTGCAGCGCTTTACAATAATTAAAAGGGAACACGATATGGATAAACGGACATAGGATGGCCTCAGTGTCAGCCCTGCAACCTTCAAAGCTACCCCCCCCACATGCCGCCACGCTGCAGAGCCAGGGCTGTTATTTTATCTATGGAAGTTATCTTAGCACTCTTGTGTCCTCAGCAAAACTGATATGCACATTTTCTTCGCACAAAGTCCTGGATGCTCTGACCAGTATTAACCGTCTATGGGAGAGGAAGGAGGGGGCAAGGAGAATCTGCCATCTCTTGCTGCTGCTGCTTCCTCTGGGCTACTTGGGGGAGAATTTCTAAACATGTGCAGAAGGGCCAAGAAGACTTTCCCCTGCAGAGGGGAGAGAGCAGGGACCAGTATAGAGTATATGCTGCCAGCTCTCACCCCTTCCTCCCTGTGCAGGACGTGATGCTGGTGGAGACTATAAGCCATCATGGATCCATGTAAGTGGAGGAGCTGTGACATGTGTGAGCTGGGATGTCTGCCCCTCTTACCTGTCTCTCTCCCCCTGTTATGTTACCTGCATCTGTGCAGATCACAGCATGCCAGGGCGTCAGGGCTGCTGGCTCCTCTCCTCCTCCACACAGCTGCAGCCACGTGCTGATGGTGATCATGTGTGAGGAAGGGGGCGGGTTATTTTTCAAGAGGCTCCCATTGGCTCTCTCCAGGCACACAGAGACAGGGGAAGCAGGGGGGAGCCCTGATGGTGGGAGGGCTGCTTTCTCTCCTCTCCCCCAGGCAGTGTCATGGAGGGGGCGGGCCTCGGCGGGCCTCTCCCCTCCACAGCGCTGATCTCTGCCTACAGAGAGAGACAGCGCTGACAGGCTGCGAGGATTCCAGCGTTCAGTGAGAGAAATACGGATTTTAGCGCCCTCTGCTGGACAGGCGCCCCTAGACAGGCGCCTGTCCTGCCTTATAGGTAGTGCCGGCTCTGAATAGAGTCTGTGTTAACGAAAGGGCGGGCAGCTGCGCGCGTGCGTTTCACGTGGTTCAGCCAGTCATGTGGTACTGAGACTCAGAGAAATGGCAGTGAAATGCCCTGATGTTCGGTGGTTTCAATCAGCAGGTTTATTCAGGCGAACCCCATAGGTTTCAATGTTAAAAATATTCCCGTTTTTATGCAATATCTAATAAACCATTTATTATTTTAATCTGCAGTATTTTTTTGGGCAAAATTTCCCCCCCCTTTTTTTTAATAGCAGTTTTTCTTTTTCCTGTAACAGAACTTTTTATTATCAATCATAGGATCTTATATGTAAATTCCAGACATTTTCGTTCAGTAGTTCTTTTGAAAACAGCAGGCCACGGGTTTGTGGTGGCAGCATTCAGCGGCCGACTCCATGCACTTTGGGGACCCTGCGGTGAATGGTGAATTTACTGCAGGGTGGGGAAATTTTATTCTCCTAAGTGCAGGGAACTACAGAACACCAAAAAGTTGGCGTCATTTCGGTGCTCTGTGAGTAACCCATTTAGTGGTGAGGTTTTTGCTGCCCCCTGGAAAGTGAAAGCCTAGGCCTTGCCTACCCAGTACATACTTGAAAATTAGTGAAATCTCAATGTATCCTTCCTGGTAAAATAATTTGCAAAAGTTTATTTTTAGGGGTGGGGCCACCCAGTGCGGGCCGCCGCCCCCTGGAAAGTGCCGCCCTAGGCCTGGGCCTAGTCGGCCTAGGCCAAAATACACCACTGTTACCCTCTGTGCTCCAAACCAAGCATCAAGCACACACACACAGACTGAACTGTATCTTACCCTCTGTGCCCCGAACCAAGCATCAAGCACACACACAGTCTGAACTGCATCTTACCCTCCGTGCCCCGAACCAAGTGTAGTGCTCACTCCCGGAGGAGCCGCTGAATTAACCTCGGGTTAGTCTCACCGCGTTGGGGAATAAATATACACCAGCACTGTTGTGAATTTTTATAGATTATATTCTTTACCGATCCCAATAAAGAAGCATATATATCATAGATACGGTATTTGAACGACAGGATTTCGTAATGCGGGAAACACGCGGCGGCAAAAAAGAAAAGATTAACCCCTTCAGTTCTGGAGTGTAAGTCCCGTGAATGTAAGGTCTCAAAAAGGTGTATGTGTATTGTCTCGAGTACCCGGGTACTGTATTCAACTGGCCAGTGAATGAAATAAGCAAATCTTCGACTAGTCACGTTTGGGGCCCTGTAGATTTAAACAATAATGCAGCGTGCTTTGTTAAACTTGGAACGGCGGCCTGGAAGGCCTCTCACCCATCCGCTAGACAATCTGTTCCACTGTTCGATCAAGGATGTCTCTCCACTTTTACACTGGGACTCTGTGCCACCGGATCCGCTCCCTTGCTTGTCCGATCTCCACAATGAGAAACTAGGGCCTACCACCTGCACTCCCAATGGATCGTCGCGGTCTCCTTACATGGGGTCCAACCGGAACTAAATTTCTGCGCAAACCTCTCAGCGGTGCGTAGGTAGGTCTCTGCAACTCACCGTCTCGATCTCCAGCACCCGCGAGGCAGTGCCTGCACTCCGGCCTCATCACGATCCCTGGCAGTCTCACGTGCGTCCGCCACCTTTCGCCGCTCAGCTCACTCTGGCTCTCCTCCGCGCGAGGCTGCTGAGGTCCTTCCCCTCTCTCCCACACTCTTCCTGTATCCGCCGCAAAGCCCGATGGAAATTGTATTTCGTTTAGGTCCAGCATAGTCCATATGGCTTCTGCTTCCCTCTGGTGGCCATAACGAGTAAATGCAGCAACAAAATCTTTAACAGCGCTACACTCTCCCCCTCCTAGAACTATTGGGTCTCTCCAAGGAGGTGTAACATTTACATGACATTTCAGCATTTACATTAGGCAATATATACAGGCTCAGCAGCAAACATACAATGGGTCAGATATACATCCTCAAGTTGACTCATGCTCCTGACTACCTCAGCTAGCATAGCAGACACTTCAGGCAACCTTCGCACTGTGGTGACAGCCTCTTCAGTGCTATGTCCTGGTGAGTCGTAAGTGAGTCTCTGAGGGGGTCGGATAGAATGTTTAGACTCTGGCTCAATCATCTCCTCTTCAGGTGGAAGTGTCACATGTACAGGCTCAATTCTTTCGTCCACAACTGGAGCAGACATCTCTTCTAAATATGAACCTTCCAGTGAAGGCATAGAACTATAATCTATAGACACATCTTCTGGAACTACAGGAACTTCCAAATCCTCAGGAACTTCCAATCGGAATTCAGGAGCATCAGGCCTCAGGTTACTTTCCCACCGTTCAGAAACTGGGATGACCTCTTCGGGCTCAGGTGAGCGCACCCAGTCTAGACAAAAACGTCCTTCCTCACTGTGCCTATGCCTTGCAGAAACACCCAAGTTCATCAGCAAAACTCTATCACCGGGTTGTAGATCCTGTATACGAACTCTCAAGTCATAGTTTCGCTTATTCCTCTGTTCTCTGCTTCCTGAAGTCAAACGGGTCTGTTCAAACGCAGAAGCCAAATTTTTCCGAAGTCTATCCACATAATTTTTGAGAGGCCACAGACGTCTTATCAAGAGATAGCCCAAATGCCAAATCAACAGGCAGTCGAGCTTCTCTTCCGAACATGAGACGGTAAGGTGAGTATCCAGTAGCGTCACTCTCCGTACTGTTATACGCATGCACCAACGTAGCTATGTGGCGACTCCAATTCTGCTTCTCTCTGTTTGACAGTGTCCCCAACATATTTAACAGCGTGCGATTAAATCTTTCTGGTTGGGCATCACCTTGAGGGTGATATGGAGTGGTTCGGGTCTTCTGAATTCCTAACAGTTCCAGCAACTGCCCAACAAGCCGGCTCTCGAAGTCTCTACCCTGATCCGAGTGGATTCTCCTTGGTAGGCCATAATGAACAAAAAACTTTTCCATCAAAACCTTTGCTACTGTAGGAGCACGGTAATCTTTAGTAGAGAACGCTTGGGCATAACGGGTGAAATGGTCAGTCACTACTAAAATATTTCCCTGCCCACTAGCATCCAGCTCTAAGCACAGGAAATCAATGCACACCAAATCCATAGGCCCTTGACTTTGCAGGTGGCTCATTGGAGCAGTTCGAGTTGGTAGGGTTTTTCTCTGAATACACCTCAGACACGAATGGCAGTAACTTTCAACTTCAGATCTCATACAGGGCCAATAAAATCTGTATCGCACCAGCTTAAAAGTTCTCTCTGCACCCAAATATCCATGGTCATCGTGTAGTGATCTCAGCACACCCTCTCTGTGTTTGGTGGGAAGGAACAACTGTTGTGCCTCTTCAGCATTGTTCGAGGAGCCCCTTCGGTAGACCACCCTATCTAACATCTTCAACCGTTCCCATTCTTTGTATACCAATCGGGCTCCTTCTGGGGAATTTGTCAGTAGAATTTCCCTTTGGTTCGTGTTTATAGTCTTCACTGTTAACGCAATCAGAGGATCTCCAGCCTGATCGGCTCTCAAGTCCTGTTTCGAAAAAAGTAGGCAGACTTTCCTCCCTCAGCTGTGTAGGATTACAATAAAACTCTGGAACAGCCGCGGCCATAACTCCTATAGCTTCTGCTTCAACTACTCCCTTGACACGGCGCTCTGCCCCTTGACATAAGGCTTGCACCCCATCTGGAGTCAGCTGAGTCCATTCTGTAGTGTAGGGTCTTCTTGACAAAGCATCTGCATCTCGGTTATTCACTCCAGGGTGATACTTGAGGCTGAACCGGAATCCTGACAGAGCGGCCAACCACCGATGTCCCATTGCATCCAGTTTCGCAGTAGTAAGGACGTACGTAAGAGGATTGTTGTCAGTCTTGATCACAAATTCAGCCCCATACAGATAATCTTTCAGTTTATCCACTACCGCCCACTTCAAGGCTAGGAACTCTAATTTGTGGGTAGGATAGTTCTATTCTGAAGGCGTAAGGCTTCGGCTCACATACGCTACAGGCCGCAACAATCCGCCATATTCCTGGTATAGGACTCCCCCTAGACCTTCTCTGCTGGCATCCACATGCAATTCGTATGGCTTATGAGGATCAGCGTAAGCCAGGACGGGAGCTCGAGTTAGACTCTCTTTCAACTTCATGAAGGCACTTTCACATTGATTAGTCCATTCTTCTTGGATGGATTCTCGAGCCTTCCTTTGCCCTTTAGCCGACGAACTTCGATCAGAGGCCTTGGAGCCTTCTTCCACGTCTTCCTTCTGTAGGAGCTTATTCAAGGGTTGAGCTATCTTGGCAAATCCTCCTACGAATCTTTGGTAATATGAGCAGAACCCCAGGAAAGATCTAAGTTCCATAACATTTCGGGGTTTAGGCCAGGAAGCTATGGCTTCCAACTTCCAGGGATCCGTCGAAACACCTTCTGCTGAAACATCACATCCCAGGTACGTAACGGAAGGTAGACAAAATTGACACTTCTCCAGGGACAGTTTCAACCCCTCTTCGTGGAGCCGCTTCAAGACCTTTTCCAACCGCTGCTCATGTTCTTCCAGAGTCTTCCCGAACACAATAATATCATCAAGATACACCAACACTTCAATCAGGTTCATGTCCCCGACTGTCTTCTCCATTAACCGTTGGAACGTGGCGGGAGCCCCCGTAAGGCCTTGAGGCATTCTATTGAACTCGAAGAACCCCAGTGGGCAGATGAACGCAGTCTTCTCTTTGTCCTCAGGATGCATTGGTATCTGATAATACCCACTTCGTAGGTCTAGTACACTAAACCATTTTGCTCCAGACAAACACTGTAAGGCATCTTCTATCCGAGGAGTGGCATATTGATCTGGAATGGTTCTCTGATTTAGCGTGCGATAGTCTATACATAGACGGATAGAACCATTCTTCTTTAGAACCATCACTATTGGAGAAGTGTACGGACTCCTGGACTCTTGAATCACCTTAGTCCTCTGTAGTTCATTCAGCTGTTCTCGTAGATCATCCAAATCTCCCAGCGGAACTCGTCTTGACCTTTCTCGAAATAGTTTATCTTCTTGTAGTCGAATGCGAGTTTCAGTACTCTTAGCTAAACCCACGTCGAACTCATCCTTCGAGTACAAGTCCTTCCATTTTAGGATCTGGGACTGAAGTCGTTTCTTCCACTCAGGCGAGATGGAAGCATCTTTAGGATAGAACCTTTAAGCTGGAATCTCTTTGTTCACTCCCCCTCCTAAATCAGTGGGGGAGAGAGGTGTAACAGTCGCTACTTGCCCGATGGGCATTCGTGCTTTCAGGATCACTGGAGAATCAGACACATTACACACGCTAACTGAGACTCTTCCTCGTGTCCGTTTCAAAGCTCTCGTGGAGATTATCTCAGGGATTACTTCTACTCCGGCCTCACTCCCATGACTGAGATCAGTTTCCCGTACCACATAAGGACCCGGTTGTGATCCGTTCAACTTGACTGAAGCCCGGAAACTCGCCACTTTGCCTGATTGCAGAACCTTCTCTGTTCTTCCCAATCTCCACAGACGCCCCACTTCGGCAGGTGCCCTCTGTTCTTCGACCATTCGCTGATAGACCAGACGTAACATCGGGGGTACTCCTCTGGTAGAACCTTCTTCCATTACTATAGGAGTCAGAAGACGTCTCACCAGATCAGTATTCGTCCCCACTATCATAGAACTTCTGTTGGCCCCTGAAGGGCGAGGACACATAATGGCCAATGCCTCACAACCTCCAGACTCTCCGATGACTTCGGATACAATTTCTAACTTCACCTGTAGATATCCATCATAGGGAAGCTTCTCAGTTCCGATACCCCAGATCTCAAGGTCCTTTAATTTCTGTAGAGGTATATGTTTCAAGTGCTTCTCGTAGAAGTCTCGATAAATCAACGTCACTTGAGCCCCTGAGTCTAACAGAGCTTTAGTGTAGACTCCCTCCATTTGGATTGGAACGATGGGAGAAGGACCTATCAGCTGGTCAGGAAACTTTGTCGTAGACGCAGGAGGTTTAGACCCAGTTCGCTGTACCCTGGCCTTCTTCTTGACTCGTGGTGGTTTTGGGTGTGCATTGTTTCCCCATGACATAGGACCGGATACTAAGGGAGTAACTCTTTCAGTTCTGGTTTGAGGTTTGGAACGGTTTTCAACCATTGGACACCTAGTTCGCTCCTTCACTTGGTCCCTCTGGCGTTTCCCGCCTGTGAGGTAGTTAGCAGCCCTTCCAAGGCCTTTAGGAACTCTTCCATTTTAGTTTCTTCAGGCCTTTGGTTATTGCACTGTGCTCGGAAATGACCCATTTCCCCACAACTGAAACATCTCTTCTTTGAAGATGGAGGCGCACTTGCTCGTGGTGATTCGGTTGAAGGACCCTGGCCAGACGCCACAGCAACTCCCGTTGTCTGCATATCAGTGAGGAACTTTTGCATATCGGTCTGTGTCTCTGCCACCTTCAAAAGTGCTCGGCACAGGTCCGCGTGTGCTTGTTTCAGTTCAGCTTGAGCTTCTTGCACCTTCTTAACGGTCTTGTGTATCTCACTATATGCAGGAATGGTTGACTCTTTGGCAGCACTCTTTGTGGATATAGGGACAAACAGATGCTCCTGTCCGTCAACTTCAGATCCATAGGTGTCCAACGAATCATCTTCAGCTTGCAAATATTCGTTATGCCTCACGGGTTGTGCGTAAGCTCTTTCTCCTCTCCTTAAAGACTTTTCTTCTAGCAAAGCCTCTTCCTCTCTAACAGCTCGAATCAGCTCCAGGTATTTCAATTCTCGGTTACCTTCTCTGGTTTTCAGCTGTAACATCACAGGATCTAGAGGTTGAGGGCCCCTCAATATCTGCTGCATTCGGATTTTGTCTATTGTGGCCGGTTCGGCCCCTTTCTTAAGAAGTATCTGGTGCAGAATCATATCTAGGCGCCTCATATATTCAGTCATTTTCTCACCTTTCCGCTGGTAAGTATGTTCATACTGGTACATGAGCTCAGCAGCCTTTTCTGTTTGCCCAAAGACTTCCTGTAATATGTTTAGGTAATCTAAAGCAGTGCAGTCTTTCTTACTCAACTTCAGGTTTCTGACAGCCTCTGACGCAGGTCCCTTCAAGCTCTCAGTAATTCTTTGCTTCTTCTGCGCTTCAGGGACATCCCACTCATCCAGAGCCTGCATCGCCTGTTCTACTCATTCTTCGAAGGTTTCTTCTCCCGCCGGAGTTGGTACGTTTCCTGTAAAATTCCTCAACCGTCGACAACCAAAGTTAGTGTGTGGAGGGCTTGTTCTTTGACATTTAGCCAGCAAATCTCCGATAGCCACTATAAATTCAGGCCCGATCATGGCCAGCGGACTGGGCGCGGGAACATTCGCGGGATCGCCACATGGCGCACTTGGCTGAATGACTTGAACTTCCACCTCGTCGGTCAGCTTCACGCTCGTGCCCTGAAAACACACTGGAACACCCTTTCTCAACTCAAAAAGAACATATGTGTGAGAAGTATCTGGGTTCGCTTTAATGTCCAGAATTAACCCCCGATGATCTGGTGTCAGCGCGGCCACGGCCCGGCGAATCTGATCTTTGGCCCAAGTGTCTGCAGGAATGTCCATGACTATGCTTAACTCTATCTGGCTATTTTGCTCCTCACACCATTTGACAGCAGTGTCTGGATCCATAATTAACCCTTTAATTGCGGTTTCTTACAGAGACTGGAATCCCGGAACGAGCCCCCACGTGTAGCGCTCACTCCCGGAGGAACCACTGAATTAACCTCGGGTTAGTCTCACCATGTTGGGGAATAAATATACACCAGCACTGTTGTGGATTTTTATAGATTATATTCTTTACTGATCCCAATAAAGAAGCATATATATCATAGATACGGTATTTGAACGACAGGATTTCGTAATGCGGGAAACACGCGGCGGCAAAAAGAAAAGATTAACCCCTTCAGTTCTGGAGTGTAAGTCCCGTGAATGTAAGGTCTCAAAAAGGTGTATGTGTATTGTCTCGAGTACCCGGGTACTGTATTCAACTGGCCAGTGAATGAAATAAGCAAATCTTTGACTAGTCACGTTGGGGCCCTGTAGATTTAAACAATAATGCAGCGTGCTTTGTTAAACTTGGAATGGCGGACTGGAAGGCCTCTCACCCATCCGCTAGACAATCTGTTCCACTGCTCGATCAAGGATGTCTCTCCGCTTTTACACTGGGACTCTGTGCCACCGGATCCGCTCCCTTGCTTGTCTGATCTCCACAATGAGAAACTAGGGCCTACCGCCTGCACTCCCAATGGATCATCGCGGTCTCCTTACTCGGGGTCCAACCGGAACTAAATTTCTGCGCAAACCTCTCAGCGGTGCGTAGGTAGGTCTCTGCAACTCACCGTCTCGATCTCCAGCACCCGCGAGGCAGCGCCTGCACCCTGGCCTGATCACGATCCCTGTGTCACGAATCCCCCTGAATACCAGAATAGTGGTCCCTATACGTAGACCGCTCTCTACCCTTCCGATCCTTGAATGGTCGGCACAACTAGACAGATAATTAACCAGACAATAGACAAACAAGGGTAAACACCAGACAGATGTACAGAATAGAGTATTCGTTCTCCCTAGGACCTTAGTAATATAAGAGGTAGTCTGATGTGTGCTTAGGGTGCCACACAGACTGACCTCGGTACCAAAGTTAAGAGCAGAACCGTGAGAAGAGTAAATGCCAATACCAGGGGTTATACACAGGGTGGTTCGTTCGCCAATGCCAGGGGTCATACACAGAATGGTTCGTTTGCCAATGCCAGGGGTCATACACAGAATGGTTCGTTTGCCAATGCCAGGAGTCATACACAGAATGGTTCGTTTGCCAATGCCAGGAGTCATACACAGAATGGTTCGTTTGCCAATGCCAGGAGTCATACACAGAATGGTTCGTTCGCCAATGCCAGGGGTCATACACAGAATGGTTCGTTCGCCAATGCCAGGGGTCATACACAGAATGGTTCATTCGCCAATGCCAGGGGTCATACACAGAATGGTTCAAGTCAGAAGCAAGGTCAGACACAGATATTTTGCCAAAAAACACAAGAGCTCTGCGGGAAGTGAATACCACGTCAGGGCACCGGCGAACTAGTGAAGCCGGGTTTTAAACCCGGCGGGTCCGCGTCATAACGCCAGACTCCGCCCCCCGGCGTCCCACGTGAGCGCACCCGGTGGCGTTATTATTCGGCGCCTGGCCAGCGAGCAGCGAGGAATCTGCTGCCAGGCGCCCCAGAACAGAGCCATCCGTGACAGAACCCCCCCTCCACGGGCGGCCACTGGACGACCCCCAGGGGCACGGGGGTGTGTCACATAGAAGGCCTTCACCAACCGAGGGGCATGGACTTCAGCAGCCGGAATCCAAGAACGATCCTCTGGACCGTAACCCACCCAATCGACCAAGTACTGTAAGGACCCCCTAGACATCCTGGCATCCAAAATGGCCTTAACCTCGAACTCCTCCTCGCCCTCCACAGCGACAGGAGGAGGTGGAGCACGGCCTTGGTGTACCGGTTACATAACAACGGTTTCAAAAGGCTTACGTGGAACACATTGTGTATCCTAATATGGGGGGGCAATGCCAAAGCATAGGAGACTGGGTTGAGTCGCCGCAGAATCTTATAGGGGCCGATATATCTAGGTGCCAACTTCATGGAAGGCACTAAGAGCTTGATATTCCGTGAAGAAAGCCAAACCCTGTCCCCAACTTGATACACGGGTGCCTGCCTCCTGTGTCTGTCGGCCTTGGTTTTCTGGATGGCACTACTCTCTTCCAGTGCCTGTTTGACTCTCTCCCAAGTCTCTTTCAATGATGCCAAATGCTCATCCAAAGCAGGAATCGTGGTATCAGGAAACGTAGCGGGGAGCACGGGAGGATCAAAACCATAAACAGTGAAGAAAGGGGAATGTCCTGTGGATTCACTCACTGCACTGTTCAAAGCATACTCTGCCCATGGTAACAGGTCTGACCAGTTATTTTGTTGTTCTGATGTAAAGCACCTGAGATATTTCTCTATATTTTGGTTGGCTCGTTCTGCTGCTCCGTTAGTCTGGGGGTGATAGGCCGAAGAGAAGGATAAGTCTATCCCCACATTCTTACAAAACCCTTTCCAGAATCTGGAGACGAATTGGGTCCCCCTATCAGAGACAATCTCCAGAGGAATACCGTGTATGCGGACCACGTTAGAAATGAAAATGGGCACCAGTTCGGCTGCCGAAGGTAGTTTCCGAAGAGGAACATAATGACCCATCTTGGAGAATCGATCTATGACCGTAAGTATAACTGTATTCCCTCTTGACTCAGGTAAGTCTACTATGAAATCCATGGCTACATGCGACCATGGTCGTTCGGGGATCGGCAAAGGCTGGAGTAAACCAATGGGTGCTGTTTTGGGACTTTTATGTCTTGTGCACACCTCGCACACAGCTATGTAATCTTTAACATCTCGGCGCAATGTGGGCCACCAGAGGAGTTTACGGATACTAGACACTGTTTTGGTGATACCCATATGCCCAGAGGTTTTATTGTCATGATAAACGTTAAATACTTCCTCTCTTTCGTTCTCAGGTACAAAGAGTTTCGCGGGAGGTTTCCCCCCAGGAGCTGCACCCTGGACGGTCTGCAACCTTTTCACTAGAGGAGACGAGACACTAATCGTGGTAGAGGCTATAATCCTTTCCTGGGGTACAATGGGATGCTGATCTTGGATATTATGTTCATAAGATTCATACTGTCTCGATAATGCGTCTGCTTTAATGTTTCTGGACCCAGGTCTATAGGTAAGCACGAAATTAAAACTTGAAAGAAACAATGACCATCTCGCTTGTCTGGAATTTAAACGTTTAGCATCTCCAATGTATGTGAGATTCTTATGATCGGTTATGATAACGATCGGGTCCCTAGACCCCTCCAATAAGTATCTCCATTCTGCCAAGGCCGAGATGACTGCTAACAACTCTCTATTTCCGATGTCATAGTTCCTCTCTGCCGGGGACAATTTCCGGGAATAGAAGCCGCATGGATGCAAGGGTTTGTCGGGTGCCTCCCTTTGGGACAAGACTGCACCAAGACCTAGTTCGGAGGCGTCAACTTCTACTTGGAAAGGCAGAGCCGGATCTGGATGTCGGAGAACAGGGGCAGTAGTAAATGCTTGTTTAAGTACCTCAAAGGCTTGAGTGGCTTGAGGTGTCCATTTCTGATTTCCCACCCCTTTCTTTGTCATAGCCGTGAGGGGAGCTACCAAGGCTGAAAAGTCTTTAATGAATCTCCGATAGTAGTTAGTAAACCCCAGAAACCTCTGGATGGCTTTAAGCCCTTGGGGTAGAGGCCAGTCAAGAATTGCTGAGAGTTTTTTAGGATCCATTTGAAAACCCTCAGGGGTTATTATATAACCAAGGAAATGCACTGTTTCTATGTCGAATAAACATTTTTCTAGTTTACAATACAATCCAGCCTTCAATAGTTTTTTCAACACTTGTTTCACGTGGGCGTGATGAGTTTCCACATCAGGAGAGTATATCAGGATGTCATCCAGATATACTATGACGAACTCTTGCAGAAAATCCCTTAGGGTATCGTTTATGAGGTCCTGAAAAACGGCCGGCGCATTACATAATCCAAAGGGCATCTACGTGTATTAAAAGCCGTTTTCCATTCATGCCCCTTTTTAACCCTAACCAGGTTGTAAGCTCCGCGTAAATCGAGCTTCGTATATATACGGGCCCCTTTTAATCGGTCGAACAATTCTGTTATGAGAGGTATGGGATATGCATTTCTTATAGTTATCCTATTCAAACCTCTATAATCGATGCAAGGTCGCAGATCTCCCTCTTTTTTGGAGACAAAAAAGAAACCTGCTCCTGCTGGAGAGGAGGACCGTCTGATGAATCCTCGCTCTAGATTCTCCCTTATGTATTCCTCCATAATGTCATTTTCTTTTTGTGACAAAGGGTATACGTGTCCCCTAGGAGGCATAGTACCGGGGAGTAAATCAATAGCACAGTCATATGGACGATGTGGTGGTAGGACCTCAGTCCTGGCTTTAGAGAACACCTCCTTTAATGCCAGATAACAGTCAGGGACCTCTGTAGATAAAGGAGGGGCTGTGGCAATATTGAGGCTACCAATCACATTGACCCTGCCTAGGCAATTAGACTGACAACTAGGACCCCAACATTTTATGTCTCTCTGGACCCAATCAATAACCGGGTTGTGCTCTGTTAACCATGGAAACCCAAGAACGACAGGACATGAGGGAGATTCAATAATTTGAAATCTTATAGTTTCATGGTGCAAAACTCCTGTTTTCATACATACATCGACAGTGTCGTGAGTGATATGTGGACATGACAGGGGTTTACCATCTATGGCCTCCACCATTAGAGGCTTCTCCTTGAGAACCAGAGGTAAGAGGTTTTTGGCAGCAAAATATTTGTCCATGAAATTACCTGAGGCCCCAGAGTCTAAGAACGCCTCAGTCTTGAGGTGAACCCCCTCCCAGGTTAGGGAGATCGGTACCAGAATCCTGGATTTTTTTTTTTCACTATCCACAAAGGAGGCATACAGAGAACCGATAACCTGGGTATTGGCTGTTCTTTGACCCGATTTGCCACTCTCCCCCCTGCTAACCCTGGGTCTCTGAGGACATTGAAGGCGGAAATGATCAGCCCCTGCACAATAGAAGCAGAGCCCCTTTTCTCTTCTGTGAGCTCTTTCTGCTTCCGAAATACCCGTTTTTCCTATTTGCATAGGTTCAACGACTGGCATATCTGTTTTTGCGTTCTCCGGGTTACCTGACGTACTGGTGTGTCTGGGTAATAAGGGTAAAGGAGGCAAGACCCTTCTAGGTCTGTCTCTGGGGTGTCTCCTTTCCCTAATTTGATCGTCCATGGCTATGCAAAAATCAATCAGATGGTCCAGATTTTCTGGTAATTTTAAGGGAGCCAGCTCAAACATAAAAGCCTCGTTCAGGCCTTCGGTAAAGGCTAAGGTTAAAACGTCGTTCGGCCAAAGCACCTCTGACGTCAAAGTCTTAAACTCTATGGCATAGTCGGAGACCCTCCTATTACCTTGTTTAATGTGAAACAAGGACCTACCCGCATTGGTAGCCCTTCTAGAGGGATCAAAGGTACGTTTTAACTCAGAGGTAAAACCCTCATAGTCATAGATGATGGGTTTCTTATTTTCCCACAATGGCGTAGCCCATAATAAAGCTTTTTCTGTTAAATGATTAATCAGATAGCCTACTTTGGCTTTATCAGACATACAAGACCCTGGGTTATTCTCAAACAAGATCTCGAGTTGGGTCAAAAAACCCCGGCATAAGCTTGGTGTACCATCATAGCGTAAGGGTGCCTTCATACTAAGCCTATGTCTTTCAGGAGAGACCGAACTGACCCTAGGTAATACTGGGTCTGGAGGGTTGTGGTACCTGTATTGGACCGATTTAACAGGGTTTGCAGAGCGAGAGAAATCTGGTCCATCCTATGGTCCTGCTCCTCTTGTCTGGCTGCGATACGTGCCAACTGATTAGAGAGGTCTGCGGGATCCATTGTTCCCTGACGTAATGTCACGAATCCCCCTGAATACCAGAATAGTGGTCCCTATACGTAGACCGCTCTCTACCCTTCCGATCCTTGAATGGTCGGCACAACTAGACAGATAATTAACCAGACAATAGACAAACAAGGGTAAACACCAGACAGATGTACAGAATAGAGTATTCGTTCTCCCTAGGACCTTAGTAATATAAGAGGTAGTCTGATGTGTGCTTAGGGTGCCACACAGACTGACCTCGGTACCAAAGTTAAGAGCAGAACCGTGAGAAGAGTAAATGCCAATACCAGGGGTTATACACAGGGTGGTTCGTTCGCCAATGCCAGGGGTCATACACAGAATGGTTCGTTTGCCAATGCCAGGGGTCATACACAGAAAGGTTCGTTTGCCAATGCAGGAGTCATACACAGAATGGTTCGTTTGCCAATGCCAGGAGTCATACACAGAATGGTTCGTTTGCCAATGCCAGGAGTCATACACAGAATGGTTCGTTCGCCAATGCCAGGGGTCATACACAGAATGGTTCGTTCGCCAATGCCAGGGGTCATACACAGAATGGTTCGTTCGCCAATGCCAGGGGTCATACACAGAATGGTTCAAGTCAGAAGCAAGGTCAGACACAGATATTTTGCCAAAAAACACAAGAGCTCTGCGGGAAGTGAATACCACGTCAGGGCACCGGCGAACTAGTGAAGCGGGTTTTAAACCCCGGGTGGTCGCGTCATAACACCAGGCTCTCGCCCCCCGGCGTCCCACGTGAGCGCACCCGGTGGCGTTATTATTCGGCGCCTGGCCAGCGAGCAGCGAGGAATCTGCTGCCAGGCGCCCCAGAACAGAGCCATCCGTGACACCCTGGCAGTCTCACATGCGTCCTCTACCTTTCGCCGCTCGGCTCACTCTGGCTCTCCTCCGCACGAGGCTGCTGACGTCCTTCCCCTCTCTCCCACCCACTTCCTGTATCTGCCGCAAAGCCCGATGGAAATTGTAGTTCGTTTAGGTCCAGCATAGTCCATATGGCTTCTGCTTCCCTCTGGTGGCCATAACGAGCAAATGCAGCAACACAATCTTTAACAGCGCTACACAAGCATCAAGGTATCCAGGATCCATCATGCCATCCAACATCCTATTTTCCAAACTGCCATATTTTTGCAATTGTATTTTATGTCTGCATCTATTAAAATCTCTGGCTGCTTTTACATCTCCCCCCATTTCTCTTAGAAAAAACCCTATCAGGATAATTCAAAGAGATTCGAAAAGTCACCGCACGTTCGGTGACTTTTCCTTCTCTTCAATTCGGTTCCTTTTGCCGATCCCATTTTGGTGACCCTGCGGTGTATTCAGCAAACACCACAGGGTCCCCGAATTGCAGGGAAAAGCTACCGCAAACCGGACGAAAACGAACCGCAAAACCCAGCGAATGCATGCCGAAAAGCCTCAAAAACATCTGGATTAACCTGCCAAACACCACGGAAAAACCCGAGCAGGAGCCGATCACACACAGGGAAGCTGCAGGAAAAAGCCGACACCACAGACTGTTTGAATGATTGAAAAGTGAATGATTGAAAAGTGAAACGCTGTTTGCAAACAAACTACTGAACGAAAATGTCTGAAATTTACATATGAGGTCCAGGGAATGATAATAAAGAGGTCTGTTACAGAAAAAATAAGTAAACTTAATTTTTTTTAAAACAAATCTGACTTTTTAAAAAAAAAAAAAAATCAGAAAAATGATTAAAATATCCTAAAAAATCTATAAATAAAGAGACTGTTTACTGCAGAATTTTATAATGAATGGTTTATTAGATATTGAATTAAAACGGGAATATTTTTAACATTGAAGTCTATGGGATTCTCCTGAATAAACTTGCCGAATTAAACCACCAAATGGCAGGGCATTTCGGGAACCTTTCACTGCTGGTTTGTGCTCTCTGAATAGCCGAAGCAGTGCTTTTTCATGGGGATTTCACTGCCCTCGAACAGGCACCGAACAGGCACCGTATGTTCAGGCAATTCGCCAGGATTTGGCAAATTGCCTGCTCTCTGGATAGCCGAATGGCCAAGAAAGGTAACCAAACGCCATTTTCAGTGTTCGGTTACCTTTCTCAAGCAATTCGGATCTCTTTGTATTACCCTGTATATTTCTTTCTCCTCTCTCCCTCCCTCCCCCTACGTTGTAAATGGTTAACACTGAGCATTTTCACCAAACCTTATTCTCTCTCCACAGCACACACACAGACTGAACTGCATTTTACCCTCTGCTGTCCCACCCACCCAGGCTCGGTCCATAATGTCTTGTCTCCTTTCCAACTGTCTCCACTTCTCTCTCTAATTACTCTTACTAAGCCCAGGCTTCAGGTCCTTCCCATGCAAGCCCTGCTAACCATCTTCACATTCCCTCTGATCCCATTTGTTTCACCTACTCCAATCCCTTAGATTGTAAACTCACGGGATGTCTGGCTGAGCACTTGGTTAAGTGTTGTACTACCTGGACAGTCATCCTATGGGCAGGGTCATCTTTTCATCATGTATCATGTACGTCTCCTGTTTGTGCTCCCCTCTTGTAAAGCACTGCGGAATATGCTGGCACTGTATAAATGCCTGTAATTGTAACTATTCTGGTTTAATTTATCATCCACCATCCACTGTCATCATCCACAGCCATTCCGACTCCCGCATTTTCCTCAGCGAAGCAAGCCAAGGTATCCTGTGCTCTAATGCTACTGTTCATATCTCATGGTTGCATTTATACTGTATATCAATCTCTGGCTGATTATTTGTCTTTTGTCTTTGTTAAACACTCATCATCAATTTGCTTCCCCATCCCCGTCGTAAATACCTCTCATACAAATACTCACTTTCCCGAAATTTGTATCTCTTTCTCCACATAACACACCTTCCACTGCCATTCCATTTGCTGCATTTTCCACATTTTAATCCAATGCAGTCCCAGATATAAACTCAGAGATTTCCCTTCCAGTTGCTTCCTCTACTCTCTCTAATTACGCTTTTCAAGCCAAAGCCTTTGGTCTTTCCCCATGCATTGTCTGCTTTAGTCTAACTGTCCACTGGCTCCACATTTCATTCGCTCCCTTTTGTTTCACTTAGCTTTGTCCCTTAGACCATTAGGGCCTAAAACAGAGACGCTAAGGGGAAAGATTTTCGGTCGCAGATCTCCCCTTAGCATCCCTGTGTTACAAGTGTATTATGAAGCAGGCGCTGAATCCAGCGTCTAGGATGCTCACGGCAGCGCTAATGCGTCGTCCATCGTGAACATCCCCTCCAAAGAGTCCTTAGGACTCCTTAGAGGCTCCTGCTGCCGGGTCACAGCACCAGCAGGATCTCGGCTCTTGTGAGATCCTGCAGGCCTGCAGATTGATAGCAGAGGAAGACTGGGGACTTTTTTCCACAGTCTCACTCTTCTCCCGGTGGCCAGAAGCAGTGGATTGGGCTGCCGTTCTCGCCGCGGGATGAGAGGTGAGCATTTGATTTTTGGGGTGGTTTCCAGCTGCTGCTAATGGATTCTGCAGAAGCGGAATCATTTAGCACCAGCTCTAAGCTGTGGCACACTTATTTAGTTATCGGCAGCGGTTTGCAATTAGCGTTAGGACTATGTGATCCTAACGCTAATTACTGATTGCTTACTCTTTGTGTTCCCCATTTTAAGCATAGGAAGTGAAAGTACAGTAAGCCCACGCTAAAAAGCGCTAATACCGATGCGCTAATCTTGAAAGCTTGTCATAATATATCCAATAAAAAAAGTATCTTTACATCTGCAATACTCACTTTATTTCATCATCTGAACTAATCCTGCTTCTCCTGTCTACCCAGTTTATTTTTAGAAGTAGATATGATTCTTTCTAATTTCCGCAAATCCACCTTGCGTTGGTGAATCAATTTATTCTTTATTGCATTTCCCCATTTTTCTTGACTGTTCATTTATTTATATGATTTTAAGTGTGTGTATGTGTCTATAAATATACTCCTGCATTGCTGAATAGAAAAAGTGGTTTTATAACTAATTTATTCATTTATATAATTTACATTTGGTTTTATCTCTAATGTATCTGCGTCATTATTTAGAACATAATATACCTAAAAATTATATATATATATATATATATATATATATACAGTATTTAACCCTTTTGCTGCTTAGTCATTTCACCCCTGTGTGCTGAACGTTTGTGCTCATCATGTTTAAACGTGTTTTGAAGTCATATTTCATTATAAGACATATGCAAATTACATATCCTTATTTTCATCAGACTCGGCAGATTCAAAATATATCAATATTATGTGTATATGGCATGTCCCGTCAGAATGCTATAACAAAAAAGTTTTTTTCAGATTTCAATCATTTTCAGCATGTAATTTTTTTTTCACATTTTAGAATCCAAACCTTTATGGTTATACATTCTATGGGGCACTCTTGTTTAAAAAAAATTAGAAATGGTTAACCAGTTACAGTATTTAAACGAGAAAATAAGCACTTTTATCTAAAACTGAAAATAAAAATAAATGTTTAGCTTGTATTTTGGCTCTGTGGCCCCTATTACATTCCTCGCGCAGCGCATTTGCGCGAGGAAAAAACCATTAGCGCATAACGCCGTATTACAACGATCGCGCAAACGATGCGCGTTAACGTCCAACGCGAGTGACCCTGCGCGAACCCAGCGAGAGTGGAAGTTCCTGCGCGCATCCTATACTTAACATTGTGAGCGCCAATGTGTTAGTATGCGTATGCGCGCATGGTATTACAATCTTAGCGCAAAATGTAACGCACGACGTTTGCGCGCGCATCATTTTAACATCTTTGAAAACCTGGTGTTAATTTACAATCTGTATGTTGTAGCCGAAGCAAAATGAACCTGCACAAAAAAAAAATACAGCACAGTACAATTACACATTCTACACATACCCAAACAATAAAATTAGTAAATTGTTTAATTTTTTATTTTTGTTGCAGCACATATACACAGATTGACTTTGACAGGCGCAACATCCGAAACCTAGCAAATGGTGGTTCTTAATTCTGATTGGCTGAATCCCGTGAAAAAACAGGCTGCCCACTGATTCCTGCATGCAACTGTCATTTGCGCCCGGCTTTGCGCGTTGGATTTGCGCTCGAAAAAAGTTGAAGGCTGAAAAAATGCGTTCGGATCGTAATACTGTGTTAATTTGTGCGCTAACGTTTTTTTGCGTGCGGGAAAAAAAATTGCGCTGCGCGAAGAGTGTAATAGGGGCCTTTGTGTTTTATGAATAATATGTCTATGTATAAAACCTTGAACTTGGGAAGTGAGAAGGTGAGTAACGGCAGTGGCATTGTTCATTTTATGTGGCAAATGAACAATGCAATTGCTTTGGAACAAAATAAATAAATAAATAAAAATAAATATTATATTTTATGTTTTTTTGTGTGTGTGTTTTTTTCATGACATTTAACATGGTCATGTTTGGTATCATTAGAAAGGCCAGACTCTCACCTATCCATTGACTCTCACCTATCCATTGACTTTGTGGGGTGTAAAATGGAAATATTGGGGTCCAAAGTATCTCCTCACAGCGAGTAAGCAGCTTGTGTTTTAGATGAACTAATGTGTAATAATGCTTTGCGTCATCACTTCCACACTTGGTCCAGGCGTGGGAAATGAGATCGTGAGTTAGGGCAGTGGCATTGTTTGCTTTATGAGTAAATGCACAAAATGTCACCGCTTGGCACAGAGAAAAAAAATAAAGTACATTTTGCATTCAATTTATGTTTCTATTTTTACACATTATATTGTCATATTTGGTATCGTTGGAAAGGCCAGACTCTGACCTTTCCAAAGACACCTCAATTTATCTTGTGTAATGTAAAGATCAGAGACACAGAGTTCCAAGGTTACACTCCACCCCTCGCAACAGTGCAGTGTTTAGGTCTTTGAAGAGCCAATGTGTAGTATCGCATTGTGCCATCACCTTCAAACTTGCTGGCATCTTGGAAAATGAGAAGGTGAGTTAGTGCAACATCATTGTTCATGTTGTTATTCGAAAGTGAACAATAGTGCTGCATTAGAAAAAAAGGAATTTTTTATTTATGTTTTTTATTAATTTTATATATAACACGTCCATATTTGGTATCATTGGGACGGTCATGCTCTGGTCTATCTTTTGTTGTTCAGGAGATACGGGGGTTTATATTAGGGATACCCTGCCCGGTGGAGGGGTCCCTTTCTGATGTCATCAAGCCCAGTGGGCAGGGGGATGACCCGGAGGCAGGGCTGACATTCAAGATGTCAGCCCGCACCGAGAGAACACCACAGTTGGTGCCAGATTGGCGCTAAACGGGTCCTATGCACCCTAGCGGGAAAGCAGAGGACACGCTCAGCATGTCATCCACAGCCAATTGGATAAACTATATTTTAAGACTACTAAAAATATTTCTAAGGTTTTTTCACTCATTGCTGATGGTGATCTCTGCAACAGTAAAAAAAAAACTATTTTTGCAACTGTGGTTAACTTTGGATATTCACTAGAGCCTAAGGGCCAAATCACATACTTGGTACTAACGTTAGCGCTCACCTGCATGAGCGTTAACATTAGCCCAAGTAGTTTCTGAATATTTCAATCCAAACACTAACGGGTTAAGTAACCCGTTTGCGTTTGGTACCTTGCGCTTTTCAGCGTGAAGTTATTGTACTTTGCGCTCCCTATATTTAACATGGGGAGCGCAAAGTGTTAATCAACGTTAGGATTACAAAGTCCTAACGCTGATTAACGTCCGGCGGCGGTTAAAAGTTAACAAGAGCCAGGACTTGGTGCTAACGGATTCCGCTTCTGCAGAATCCGTTAGCACCATCCAGTGGCCCCCCAAAAATTCACTATACTCACCTCCTGACCCGCGGCGAGGACCGTGGCTCTGTCCGCCTCCTGAGTTCGGCGGGAGCAGGGAGAGACTGGGGGGAGAAGTCCCCCCAGTCTCCCCCTGCGTATCACTATGCTGACCGGCTGACCGGCCATGTGACCGCCAGTGTCTGCTTCAATGTTGTCCTATCTGGACTCCATTGAGAGGAAGCACGAGCCTGCGCTTAACGCTGCTGCGTACATCCCGGGGCTTAGCGCGCGGTAACAATGCAGGCAGCTTTTTTAGCGCCTGCATTGTAATCTAGTGCTAAAACGCGGGCACTATGGGGAAAACAGCAGGTGCAGTTTTTCCTCCCTAGCGCCCGCGTTTTAGCACTAGAAATGTAATTTAGCCCTAAATCAGTTATGGTGAACTGTGGCACCCCAGATGTTTCAGTACTACATTTCCCATGATGCTTGGCCAGCCTTATGTGTAAATAACCATCAGGGGAGATGTAGTTCCGAAACATCTGGAGTGCCATGGTTCGCCATCACAGGACTAGTTCCCCATTTAGTAACTCCTAGGGTGTCAAGCCCAACATGTTAAAAAGTTTGTGGCACAGTCTGGAGCCCAAATGTATAGGTCCAGTTCGTGGTAACATGATCTCAGGCTGCTGTGCCTGCTGCTACTGATTGTGGAAACAAGGTTACGATAGCGAAGGGGTTAGGTATAAAAAAATTTAAGCGCTCAAACTTGAAGCGCGCTGAAGCCAAAGTCACGCTTGGTGAATTTAGACCAATGTTTCTTGGAATTTCACTCAAAGCTAAAGAACTGAAAGCAGTTAATCCACGTCTAGGTGTACTGTGACACTTTTCAAGACCATGACACTCTGCAGTTATCCATGTGTGAAGTATCCACACTGGATTGTCTCAAATGTGACATTTATGATTGTTGTGAATTAATTTATTTGTTTATCTCAAAAACCTCATTAGCAAACATATTCAATTTCTGCACGACACTGCAGTTATCTGCAGCGATTACCGATACGTAGAAATGAAACATAAAAATGGCAAACTCGTAAATTTATCCCAACAGATAGAAAGAACAAACAGGACATATATATATAGCTTTGCATTTTATTCTCCATTTTAAACCCAGCGATAATAGCAGTTTACGTCTTTGCATGACATTTAGCATGACATTTCAGAGTACATAAAAATTCATTACCTGCAAACTTCACATATGTAAGCGCTATTTAATAACCCTCAACTGCCATGGAAAAAAATATATGTATATTTTACCTCAACCACCTACACACTGAACAAGTTTTTGTGCTCTTTACGTCTCTAGAAAAGGCAGAAATATTTCATTACAGACAAAAATTCTTAGTATTGTTAAACATTTCAATGACAGCTGTCCGTGCGATCATTCAACGTGTCGAAACTCCACATTTTTTTATCTATTTTATTAAAAATGCCTTGTTTGCTTCTTGTAGTAGAGGAATTGAAGTGATACACAGTTTCCATATTTAAACATCTAATTATTTTACTATTTAGTGATAATAGCATATTGCCAAATTAAATATGTTCTTTCATTAGCAGGAATTCTTCATGTATTCTGTCCTGAGTGGACAGGCTTTTCAATACATAAAGTCTTTCAATATTTTAATTAAAAAAGGTGTTGTCACATTTTGAAAAGATAAACCAAACATATGAAGACTGATAATTTGCGTCTGCATATGACTTTTATTTATATGTACTCACTTTCAATTCTGCTGTGACATTACACCTGACACCCAAAATGTGCTAACAAGAGGCTGCATGAAAATCTGTTTCTCTTCCCGACTCTCCTCTCGGATTGCAATATTACAAAAAAACTAATTGATCAATGCTTGAATTAAATTGCTCCCATATGTTTGACTCACAAACTAATGGCACGTGGTAGGATGACCAAGCTTCTCCTCAGGCAACACGAAAATTCAAAAAGGAAATATGCTTTATTTGCATATGGGCCTTACAGCAGCCATAACAACACAAAAAGCAATCACAAAAAAAAACACCTACTCCTCCTAGGAGACTAACTCACAAATATCTCCCTAACTGCCCCACTGATCAGCTACCCTGATTCCAGTGATATTAACAGTTCAAAATAAAACAGTGAATCAAACAGACTGACTGCCGCCTCTGGCAGGCTTCCAGTCTCTCTCCAAACCCTTCACAGGTGAGACCTTTATCAGCCTCAATTTGCATACCTAGGTTTTAACTCCTTGGGTGCTGCGGCTACGCAGGACACACTGCTACAGGCACTATCATGTCCTTAAAGCTAGCACCAGCGCTCACATAAATGAGCATAAGGTTAATTGAGGTGATAGCGTGCCACATAAATCACCTCCCGATCACTAATACAGAATCGGTATTAGCGCTTTTTAGTTTTATACTTAACATGGGGAGCGCATAGAGTAAGCAGAGTGTAATTAGCATTAGGATCACAAAGTGCTAATGCTAACTGCAAACAGCTGTCGCTAACTAAAAAGGTTTGCTCCAGCTTAGAGCTGTAACTGATTTCGTTGCTGCAGAATCAGTTAGCTGCAGCTGTAACCCCCCAAAAAAAATCAAATACTCCTCTCTCATCCGCGGGGCAAGAAAGGCGGCCCAATCCGCCACTTCTGTCTGCCGGGAGCAGAGTGAGACTTGTGAAAAAAAGTCCCCAGTCTCCCTCTGCTATCACTCCGCCGACCTGCAGGATTTTGCGAGATCCTGCTGGTCATGTGACCCGGCAGCAGAAGCCTCCATGGACTCCTATGGACTCCATGGAGGGGATGCTTGGGATAGCACTTTATCGCTGCCCAAAGCATCCTGGACCCAAGCGGCCACTACAGGGCAGGCTGCTGGACTCAGTGCCTGCCCTGTAATCTACAGGTAAAGTAGATACGCTAAGGGGAAATTAGTGATTGCTAATTTTTCACTTTAGCGTCCCTGTTTTAGCTGTAGGCAGCCGATAGTGCCCTAACTGTGCAGACAGCAGAGTGATTTTCAAGGGTTCATCTAGCCCCAATGACCACTACCTAATATTTTCCATAAAACCACTTCCAGGACAAAGTGGCTTTATGGCAAACCACTTCCCGTTAACGGCAGTGTAAACATTTAGGTATTGTTCATACTTACAAGGGACATTAAGCTTTTTTGACAGAGAGAGGTCAAAAAGTGCTACCATATGCATAATAATTCTGATGGAGCTCTATATTTCTGTGAGAGAAAAAGAGGAATCCAAGATGTTCAAATGGCTTCAGCATCTTGACAGATAAGTCCAAAGTGCTGAAAATTTAGGGATGCATTCTGGAGCCCATTTGCAGATGAATTTCATTTGATTTGTTCAACAAACAGATTGCTTTGCACTACTCCAGAATATGACCAAATTCAGTTTACTCGATGTTGGGCTCCTGTAGGCTTTTTTGAAGATTAGTATACTCAAGTTTACTTGATCATGGTAGAGAAGGGGAGGCCTTTTGTACATACTGAAGGCTGCCAGTCAGCAGTTTCCATTCACCCTTCTATGCTTTTGGTAGATACCTTATCAAAAAGTAGCGGGAGGACAAGTCGTTGAGTTGAATAAGCACTTCGAACGAGAAGAAATGCTTCTTTATGGGAAGCATTTAATTGGTTAACTTTCCAGTTGCCATTCACATGCCAGCCATACTTAATGCGGGAAGATCATTTAATTGGATGGCCAAGCATCCAGCACTTCCTGTAGCTTTATGCCTGGAGCTGGAAGATGGAATAGAAGAAGACAGCAGAGAGACTTAGGTACATGTTTGCTTTATTTTATTATATTGATGTAACAGTGGTGCCGCCGATCAGCAGATCCCTACACGCAGCACCAAAAACACTCTGAAACAAGCAGTACCAGTCCGGGAACCTCCTGAATCTAGCAATGGTGGAGCAAGCGGGAACACATCAGACCTGATTACCAGTCCTTAAAATGGCTGTGCTTATAATGTGCCAAATGCGCACCTCCCTTCCCACTGATGCCAAAGTGATAAAAGTCTAGATTATGCGCAGGCAGAGTGTCCAGTCCTTGAGGTATATCCAGAAGGAAATGGATATAGGGAATAGGAATCGGTAAATGGAGAGACTATAGAACGAAGTCAAGAAGAAGCCTGAGCCGGTATATTCAGAGGCTGTAATCGTGACCAAATATCAAGCCGGTACATGGAGAGATTATAAATGTGGTCAAATATCAAACTGGAGTTGGTACACAGAGAGAGAGAGAGTTAAATATTTGCGGGGGTCGGGTCATGGTTGGAGAGACTATAAGCATGGTCAAATTTCTAGCTGGGGTCAGTACACAGAGAGAGTATAAATGTGGTAAAATATCAAGGCGGAGTCGGTACATGAAGACCGTATAAACGTGGTCAAACATCAAGCCGGGTCGTTACACAGGGAGACTATAAAACATAAGAGAAATGCACTATTGGGCAGAGAAACCACAACAGAGTGCAGAATTGAGGGAGGACCAGCATTTTATACACCCAGGCTCCTCCCCCCAGCTGACCTCATCAGCGTGCACCAAACCGTATGAGCACGGTGACGCTGGACCGTTGCGGTCATGCTAGCGTAATCCCGCGTGCCTTTGCTATAAAGGTATAGACGCCAGAGTTCCATGACCTCACCACTGACAAACTCATGGCACACAGCAACCGCATTAAACTGAGCGCCCGGAGCGATGGAGCCAAAAAATGCTAGTCTGATGCGGCCTGTTACCCTAACAGGCAAACCTTACAAGTGGTACTTAACCTTGGCAACGTTTTGTTTTCTTTGATTAAATAATTCCCTTTGTGTGTGCCTTTTTAAACACCATAAATGACAATAAAGTCATGTTTCCACTAGAATAACCCTACAATATGATTTTGAATGAAAACCAGTGTGCCTTTATATCATATCTTACATGACTAGATTATATCAAACACGGATAAAATGAAGAGACAATTTAACATCCTTACCATAACAATATTTATATAGAAATTGGAAAAGATAGAAATGTTCAGAGTCAAATCTCTACAGATCACATTCAACATTTAAGCTGAACAAAGGAAAGATTCTTGAAGCAGAAATACGTGTTTTGTAAAACGAAGCTGCAATATTGTGTATTAAGTCAACCAAGTGGCATTATAAGAATACGCAATTGAAATTTATTTTGTGCCTTCTGCTTAGGCCACAAAAACACAAAACCATCACAGGTATGAGGACTTGCAACTGCTTATACTAACAACAAATATAGACTTTCAAGCTTATTATATTAGAGGTATAAATAGATATAACCAGGGACGGATTTACATCTCAGGAGCCTCTAGGCACAGAAATCTGGTGCACATTCCCCCCCTGCCAAAAAGTGCCAAAACTGAGGACAATACTTAGGGCCCTATTACAATCTTCACGCTAAAACGGGAACGCGAAGGAGGAAAACCTGCACCTGCAGGTTTCTACTTAGCGTCCCTGTTTTAGCGTAATATTACACTGCAGGCGCTAATACAGCAGCCTGCACCGTAGCGCTCCACTAAGCCTTGGGTTGCTACATAGGACTCCATTGAGGCTTCTCCGCAACCGGTCATATGACCTGCAGGATCTCGACTCGTGAGATCCGGCAGGTCGGTGCAGTGATTGTGGAGGGAGACTGGGGGACTATTTTACTCCTATCTCTCTTTGCTCCCACGGCAAAAAGAAGGAGATCGGGCCGCTGTTCTCACCGCGAGCTGAGAGGTGAGTATCTGATTTTATGGTTTTATTTTTAGCTGGTGATAACTGATTCCACAGAAGCGGAATCAGTTAGCACCAGCTTCTAAAAATGGTTAACATTTGAGTTAGATGGGACAGTCTTTCTCTGCAAAACTATAAAAATGGTAATCAATAACAATAATTAATAACAAAACTTTAAATAATTAATAGTATTGTTTTTACAAATTCTTTATAAATCTAAAGAAAGTTACCCACCACAGGGTGCACTTTTCTTTGCAATAAATAAATAACCCCTTTCCTGCTATGCCACTTCATCCCTGTGTGCTGGGCTCATTTTGACTGTTTTGTGCTCATCATGTTTAAACGCAATTTGAAGTCCTATTTTATTACATGACCCAGACAAATTGTATATAAAAAAAATTCTTTCTGTAGACTCTGGAGATTCAAACTATACCATTATTATTGGGATATTCAGAAAAAAATAAAATGTCACTGAAATTTTTGTGTGTTTTTAGTTCGGCACACTATATAAATTGTGGCACTATATAAATAAAGTATAAGGAAGGATTGTAATTTAATTAGTCTTTAAGGATTTAACTCTTTCACTACCAAGGGATTAAACAAAACACTCTCAGGAAACTCGTACAGTAAGAAATGTTTCGGAATATTCTCAATGTAATCCTTATTGTAAAAACATCTTGCCAGGCAGCTGTCGCCATCTGCTTGCCAAATGTAGTTACTGCAGTTCTAGTCTCTGTGTAGGATCAGCTGGAGGGATGTCATTAAGACACGGTTGCTTTTAAAAAGTATTAGCACTTCACCCATCATGCCCACAGTGCTATAACTGTAGGGGCCTGTCCTGAAACCTGGGTGGAGTAGAGGTAACATCGCTGCTCTGCATGGAGAGAGCCTGTGGAGACATGGGTTCGATCCCAGCGAGCACCTCTCCAGTAAGTGTCCTTGGGCAAGACACCTAGGGTACATACTCGCCACCCAGGACATACTTGAAAACGAGAGAAATCTCAATGTATCCTTCCTGGTAAAATCCTTTCCCCAAAAAAACCTAAATGCAAAAGAATTTCATTTTTAATAAACAAAATTCCTTTGCATTTCTCTTATGGAACACCATATTGATTATACTCGATAACAGGGCACCAGGAGGTAGTCGATCTTCTTAGTGAAGGGGTTGAACGATGAAAACAAAATATTAAAGATCTCGGCATTATTGTATATTTACTATCCATTTGTTTCCATGTTTTCTTTCCTTTTATGTGAAAAAGTAAACCCTTCCTTCAAACAGAATGTTTCACATGTAGCGGAATATGTGTTAACCCTACACATACTTGAAAATGAGAGAAATCTCAATGTACCCTTCCTGGTAAAATACTTTATAAATAAATAAATATTAATACACCGGCAAATTGTAGTTGGATGAGAATAGATTTAAAAAAGTAAAAAAAAATTAATGGATAATTTATTTGAATATAATTCTGCATTCAAAGGAATAAATATAAATAATCACAAATTTTAGTGCTTTTGCTTTCAGAATGAGGAAAATAGGACACAGTAATAAATTACCTTATTTGTGTAATGCCTTTTGGAACAAGACGCGAGAGCATGAATAATATGAATATGGTGAAGAATTGTTTGTCATTAGTTTGCCTGGCAGCTCCTGTCAACAAGGTGGATAGACTTTGCTTATCAGTGTCAAATCTTAAATATCTAATGCTTTTTCAATGAGCTCTGTGAGTCATATTAGTTGTGCTGATCGGCAGTGCAGAAGACGTTATATCCGAGGGGCTCTTAACAGCACGTGATCCTTTTTTTTTCCTTTAAAGATCTGCAAAATTCTTATAGCAATCCTTACATTTCACATAAGATTCATACCAATAAAAAAAAGGAAAATAAATTTCTGTTTAGGATTGCATACAAATGCACAGGGCATGGTTATTGAAGAAAATGAAGATTAAGCGCCGGTTTCTCCACTGGAAGACTCAAATAGGGGGGACTCTTTGCCTGTCTCAGCCATTTATCAATGGCGTCTACTCTGTAACTTTATATTGTACTAGTTGTAAAGCCTGCCCAGAGGGCAGTCTATTGTGGATATACTGCCCCTGCTCATGTATACTGCCCCAGCTCGTGGATACTTCCCCAGCACGTGGATACTGCCCCAGCACGTGGATATTGCCCCAGCACGTGGATACTGCCCCAGCACGTGGATACTGCCCCAGAACGTGGATACTGCCCCAGCAGGTGGATACTGCCCCAGCACGTGGATATTGCCCCAGCACGTGGATATTGCCCCAGCACGTGGATATTGCCGCAGCACGTGGATACTGCCCCAGCACGTGGATACTGCCCCAGCACGTGGATATTGCCCCAGCACGTGGATATTGCCCCAGCACGTGGATATTGCCGCAGCACGTGGATACTGCCCAAGCACGTGGATATTGCCCAGCACGTGGATATTGCCCCAGAACGTGGATACTGCCCCAGCACGTGGATACTGCCCCAGCACGTGGATACTGCCCCAGCACGTGGATACTGCCCCAGCACGTGGATATTGCCCCAGCACGTGGATATTGCCGCAGCACGTGGATACTGCCCCAGCACGTGGATACTGCCCCAGCACGTGGATATTGCCCCAGCACGTGGATATTGCCGCAGCACGTGGATACTGCCCCAGCACGTGGATATTGCCCCAGCACGTGGATATTGCCCCAGCACGTGGATATTGCCCCAGCACGTGGATATTGCCCCAGAACGTGGATACTGCCCCAGCACGTGGATACTGCCCCAGCACGTGGATATTGCCCCAGCACGTGGATATTGCCCCAGCACGTGGATATTGCCGCAGCACGTGGATACTGCCCCAGCACGTGGATATTGCCCCAGCACGTGGATATTGCCCCAGCACGTGGATATTGCCGCAGCACGTGGATATTGCCGCAGCACGTGGATACTGCCCCAGCACGTGGATATTGCCCCAGCACGTGGATATTGCCCCAGCACGTGGATATTGCCCCAGAACGTGGATACTGCCCCAGCACGTGGATACTGCCCCAGCACGTGGATACTGCCCCAGAACGTGGATACTGCCCCAGCACGTGGATACTGCCCCAGCACGTGGATATTGCCCCAGCACGTGGATATTGCCGCAGCACGTGGATACTGCCCCAGCACGTGGATACTGCCCCAGCACGTGGATACTGCCGCAGCACGTGGATACTGCCCCAGCACGTGGATACTGCCCCAGCACGTGGATACTGCCCCAGCACGTGGATATTGCCCCAGCACGTGGATATTGCCCCAGCACGTGGATATTGCCCCAGAACGTGGATACTGCCCCAGCACGTGGATACTGCCCCAGCACGTGGATATTGCCCCAGCACGTGGATATTGCCCCAGCACGTGGATATTGCCGCAGCACGTGGATACTGCCCCAGCACGTGGATATTGCCCCAGCACGTGGATATTGCCCAGCACGTGGATATTGCCGCAGCACGTGGATACTGCCCCAGCTCGTGGATACTGCCCTAGCACGTGGATATTGCCCCAGCTCGTGGATATTGCCCCAGCTCGTGGATACTGCCCCAGCTCGTGGATACTGCCCTAGCACGTGGATATTGCCCCAGCACGTGGATGGATACTGCCCCAGCACGTGGATATTGCCCCAGCTCGTGGATACTGCCCCAGCTCCTGGATATTGCCCCAGCACGTGGATACTGCCCCAGCACGTGGATACTGCCCCAGCTCGTGGATACTGCCCCAGCACGTGGATATTGCCCCAGCACGTGGATATTGCCCCAGCACGTGGATACTGCCCCAGCACGTGGATACTGCCCCAGCTCGTGGATACTGCCCCAGCACGTGGATACTGCCCCAGCACGTGGATATTGCCCCAGCACGTGGATACTGCCCCAGCACGTGGATACTGCCCCAGCACGTGGATATTGCCCCAGCACGTGGATACTGCCCCTGCACGTGGATACCGCCCCAGCACGTGGATATCGCCCCAGCACGTGGATACTGCCCCAGCACGTGGATACTGCCCCAGCTCGTGGATATTGCCCCCCCCCCCCGCTCGTGGATATGGCCCCCCCCGCTCGTGGATATGGCCCCCCCCGCTCGTGGATATGGCCCCCCGCTCGTGGATATACTCACCTACATCGGCCCTCCAGCGATGGCGGTCCCGCGTCCCGCTTCCAGCGTCCTCTCTCGCTCCGTTGGTCGCCGGGATGACGTCACGAAAGCCTTTGACCCCCCGGGGTCAAAGGCTTTCGTGACGTCATTCCGGCGAACAACGGAGCGAGAGAGGACGCTGGAAGCGGGACCGCCATCGCTGGAGGAGCTAAGGGCCGATGTAGGTGAGTATCTGTAGGCAACATCCCCCTACATTGGCCCGGAGCCTCAGCGGTGGCTGTCGTAGGCTGCTCGGCCGGCCTCCAGGCTTAGGCGAGCCCCCGGCTCGGCTGGGCCTGTAGGCCCAAGCCAAGCCGGGGGCTCGCCTGAGCCTGGAGGCCGGCCGAGCAGCCTGCGACAGCCGGAGGACAGTCACCGCTGGAGCTCAGGGCTAATGTAGGTGAGTATGTGCTCTCCACACCCACCCTGCTTACTCGGCCGGTATCCAAGCTTAGGCGAGCCCCCGGCTTGGCTTGGGCCTAGAGGCCCTGCCGAGCCGGGGACTCGCCTGAGCATGGAGGCCGGTCGAGTTGCATGCTCGGCCGTCCTCCAGGCTCAGGGGAGTCCCTGGCTCGGCTGGGCCTCTAGGCCCAAGCCAAGCCGGGGGCTCGCCTGAGCCTGGATGCCGACCAAGCTTAGGCGAGCCCCCGGCTTGGCGTGGGCCTAGAGGCCCAGCCGAGCCGGGGACTCGCCTGAGCCTGGAGGACGCCCGAGCATGCAACTCGACCGGCCTCCATGCTCAGGCGAGTCCCCGGCTCGGCAGGGCCTCTAGGCCCAAGCCGGGGGCTCGCCTAAGCTTGGATACCGCCGAGCAAGCAGGGTGTGTGTGTGTAGAGCACATACTCACCTACATCGGCCTCGAGTCCTCCACCGGTTCCACACATACTCACCGACATCGGCCCTTAGCTCCTCCAGCGATGGCGGTCCCGCTTGCAGCATCCTCTCTCCGTTGTTCGCCAGGATGACGTCACGAAAGCCTTTGACCCCCCGGGGGTCAAAGGCTTTCGTGACGTCATTCCGGCGAGCAACGGAGAGAGGATGCTGCAAGCGGGACCGCCATCGCTGGAGGAGCTAAGGGCCGATGTCGGTGAGTATGTGTTAGGCAACATCGGCCCTGAGCTCCAGCGGTGACCTCCTCCGGCCGAGCAGGCTGCTCGGCCGGCCTCTACGCTTAGGCGAGTCCCCGGCTCGGCTGGGCCTGTAGGCCCAAGCCAAGCCGGGGGCTCGCCTAAGCCTAGAGGCCCGCCGAGCAGCCAGCGGCAGCTGGAGGAGGTCTCCGCTGGAGCTCAGGGCCGATTTTGGGGTGTATTTTTGGGAACTTCGGCCCGAGCTCCAGCGGAGACCTCCTCCGGCTGCCGCTGGCTGCTCGGCGGGCCTCTAGGCTTAGGCGAGTCCCCGGCTCGGCTGGGCCTGTAGGCCCAAACCGAGCCGGGGGCTCGCCTAAGCCTAGAGGGCCGCCGAGCAGCCAGCGGCAGCCGGAGGAGGTCTCCGTTGGAGCTCGGGGCCGATTTTTTTTGTGTTTGTTTGGGAACTTCGGCCCCGATCCTCCAGCGGTGACCTCCTCCGGCTGCCGCTGGCTGCTCGGCGGGCCTCTAGGCTTAGGCGAGTCCCCGGCTCGGTTTGGGCCTACAGGCTCGGTTTCGCCTGAGCATGGAGGCCGGTCGGCAGCCGGTCACCGCTGGAGCTCAGGGACGCAGTAGGGGGTTATGTATGTTTTGTGTACCGCGGTGACCTCTTCCGGCCGAGCGGGCTGCTCGGCCGGCCTCTAGACTCAGGCGAGTCCCCGGCTCGGTCTGGGCCTTTAGGCCCATGCCGAGCCGGGGGCTCGCCTGAGCCTGGAGGCCGGTCGAGCAGCCCGCTCGACCGGAGGAGGTCACCGCTGGAGTTCTGGGCCGAATTTTTCGATTGTGTTATGGGTATTTCGTCCCTGAGCTCCAGCGGGGACCGGCGGCCTGCTCGGCGGACCTCCAGGCTTAGGCGAGTCCCCGGCTCGGCTGGGCCTGTATGCCCAAACCGAGCTGGGGGCTCGCCCGAGCCTGGAGGCCCGCCGAGCAGGCCGCCGGTCCCGTTGGAGCTCAGGGACGACGTATGGAGTTATGTATGTTTTTTTTGAACTTCGGCCCCGATCCTCCAGCGCTGAGCGGATGCCGAGCGGGCTGCTCAGCCGGCTTCTAGGCTTGGGCCTACAGGCCCAGCCGAGCCGGGGACTCGCCTGAGCCTAGAGGCCGGCTGAGCAGCCCGCTCGGCAGCCGGTCACCGCTGGAGGATCGGGGCCGATTTAGGTGAGTATGTTTTGTGAACTTCAGCCCCGAACCTCCAGCGCTGACCGACTGCCGGCGGCCTATTCGGCGGACCTCTAGGCTCAGGCGAGTCCCCGGCTCGGCTGGGCCTGTAGGCCCAAACCGAGCCGGGGGCTCCCTTGAGCCTGGAGGCCCGCCGGCAGCCGGAGGACGGTCAGCGCTGGAGGATCGGGGCATCTGGCGGCCGTGTAAACACGGGTAGCTGCGCGCGGCTCGTGCCGTTTTTTTTTTTTTCACGCGGCCGGCACGCGCAGCTACCTGTGTGTTTTAACGGCCGCTTTCAAAAGTCCGTCGCGCATGCGCAGACGGCTTTTGGCGACGGACGTTTTTAGGCTTATTCTATTATAGTATAGATTATATTTCAAGTGTATGACTATAATATGTCAGAGTATAATTGTAGGTTTAAAGAACTGTTGATTTTAAGAATATTATACAACCCATAGAGTTACACAGAGCTTGTGCTCTTTTCCACACCAAAATAATTCCGATTTTTTTTTTCTTCAGCTTTTTGACATGTGTGAAGGTCAATCTCCTGATGCCATTAGCATGCAACTGTGAATTCATGTTCAAAATATGATATATGGGGAGATTTCTGGCATGCATGTGCGTGAACAGCATTATAATGAAGAAGGTTTCTGAGTATGTATTAATAATCCAGAATGGATGAAACATTTTATGATGTAGAGAGCCATTTAACAAGTAAGATATACCAATGCAAACCTATCAACCAGCCTTCTACTCATCATTTCTCTGGCAATTCATTCATGCATTTTCTGTTGATCTATCCTATCTATTCCTATCTGTCTTTTTCTAAATATAGAATTCGACAGTTGAGTAAAATTACTTTTAACATATAACCCAGAAGGGGTTATTCAATAAGCCCCAAACTTGCCACAGACGGGCACCGAACGGTGAATTTAACCATATGGTGTAATTTCAGGGCAGTTCGTCTATTCACAAAGTTGTCAATTCTCTAAATACTGGCGAATTGATGGCAAAATACGACGCAGTTCGCCGCAGTTCGAAGGTCCTCGGCGACAGTGAAATTGTCCCATAGAGAAGTAATTGTCTGTCTATTCACAGAACGCCAAACTGCACCAAAGTGTCGGCAAAATGACCTGATCTTCGGTGATTCCGTTTGAAAGGTTTAAACAGGCGAATCCCATAGGTTTCAATGTAAAAAAGTAATATCATTTTTAGTTATTTTTTTAATTTATTCTTTTCATTTTCAGCAAGAAGCCTCTTTAATTTTTATTTTTAGAACACAGTTTTGCATTTTTCTTGTACCTTGTTTATATATTAACAATTTTTATTTTGAAACAATGGCAGCAGAAACCAGACAGGACAGCATAACGGCCACGCAGGGCCAAGTCACAAAGAGCACGTAACAATAAAATAAAAAGTACTACAAAAAGCGTCTCAAAATACAGAAAGTGTGGCAGGTTCAACAAAAAAGACATCTGGAACAACAAGAAAAACAAAAAAGGGGAACACACTCACCAAAAAGTACGCCGAGACCCAAACAGAAAAATAATTTTTAAAAAAGTGAGAACAGATGGCAAAGGCCCAATGTTTTGTATCTTTAGATGAAATGTTTCTGTCGTTTTTTTTAAAAAAGTTTTTTTTTGTTAATTCTGTAACAGACCTTTTTATTACTTTTTAGAGGACTTTTTTAATAGACACATTTTAATGAATTTTTATTTGGTTTAAACACCTATTAGGCTTCTTGTTTTTTTTTTGCAGTTCGGTGCATTTTGCCAAGGCCAGTTTGTGGCTCTCCGGCAGTTTTCGGTGCTCTTTGGCAACGTTTGCCAACTTTTTCATGAGGCTTAGGTGACTCCATCTTCATCTCACTACGGTGACCCTATGGTGAATAGTGAAATCCCAGTAGTTTTGGCAAAATGGAATTTCTGAAGTGCACCAATCTGAAAAGCAAATGGCAGCTTTTTTGAATAGCTGAATTGCACTGTACAGGGAAATTCACAGTTCGGTGCAATTTGGTGGCCAATTTGGCTCTCTTTGAATAACCCCTTTAACCCCTTCACTGCTTAGGACATGTGAGGAACGTCGTAGGAGTCTCCTGATGTATGTGGAGGACGTTCCCCACACGTCTGGGTGGTGGATACATGGAACAGTCTTCCAGTAGAAGTGGTAGAGGCCAAAACAGTAATTGAATTTAAGCAAGCATGGGATAGGCATAAGGCTATCCTAAACAAAAGATAAATCCAGGTTAAGTATCCATGTAATTGGGCAGACTAGATGGGCCGAAAGGTTCTTATCTGCCGACATTTTTCTATGTTTCTATGTCTTCCGCTTGGCGGGAGCTCAACTCCATACTCACCTCTCTCCTCCGGGGTCCCGCGGCATTCTAACTTCCTGGAAGTCAAACACTGCTTTTGGGACCCCTCCCAGTGTGATGACATCATCATGTTGGACACGATGATGTCATTTTTAAGTGGCCACCCGGCAAAGCCGGGAGATCACCTTAATGGAGGGAGGGGGTCCTTTCGGATTCTTCTCCCTGCCGATTGGGAGGAGGTGTCGGGTTATAGAGTCTCCCCTTTGAAGTGATGCCTGACTTTACCCTCTGAGGTGCCGGATCGCAGCCTAGTTACAGTAGTGGCCGCCATCTTAGATGGCAGCTCCACCTCCAGGTCCCACGACATGACACGAGTTAGCTGGGAAACCCTTAGCTGCCCAGGGATTTCCTAAGGAAATCCTATGGTGGAGATAGAGGGTTCAATGAACCCCCATATCTCCCGATCGGTGGCAGTTAGATTGGTCATATTTGGTATCATTGGAGAGGCCAGAGCATAGCCTTTCCAATGATACCAAACATAACTATAATCAAAGTAATACAAAAAATAATAATAATAAAAAATAAAAAAAATCGTTTTTTGTGTGTTTTTATTAATGCAGCAATATTGTTTCCATTGCAATAATAATGTGAACAATGCTGCTGCACTAACGAATTAAATTTTTTGGATTTTAGCTTAAAATCGTGTAATTTCATAGGAAAAAAAAGTAACAAGTTCCCATTTCAAATTCTTTTAACAAATATACCCCATAGAATATATAACCGCAAAGGCTTGGGTGATAAAATTTGAAAAAAAATCACTTTACACGCTGTAGATGATTAAAATTTCAAATTTGAATGCATTTTTTATTATTATATTTAGCCAGGGCATAGAAACATAGAAACATAGAAAAATGTCGGCAGATAAGAACCTTTCAGCCCATCTAGTCTGCCCAATTACATGGATATTTTACCTGGATTTATCTTGTTTAGGATAGCCTTATGCCTATCCCATGCCTGCTTAAATTCAATTACTGTTTTAGCTTCTACCACTTCAACTGGAAGACTGTTCTATGTATCCACCACCCTCTCAGTAAAAAAATGCTTTCTGATGTTACTTTTAAACCTTTGCCCCTCTAATCTAAGACTATGTCCTCTTGTTTTGCTACTTTGTTTCCTTTTAAATATACTCCCTTCCTCTACCTTGAGGATTCCCTTTACGTATTTAAATGTTTCGATCATATCTCCTCTGTCTCGTCTTTTTTCCAAGCTGTACATGTTAAGATCATTAAGCCTTTCCTGGTAACTTTTCTCTTTCAAGCCGTACACCATTTTAGTAGCCCTTCTCTGAACTCTCTCTAAGATGTCTATATCTGTAATGCAGGGTTTGAGTCCCCTGTGAAGTGTGAGTATGGAACCCAATGGCAAGCTGTGGATAAGGAAATCAGGAGACGATGGAGAGTTAAGCAATCTTTTTAGTGAATCATGAATAGTAACTGAAGTCCAGAAAATAATACAGTCAAAAGGTTGGAATGAAATTCGTAGGCAAAGTCCCAGAAAGAACAACGGGAAATAACGAAGAAGATGGCGTGGTCAATGGTACAATCCGAGTCGAAGGGTTGTAGAAGGTGGCGTAGTCGGTGGCACAATCCGGGTCGAAGGGTTGAAGAAGGCAGCGTAGTCGGTGGCACAATCCGGGTCGAAGGGTTGAAGAAGGCGGCGTAGTCGGTGGCACAATCCGGGTCGAAGGGTTGAAGATAACGTGGTCAAAGGATACGAGGAGCACTAGGAAACTGAGGCGGAAGGCACAGTAGAATGTGGTTAATGTGCTGGGAAGGAAGGCAAAATTAAATAGGGTTCATGGGATCATGGAAATACCTTTCACCTGGGTATTGTAGGTGGAGTTGAGGTACCTGGAATTTTGGTAGGTCAATGGGAGGCATTCGAGGATCTCCAGAGCAGGTGTCATGCAGTACCCCTAATCGGCCAGCCGAGGGCACCAGAGTACCCGGTTTTATACTACTTAGGAGAGTTTGTTCTCGTGCGTGCGCACTTTCCTCTTCAGGACTCGGATTCAGTCGGCGGCGTGGGGCGTCTCCTGGCTCTCCCTCTCCATCATGCGGACCAGGAACTTGGAGTGACGCACCACGAGGGATCTCGGGTGAGTAGGGCATCTCTCCCAGCATGGCGGTCTGGACCGGGAGTGGGCCGTGGAGCGGGGCATGACAATATCCTTCTGGAGATACGGTCTCCAGTACTGCACACAGTACTCCAAGTGAGGTCTCACCAGTGCTCTGTACAGTCTCATGAGCACTTCCCTTTTCCTACTGCTAATACCTCTCCCTACACAACCAAGCATTCTGCTAGCATTTCTTGCTGCTCTATTACATTGACTACTTACCTTTAGATCCTCTGAAATAATAACCCCTAAATCCCTTTCCTCAGATGTTGAGGTTAGGACTGTATCAAATATTCTATATTCAGCCCTTGGGTTTTTACGTCCCAGGTGCATTATCTTGCACTTATCCACGTTAAAACTCAATTGCCACAGCTCCGACCATTTTTTTAGTTTACCTAAATCATTTGTCATTTGGCTGATCCCTCCAGTAACGTCAACCCTGTTGCAAATCTTTGTGTCATCAGCAAAAAGACATACTTTTCCATTAATACCTTCTGCAATATCACTAATAAAAATATTAAATAGAATGGGTCCAAGTACTGACCCCTGAGGTACCCCACTGGGCACAAGGCATGACTAATACATATAATAATGACATATTATGAATCTGCCTAGTCTTCCGAAAAAAAGGATATATAATATGTCTGGGTCGTATAATAAAAGGTGACTTCAAATTGCGTTTAAACATGATGAGCAAAAGCAGTAAAAATGAGGTCAGCACACAGAAGTGAAATGGCTCAGCAGTGAAGGGGTTAATGATTTATTCAGATTGTAAATTTTTTTTTGTATTTAAAGTTTTTATTTTGCAAGCGAAAATATCACATACAATCTGGTAAGGCAGGCCTCGCAAGGCCAAATAGGTATCAAATACACATATAGCTGTAAGAAATAAAATCATCCGAGAACAACTAGGTATCGGCAAAATCATCCCCAATTGGGGGGTCTCATCCAAAAGTAGAAATGGGAAAATAAAAAGTGACATCACAGGGCCAAAGCGTATCAACCAATAAGCAACGCAAAGAAAAAAAAAAAGAGAATGGGGCGGGAATGAGGAAAAAATGGCCGAGGCCATATCGGTGCCACCCCTGGCACATACCCAGCCTGCCGAAAACAGACCACGGGAGAGGCCATGGGGGGTAACTGGCACCAGGCCCGGGCACCCAGAGCAAAGCCGTGCTCCAGGTTATACCTTAGCTCCTGGGACTACCCGGTGTAGCCAAAGTAAAGAAAATAAAAGTGGGTACAGAAGCGGGGGGACAACATCATAGCACTGCTAATATCTAAAATAAACAACGACATAATGTTCTCAGAAAGAGTCTGCAGCGGAAGAGAGAAAAAAAGGGAAGGGGGGTAGAAAACGCGGAATATCACTGTAGGGGCTCAAAGACGAAATCAGCTAGGCAGCAGACAGTCAACCAGGCTCTGACAACGGTGGATCCGAGGCTCCAGCAATTGTAGAGATCGATCTCCGGTGAATCCCTAGGGAGTCAAAAACAGGCCACGCTTCACCAGGGTCCCCAAAAACATATGTCACATTGTCAAAAATAAAAGACAGAGTCCCGCCAGTGCCCCATCTATATCTAATCTCCTTAGCCCGAAGACAGGCCACCACCTCCCGAAAACCTCCGACGTGCCGTCAGGGTCAAGAACGGTATGTCATTGTATAGGGATATCGTGGAGAACTCGAAAGTAATGACTCCTCGGGCCGTGGGTAATGACATCAACCGTTGCTTCGTGGGAATTTCCCGAGCCACTGCGATTATGTCTCTGGACGCCGATTCAGGGGCCGCCACCGACTTCCGAACTCGAACTGCCATACCAAAGACCTCCGGAGCCCTGTGAGGGAGCTTCAGCAGATGTGCCGCCAGGCGGTTAGTATAAGCCAGAACCCCCTCAGACCCGAACGTTGCGCCGGCGATGTCGGGCATCCAGCGTCTCTACAGTCGTGACAAGTCTCAAGTTGTAGCTGAAGGGAGTCTACCTTATGGGAAAGGTGAGTATGCGCTTCCTCGACAATCTTCGTGCGGTCAGTAACAGCCACTAGGTTTTCCTTTACCAATATCACCTCAGCCTTGACACCCGCCACATCAGCGCTCCACATGGCCCGCATCTCGTTCATCATCCTCTTAATGTCACCTTTGGTGGCAAGTTGAACATCTTCCCCCCGCGCAGCAGCCAGGAAGGCGGATGAGGCAGTCTGGATGGCAGCAGCATCCGAAGGCACAGCCAAGGCAGCCCGTCGGCACGCCGCCTTAGCCGCTCTTTTCGCGGAAGCTTTCCTGGATTTCTGATCCTGTAGCTGAGTCTCAGAGGAAAGTTGGTCTGCGTCCTCACCACTCTCCCTCGACCACGCAAATCCGTCGTTGTCCGAAGAGCCGTATCCCGGAGGCAAGATGGAGGAAGAGAGGCTGTCAACGAGGGACCTCGCGCCGCTCAGCGAGTCCCGGATGTCCCGTTGTCTCGAATCTGGCATCCGCTCAGTCCGTTTTGCCATTTTCTTCCCCATCGATTTAACACTCACAGCCAGAGCAAAGCACCTTGTGTCAGATCAGAAGGCGCCGGGAAGCCAGCACACCTCCACAGGCTCCCAAGATGGCCACCCACACTAGGCCGCAGGATCTTCCCCGGGTCTTCCCTCCGCTCACCGGACCTCCTCTGTCTCGAAACAAGGCTCTCTAGGGCAGCCCTCGGGTCAGCCGAGTCTCCCGAACCTGACAGGCAGGGTATCGCCAAATAAATGTAGGTAAATCTCTCGAAATAACTGTCTCTATGCCGGAGCTCCTCCAAAAAGCAGTCTTTCCCATCAGAGTCTAGCTCCGCCCCCCAGATTGTAATTTTAGGGAGAGTCCTTAACATTTATAACAGCGTATCAGTACTTCTCCTTGCTTTGTTTAATGAGAAAACAATCGATCATACTATTTTGAGTTTGAGCTGGTCGAGGCCACGTTCAAAAGACATTTGTAATGAATTTGATTAAATATTCACATATCAACTTTTGTTAAATTTTATGTATGACTTAAAGATTGTATCCACCTTCTACTGTTCTTACAGTTCTATGCTATTCTTCACTGCTATTTCAGGAAACATTTTCTAGAAGTAATTCAGTTTCTAAAAATGTATATCAACGTCCTTTAGTTTAAATAATGGGAATATTAGTAAGGGAAATAAATAGATATGGTCGCACTCATCACAACGGAAGTAGCTTATTTCAGGTAATAATAATATACAACACATACACCTCATTGCACTAAACATATCATGAATTGATATTCTCATTTTATTCAGAATGATTGCAGCACATTTATAATACAAACTGTAGGACATGTAAAATGAGCACTTTAATTTACCATTTTATTGCTAATTTCAGTAGAATAGTGTAATTCAGTCATAGATCAAGATATTTCTGGCCTCTTAAAGTGTGAGAATCTACTGACTTTGAAACATATTTTACTGAACAAAACTGCCTGTCCCAAAATGGTAAAGTTAATTAGTGTCCTTAATATAATATAAGTGTAATTAAATTCATAATTTCATTTCAGTGAATCTCCCTGTCATATATTATCAGGTTTGCTGCATAGGCAGTAATTTGTGCAAGGTATTATTATCCCAGTTTGATCTGGCAGCTGCCTAATGCCAAATCGTAACATCATTTACTGTTCAGATGTCTAAGATTAAATTATATTCATATTAGACATGATCAATATTTTATTTTGCAGCTAAAATAAGACCATTTAACTATAGATTAATTTGAGCGATCCAAACACATGTGGTGAAACGTAAAGGACAACAAAGTATTTTTTAATGTTCTCAGTTCTTCCTATAATTCTCTTTAAAATCTGGTTTCCAGTAATGTAGGAAGTAAAAACTGCTCTGTAAGATGTCATCCCACTGGCTCCCTACCCTAACACTACCCCTTAAGGCCGGGGGCACACGGGACGTCTTCTGTAACGCACATTACGTGCGTTAAAGAAAACCAGCGTCGCACTCGACGCCCGCCACCCCCCCTTGCGCGATCTTCCATAGGAGGATAGCAGAGCCCCACCGACGTGAATCCTAGCGCATCATCACTGTAGATGCGCTAGGATTCACGTCGGCGGGGCGCTGCTATCCTCCTATGGAAGATCGTGCAAGGGGGGGTGGCAGGCGACGAGTGCGACGCTGGTTTTCTTTAACGCACGTAATGTGCGTTACAGAACACGTCCCGTGTGCACCCGGCCTAAGTGTCATGATTCACAGGGACTTACCCCTTCAGTGTCCCAGTGCTTCCGGGGGGACGCCCACACCCAGGGCTGCACTGGGACAAGACAAAAAAAATCAGGACTTCATCCAGACTGGCCCACTCCAATTATGGAAACACGCAGGGTCTGCTTAACCCCTTACCGCCGAGTGCAGAGGCGTACCTAGGGTATTTGGCACCCGGGGCAGTAGTCACTCTCTTTTGCACCCCCCAATCAGTGCAGTGGGGTGCAGTCAGTGAATGCAGGGTGAGATGCACTACACCCTCGAAACACTGCACGGTCTCACTGAATAAACATATTGCATCTCCTCCTGACCTTTCTTAAGCAGCAGGAAATTAATGTTGTGATGCAGACAGGTCAGAAACAGATCTCAGGTCACTCACCAGTGTTGTCCGCATGGTGGTTCATTCTGGCCAGGCTTCCGGCAGCGCAAAATGGCTGTAGCAGCCCAGCTCTGCCTCTCCTCAACTCCCAGCAATCTAACCGCAGTGTGCCAGTGTGAGCGGGAGTCAGGTGGGAGGAACTTGCTCAGTATGAGCAAGAGGTGTCAGCGGATGGTCCAGAGGTGGAGCAGGGGGGGAAGTAATCACACAGACCACCCCACCTCCACCTCATGACAACCGGCCAGAACATCTCATCTTATTTAGTTATTTATTTATAAAGGATTTTACCAGGAAGGATACATTGAGATTTCTCTCGTTTTCAAGTATGTCCTGGGTCTTGCAGGCAGCCTGCTTGGATCTCTGCTGGCTCAGCTCAGACACTCGGCCATGTATACCCCCTCTCATCTTGTCACCTGGGGCTTTAACACACAGGTGTGCCCCAGGCCCAGGTGGACAGCCCGGCCCAGGAGAGTCCCAGGTGGCTGCCCAGCCTAGGACAGACACAGGCAGGCTGCCAGTCTCACTGGCCCAACGGGAATCTCTTGGTAGTCCTGATGGCCAGTATATGCCTGCCTACACCTTCCCTACTGACCAGGCCGATTCTCCACTGCAGCAGTGGCATGGGCTATCAGAACCTCCCCTTCCTCAGTGGTCGGATATTCAATTACTCCTGTACCTGTGACCCTGCATTCCTTGCTCCCTCCGTTTCCTGCCTGCCTTCCTCTCCATCAGACTCCCTGGCATTTAGGATGAAGCAAATCAACAGTCCAAAAAATTTGCGTGAAGAAATCACAGTTTTCAGATAAACTGAAAGTCAAGAATGATTTTTTTAGCTCATACACATTGTCTAATAACAATTTTATCTACCCCAGTTTGTGATATTCTCCTACTCTCAGGAGTGTTTATTCTTATACAAGTCTACTGGCCTGTGCCTATAGTAGCAGATTCGAGGGGAGAGGCAGCATTGTTTTTTCCCTAAAGTCCAATAGATTTGAAGTGTGTAAATGTATAGTAGAGCTACAAGCAATGAGTCCCTAAAGGTTATTAGAAACCACTTGTTGTAAATAAGATGCTTTACTTTTGTTCTAAATTACCTATTTTTTTGACAAATAGCCCTGATCATTCGTAAATAGTTTTTTTAACCACTTCACTACCAAAGGGGTTATTCAGAGAGATTTGAAATGTCGTCGCACATTCTCCGCACTTCGGGGCGATTCTAGTTCGCCGACCCTGCGGTGTATTCAGCAAGCACCGCAGGGTCCCCATAGTGCAGGGAAAACTCACCGCAAACCGGCGAACACTCACTGAAAACCTGCAGAAACAGCTGCAAAAACCCCGACGAACACGTCAGGAAAACCCGAGGAGGGCGGAGTCTGGACGCCGACCGAGCCGGACGCATGGTGTAGGAGCTCCTGCACCTAGCCGTCAAAACGGAGCATAGCAGCAGCACACAGATCAATTTGACCCACCATCTCGATTCCCCCTTACCGGGAACATGCCGGGAACCACCCGAGGGGGCAAAAAACCGGATCCACCGACCCCTGTAGTGGCGCCAATTTTCCAGCGCCGCGGCCTGGATGACAGCCAAGATGGCGGCCGGATCCGCGGCGAGGACACAGGGATAGACTCGGTCCCGGAGGGTCCCAACCAGCGTCTAGAGCTGATATATCGCAGATTCTGGCCAGGATGGGGGACATGCAAACGAGTCTGGCGATGGACATTGCTAAAATAGCCACAGAGGTACGTGCTGAAGTGGGGGCTTTGGGCCTACGCATTGGAGAATTGGAGGAAGGCACGGGGGACCTCGTGGCGGCTCACAATGCGCTGGCGCGCACTACTGACACGTTATCTCACCGCATGGACCGTATGGAACTTGCTCTAGAGGATGTCGCCAATAGATCCCGCCGCAACAACATCCGCCTGCGGGGATTGCCCGAATCTGTACAAACACGGGAGCTACACGAGACTGTGCTGGGCCTTCTCAAACGCTTGGTACCAGAGGTGCCCCGGCGAAGTTACTCATGGACAGGATTCACAGAGCCCTGAGAGCTCCCCGGGCGGACTCCCAACAGCCTCGAGATGTCATATTCCGCCTTCATTATTACACAGTTAAGGAGGAAGTCATGCGTAAAAGCAGAGACGTGGATCTGGTGTATGAAGATGTGAAGCTCGCTCTGTTTCAAGATCTGGCTCCGGAGACCTTGCAGCGCCGTAGGGCCTGGCGCCCCATCACAGCCCACCTGGGCCGTCATAACATCCGCTATGCCTGGGGCTTCCCGTTCAAACTCTTGGCCTTCGCAGGTGGTAAAACCTCTACTCTCACCCTACAGTCAGACCCGCAGCAATTCTTCACCCGCCTGGATTGCCCCCTTTTACCGGACGCGGGTAACCTGCTCTCGTCCCCCTCCCCGGCACCTCAGCTTACACCGCGCTGGGAGAAGGTGCCCTCCCGGATTCGAGAGGAGGGAGACAGGGATCCCGGCTGAGATGAAGGGGAAACCTCGGTGGTGATATTGTTTTTTCTCTTTTTTTGTTTACTTGCCCACACGGTATCAGGTGGTTGCATTAGCTGAGTTGTAAATGTTCCCCAAGTGATATATAACCCTGTAGTGTTCGGCTGTTAATGTTCATGATAATGGTGGGGATACTGTCGTTATTGTAATGCTGTTTTTAGATAGTTTTTTCATGCTCCGTTACTGGCTCGGTGACGTCCGTTCTGCGATCCTACTGGTCTTCAACCAGGGTCGCGTCTCCTTTCTGACCATCCCCATGGTCGTTCTGGCAATGGATAAGTCCGGAAGTTTTTTCTTTCCTTTTTCCTTTTTCTTTATGTGTCTTCTTTTCCTCTCTCATCTTTTCCTCACCTCCCAGTCCTTTACCCCCTTGGTCCCTCTGTCTCCTTTCCCCCCATTGGGGTCCTCAGGGGTGCCGCCCTGTCCTGTGTACCTGATCTGGCCTGCCCGTGGCGTTCCCCTCCACTCCGCCCATGATTCCGGAATGCCATATTTTGTCCCAGAATGTTAAGGGACTAAATTCCCCTACGAAGAGGAGACTGGTCCTCCGAGAATTAAAACGCGCACAATGTCAGATAGCATTCCTGCAGGAAACGCATTTTGCCCGGGCACGCCAGTTCAGTCTTACAGACCGCACCTTCCCACGCTCCTTTTTCGCTTCCAGCACCGGGAAACGCCGGGGGGTTGCGATTTTATTACATAAAGCATGCCAGATGACGGTTCAACATGTGGATAGAGATGATGAGGGCAGGTATATCCTAATCCGGGGGACAATTAATAATGTGGCTATCTCTTTGTTGAATGTTTATGCCCCAACACCCCGGAAGATTCTTTCTGGGCCCATCTTACGACGCTCCTGCAGTTGACGGAAGGCTCCTTTCTGGTCATGGGGGGGGACTTTAACGCGGCCCCAGCCCCAGCAATTGACAGGAAATCAGGGGCGTTAGGTGCCAGACTTACGGCGTCTCCTCAGGATGCGATGCTAGCTCGGTTCATACATGACGCGCAGCTCCTCGACATTTGGCGACTCCATCACCCAGGAGACCACGATTTCTCCTTTTATTCTCATCCCCACTCCTCATACTCAAGGATAGACCTGTTCTTATTGCCAACCAGAACGATCCCATTAACTACCCGCTCGGCGATAGGCTCCATTAGTTGGTCTGACCATGCGCCCGTGTCTGTATGGGTGACATTGCCGGGTACTCGATCGGGTTGGTCCTGGCGCCTCAACTCTTCCATCTTACAATCGGCTGCAGTGCTGGAAGAAGTGTCTGCCCACCTGAACAGGTATTTTGAGGAGAATGACCTAGACGATATCGGTCCTGACTCCTTGTGGCTGGCCCATAAGGCGGTCATACGAGGTCACCTGATTCAGATTGGTAGCAGGCTGAAGAGGGAGAGGATGAGTCTGCTGGTGGAACTTCAGGAGAGGCTAGCGGACCGGGAAGCAGCGCACAATCCTCTCACTCTCAGGCTGATTTTGATGCCCTGACAACTGTACGTCGGGAGCTCCGGTCAGCCTTACTGACGGATGTGGCCCGGTCCTTAGCCTGGACCAGGCGGACCTTTTATGAATATTCTAACAAGGCGCATACTATGTTAGCGCGCAAATTGAGGAACCAAACTAGATCTAAATTGGTGACCTCGGCCCATACGTCCCAGGGTTCGATCACTACTATCCCCAGCGAGGTAAACCAGATTTTTACTGCGTACTTTGAGAAATTATATAACTCCCCGGATCACTCCCTCCGCAATCCGGAACATGTGCGGGAGGTGCAGGAATTCCTGGCCACGTGGAAAGGCCCGGAGCTCCCTCCCCTCTTGCTGGAGGGGTTGGGGTCAGAAGTATCAGAAGCCGAGGTGGCTTCAGTGATTAAACAAATGAAACCCCATAAGGCCCCGGGCCCGGACGGGTTTACGGCCTTTTATTATAAAAAATTCTCTCCTCACTTGAGCAAATATCTAGTTAAACTATATAATGGAATCCTGGAGGGACGACCGGTGCCTCCGGATTTCCTCCGATCTGATGTGATTTTGATTCCTAAAGAGGGCAAGGATCCTTCCTTCCCCCACAATAATAGACCGATCTCTTTACTGAATGTTGACTATAAGATATTTACGAAAATCCTGGCCAACAGACTAGGAGCACTCCTCCCCTCCATCATTCATCCGGACCAGGTCGGGTTCATTCCCACGAGACAGGCATACGAAAATACAAGGAGAAATGTGGTCCTGATCGAGAGAGCTCGCGCAACGGGGACGCCTTCTCTGCTCCTCTCCTTGGATGCGGAGAAGGCGTTCGATAGGGTGGGCTGGCCTTACTTATTTCACCTACTGGAGCACTGGGGATTTCCACCTGGTTTTTGCGCTGCTATCCGGGTCCTGTATAATTCCCCCCTTACGAAAATAATCACCACGGGGGCCTCCCCGGAATCTTTCCCCATAGGTAATGGAACGCGACAGGGTGCCCCCTGTCACCCATGCTTTTCGCTCTAGCCCTTGAGCCCCTGCTGGATAAATTACGGTCCTCCACGTCTATCACGGGTTTACAGATTGGGGGGGAGGAATTCCTGGTGTCAGCATATGCGGACGACCTTCTCCTGACCTCACGGACCCGGCTCATTCTGTACCCCATTTGCTCTCCCTTCTTCGGGATTTCTCGGATATTTCCGGGTTTAAGATAAATATAGATAAATCTCGCGCGATGCCGATAGGCATACCGAAACCGGAGGTCGACCGGTTGCGTATCCTCACGGGATTTCACTTCTCCACCTCCTCTCTCACGTATCTGGGAGTGAAGCTGACTAGTGATCCCAAAGCAATGATTAGAGCTAACTACGATGTACTGATCCAACGTCTTATAGCTGATATGGACACTTGGGATGCCTTTAATGTCTCCTGGGTGGGTCGCATTGCTAGCGTAAAAATGAATCTACTTCCCCGAATCCTGTACTTGTTCCAAACCCTCTCCGGTGCCTGTCCCTCCAGCCTCGTTGGCGCATCTACAGTCCCATGTGGACCGGTTCATCTGGCATAATAAACGACATAGGGTGGCTAGAAGAGTGTTACATAGACCGAGGGTGGTGGGAGGCTTGGGAGTTCCGAGTTTGTTACAATATTATCATGCTGCCCAACTAGCACAGTTTGTTACCTTTCATGCACCACCTGGTACGCACCGTTGGGCGGACTTAGAGTCGCATCTCTTTGCTCCGGACTTGCCGCAATTCTATTTTTGGCTTCCCAAAACCTATCGTCCTATCCTTCGCTCCACTTGCACTGCCACCATTAACTCTCTCCACATTTGGGACACTGTGAACCGTCGCTTCACTTTAGCCAAAGAACACTCAGCTATGATGCCTTTCTCCGCAACCGACAGTTTCCACCGGGTTTATGCCCTCGCCCTTTTGCAACTCTGGAGGACTTGGGCCTTCAGAGGCTCCACCACCTTTACTCAGCGGGGGCACCACTTCAGTTTGAGAACATCCGACAGAGAGGTCCGGTAGGACCAGCGGACTTCTTTCGCTACCTGCAGGTCATGGACTATGCGCGGACGCCTGAAGTCCGTACGGCTGCCACGTCTTCCTTGACGGCGTTTGAAGCTCGCTGTAATGACGCTCGCATCACGAAATCAATGATATCCTCGCTTTACGTCTCCCTCTGTTCAGGCTCTCCAATCTGGGGGACCCAACTTATGTTGCACGCTGGGAGCGAGATGTGGGGGATGCCCTGCCCAGTGAAGAATGGGAGGATATTTGGGACAATGTGGCACACTGCTCCATCAATGTGGCCCATCAGGAACAGGCTTACAAGATGCTGTTTCGCTGGTATGTTACCCCCTCACAACTTTCTCACATGGACGGGTCTTCCTCTGACTTATGTTGGAGAGGTTGCGGCACTAAGGGCTCGTTCTACCACATGTGGTGGACATGCCCCCTGATCCGACGCTTCTGGCTTCAAATTCATGCTCTCATTCAAGAGGTCCTACAGTGTGGAGTGGCTTTCGACCCATGGACATTCCTTCTTCACCGCACCCAGGACGCCCTATCGAGACCGGAGAATAAGCTGGTGCATAAAATGGTCTTGGCGGCTAGAAGAGCGGTGGCCCAAGGCTGGAGATCTGTGTCCCTTCCGACTATGGCGCAGGTGTATCTTCGGATCAGAGATAATATGGACATGGATCGTTTATCAGCTCTTGTACATGACACCATGCCCCAACACAGTAAGATTTGGGACCCCTGGCTGGAGTTTGATGTGGGTTAAGAGCTGGACTGCTTGTTTTTCTGGCGGATTATGATACCTGGGTTATGCACTCCTTTGGGGCGGCACCCTATTCCCTTCCCCCTCCTCCCCTCCCTATGAGGTCTCTTCCTCTCTCTTTTTCCTCCATGTTTGTGTTTCTTTGATCTTTTTCTAATTTCTTCTTTTACCCCCTCCTCGGGGTCTACCCCCTGCGGTCCTTTGGCAGGGGCTCCTCAGGGCTAACCAGTAGCAATCTCTAACAATGTGGTTTTGTGATAAGATGCCCTTTTTTGTATTTGAAAAATGGAAAATAAAGAATTATAAAAAAGGAAAACCCGAGGAGTTGCCGATCACAGCGCAGAGCAGCCGCCGGAAAAATCCGACAGGCAGACGAACGAGGTAAAAAAAACAAAAAAAAACGCTTGAAAGTTTCAAAATTGAAACGCTGTTTGCTAAAAAACTACTGAACGAAAATGCCTGGAATTTACATATAAGATCCAACGAATGATAATGAAAAGGTCTGTTACAGAAAAAAGAGAAACCGCTTAAAAAAAACCAAGAAACGGAAAAAAGTTTGCCAAACAAATCCCGAAAAATGCCTATGATTCAAAAAAATCTATAACTAAAGAGCCCTTTTACCTTTATAGCCTTTATAATAAACAGTTTATTAGATATTGAATTAAAACGGGAATATTTTTAACATTGAAGCCTATGGAATTCGCCTGAATAAACCTGTTGTATGAGACCACCGAACAGCAGGGTATTTCAGCAACTTTTCACTGCTGTTCGGTGTTCTCTGAATAGATTAACCATTGCTTCTCTATGGGGGATTTCACTGCCTGCTCTCTGAAAAGATGAATGGCCCCGAAATGTCACCGTACGCTGAATTTCAATGTCCGGTTACATTTTGGGGCCAGATCTTCTCTCTCTGAATAACCCTGCTATTGTTTATTGTTGATGTTTTCTGAATCAGAATATTTTTTGAAAGATGGGAGGCAACGTCAATAGTTAAATATAGAATAAAACAGAACATTTTGCACAGGAATTGTTGTTCTGTGATACTTAAAAAAAAAATAATGTAAATTTGCTCATTTTAAGTTTTTCTTGCATTCATACATACTTCAGAGAAATATTGTTAGAATGACAGATTTTGAGCTCTACATAGTTTGCACAATTTCACACAGGGTCTGCATTATAAGCATACAGGCAGACATGGCCTGTGTGTCAAATACAATAAATGTGATAAAGGTAGATATTAAATGTGGTCAGATATCCTGCTATCCTATTTGTAGTGGTAATAATGAGAATATTAGTAATGTAGCTTCCAAAAAATAACTATGGAACATAAAGATGCCTGTATGTGCCATAATGCCTGTATATGGAAATTACAGTAACACTTTGTATCTGTACTGTACAGCATTGACATGCGGTGAGGTCAGTGGCTGGTGAGGCACTGGCTAGTATCAGAGCCAGATATACACAGGGTTATGCAGTCGCAATTTACGCATTTGATTATCATTATATAGGAGAATAGAGTTTCACTATTTATAAAGTAAAGTTCGCATTTTTTCTTGTTCTAAGAGCATGCAACTCTTGGGGTGCAATCCAACTTGGGGGGAATGTGCCAAAGTTAGGAATGAAATGTGTTAAGTGGGGCTTTGGTAATTAAACCCCAAATGATCCTGCTTGTTTGCTATTTTCCCTGCCCTCGCTTTGCCTGTGGAGTAACTGGATACTGTTGTAAAAAGAATGTGGATGTTTTAAGATTTCAGCAACACTTCTCTCTCTCTCTCTCAAAAAATATCAACTGTAGACAGATATATAGCAGACAGATCTCTTCCCCCTCCCCCGCTTATTCAGCTATAAAACCCCAAACTGCCTCCGCCATCTACTCCAGCAGGGATTACTGCCCTATGTGATACATCAACATGTTAAGTAAGGTAAAGGGAAGTCACCAATTCCAGCTGGAAGCTGCAGATCTGCTCACCCCTCACCCAGGTGCCATCCAAATTCACTCCATCTGTTGGCACAGCAAGATGAGAGATTCAGGGGTTTGTTTACTAAACAGTAATGGGGTTCACTCACTAATATATATGTAACGTTTAAAATCCACCAAGTCCATGTGATAACTTCTGTTTATGATAAAGCTGAGACTTGTTATCGTAACTTTTTTTGTGATGGATTGCAATTTTTTCCTAGTAGGATCAACTGCAAACTTAAAAAACACTGTCTATTCACTATGGGACCAGATAATACCAAGTTTGCAGAATATTGGATAAAATAAAAAAAGAGAACCTTTTTTTGTTTGGGTTATGCTATGAAGGTGTGCAGACTCACAGATTTGCTGGCAGCATTGTAATAAATTATTTCAGGAAATTCTTTGTAAAAGAGGAGATTTCAAGGATTTTATGTGATCAGTTGGGATCAGAACAGATTATTTTAATCACAAGCATGTGCTGCTATTTGCTTTCTGATGTGACTGATAGACACATGTGTGTAAACCAACACAGCCATTGTAGTCACATGACTGTCCTGTATCAATCAAACAATGAGGAGCTCTGCCTCCCATGGTGACGTTTTTTTTTTTAAAAAAAAGGAAATGCTTGAGACCAGTGGGAGCTTTCCCATTGGCGGAAGCTTTCATTTGCTCTCCGTGCCTGGAGGCCCAGGAGAGAGTGCCTGCCACCAGCTTGGGCTTCACAATCAGAGTAGCATAGAGCTGCATAAATTGTGTAGCCTAGGCTGGCTCAGTGCTGCCCCTGCTGTCTGTGTAGTGAATCACACACACACAGCAGCCGGCAAACTGAAGTGAAAAAAAAGCGGAAGAGAGAGAAGAAGCAAGCACAGCGAGGGAGCGTGGAGAGGTGAGTATGAGAACTTTTTTCAACATAACCATTTATTTACAGTATAAATACACACACAAATCATTACAGCACATTGAGCACATTAATTTACTGGTATGGCTCCGCCTCCCCTGCCACCCCTGACTGAATGTCCCTGCTGTACAGGGATTGTCAATAATTATAACCCCTGACTATTATCCCTACACAGTACTAAGTGACCCCAGTGCTCTCTCTGTACTCTGCCCTCTCCCTGTCTGTTGTAATGCAGCAACAAAGTTTTTAAACTAAGTGAGGTTTGGTGTTGCTGTTTGGAGCTTGTTTACAGTAAGACATGACTGTGGAGACATAACACACAGTTTTGCTCCTTCACAAGTGACACACTAATCTTGCTTAAAAGGTATGCAAATGCTGTTTTGATATGCTAGTGACTGATTTCCAATGTATTACAATGCAAAATCGAGTTAACCTGATTTCGGTAGAGAAAGGGTTAATTTCATGATTACATGTTTTTGATCATATATATATTTATTTGATATCAGATGGGGTGCAGCAGAATTTGTAGTATGTAGGGCAGCACACAGCCTAAATAAGCCTCTGCCTACTCTCTCCTCTCACACATTCCTCGGTACACGTCTGCCGTACACAGATGTAAATAAATTTTATTTCCATGTAGCAGAAAAATGGAGTGGGCATTAAATTTTTTAGTTTTTTTGCAAATCTGTACATTTCATTGAGGTTCAGAAACAAAACAAAGCTCATTGCTGTTCTAACAATCAGGGTTACGAGGAGAAATTAAAACGCAGATCCAGTATACATTTTTCGTTTTTTTCTGTGTTACATCAGTTATTCTATAACTCTTTTCTGCAGCATAGCAAAAAGTTGATGCATTGGTTAGATAAGATAAGAGGTTAGAACATTTGTTTTCTGTCTGTGAATAGAGGTTGATGAGTGTTCTACTGTAAATCTCCTGTATCTTATCTGCTAACATCAAATTAAATGCTCTTCATAAGGTGCTTTATTAATCCTAACAGGACATACTAAATATTCCCCTTTTGTGATCTTTTACCTCATATCTTCACTGCTTAGCAAACAGACATCCACATTTCTTTGTGTCGCAATAAGCATCTTATTCTTAATAAAAAATATTGATCACAGTTTAGGAAAACAAAAGTGTCTATTCATAAAGCTGCTTGGATTTTCGCCATACTGTGGCGATTCCATTTTGCCGAAAATATGGTGAATTCACTATTTAGTGAATGGTCACCGTATTTTGCTGAAATTGGAGTCGCCAAATCAGTTATCAGACATCTGCGACAACCGTTGAATGCGCCAATAACCACCGAACTGCGTTGAATTTGCATCGGTATATTTACCTTTTAATACCTTTCTAAAAACATTGTCTAGTTTCTAAACAAAGTTTACTACACTCTAGGGGTTATTCACAAAGCACAGAAATTTCATCAAAATATTGATGCTTTTCACTTTGGCGATTCCTTTTCGCCGAAACTATGGTGAATTCGCTATTCAGCACAGGGTCACCGTAGTGAGAAGAAGACGGAGTCACCGAAGACTCACGAAAAGGTTGTCGAACGTCGCCGAAGGGCACTGAAGAGCGGCAAACTGGCCTTGGCAAAATACACGAACTGCAAAAAGAAAAAAACAACTTAAGTTTCCTATTCTCCTAATGTGTTCAACCCCTTCAGCACAGAGATCAAGATATCTCGAGCTTCAAAGGCACCATCCGGTGCCCCAATAGTGATATCTCGACCTGCAGCTCTGCAGCCCAAAAGCAACTGAAATTAGTTTACTGCAAATGAATTTCATTTGTTTTAAGGCTGCAGAAGGTGCCCCCAAAGTTTTAGCCCTGTGGGCATAATGCCCAAAGAGCTAAAACTGTGTAAAGTCAGGTAACTGAATGTCCTGACATCGGACATTCAGCAAGCCCATACAGTTGCAGCCTGTGGTTCACTGTAACAAATGTAAGTCAATTTGGCAGTAGATGGTACCATCTACTGTCCAAATATGTCAGTTCAGTAAAAAAAAATCATTGGGAATATTTCTAAATATATCTTACAGTATAATTAATTAAAAAGTGATTTTACAAAAAAACACTGGTTCCTGACAATGGTTTTTAAGAAAACTACTTGGTAGTGAAGGGGTTCAACCAATAAAAAATTATTAAAATGTGTCTAACTAATAAAAAATGGTCCTCTAAAAAATAATAAAGTCTGTTACAGAATTTAAAAACAACAGCTTTTTTAAAAATTGGGAAACAAAAATTTCATCTAAATAATACAAAAAGGTGTTCTGAAATATCTATTTTTTTCCTTAAAAATGAAAAGAATAAATATTCTTTAATAAAGAAAATTTAAAAAGCTATTACGTTGTAACATTTAATCTTATAGGATTCATCACAAAAATGGTCAAAGCGACACGTAGGATAATAATGCCCGTGCATATAGGACTTAACCCTTAACATATAAGTATAGCAACGCTAGAACAGACTGCAAGGTGCAAATAGATATTGTACAAATTTTATTGAAATCTCAAGTATAAGACAGAAATAAAAATATATATATTTTTTATTATTTCTGTATTATACTTGAGATTTCAAAAAAAATTGTACAATAATTATTTGCACCTTGCAGTGTCTGTTCTAGCTTTGTAATCGTATGGAATTCGCCTGTTTAAACCTGTCGAATTGAAACACTGAAAATTAGGGCATTTTGCTGGAAATTCAGTGCAGTTCGGTGTTCTGTTAATGGAAGACACGATAGTCTTATATGGGGCAATTTGGGTACCGCTGAACACTGCCAAATTGCGGCAAACTGCGTGGTATTATGCTGTAACATGCCTGTATTTTGTGAATTGGCAACTTAGTGAATAAACGAATCGGCCCGAAATTGCACTGAAAGGTGAAATTCACCATTCGGTGCAATTCAGTGGCACGTTCGGGGATTAGTGAATAGGGATGAGCGGTTCGGGTTCGGACGGTTCAGAGTTCGGCCTGAACTTAGCCTGTTCGGGTAGATCGCGAACTCCGAACATTTTGCAGTGTTTGGTTCGGGAAAAAAAAGAAATTTTGAAAAAAGTATAAAAAATGCTTACAAAATACTAAAAAATCTAGAGATAAAGAGACTCTTTACTGCAGAATATTATAAGCAACGGTTTATTAGATATTGAATTAAAAATTAATGTCTAGGTGCAACGATTTTCACCTTTAAATTACCTTTTTTTTTAAAACATAACAACAACAGATGTTTTTGTCTGGTCTAATCAATTTGATACATTTTATGTAGAATGAAGGTGTGGTGTCTGCTTCTGTTCTGAGTGAGTAATTTCCCTCCTAAAACGTCCTAATATGCGGCATTTAACTGCTGTGTGAAAAAATACAAAATTTCCTCATTGCCTGCTTTTAACATCTAAAGCAATGTTATTTTTCACTTCGGGATTAAACATTCACAGGGTTATTCATAAAAGCAGGAGAATAACTGGAGAAGTGAAAATTCGAGGTCAAAATAGCCAAACCAGAAAAATTCTCCCATTTATCTCACTTTCCAAATCGGCTATTTGGTCTAGATTGTTGTCTTCTCCTGCCAGTTCTCCTGGCTTTCACCTCTCTCTCAGGGTTGTTCAGAGAAAGGTGAAAACCAGGAGAATGGCAGGAAAAGAGAACAATCTGGACCAAATAGCCGATTTGGAAAGTGAGATAAGGCTAGGGTCAGACTAACGCATTTTTCACAGCGACTGTCAAAAAGTGCGTCCGAACGCATTGAGGTGTTTTTTCATGGAAAGTGCTTAAACGGTCGTACGATGCGCATTTTTGTGCGTGATTTTTTACGGATCCAAACCAGGAAGCTTTGGGTGTCTGGACGTTATGTTGGCCGGACATGAGCAGGGTCTGACGTCTCCAAATCACGCACACATGCCGCTAGTGGACGCAGCGCACTCCGTACGTCCGTACTAGCAGTTCTGCGTTCTCAAAAAAATGCGTTCATTTTACACTTGCATTGCACAGCCGGACTTTCGTGCGACCGTACTTCGTATATTGGCCGTCATTGCCCGTCATTTGCTGCTAGTGCGGCCGTGATTAAGTGCGCCTAAGCGCACGTTAAAAATCCGCTAGTCTGACCCTAGCCTAAATGGGAGAATTTTTCTGGTTTGGCTATTTTGACCTAGAATTTTCCATTCTCCAGTCATTCTCCTGCTCTTCACCGCTCTCTGAATAACCCTGACAGGGTTATTCAGAGAAAGGTGAAACTCAGGAGAATGACTGAAGAGAAAATTCTAGGTCAAAATAGCCGAACCAGAAAAATTCTCCCATTTATCTCACTTTCCAAATCGGCTATTTGGTCTAGAATTTTCCATTCTCCTGCTTTTCAACGCCAAAAAATCAGTAAACTTTTTCTGCGTGTCCGAAAATGTCTCCTCTTTTCAGACAGACTGCCGCCCCAAGCAGTTGTTTATGGATAGATTAAGGGAAAACTGTTTACCATAATTTGAAACGTATTTTTTTTGTTTTTAAGTGTTTCTATACATCCTAGAAATCCGCCACTTCACGGGCAGGTTATGGGGACCTCCAAGGCATGATATCATTTTTATTTTTAACCCTTATTTCATGGAAAATTCACTGTTCCTTTAAAAACGTTTTTTTTTTACTTTTTGTCCTTGTTTCCTGTCCCCCAGGGCACTACCCGGACCCCCATACACCTTTAATGGCAAATATCTAGCATATATGCCCTCTTGGAGGGCACTCTAAAAACCGAATTTTCAGCCCCATTGACTTGTATGGGGTTCGAATTCGGGTTCAGGTTCGGACCCGAACATTTGGAAAAATTCAGGTTCGGGCCCGAACCAAACTAGGGTGTCGTTCGGCTCATCTCTATTAGTGAATAACCAGGGGCGTCGTAACGTGTGGGCGGGGGGTGCGGCCTGCACCAGGTGACACCCGCCCTTAGGGTGACACCGTCACCCTAAGGGCGGGTTTCTCACCCTGCGCCGCGTGTTCGCTCCCTGCGAGCGTCCGAAGCTATACAGCTTCGGCGCTCGCCTGGGGGAAACACGTGACCAGCCGAGTTCTCGCGAGATCGCGGCTGGTCACGCGGCTCTCCCAGGCGAGCGCCCAAGCTCCATGCCGCCGGACGCTCAGAGGGAGCAGAACACGCGGCGCAGGAGGTGAGCTGGTGGCATTATCCATGAACTGCTGGGGCTGGGCATTATCCATTAGCTGGGGGATATCCATGAGCTGGGGGCATTATCCATTAGCTGGGGGATATCCATGAGCTGGGGCATTATCCATGAGCTGGGGCATTATCAATGAGATGGGGGCATTATCCATGAGCTGGGGCATATCCATGAGCTGGGGGCAGTATCCAAGAGCTGCTGGGGCTGGGCATATCCATGAGCTGGGGCATATCCATGAGCTGGGGGCATTATCCATGAGCTGGAGCATATCCATGAGCTGGGGCAATATCCATGAGCTGGGGAAATATCCATGAGCTGGGGCATATACATGAGCTGGGGGCATTATCCATGAACTGGGGCATATCCATGAGCTGGGTCATTATCCATGAGCTGGGGGCATTATCCATGAGCTGGGGCATATCCATGAGCTGGGTGCATTATCCATGAGCTGGGGCATATCCATGAGCTGGGGCATTATCCATGAGCTGGGGGGATTATCCATTAGATGGGGCATATCCATGAGCTGGGGCATTATCCATGAGCTGGGGGCATATCCATGAGCTAGGGCAATATCCATGAGCTGGGGCATATCCATGAGCTGGGGGCATTATCCATGAGCTGGGGCATATCCATGAGCTGGGGCATTATCCATGAGCTGGGGCATATCCATGAGCTGGGGCATTATCCATGTGCTGGGGCATTATCCATGAGCTGGGGCATATCCATGAGCTGGGGGCATATCCATGAGCTGGGGCAGTATATCCATGAGCTGGGGCAGTATATCCATGAGCTGGGGCATATCCATGAGAGCTGCTGGGGCATATCCATGAGAGCTGCTGGGGCATATTCATGAGAGCTGTTGGGGCATATCCATGAGAGCTGGGGCATATCCATGTGAGCTGGGACAGGATCCATGTGTGCTGGGGCAGTATCCATGTGTGCTTGGGGCAGTATCCATGTGTGCTGGGGGCATATCCATGAGAGCTGGGGCAATATCAATGTGTGAGCTGGTCTGGGGCAATATATCCATGTGTGAGCTGGTCTGGGGCAATATATCCATGTGTGAACTGGTCTCGGGCAATATATCCATATGTGAGCTGAGGTGCAATATATCCATATGTGAGCTGGGGCAATATATATCCATGGGTGAGCTGCTGGGGGAAATATATAATTGTGAACTGGGGCAATATATCCATATGTGAGCTGGGGGCAATATATATCCATTGGTGAGCTGCTGGGGCAATATATCCAGATCTGCTGGGGGCAATATATCCAGAGCTGCTGGGGTCAATATATATCCATGTGTGCTTTCACTGCCTTCAAACAGGCACCGTACTTGCTGGCAGTTGGCAAAAATTTGTGTGAGCATATGAGAGAGCTCCACAGCAATCAACCTCACAGTAATGTGCGCTGTGTGTATGAGCATTCAGTGTTATATGGGAGTAATAATTTATGAGTAAGAGTAGTTAAAAAAATCCGTAAAACTCGGGGGGGGGGTGACACCATAAGTTACCTCACCTGGTGACACCAACCCTAGTGACGCCACTGTGAATAACCCCTAAAGTTATTCCCTACATTCCCTTTTTAAGCAAGACTGATAATGGGCTAGTTCCAAGAAGCGTCAATATGATTGTGATGTGCCCCTATTAATGCTGTGATGGGTCTTCATAATGCATTGCATCACTTTGTGATCCAAGTACACGATTGTGGGTACAATCACTGCAGAAAATGCTAAGATCCGCCTAACCCCAAGTACAGGGTTCTACAGTATAACATCAGGGTCCTCCGTATGCACACCCTATGTTGGCATGTGAAGGGTTAATGTGGATGAGCAGGTTGGCCACAGCAAAGCCCATCTTCCAGTGCTACCCATTCTTACAGCGATGGGGCCCTCAATCACCCAATGCACAGGAAACAGTGGCACAACCTAAACCCCACACCATTTAACCTCCTCCACTAACTATATGTGTTTAGTGGGTATAGGGTGCACTGGTGTAAGGTTAAATTATGCTGTATTTGCAGGGTTAATAAAACAGTAATAGTGATGTGTTTTACTGTAAGATCGATATTAAAATGCATCACTACTGCTGTATTCCAAAAAAGCCCGTATGTGACCCTATCACATACTTACGGTTAAACAGATCGGAGTCTTCTGCAGAGAAGGTCCACATTGATCTGATTGTGCTGCAATTTGAAGCATCGTGAACATCGCTGGTGGCATCGTGTAATTATTGGAGCACATCATTCCCATATCGACACTCGTGAATCTAGGCCAATATCTCATCTAGGAACAGATAATAACTGATGATTGTGATAGGTACCTATCATATATTTACACACCAGTGCACACATACACTGCTGTCATCTCCAGCCTAATTAAATCAAATTATTCATGCTCTTTCACTAGTATATATAGAATCTAAAAATGTATGACTATGGTGGCATTAAAACAAGAAAAACAGCACATCATATCCTCTGCAGATGGGGAGGAAAAATGCATCACAGTCAGACAAAGTGCAATCTAAAAGAACATTCAGGTCCTAAGTATAATCTCTTAAACATTTCTTTTTTTCTTAGCAAAGTAAGAATGACTGGAATGTTCTAATGCTACTAAAAGAAAATGCTTACATTTGTAAATGTACTGTATGTATAGGATGTCTCATTTAGACCCAGATCCAAACGTTTTGTTATAGACCTTAAACGAATGAATGGAAATTAATGAGAGTTTCAGTACCTCCTCTTATGTTGAGGTCATCCCATCAGAGCAAATACTGGAAGCGACTGCTTTTTTCTTTAGGGTTCATGTCGACATGGCTCTGCATGTTCTTTCTAAAGTGTCTCAATTTTGCATCATTGATGTTTTAAACCTCATTCCTAATGTTATCCACTTCTGTGATAGTAGTAACTTAGTATTCTGGGCACCTGGATCTGAAATTACTTTTGGGAGGTGTGAGACTGTGGGTACAGGTGGGGTTGCCAGTTTATATTGTTTCCCCAACCCTCTCCTGCCAAAGTCACCTGGGCCCTTTGTAGGTACAGGGTGTCCATGTTCTCTGTGTCCTATGTCCTGCTGTATTCATTTTTGAGTGTTGTACTATATGCTGTGCGGTTTCCTTGATGTTTACGGTTTTGTTCTTTGTTGTCCTGAAATATTTCTCCGTCAGCCTGCCCCTTAGCGATCGCTAAGCTACAGCACTGTCCCCAGCATCCCCTCCATAGCATCCATAAGACTCGATGGAGGATCGTGCTGCCGGGTCAAATGACCGGCAGGATCTCGCCTCCTTCTTCTCCCAGTCTCACTCTGCTCCCGGCAGCCAGAAGCAGTAGATCGGGCTGTCGTTCTCACTGCGGGATGAAAGGTGAGTATGTGATTTTTGGGGGGTTTTGAGCTGCAGTTAACAGTTTCTGCAGGAGCGCAATTCATTACCTACAGCTCTGGGCTGGTGTTAACTTTTTCAATAAGCACCAGCTCTTAGTAACTAGCGTTAGGACCAAGTGATCCTAAAGCTAGTTAATCTGTGCTTTCACTTTGCGCTCCCCATGTTAGGAATAGGGAGCGCAAAGTACAGTAAACTCACGCTACGAATCAATAATTAACAAGTGCTAATGTGTTTATCCCGTTAGCGATTCGAAGGCTATCTGGCCGCAGCGCTATGACCTCCTTTAAGCTAGTTCTAACGCTGATGCTAGTGTTAGCTTGAAGGAGAAGATAGAGACCTAGGTGGTTTAGCAATTCTAGGGAGCGCTAATAATGGAGGTATAAAGTTGGGGTACAGGAGGCTCTGTTACACCTTTCTTTTTATTTTGATTCTCTAACCACCAAATGCTCGCTTATTAATTGCTACCAGTAAATCCCTCCAAATTAACAAGTTTTGAACCTTTATTTTGTGATTATTATTGACCCTTATTCATAATATTTTTATGGTATTTATTTATAATTTTCACTTTATATAGTCTGCTATATTTTCTTATCTATTATTCTCTTTGTCCTATGTTACTTTATTTTTTAAAAAATAAATAAATAAGAGTTTGGATTTATTAAACGACTGTTCTGATATCCATGATGAATGGTCATGTAGAGCAGAGTATTTCTTTCCCCTCACGTGTGTTTGCAGAATGTGTCAGTCTTCCAAAGCAGGGTTCCTCCTCCCAGGAGGCTGTCAATCATCATGCACTGGACAGTTTTCTTCCATCAATATTCAGGTTTTGTAATACCAAATGGCCAATGCTTCCCATTGCAATGTTGTGCTTGTTCAGTCCATTGACAGTACTTTCTGCAGAAAGAAGCATACCTGACAGAGAGGACAGTACTGATGGAGAACCAGGTGCTGGAAAAGTGGTGACTTTAGAGGAAGGAGGACTTGTGTGTTTGTCATGAGCATTAATATTTAACTTCTCAGCCCCCCCATCTTATTTTCAGCATTAAGAAAACCTTTCATACTTTAACATATTAGGTTTCTTTCACATTATAACATTTTGGACTACTGGACTATCTCAGGACATATTTGAAAGAGAGAGATCTTTATGTACTTCCTGATGAAACAATTTATGAATAATGTTTTTCTAAAGTATAGATATCAAGGATATTCAGTGGAGGAAAGCAACTCTGAAAATATTTGAGATCCTTAAAAGTAGTGTGATTTTGTCAACCGACCAAAGGATGAACTAATTTTTATAAGGACTAGAGCAATGGTCCTCAAGTATTCATAACAGGCCAAATTGTAAGGAATACCATGAGGAAATGCAGACTGAATCCTGCAATCACTGATCAGCAAATCATATTGCCTGTACTGTGCTCAGGTATCTGGAAAACCTGGCCTTTTAAGGGTAATTGAGGACCAGGGTTTGGAACCACTGGACTAGAGGGATGAGAGAGACTGATTGACATTACCACTACAGAGGTACAATACTAGGGATGTGCGTTCGGGTTTCGGAATTTCGGAATTTTCACGAAATTTCCCGATTCGTGTTTTCGGATGCGGCCGAATTTCCAAAAAATTTTTGAGCCGAAAATGGCAGATCCGAAAAGTTTTCCGAGCCGAAACGAAATATTTTCGGAATTTTCGAATGGACTTGAAATGTGTCAAATCGAAATTTATTGCTTTGAAATGAGGAGAACAGACTTTCCGAAAAAACGAAAATTTCCGAACTTACGAAAAGTCGATACAAAAAACGAGCTAAGTGACACGAAAATACGAAAAATGGTCGAAATTCCGAAAACATGTACAATTCCGAAAAACGAAAATTTCCGAAATCACGAAAAGTCGATACAAAAAACGAACTAAGTGACACAAAAATATGAAAAATGGTAGATATTCCGAAAAAAAAGTACACGAAAAACTAATCGAGCCGAACCGAATCGAAACAGAAATCGGTCGAAACGAGCCGAATCGAAAAGTTTAAAAATCCGAAAAATCAAACCGAATCGAACCGAAAAAAAAATCGGTGCACAAGCCTGTACAATGCACCAAATTACAAATCATTCCGTCTATATTAGCTACATTGTGTCTTGTATCTTGTTCACATTCTAGAGCTATTGTTGTGTTAATCGTGACTTTCTTAAACCCGTACTGTGTGTTTGCATGCATGACAATTATGAAACACTCAGAGACTCCTAGAATGAGGGAAATACAGTATGTGTAAATATGTCTGTATGTTATATAATATGTTCAACATTCTATATAGGACTAATATTTAACTACACTAAAGCGAAATCAGTATCTCCCTGTACTAAAAATAACTTAATGCTCTTATCCGTTCATTGTCATTGCCTGCAGGCCAAAGACTCAGTATATGAGGCTATATACACAAATGTGCCTTTTCATACTCACAATAAAAATCTCCCATAGGATTTTTTGCTGAGAAATGCATGAAATAAAGGAAAATCAATGGAATACTTCACTGCTGAAAGTATCTCCTCTAACCAGAGAGCAGTAGAGGATTACACTTCAACACATTTGAAGCTATTAAACATATCACTGAAAACATGTTGATAAAGATATACTGGAGGTACTTTCAATATCTGTTTTGATAAATGAAGTGCCTCTCACAGGGTTTTATTGCTTTATTCTATAGCTGTATTGATTTTCCTAAAGGTAAGTATCAGATGTTTATCGTACGTGCTTCAGTTTAGTCTTAGTAATTCTTACTCTGGAAATGTGTTTCGAAATAATCTTCTGTAACACTGGATGCGTACAACGAACTAATGTTTTATTACAACTTGAATCCAGCAATTCTCTTTCATTAATCATTTATGCTCACGTTTCATACCTTGCTTCTCTGTTTATACTTGAAATAATTAAAGATGAGTGTGTATGAACTCTCTTAATTTCTTCAAGTATCATCTATTGGTCTTTGGTGCCCGTGTGGATCAGAAATAGACACTCAAATCCAGATGTTCGGTAAAGATATCACATCTTCAAATGGAATGTGGTGTAAATAAGAACTACAGTACTATTCTTCTGGGTAAAATATGGGTGGGTGGAGGTGCAAATGTACTGCAGGAAGAGCATTGAGTGCCTTCAGTTTATTTATAATAATTGCACTTAACCCCTTCACTGCTGAGGCATTTCACCACTGTGTGCTGAGCTCATTTTTACCGCTTTCGCTCATCATGTTTAAACGCGATTTGAAGCCACATTTTAATAAATGACCCAGACATATTATATATCGTTCTTTCCGGCAGACTACGCAGATTCATAATATATAATTTTTATATGTATACGTCATGACCTGCCTGTATATTATAACAAAAAATACAATAAAAATTGAATTTTTAATCATCTGCAGTGTGTAAAGTGTTTTTTTTCACATTTTATCACATGAGCGTTTGCGGTTATGTTTTCTATGGGGTGCGCTTGTACAAAAAATTTGAAATGGGGACTTGTTACTTTTTTTGGGGGGAATTACGTGATTTTTAGCAAACGCACCCCATAGAAAAAAATCATTAGTGCAGCATCATTGTTCACATTATAATTGAAATGTGAACAATATTGCTGCATTAATAAAAACAACACACAAAAAAAACCCATTTTTTTTTATTTATTTATTTTTTTAAATTTATTTATTATTTTAATTTTTTTTTTTTTTTTTTTTTTTTTTTATTATTTTGTTTTACTTTTTACCTAGTCATGTTGGGTATCATTCGAAAGGCCATGCTCAGGCCTTTCAAATGACACCCTCCATGACCCCCTAGCTGCCACGGTTCTGGAGATATCGGGGTTCACAAGAACCCCCTATCTCCACCAGGGGATTTCCTTGGGAAATCCCCGGCAGCTAGGGGTTCCCCGGCTATCTGACATCATCACGCTATGCGTGATGATGTCAGACAGCGAGGGGAGTCCCGGGGGCGGAGCCGCCATCCAAGATGGCGGCCCCCACTGGAGATAGGCTGCACTTCGGCGCCGCAAGGCGCTGAAGTGCAACCCAGCACTTGAGGGGTTAAAGCCAGGCATCGCTTAAAAGGGGAGACTCTCCCCTTTTAAGCGGTGCCTGGCTTTTACCGCTGCTCCTTCCCGATCGGGAGGGAGAGGGATCCGAACGGATCCCCCCCCTCCCTTCCAGGCTATCTCCCGGCATTGCCGGGGGGTCGCCTGGAAATGACGTCATCGCGCATGGCGCGATGACGTCATTTACGCCGGGAGGAGCTTGACTTCAGCGTCTGAGGACGCTGAAGTCAGAACGCCGTGGGACCCCGGACAGAGAGGTGAGTATCTCCGCCGGGGGTCCCGCACAGCTGATGACGTGTGGGGCACGTCCTCAGCATGCAACGTGCATCAATGAGGACGTGTCCCACACGTCTTCAGCAGTGAAAGGGTTAAGAGCCCAGATATGCACTTAAAATGTAAAATCTCCTGTAAAGTAAAAGCTCAAAGTATGTATTCAGTAGTAACACAGACAGTGTAATCCAGATTTCCTTACTTTAATAAAATTGTATAAATATGAATTCATAGCAAAGTAACATACATACTTCTTGTTAGGTGAAGAAATATTTAAAGGGATAGTCTATGTAAAAATTAACCCCCCCTTCTCCCCTTTTTATAGTTTCTCAGATGATGCTGATAGCATATTATCTTTTTTTAAATTCACTATAATTTCATTATTTTTTTCAGGTTTTTTTTTGAGCCAGTAAGTACCGGCACCTCTAGGCATTTTTATATATATATATATGTTTCCCCCGGTATTCCAATGTGTGTGGCGGCACGTGGCCTCTGTTTGTCAGGTTGGGGGTGAGACAGCTGAGACAGAACAGCACTCCCTCCCTCCCTGTGTGACTGGCAGGGGGGCGCTGGGACGGCTGCCTCCCTCCATCCCAGGCAGCCTCTGCATCCCTGGTGGTCCAGGTGGTTTTGAGCCGTGCTGCAACTGTGATCTGTCCTTAGCAAACAGAACGTAGAGCAGGTCCCACACTTACTGAGCAGTCACGAGTGCTGCCGACGATCGCTGATGACCTGTCAGTGTCATCTGACTGAAGGCGGTCACTGACTATGTCAGAGAAGGCCGGCGGTCAGGTGACAGGTCAGAGTCATCAGCGATCGCCGGCGGCACTCGTGTACAGTCAGTGTGGGACGAAGCACAGATCGCAGTTGCAGTACCCCACAACCACCCGGACCACCAGAGATGCAGATTCTGATCCGCTCACACACACCACACATTAGTGGGAGTTTTATTGCTGTGGATTCTGTGATACAGTAATCTGCAGTGTGTATGAGGGTATCACAGAAGCCACAGCAATAACACTCACAGTAATGTGCGGTGTGTATGAGCATATTACAGAGCTCCACAGCAATAAAACTCACAGTAATGTGCGGTGTGTATGAGCGTATCACAGAATCCACAGCAATAAAACTCACAGTAATGTGCAGTGTGTATGAGGGTGAGTTTTATGCTGTGGATTCTGTGATACGCGCATACACACTGCAAATTACTGGGAGTTTTATTGCAATGGATTCTGGGATACTCTCATACACACCATACATTACTGTGAGTTTTATTGCTACATACCCCTGGGGTATAGGGGATATTTGGTTATGTATGTGAATGTATAGTTGTGTGTGTAAATGCATGTGTCTTTAAACAGGCTGCTTTGTGTAAAAGTCTGTGCCTGTGTCCTTGTCACAGTCCGGCGTTGCCCCCTTGAGCTGCACCCAAAAGGATGGTATTGCTCCTAGAATGGCCACATTATCTGCTGCCTGCATTCGACAAAGTAAGAATGACAGTGGGCATCTTGGCAGCATCGTGAGGTACGCCCCTGGGTGCACTTAATATGAAAGAGGTAAATTATGTTTGGACAGGCGAATAAATTAAATTCTACTTTCAGAAGTGTTCCGAACTTGTGAAATTACCTCTGTCCTTAAAGGGTTAATAAAGGAGTATTTATTAGGACACCAAAAATAGTCATAATAATCACAGTTGTTCCCTGGGCGTGAGAGTACCTCCACCTATTTTTCAAGGCAAAAAGAACCAATTTTTTTAAACTCTCCATTCGATGCTGCTCGCATGATACCATCCAATGATATGACATGATTACCCACAATGACCTAGCATGATTAATTCACAGCTCTCATTCATGCGCAAGGATTTGAACCAGGCTCTTCTTATCCAGCTATTTGCTTGCAATAATGTACAGATATGATAGCTGTGTAGGTAGAAGAATCCCCTCTGCTTTACTCAGCTGTCAGAGCCAATCGTGGGGGAATTCGGGTTGGGGTATTGGGAAGGGATGGTGGGGAGCATGCTCATCTCACCCTAACCACCTAAAAATGCTAAAGTGGTCAGGGTGAGTAGCATGTCCCTTTAACTATTGCTCCTTTACATATGACTATCCTTTTAGCAAGTGTGGTACTTGAATGAACCAAACTGAGGTTCCTCCAAAAAGGGAGTCAGAATATTTTTTTATACCAATCATATAAAGATGCATGCTGGTACATGAACTAGATAAAATCAATCTTCTTCAAAATCAATAACTAACAACTGAATAAAACTACAAAGCCTATCGTGGTTTAGCACCATATATAAGTAACATATTAAACCATAAATAAGTGGAAAATATTTCAAAGGCATCAATTTTTTTAAAATTAGTTCAGAGTATAACTAAACGACTTAAAAATATATACTGTATGTACAATATATGTAAAACCAAAAACAAAACCGTTTTCACTGCAATTTCTTTTTTAAAAAAAAACCTGCATTTTGCAGCAGACTTGTGACGATGTGAATCCATCTTCATTTGAGGATTTTATTGCCACCGATCATGATGAGAAGCCGAGTAGCAGCTGGATTATCATTGGTTGTTAACATTAAATGGCCAGTTAAAAATGTAACTGTGATTTCAAATATATCAATAAAGTTTCTTTTTAATATGGCACTTCTATAAAGTGCAAGAATTATGGAGCAGTAAAAGGCAGAACAATTTTAATTTGCTTCATAGAAAATTAATTTCCGTGCGTGGTCTGTTACATAATCATACTGGGGAATATTAGTGTTTAACTGAATCAGCGACCTTCCTATTAAATTTAATTAAAGCAGGTGAGGTATTTAATAGGGACCTGCAAAGCTTTGAGATTCGATTCGAAATCGAATCGCTGGTTGAATTCGATTCGAATTCGATTTTGAGGTGTGATTCGAAATTTTTTCGAATCTGTCTGATCGCACGCAGAGCGCCTTCCAGACGCGCAGCACATGGCTGCACGTGGCTGGGAAGGAACGGCACACTGCTAGGCGCCGCCCACCTCAAGGTCCCTTCACAGTGGAGGCTGCGGTGGACTGGAAGGCAGCTGCGGTTGGAGCTCCTGCAGTGAAGTCTGTCTGGACGTGGTCGGAGGAGAGAGAGAGCTGCAAGCAGGCTGAGTCTGACCCAATTGAGTGGTGGTTGGTGGTGAGTATTAGTATATTAATTTAAATAACTATCCCTGGCCTGAGATGTGTCACGTATTGTGCTTCTTTTGCAGGAAGCCAGAAGATGGCCGCCGGGGGGAGGGGGATCCAGGAGGGCCCTGCTGAATATTAATGTTTATTTTATTCCTAGCTCCGTGGGAGATAATTCTGGGGGTCTCACTCACTGCTGTCTGCTGCTCTGTGTGAGAGATAATAAATTATGGGGGTCGCTCACTGCTGTCTGCTGCTCTGTGTGGAAGATAATAAATTATGGGGGTCACTCACTGCTGGCTGCTGCTCTGTGTGGGAGATAATTCTGGGGGTCTCACTGCTGTCTGCTGCTCTGTGTGGGAGATAATTCTGAGGTCTCACTGCTGTCTGCTGCTCTGTGGGAGATAATTCTGGGGGTCTCACTGCTGTCTACTGCTCTGTGTGGAAGATGATAAATTATGGGGGTCACTCACTGCTGTCTGCTGCTCTGTGTGGGAGATAATTAATTATGGGGGTCACTCACTGCTGTCTGCTGCTCTGTGGGAGATAATTATGGGGGTCACTCACTGCTGTCTGTTGCTCTGTGGGAGATAATTATGGGGTCACTCACTGCTGTCTGCTGCTCTGTGGGAGATAATTATGGGGGTCACTCACTGCTGTCTGCTGCTCTGTGGGAGACAATTATGGGGTCACTCACTGCTGTCTGCTGCTCTGTGAGAGATAATTAATTAGGATTTATGATGTGAATGTACTTTGCTATAGGCTACTATATTAATTAAGCTCATCTGTTAGATTGCAGCTGTAACGTCAGCTAAACCTGTATGCACAATCAAAGCATACCTATCCAGGCTGTATCGTACACGAAATGCTTGAAAGCGGCATTTTTCAGAATTTTTCGATTCGATTCGATATTCGATTCGAGGTCGAACCTAACAGCCGATTCGATTCGAGATTCGATTCAAGTGAAAATTTATGATTAGCAGGTTCCTAGTATTTAACCCTTTTGCTACTGAGTCATTCAGCGGCGTAGCGTGGGTTGTCAGTGCCCGGGGCAAGGCAAGAATTGTGCGCCCCCAACCTGTGGAAATGGTAACACGCCCTGATTCCCTTCTACCAGCAGAGTATTGACCCCCTTACCCCACAAGCACATGTATTGCATTTTAGCAAAATACTGATATAATAAAAAATGAAACACACATACCCCCCATACTATGCCACTGCTACCAGTCACCCTGTCCCAGTATACCCTAGCATAGTTCCACTCTCACACTATCCCCAGTCACTTTCTCCCAGTACCCCAGTCACCATCTCCCAGTGCCCCCAGTCACTCTCTCCCTCTCTCCAAGTACCCCCAGTCACTCTCTCCCAGTACCCCAGTCACTCTCTCCCTCTCTCCAAGTATCCCCGTCACTCTCTCCCAGTACCCCACAGTCACTCCCTCCCAGTAACTCCAGTTACTTTCTCCCTCTCTCCAAGTACCCCCATTCACTCTCTCCAAGTACCCCAGACACTCTCTCCCAGTACCCAATCTCTCCAAGTACCCACAGTCACTCTCTCTCCAAGTACCCCAGTCACTCTCTACCAGTACCCCCAGACACTCTCACTCCCAGTACCCCCACTTTCTCCCAGTACCCCGGTCACTCTCTCCCAGTACCCCCAGACACTCTCACTCCCAGTACCCCCACTTTCCCCCAGTACCCCAGTCACTCTCTCCCAGTACCCCAGTCACTCTCTCCAAGTACCCCAGTCACTATCTCCCTTAATTACTCCCTCTCTCTCTCCCAGTACCCCAGTCACTCTCTCCCAGTACTCCCAGACACTCTCTCTCACAGTACCCCCTTTCTCCCAATACCCCCACTCTCTCCCAGTACCCCAGTCACTCTCTCTCATTACCCCCACTTTCTCCCAGTTCCCCCATCACTCTCTCAAAGTACCACCAGTCACTCTTTCTCTCCCAGTACTCCAGTCACTCTCTCTCCAAGTACCTCAGTCACTCTTTCCCAGTATCCCCCAGTCACTCTCTCTCAGTACCCAGTCACGTTCTCCCTCTCTCTCCAAGTACCCCAGACACTCTCTCTCACAGTACCCCGATTTCTCCCAGTACCCCAGTCACTCTCTCCCAGTACCCTGTAACTCTCTCTCTCCCAGTACTCCAGTCACTCTCTCTCCAAGTACCTCAGTCACTCTTTCCCAGTACCCCCTAGACACTCTCCCAGTACCCCCACTTTCTCCCAGTACCCCAGTCACTCTCTCCCAGTACCCCCAGACATTCTCTCTCCCAGTACCCCACTTTCTCCCAGTACCCCAGTCACTCTCTCCTTGCTAACTGTATGAGAAATGTGAAGGTGAATAATGGCAGCAACACTGTTCACTTTATACATGTAAATGAGACATTGCCGTTGCATTAGAACAAAAAACAAAACCACAATTTTTTATATTTTTTTATGATTTATTTTGTTTTTTCAGTTTTACTTGGTCATGTTTAGTGATGAGCCAAACACCCCCGTGTTCGGTTCGCATTCGAACTCAAACAATTTCAAAAGTTCGAGTTCGAACTCGAACACGAACCGAACTCAATGCAAGTCAATGGGACTCGAAAGTTTGATTTTTAGAGTGCCCTCCAAGAGGGCATATACAGTGGCAAGAAAAAGTATGTGAACCCTTTGGGATTACGTGGAGTTTTGCATGAATTGGTCATAAAATGTGCTCTGATCTTCATCTAAGTCACAACAATTTGAAAAACACAGTCTGCTTAAAATAATACAACACAAACATTATATGTTTTCATGTGTTTATTGAACAGAACATGTAAGCATTCAAAGTGTAGGTTGGAAAAATTATGTGAACCCCTAGCCTAATGACCTCTCAAGAGCTAATTGGAGCCAGGAGTGAGCCAACCTTGAGTCCAATCAGTGTGATATTATTGGATGTGTTGCTGAAAGCTGTCCTTCCCTTTAAAATCACACACCAGTTTTGGGTTTACTGGTTTCAAGAAGCACTGCCTGATGTGAACCATGCCTCGCAGAAAAGAGCTCTCAGAAGACCTACGATCAAGAATTGTTGACTTGCATGAAGCTGGAAAGGGTTACAAAAGTATCTCCAAAAGCCTTGATGTTCATGTGTCCACGGTAAGACAGACTGTCTACAAATGGAGAAAGTTCAGCACTGTTGCTACTGTCCCTAGGTGTGGTCGTCCTGTAAAGATGACTGCAAGAGCACAGCGCAGAATGCTTAATGAGGTAAAGAAGAATCCTAGAGTGTCAGCTAAAGACTTACAGAAATCTCTGGCACATGCTAACATTTTTGTTGACACATCTACAATAAGGAAAACATTAAACAAGAATGGAGTACATGGGAGGACACCACTGAGGAAGCCATTGCTGTCCAAAAAGAATATTGCAGCACATTTGACGTTTGCAAAAGAGCACCTGGATGTTCCACAGCACTACTGGCAAAATATTCTGTGGACAGATGAAACCAAAATTGAGTTGTTTGGAAAAAACACACAACACTACGTGTGGAGAAAAAAAGGCACAGCACACCAACATCAAAACCTCATCCCCACTGTAAAACATGGCGGAGGGAGCATCATGGTTTGGGGCTGTTTTGCTGCCTCAGGGCCTGGACGAATTGTTGTCATTGATGGAAAAATGAATTCCAGAGTTTATCAATACATTTTGCAGGAAAACGTAAGACCATCTGTCCGCCAACTGAAGCTCCGCAGAGGATGGGTGATGCAACAAGACAATGACCCAAAGCATACAAGTAATTCAACAAAAGAATGGCTTCAACAAAACAAAATACACCTTCTGGAGTGGCCCAGTCAGAGTCCTGACCTCAACCCGATTGAAATGCTGTGGCATGACCTTAAGAGAGCGATTCACACCAGACATCCAAGAATATTGCTACACTGAAACAGTTTTGTGAAGAGGAGTGGTCCAAAATTACTCCAGATCGTTGTGCAGGTCTGATCTGCAACTACAGGAAACGTTTGGTTGAGGTTATTGCTGCCAAAGGAGGGTCAACCAGTTATTAAGTCCAAAGGTTCACATACTTTTTCCACCCTGCACTGTGAATGTTTACATGTTCTGTTCAATAAAAACATGAAAACATATAATGTTTGTGTTGTATTATTTTAAGCAGACTGTGTTTTTCAAATTGTTGTGACTTAGATGAAGATCAGAGCACATTTTATGACCAATTCATGCAAAACTCCACGTAATCCCAAAGGGTTCACATACTTTTTCTTGCAACTGTATGCAAGATATTTGCCATAAAAGGTGTATGGGGTCCGGGTAGAGCCTTGGGGACAGGAAACAAGGACAAAAAGTTTAAAGAAAAAAAGTTTTTAAAGGAACAGTGAGTTTTCCATGAAATAAAGGTTAAAAATAAAAACAAAAAATTCCTTCAAATATCGTGACTAGGAGGTCCCCATAACCTGCCCGTGAAGTGGCGGATCTGTAGGATGCATAGAAACATTTAAAAACAAAAAAATGACATTTCAAATGACGGTAAATGGTTTTCCTTTAATATATTCATAAACAACTGCTTGGGGCGACAGCCTGTATGAAAAGAGGAGACATTTTAGGACACGCAGAACAAGATTAGTGATTTTTTGCCTAAATTATGGTGAAACTTATGCAGGCTTTGGATGAAAGTAACAATAGGTGCTTTAAAATTGGGCCTTTAGTGTCGACAACAGTGCCGTCACACCGTAACCCCTCTGTGGTATTGTAAAAGAGTGCAGGTTTGGATCATGTGGTCCAATATTAAAATGATATGAATCTGGTATAGGCATCAGTGGTAGTGCACCCATATATTGTGCCTTTGGAGGCAGCAAATGTCTTCACACCGTAACCCCTTTGTGGTATTGTGGAAGAGTGCAGTGGTGGAGGTTTTGGTAATGCAGAAGAGATCCCCGATCTATTCAGTTACGTCAGCATCAGGGGATTGATAGCTGCTGATCCAGGACTGATTCATTTTTATAAATGTCAGCCGGTCTACGGAGTCGGTGGACAGACGCACCCTTTCGTCTGTGACAAAACCTCCAGCGGCACTGAACGTCCTTTCAGAAAGCATGCTGGATGAAGGGCAACCTAGTAGCTCCATAGCATATTGGCTAAGTTCTGGCCAGTGATCCAATCTCAGCACCCAGTAAGCCAGTGGATCATCTGCTGTAAAGGTATCCAGGTCTGCCCTTGCCCCTAGGTAGTCCTGCACCATATGGTGAAGACGCTTGCAATGGGTGCCTACATTTGACGTCCCTGGGCGTCGTGGACTAAAACAATTTAAAAAGGCATCAGTCAAGCGGCCCTGGCCTTCACCGCTCTTCCTCTGATCATCCGCAGCCTCAGAAGCACCTGTGTCATCACTTGGTAACCTACCAGTGCCTGGAAAGGAGTTACACAAGTGTCGCTTTAGAGCGTACTCAAGTTGTTTCATCCGGTCCTCCCTCTGTGCGAACAGGATGAGCTCTGCAACTTTACCCTTGTATCGTGGATCAAGAAGGATTGCCAACCAGTAATGATCCCTCTCCTTGATAGCACGAATCCTGGGGTCCTTTAGCAGGCTTTGCAGGATAAGGGAGCCCATGCAGCATAGGTTGGAGGTGGCATTAGCTTCCAAGTCTTCCTGGTCAATGAGGATGACCCCATCGTGCAATTCGTCCTCCCAGCCACGTACTAGTCCTTGGGTTTCTGGGCACACAAAACCCTCCCTTGAGGAATCCCCACCTTCAATGCCCCACTACTTAAATATTCCTCCTCCTCCTCATCCTCCTCCTGTCTGATCTGAGGACCTGCAGGAATGCTGTCTGCGTAAAGACTGGGGCCTTGAGAGCTAGGAAAGCCTCCTCTTCCTCTCGCTACTCTGCCTCTAGTGCCACATCTATAATTCCCCGCAGAGTGCACTCCAGCAGGAACACTAAAGGAATTGTGTCACTGATGCATGCACTGTCCCTGCTCACCATCCTCGTTGCCTCCTCAAATGGTGACAGTACAGTGCATGCATCCTTGATCATCATCCACTGCGAGAGGGAGGAAAAAAAACAAGTTGACCTGAACCTGTCCTTGTGCCATACTCACACAGGTATTCATTGATGGCCCTCTGCTGCTTGTGCAGATGCTGCAGCATTGCTAATGTCGAGTTCCACCTGGTGGGCATGTCATAGATCAGACGGTTTGTGGGAAGGTGGAATTCTCTTTGAATTTCTGCAGGCGAACACTTGCTGGGAATGACTGTCTAAAGTGGCTGCAGACTTTACGTGCCTGGCTGAGAAGCTCTGCCAGCCCTGGGTACCTGGTTAGGAAATGCTGTACCACCAGATTTAGGACGTGTGCTAGGCATGGTACATGCGTCAACTTACCTTGGCGTAGGGCGGAGAGAAGGTTGCTGCCTTTATCACAGACGACCATTCCCAGCTGAAGCTGGCGTGGTGTTAACCATCTCTGCACCTGCCCCTGCAGAGCTGACAGAATTTCTGGCCCGGTGTGGCTCCTGTCCCCTAAACAAACCAGCTCAAGCACAGTATGGCATCCTTTTGCTTGAGCCATTGCGTAGCCCCTGCCACGCATCGGTTTAACTGCCACTTCGCCAGAGACAGAGAAGGAGGAGGAGGAGGAAGAGGTGGTGGAGCAGACAGACCGCATATAAGCAGCTTTCTGGAGGCGTGGTGGATGAACAAGCTCCAGCACAGAGCCCCGTCCTGGATCCCTCCCAGCTGCAAGCAGAGTTACCCAGTGTGCCGTAAAGGAAATGTAACGGACCTGTCCAAGCTTGCTGGACCACGTGTCTAAAGTCATGTGCACCTTGCTTCTGACTGCCTTTCCCAATGACTCCATAACATTGTCTTCCACATTCTGGTATAGTGCTGGAATGGCCTTCCGTGAAAAGAAATGGCGTTTTGGAACCTGCCACTGTGGTACAGCGCATTCAGCAAATTCACGGAAGGAAGCAGAGTCCACCGTCTGGAAAGGCAGCAGCTGTAATGCAAGTAATTTTGCTAAGCTGGCATTTAGACGCTGTGCTTGGGGATGGTTGGGACTATATTATTTTTACGCTGCAGCAGCTGGGGCAATGTAATCTGACTGCGTAAATCTTCAGCTGATGGGATGCTGTCACATTCTGAGGAAGGACCTCGTACACCCATTGCTGTAGCATCATCCCTGTCAGTGGAGGTTGTAGGCAATGACATGGCAGGACATATAGTGGGGGTAGAGACAGATGATGAGGAGGAGGACCTATGCAAAGTGTTGTGCCAACTGGATGCGTGGCAGGTGGTCATATGTCGCCTCAAGCACGTGGTACCCAAGCGTGGGATGTCTTTCCCACGCTTGATCCTCATCTGACATAGATTGCAAATAGCAACGGTACGGTCTGCTGCACATTTCTTAAAGAACTCCCAGACAGCAGACTTCCTGTACATGTGCTTTGAGACAACAGCGCTCTGCACCTGAGCAGCTGTGACTTCTGATGCCTTGTACTGGCTACGGTTGGTCATAGAGGACGTTCTGCCTTGTTTTTGTTGTGCCTCCTCCTCATCCTCACTTGACTCCTCTGTTCGATCAGGCACCCAGGTGGAGTCAGTGACCTCATCATCGTCATCACCCCCTATCTCCTCGTCACTGGAGCCAACCTGACAGTATGCTGCAGCTGCTGGGGGAACATGAGTGCCAGTTCTTTGTGTGTCACTGGCACCCCCTCCCTCTAGGCTGATTTTACTCCCTTCCTCAACCTCAGAGTTTGGATCAGAGCACTGGAGTTGCGGCGCATCCTCAAGCAGCATGTCACTGTCATTGTTGTCAAACAATTCAGCTGACTCCTCCGTGTGTGATAGCGAGGCTACGGCAGGAGTAGCTGGGAACATGGAGGCTGCATTAGATGCTTTGGCAGCTGAGGTGGACTGTAAAGCACTACAAGCCTGGCTGACAGAGGACTCGGAGGATGAGGATGGCCTGGTTAGCCAATCCACCAAATCCTCTGTATGTTGCTGCTGCATAAGATGGCCAGCACCATTTAGAAAGGACAAGCGTGCCCCTGCAGAGGATGCACCACGTCCACGATGACCTGGGGCACAGCCTTCCGACACAGAGGCTGCTTGCCCTCTTATCTGTGTCTGGGAGCGTCTGCCTGTCCTTTTTGGTCTTTCTGACATGGTGAGTGATATATAGATTAAAGATATACAGAACTCTGATTCAACTCTGGTATAAAGATTGGAGATATGCAGAACTCTGATTCAACTGTGTTATCTAGAGTAAAGATATTCAGAACTCTGCTATAAGTCAGCAATTTCACTGATATTTTCCCTGCAAGGCTGCCAATGTCCTCTACTCTCTCCCTGATTCATTTCCTCTCCTGCAGGCTGCAACACCCTGATAGCTTGTCATGCTTACTCATAATATGGGCTTTGGAGTCCAGTATGCGGTTCACAGTACAGGAGAATTATTCAAAGGGATGGTCGGAATCAGACAAGTGGTCGGTTCAGGCTGAGTACGTTCATAAGCGAGGGAGGAAAGCCAAATGTCGAAAGCCAGGAGGTCAATCAGATCGATATGAGGTACAAGGGAGTATTCAAAAGACGTGGTCAACAATGGAGGCAAAGATTCGTTATTAGTAAATCTGGAATCAGGGAGGTATAGCAGGAAGCTTAGGTTCACCAGGGAGTTGACGACTGAGCGCTCTCTCCTTGGCGTTTGGGGCTTTTATGAGGTATCGATGATGAGCTCTGCCTTTCCTGTTAGTGGGGCTCCTCACCTACCTCCCCTATTCGCTGGGTCTCCCCAGGTCCCGTCCAGAACTCGTGAACGCCACGCCCCGCAGGCGAGTCAGAAGGCGCCGCCCCCACAGACGCCACGGAGATCCAAGGACCTTCTCATGCGGCCACGATGGGAGACCACACCCACCGCCGCCCGCAAGTGATGCCGAACCACGCGGGAGGCCGACAGGGGAAAGATGGAGGCAGCGGGGGAGCCCAAATGCCGCACCGAGAGGACACCATGACCAGTGGTATGGGGATTCCCAATACCCGACCTCCCCCACCACGGGAGACGCTGGCAGTCGCCATTACACCACGGCCGCGCTATGGAGGTGAGGCATGACATAGCTGGAAAGACCCAGATTCAACTCTGAATAGATAAAGATACAGATTAAAGATACAGATGAACTCTGATTCAACTGTGGTATTCTATGGTATCTAGAATTAAAGATATACAGATTTTCCAGAACGCTATAAGTCAGTGATACACCCTGATAGCTGGCAAGACACAGATTCAAATTTCCAGAACTCAGCTATAAGTCAGTGATACTCCATGATAGCTGGCAAGACACAGATTCAAATTTCTCAGAACTCTGCTATAAGTTAGTGATACACCCTGATAGCTGGCAAGAAACAGATTCAAATTTCCAGAACTCTGATATAATTCAGTGATACACCCTGATAACTGGCAGTGGCAAGACACCGATTCAAATTTCCAGAACTCTGCTATAAGTCAATGATACACCCTGATAGCTGGCAAGACACAGATTCAAATTTCCAGAACTCTGCTATAAGTCAGTGATACACCCTGATAGCTGGCAAGACACAGATTCAAATTTTAAGAACTCTGATATAACTCAGTGATACACCCTGATAGCTGTCAGTGGCGAGACACAGATTCAAATATCCAGAACTCTGCTATAAGTCAGTGATATACCTGATAGCTGGCAAGACACAGATTCAAATTTCTAGAACTCTGATATAACTCAGTGATACACCCTGATAGCTGGCAGTGGCAAGACACAGATTCAAAATTCCAGAACTCTGATATAACTCAGTGATACACCCTGAGAGAACAATCTCCTCTCGTCTCTGATTCACTCCTGCAACAAACACATGCTGGGGGGCAGCAGGGAAGCCTATAGTATGCTGCGGGACTTAGGTCTGTGAGCCCATGATCTTAATCTTATGAGTACTTCATCCCTACTTGTCACGTCCTACAAATGGATGAAGTACTCATAAGATTTTACCTTTTATGTTGGGAGCTCCCAAAGAGAGTGTCAGTGTGTCACAAATCCCTGATCCCAAAACGTAGTTCACGTCACAACCTGAACTGTCGGTCTCCAGAGTAGCCTAAATAGCTAACTGTTAGATGAACACACAGATAGCACAAAGTCACAGCAAAAGCCAGAGTCACAGACCAGAGAGGGTACTCGTACAAGCCAAGGGTCGGTACACGGTGTAAATAATTCACAGAAGTAAGAACACAAGTGCAAACCACTACAAGGCACCTTGGCAAAGGGAATCCTGGCATTTAAACCATCAGGTGTTGCTCATTGGTCCGCGTCACAAAGTAGTGACCCTGGCCAGTGTACTGTGCCACTCGTCCGTGCCCAAGAGCTGGCAATAAAACCAGTACGAGCGTCCAGCGATAGAGATGCTACCAGCAGTCAGAGGAAGCCGGAGGGTTGAATATCCCCTAAAGTTACACAGTGTAGGACTCCTCTAAGAGGATACCTTGACATTAGTAATGCAACTACCACTTTAATGGCTATTATATTGATACAAAAAACCTATTTATCATAAATTGGGAATTAGTATATAGAGAACAGTTGACGTTTTTGGTTTTTCTATATGAATGCTTACAGATAGAAACATAGAAACATAGAAAAATGTTGGCAGATAAGAACCTTTCGGCCCATCTAGTCTGCCCAATTACATGGATACTTTACCTGGATTTATCTTTTGTTTAGGATAGCCTTATGCCTATCCCATGCCTGTTTAAATTCAATTACTGTTTTGGCCTCTACCACGTCAACTGGAAGGCTGTTCCATGTATCCCCCACCCTCTCAGATCACACAGAAGCTCAAAGCGTAGTGGAAGTTTGAGCATTGCCAATAGTTGACAATTTAAGATAGTGTGATACTGAAATTTCAGTCTCGAGAATGAGCTTGTTTAACCACTTGGCTGCTAATGATGCCCTTAGCGCATCCTGCCAAGTGCTCCTCCTGTGCTATGGATGCGCTGAGCGCGTCCTAGCACAAGCGGCAGCAATCGGCCGGGAATCCGGACGATTTCTGCCCCCCCCCCCATTGCGGGCTGACTCTCCCGGCACTCCAGGACCCGGGCAGGGACAATAGATGTCATCGCGCTGGCGCAATGACATCTATTTCAGGCGCCCCCCCCCCTCCGCGAGTGCGGAGGAGGCGCCTGAAATGGAGGGGAGGTCCTTCAGACCTCTCTCCCTACCGATCACCAGGGGTCAGCTGTGAAAGTCAGGCACCGTTTGGAAGGGCACAGCCTGCTCTTCCAAATGGTGGCTGGCTGTCATGAATTAAGCCTATGCCCGCACCTAAACCGTGGCAAACCCTTATTCACCTGTCTAGGTTTGTATGCAGGTTCGATTCCCCTATCTGGCTGTTAAGCTTCTGTTGTGATACCTACAGGTGTATACTACTTCACCTAAATGAAGCCTGCTTAAAAGAGGGATCCACCCTTCCATCAGGGCTTCAACATAACGTCCCTGGAAGTGCAGACAACCAGACCTGTCCCTGAAGCTCCCTACCGTGTTACCTGAATCCCTCCAGTGATACTCCCAGGTGGAACCCTGCTACCAAGGAGAATCTCCCCACCAAGGTACCCCGCTCTCAAGAACCCTCGTTCTTCGAGTGTACCCCACTTCCAAGAATCCTCGTTTGTCAAGCATACCCTGCTTTCAAGAATCCCTGTTGTCAAGCTGAATCCTGCATACAGTCTGTTGCCTGCCTGCCTGCTAGTGCTGCTATTATTTACTATTTGTTTTGTTTATTATTTAATAAACCTTCAATACCCAGCAACCTGTGTGACTCCTATGATCACTGCATCCTGGGCTCACTTCACCCACCGCCGCACTCCCGTACCTGACAGAATGTTGAAGCCTTCACACAGTGAGTCCGCGGTGATCCAAATCGTTATGGAGTACCTCAGAAAAGCCATTCAAGACATCCTGCAACATTTGGACTCCGTTTTTGCAAGTATGCAGCAGGGTTTAAATGACACCTCTACTAAGGTGTGCACTCCAGCTCCAAAGAAAGTGGGTAGAGGACCCCTAACATCCGAAGAAATTGCTAGGAGAAGGTCCCAGAAGCTCTGCTTCTACTGCGGGGAACCGTCCCATTCCATCTCGGAATGTTTAGTGCGGCCCCCCAAGCTGCCCCGCACTTTCCCTGGAGTTTCAAACGAAACCCTGCAATCCCCAGTGCTACCTGGTGCTACTCCCAAGTCTGCACCTGTTAAATCAAAAAGGACTTTTTCTATCAAGGCCAGAGAACCCTTTTCTACTCCGCCTGTGTTCCCAATGCCTAGTGAAGCACTGCCCACCAAGTTCAAGAAGGCAGTGCCTGTCAAGTCTGCTTCCACCAGACCAAAAAGGGAAATTGTTCCTACCAAGTCCTTGTCCAGAAAACCCACACCTGCTAAAACAAGAACTGTGTATAAAAAGTCTATGGAGGCCTACTCGGATAAGCTCCAAAGGTGCCAGCCAAATAGGATGGTGTCACTGGACACCTATCCTGAGGTCACAGACCTTGAAGACCCCTATCCTGCCGAAACCATGGAGTTCGAGTCCACCCTACCTCCAGAATATGAACCTGAAATTCCCATGGAGTTAGCTGCTGCCTCCCCTTCTCAGACACCCACCACTCTCAACCAGCTTTCCAGGTACCTTGGTGTCGCTGTCTACGCCCCAGCAACCGTCTTCAAGTCATCGGTGAAACCAGGACCCCGAAATCTGGAAGCCAACTCCTGTCTCCATGACCTAGAAGAATCACTGTTGCTGCAGAGTCCAGCTGCCTCCATACTAAGGAGGGCTCTTGGATTCAAAAAGGTTGAGACTCCCACTCCCCACAGCCGCAAATCCGGGCTGGTTTCTGGACAACCATGCCAAGCATATATCGGTACCACTGTCTCTACCCCTGAAGGCACCATTACTATGGAACCCTTGCCCCCTGGGTTCACGTATGGTTCCAATGGGACTGTGGTCAGATACGCAGACCTGCAGGTGTTTCAGAACCCCAAAAGCGCTTGGAGATCACTCCACAATAATGTTGTCACTGCCCTGCAACCCGCAGGTTCTCCAGCCGTTGCTGCCCTGCACCCTGCAGGATCTCAGAATATCACTGCCCTGCAACCCGCAGGATTCCAAGAGCCGTGCCGTACCGAGGTCCAGGTCCAGGTCCAAGAGCCGTGCTGTACCGAGGTCCAGGTCCAAGAGCCGTGCTGTACCGAGGTCCAGGTCCAAGAGCCGTGCTGTACCGAGGTCCAGGTCCAAGAGCCGTGCATTACCGAGGTCCAGGTCCAAGAGCCGTGCTGTACCGAGGTCCAGGTCCAAGAGCCGTGCTGTCCCGAGGTCCAGGTCCAAGAGCCGTGCTGTACCGAGGTCCAGGTCCAAGAGCCGTGCTGTACCGAGGTCCAGGTCCAGGAGCCGCGCTGTACCGAGGTCCAAGTCCAGGAGCCGTGCTGTACCGAGGTCCAGGTCCAGGAGCCGCGCTGTACCGAGGTCCAGGTCCAGGAGCCGCGCTGTACCGAGGTCCAGGTCCAGGAGCCGCGCTGTACCGAGGTCCAGATCCAGGAGCCGTGCTGTACCGAGGTCCAAGCCCAGACTGCTGCCACCAAAACAACATTTGTGGACACTGATACCGCTTCAGCTACCCTGCCAACTCCTGGTAAAGCCAGTCCGTCTAGTGAAGTCCTGGTACTTGTCTCTGCCATGGCAGCTCAGGTGAATACCCTTACCCACACCATACAGGACATGCAGCTGAACCACAAATACCTGCAGTCTCAGGTACAGGTTGCATTAGTCCGTGGACATTTCTCTACTCCCGATCTGGTTGCCACCAGCAACCCCATACATCAGGACGACTCCGAACCCACTGTGCTCGATAGCACCTCAGATATGGATCCCACGATACCCTACAGTGTCCAAGGTATCGTGATACGCCGAACAGACCTTGAAAACCCTGTGACCATCTTGACCACCCAAACCTCATCCTTGGAGGTGACGGGTCCTGGCCCCAACCGACGGCGGCGCAGGAAAAAATAGGTGGCCCCCTTGCTATATATATCTGATTGATCGCGCCCGGAAGGCGCTCCTTGGGTTGGGGTACTGTCATGAATTAAGCCTATGCCCGCACCTAAACCGTGGCAAACCCTTATTCACCTGTCTAGGTTTGTATGCAGGTTCGATTCCCCTATCTGGCTGTTAAGCTTCTGTTGTGATACCTACAGGTGTATACTACTTCACCTAAATGAAGCCTGCTTAAAAGAGGGATCCACCCTTCCATCAGGGCTTCAACATAACGTCCCTGGAAGTGCAGACAACCAGACCTGTCCCTGAAGCTCCCTACCGTGTTACCTGAATCCCTCCAGTGATACTCCCAAGTGGAACCCTGCTACCAAGGAGAATCTCCCCACCAAGGTACCCCGCTCTCAAGAACCCTCGTTCTTCGAGTGTACCCCACTTCCAAGAATCCTCGTTTGTCAAGCATACCCTGCTTTCAAGAATCCCTGTTGTCAAGCTGAATCCTGCATACAGTCTGTTGCCTGCCTGCTAGTGCTGCTATTATTTACTATTTGTTTTGTTTATTATTTAATAAACCTTCAATACCCAGCAACCTGTGTGACTCCTATGATCACTGCATCCTGGGCTCACTTCACCCACCGCCGCACTCCCGTACCTGACACTGGCTTTAACCCCTTGGGTGCCAGATCACGATTTGGCGCCAAAAAGCGCCGGATCGTGATCCTTTCCCAGAGCTGGTCGACATCATGGATGTCGGCCAAGCTTCCGGGAACTTCCCCTGATGACTGGTGTCATCGTGCATAGCGCGTTGAAGTCAGTCCTGGAGTTAACCCCTAGCTGCCACCAATGGTGGAGATAGTGGGTTACAATGAACCCCCTATCTCCTGATTCGTGGCAGCTAGGGGTTAGTGTTTGGCCAGAGCATGGCCTTTCCAACGATACCAAACATGACCATGTGAAATGTAATAAAAAAAACAAAAAGAAAGAAAGAAATATTTAAAAGAAAAAAAATGAAAAACAATAAACAAGTTTTTTTTTGTTTTGTTTTGTTAATGCAGCAATATTGTTCCCATTTCAATTATAATGTGAACAATGATGCTGCACTACCGATTTTTTGTATGGGGTGCGTTTGTTAAAAATCGCGTAATTTCCCCCCAAAAAAATGTAACGGGACCCCATTTCTAATTTTTTTAACAAGCGCAACCCATAGAAAATATAACCGCAAATGCTCGCATGTTAAAATGTGAAAAAAAACACTTTACACGTTGTAAATTATTGAAAATTCAAATTTTATTGCATTTTTGTTATAATATACAGACAGGACATGACGTATACATATAATAATGATATATTATGAATCTGACGAGTCTGTCGGAAAGAACGATGTATAATATGTCTGGGTCATATAATAAAATAAGGCTTCAAAACGCGGTTAAACATGATGAGCGAAACCGGTAAAAATGAGCTCAGCACACAGGCGTGAAATGCCTCAGCAGCGAAAGGGTTAAAGTGACCCCAGCTGGAGCAGATTTGAAAACCATTTTGGAGCCTATTCTGACTCCGCACATACAATTAATCAGAATGACTGCTATCCTCTTTGAGCTGAGATGCAAACCTCTCTTTTTGGCTCAACATTTGCAGCTCAATACTGTAAATGAATGCTTCATATACTTAGTGTAAGAAGCGCTAATTTGCGGCCACCTGGATAATGTGTGATTCCAAGATCACTTCTTATTCTCTATTCCACTTGGTGTTTTTTTTTTTTTTAAATACCAGCTTGTATAAAGCTAGGGTTTAGTTCTTCTGCATTTGCAAACTGAAAAATTAAATAAAACCATAAAAAAATCCACACTCACCTCTGATCCAATGGTGTAGAGGATGATTTGATGCACAGCTTCCTATTGCTGCTAGCAGAATGGAACTGGGAACAAATAGCTTCCAGCGCCCTTCTACTGGCCCTTGATATTGTGTACACGTGATCTCATGGAGGACTCCCTGGTCTCCACAGGAGTCCTATGGACTCCGGGAGACACTACCAACAACGTACTCTATGCAGTTGCAGTAGCTCTTACATTACAATTTATCCACAATGTGGTTTATAACCCCACCAAGCTCACTTTTGAATGTAGTTGAGAAGTAGTCATCTTTTGTCCAACTGTTTATTACTTTCAATTTGCACTTGTGTTATTGGATTTAGTTTTTTATAATTTGTGAGTGACAAAGGTGCTTAGACACCAATTAGAATTACTGAACTGAGGAATCAAACCATTAAAAAAATACTATCATCATATAGTCACATTAAACGTCAATGTGTAATTGAAATTAGTGAGTACTTAGTTTATGAAGAAAAGAAAACCAATAATAGCAGGAGTTATTTTTCATTCCTATTCCTTATTCAAATCTAACAATAAATTAGACGAGTAAATAACATTTAATTTAGTAACTTCTTAATGAATATACACTGCGTGAAAGAGTAATATATTTTAAAAAATATTGTATTTTAAAGAAGACACATTTTGTGAACAACCCTATAAAGTTGCAACCAGCCATCTGTTGGAGAAAGACAATGATTCTTGCATTTGAAGTCAATGTTGACAGCTGTGAATTATATAAGACAGATTCCTTGCAAACTAATTGACAATCACATTTTGGCCTCATCCAGTTCATACTGCGCAACTGATATTGTATATATTTAGAATTTTTAAAAAAATGCTGCAACATTCAGTTAATTTTATTTTGATGTCAACCTGTAGCAATCTGTAATTTTTATTAGCATTTATATTTGCTCTAGGATTATGAAGCAAAAACTTCATAATTAGTCACTTTTTCTTCCACATAACTTTAAAATATGCCAACTGAAATGATTGCTTGGCATGAATGTTAATGAATCCAAATCCAATTAAATATAGCAGCAAAATGTTGATACAGTGATCATAAATATTGTACTTACAACTCCACAGGATTATGGACTATATAATATTTACAATTTTGCCACGCATGGTGACAATAGCAAATAGCAAACCAGTAGTCCCTGGTGTAGTCTATACTGAATGCCACCAATGCTGAAAAATATATTTGATAGTCATTGTTACAATGTGAGTTACAATTATCGCTTTTTTTTTTCTTTGCCCAACGTTGCACAACATTCCAGAGTTTTGCCAAAGAAATGGTTTATGATGAAACTGACTTTGTCTCCATCGCTCAGGAATGCTGCTGAGTGTAGATTGAAAAAGAAACCACATTGAACTAAGAAACCCCAAATGAGTTTGAATTTGTCATTAACTCCTTCACAACCAAAATCAAGTTATCCCGATTTTGCATGTAATGCATTGAAAAGCACTCGTTAGCATATAAAAGCAAATTTTCACACATTTTTAATACAAGATTAGTGTGTCCCCTGTGAAGAAACAAAATCTTTTGTTTTATGTCCCTCCAATCACCCTGGTGAGACATAAAACAAGCTGCAAATAAAACACTAGTCCTCACTGTAACAAAAAGTTCAAATATATTACTGCTGCATTACAGCTGCCATGGAGAAGGCAGAATATAGGCAGAGCTCAGTGCTCACCCACTGCTGTACAGGGATATGATTAAGGTGGTTATACTGAGTGAAAATCCCTGTACAGTACAGATACAAAGTGTTACTGTATTTACATATTAGCTTGGTCTAATTGAGCTTGAGCACATTAGCTTGGTCTAATTGAGCTTGGGAAGCCTTCTAAGTGAAGTCTTCAAAGTGAGCACTTAGAGATCTTCTGGAGATACTCTGGAGGTAGTCTGAGGTTAGACAGGAGGTAGAAAACCTACAAAAAGGTAAGATTTGTTTGTTTAAATCCATTCTTTTATAATGGCAAGCTTGGTCCAGTGTAAGAGCTGTCATGCATTTGTTTTTAGATCCAATTTTTGGAGGTTTGGAGTGTGCCTGATATGTAGGCAGCTCTCTTTATTGCAGCAGGAAATTGCCTGTTTGAAGTCTGAGATTTGTAAATTATCTGTTACACAAACTCAGGCTATAGCTATGACTGTTACAAAGCCACAGCCACGCCTCCTAGGAGTGGCAGATGGACTACTGTAGGATCTGGTAGACTTAGAGTTGTGGATAGAAGGCATGTCCCACAGTCTGTGGCTCTTCTTAATTCTTTTGAGGCACTTTCAGAGTGTAGTGGTGAGACGGAAGTAGGCTCAGACACCATAGTTGAGGAACCACCATCCCTATGCCTAAGGTATGCAGGACTGCAACCAAGAACAATAAGGAAAAGGTGGGACATGATAGAAGGCAATTGTTGCTGGGTGATTCTATCATAAGAGGTGTTGAGCTGGAGAGTAGTGGTTTGGTGAGATGTCTTCCTGGGGCTACTGCTCATAGAGACAAGAGACGTATTCTCAATATTGTCAAACAAGCAAAGCAGCAAGGGGAAGTGGATGTTCTAGTCCATCTAGGGACAAATGACTTTGCTAGCAATGAGGTTTCTGAGATTAAGGAAGATTTTTGTGTTCTTGGAGGTGAAATACAGCAGATTGCGTCCACTGTGTCATTCTCTGAAGTTTTGCCTGTGCATAACATTCAGGATAGGCAAATGCGCAATAGGGAATTTAATTTGTGGCTTCGGGAATGGTGTCGAGAGCAAGGATTTGGCTTTGTGTCCCATGATAGCTTTAATTGGAGCAGAAAGGAACTGTATAAAAAAGATGGTTTGCATCTTACTCATAGGGGAACATATGTTCTCAGTGAGAAGTTCAAAGGTTTCGCAAAGAAATATTTAAACTAGGAGTGGGGGACAAAAGGGTAAAAAACAATCTGCCTGATTGTCCCCCAAAACTAAATCGGAGGGTGCAAGCAACATGCGGGGAAAAAAATGACAAGCTCAGAGTCGTGTCTATAAATGCTCGCAGTTTTCAATAAAATCAATGAACTGGAGGCAATGATGGCAGCTGAAAAAGTAGATTTTGTTGCAGTTACTGAGACATGGTTCAGTGAGAAAAATAACTGGGACATAACAATACCGGGGTACTCTTTATATAGAAAAGACAGAGAAGGTAGGAAAGGAGGAGGAGTGGCCCTGTATGTGAAAAACAACATAAAAACGAACCAAATAAAAGTGAGCGAGGTGAACATAGAGTCAGTTTGGGTTACGCTAACATTTGGCAATCATACAGTAGCTCGTGTAGGTGTGATCTATAGACCCCCTGGACAAGTAGAAGAGCTAGATAATCTGCTGCTTGAGGAAATAGCCAAAATGGCAATGAAGGGGGAAGTTATTATCATGGGGGACTTTAATCTTCCTGATGTGAACTGGAAAACCAAAACAGCTGGGTGCACCAGGAGTACAAATATTCTAAACTCCCTACTGGGATTATCTCTAACACAAGTAGTTGAGGAGCCGACCCGTAAAGAGGCCATATTGGATTTAATACTCACAAATGGAGGTTTGGTATCGGACGTTGTTGTAGGTGAAAATTTGGGATCTAGTGATCACCAGTCAGTATGGTTTAATATAAGAGCAGGGATGGAGCCGCACCACACAAAAACAAAAGTTTTAGACTTTAAAAAAAATGATTTTTCTAAAATGAGACTTTGTGTGAAGGAGTCATTATCAGACTGGAGGAGTTTAAAGGGAGTCCAGGAGAAATGGGATTATTTAAAGGAAGTATTATTGAAGGCCACAGGCAATTGCATTCGACTTGTTAGCAAAAACAAAAAAGGGAAGAAACCACTGTGGTACTTTGCAGAAGTGGCCAAAATAGTGAAGAACAAAAAGACAGCATTCAATAATTATAAAACAACTCAGAGTGAAGAAGATAGGCAAACCTATACGATTAGGCAGAAAGAGGCAAAGCAATTTATAAGAGCTTCCAAAGCACACGCAGAAGAGAAAATAGCTCAGTCAGTAAAAAAGGGGAACAAAACATTTTTTAGATACATAAACGAGAAAAGAAAAGTAAAACAAGGATTAGTTAGATTAAAAACAAAGGAAGGAAGGTATGTAGAAGAGGATAAAAGTCTCGCTGACTGCCTCAATGAATATTTTTGTTCAGTCTTTGCAGAAGAAAAGGAAGGAAAGGGACCTCAGTTAGGAGGAAACACTAACGAGACAATTACATATCAGTTTATAGAGGAGGAGGTTCTACAGCAGCTGTCTAAAGTAAAGACAAATAAGTCAATGGGGCCTGATGGGATCCACCCTAAATTATTAAAAGAGCTCAGTGATGTAATAGCAAAACCGTTAACAGATTTATTTAACCTATCCTTGCTAACGGGAGTCGTCCCAGAAGACTGGAAATTAGCAAATGTTGTGCCCATTCACAAGAAGGGTAGTAGGGAGGAATCTGGGAACTATAGGCCAGTTAGTTTTACGTCAGTAATGGGGAAATTAATGGAAACCATGTTAAAGGAAAGGATTGTTGAACATCTAAAAACACATAGATTACAGGATCAGAAACAACATGGGTTTACCTCAGGGAGATCATGCCAAACTAATCTTATTGATTTTTTTGATTGGGTAACAAAAATAATAGACACAGGTGGTGCAGTAGACATTGCTTATTTAGATTTCAGTAAGGCTTTTGATACTGTTCCGCATAGAAGGCTTATCAATAAATTGCAATCTTTGAGCTTGGATTCCAATATTGTTGAATGGATTAGGCAGTGGCTGAGTGACAGGCAACAGAGGGTTGTGGTAAATGGAGTTTATTCGGCGCAAGGTCTTGTTACCAGTGGGGTACCTCAGGGGTCAGTACTTGGACCCATTCTATTTAATATTTTTATTAGTGATATTGCAGAAGGTATTAATGGAAAAGTATGTCTTTTTGCTGATGACACAAAGATTTGCAACAGGGTTGACGTTCCTGGAGGGATCAGCCAAATGACAAATGATTTAGGTAAACTAAAAAAATGGTCGGAGCTGTGGCAATTGAGTTTTAACGTGGATAAGTGCAAGTTAATGCACCTGGGACGTAAAAACCCAAGGCTGAATATAGAATATTTGATACAGTCCTAACCTCAACATCTGAGGAAAGGGATTTAGGGGTTATTATTTCAGAGGATCTAAAGGTAAATAGTCAATGTAATAGAGCAGCAGGAAATGCTAGCAGAATGCTTGGTTGTGTAGGGAGAGGTATTAGCAGTAGGAAAAGGGAAGTGCTCATGCCACTGTACAGAGCACTGGTGAGACCTCACTTGGAGTACTGTGTGTAGTACTGGAGACCGTATCTCCAGAAGGATATAGACATCTTAGAGAGAGTTCAGAGAAGGGCTACTAAAATGGTGTACGGCTTGAAGGAGAAAAGTTACCAGGAAAGGCTTAATGATCTTAACATGTACAGCTTGGAAAAAAGACGAGACAGAGGAGATATGATCGAAACATTTAAATACGTAAAGGGAATCCACAAGGTAGAGGAAGGGAGTATATTTAAAAGGAAACAAAGTAGCAAAACAAGAGGACATAGTCTTAGATTAGAGGGGCAAAGGTTTAAAAGTAACATCAGAAAGCATTATTTTACTGAGAGGGTGGTGGATACATGGAACAGTCTTCCAGTTGAAGTGGTAGAGGCCAAAACAGTAATTGAATTTAAGCAGGCATGGGATAGGCATAAGGCTATCCTAAACAAAAGATAAATCCAGGTAAAGTATCCATGTAATTGGGCAGACTAGATGGGCCGAAAGGTTCTTATCTGCCGACATTTTTCTATGTTTCTATGTTTCTATGTTTCTATATACAGGCATTAAGTCACATACAGATATCATTTTTATATCCTAGTGGTATTTTATGTAAGCTGCATTGCTAACAACCTCATTATGATCAGTACAGATCCCAATAAGCCGGAGTTCTGAACATTTTTATTATTTTTATTTATCACAGTTAATGTATCTAACAGAAAGGTTTTTCTGCCTGTATGATAATAATGCAGACCCTGTTTGAAATTGTGTAAGATATGGGACGCCATCTAGAGCTCAGAATCTTACACTTCAACAATATTTCTATAAAGGATAAACAAATACATGAAAAATAAACAATGAGCAAATTTACATAATTTTTTATTTTTTAACTATCTTAAAATAACAATTTTGACACAAAACATCTATTTCACCCTATATTTAATTGGTATCTTCACATCCCATGTTTCAAATAAATGTTATGATAAAAAAATTCAACACAAATCACTTTGTAGTGAAGGGGTTAAAGTCCTTGGCTGACGATATATGTGCCAACTATTAACCAACCAGTAACTGGCTCAACTAACCAACCAAGAACCAAGAAGTGCCTGAGCAAAGTGATCCGTACGAAGGTTAAAGTCCCCTATTGTCTTTTCACATGTTGCCACTACCAGCCTTTATAGCTGCAGGATCCATGATGGACAGATCATAATGTCCTAGTAAACATACAGAAAGAGCACCCCTTATCTGTAATTCCGTAATCCGGAAGAGCTGGAAACTGGAATTTTCAGAGCCGTTCCTATTGCAGTATTTCCAGACTAGGGGCACTCCGGATAGGTTGTGTCCTTCAGCTCTCAAACTGGGCAGCAGACCACGGCACTTGCTTGGAGTCCCTAGGCAGCCACAACATATGACATGCTGCTCGCAGTCACTCTTATTCAGAGAGGCAAATCCACAGATTAGGAAAAGAAAAAGATGATCGAGTCAGCGCTTCCTTCAGCCAGTGTCTCCTTTCTTTCTGCATGTATTAGTGGATACCTTTAAAATAAACAGAACGCTACCATAGCATAGTAATCTTGTACATAGCAAGAAATATATGTATCACGGCAGAAGAAAGTTTACATTCACATTTCTGTGTGTCTCAATCAAACACTAGATGCTCCAGACAGCCGGCGACATTAAATAGGAACGCCGGATTTCCCACAGATTGCGCAGCCTTATCGCTCCAGTGAATGCTGGACACCGAGTGTGTTTTTTAAAAGCAGATTTATTTAAAATAAATTAAAATAAGGTTACAGGCATGGCACCCAAACGCATTTCGTGAGTCCACAGATTAACCCCATACACTACTCGCAGTGCTGGTGACTGCTGCAGGATGACGAGTGCAGGTCTCTCTGGGGGGGTTGTGAAGCTCAATAAGCTGTAATCGCAAAGCAGACTCCTAGCTGGTATGGCACAGGGTGGGGTATTATCTCACCTGTAGGGTGAGTACATTGGTTTTCCTTATAAATATGAAAATTCTTCACTGGTGCATTATTGTGGGCAGATCTCAATGTCTTTGCTTAATTTGCTGCATACACCAGGGCCATCTTGGAAAGGGTAAACGCTGACACCATCTTGATAAGGGAGGTCACAAGCGCCATCTTGGAAAGACGCTGTAAGGGTGCTCGTAGTTGTATAATACTGATTCTTGGTGCCATATTGGGGAAGGCTTTGGGTGAAGATAGAGGCTGTCTGAGATATGGAGACACTGTTTTGGAGAGTCCCCATCATGGAGGTACTGGGCTGCAGGGTTCATACACAGTAAAAAAAATATGACCCAAAGGACACTAATGAGTCAAGAAGCTCAGGCATATGTGCAACCAGACGAATTAATACAATATCTCATTAATTGATGAGATATCACAAAACTACAAATTAACTTGGCCCAGCATTGGTGCCATATTGGGGAAGGCTTTGGGTGAAGATAGAGGCTGTCTGAGATATGGAGACACTGTTTTGGAGAGTCCCCATCATGGAGGTACTGGGCTGCAGGGTTCATACACAGTTAAAAAAATATGACCCAAAGGACACAAATGAGTCAAGAAGCTCAGGCATATGTGCAACCAGACGAATTAATACAATATCTCATTAATTGATGAGATATCACAAAACTACAAATTAACTTGGCCCAGCATTAGGGGCTGTTATTGTACCTACCCATGGGTTAAGGGCAATTATGTGAGTTTTGTGATCAAACCTCCATGGTGATATTGGGGAAGATTCACTACATATTGAATTGCACAGTAAGAAGATATACTGTATACTGAAAATCTCTGACTTCCTCGCTACAGAATAGAGCTACACTGCAGAAAATACAAGAACACCATAGAGGGGCAGTAAATGTTTAACATGGATGGACTTGCCCATGAGGAGTATACACTAGTTTAAACCACACAGAAATTAGCAGTTTTTGATAAATCCACAATAGCTCCAGATTTTACTATTTGTGTAGACTTTGGGACAGTTCAGATATTTATATGCCTTTCTTTCGTGGGAACTCGCACCATGATTATGGATACACCATGACTGGGAATATATATAGTGCATGTAGGACTTTAGAGACTTATTGACTGCTGAAGTGCTGTTTCAGAGGGCTACAGAGAGACTAAGAACTTCCCACAGCTATTTTGTCAGACATCCATAGGCCTCTGTGTCAACATACATCACTATTAGGGTGTGTGTGTGCTTATTAAATAGGGGCTTATTAAAGGGAGAACTAGACGCACTATGATCACCCTTGCTATTTCTGGTAGTCAGAGTCCCCCCCAGCCCCATTAGCCTTTGTCAGTTGTATAAAGCAGGGGGTTTCCTCAACCCACACAGTTGTCATTCAGTGGCAGGGGTTTGAATACCTCACCTGCTGGGTGCATTAGGTATCACAGATTTCAGCAGGCAGGAGCGAGTCCTTGCGGAGACTGCTGCTTTAATGGTAGCATGTGAGCAGTGCATGCACTATTAAAGTAGTGTAGCGCTGTTTAAAGATTGTGTTTGCTGCATTTACTTATTATGGCCACCAAAGGGAGACAGAGGCAATATGGACTATGCTGGACACAAACGGAACTACAATTTCCATCATGCTTTGCGTGAGTACAGGAAGTGGGTGGGAGGAAGAGGAAGGAGATCAGCACCCTCGTGCGGAGGAGAGGCAGAGTGAGCTGAGCGCCGAAAGGTGGAGGACACACTTGAGACTGACAGGGATCGTGAACAGGCCGGAGTGCAGGCGCTGCCTCGCTGGTGCTGGCGATCGGGACAGTGACCTTGCAGAGACTTGCCTACGCACCGCTGAGAGGTTGGAGTAGCTATCTAGTTCCGGCTGGACCCCGAGTTAGGAGACCGCGATGATCCATTGGAAGTGCAGGCGGTAGACCGTTGTTCGCAGTTTGGAGATCAGACAAGCAAGGAGCGGATCCGGTGGCACAGAGTCCCAGTGCATAAACGGAGAGACATCCTTGGTCGGGCGCTGAACAGATTGTCTATCGGATGGGTGAGAGGCCTCCCAGGCCGCAGTTTCCAAATCTAAGAACCGCACGCTGCATTATTGTTTAAATCTACAGGGCCCCAACGTGACTAGTCGAAGATTTGTTTGTTTCATTCACTGGCCAGTTGAATACAGTACCCGGGTACCTGAGACAATACATTTACACCTTTTTGAGACATTGCATTCACGGGACTTACACTCCAGAACTAAAGGGGTTAAACTTTTCTTTTGCCGCCGCGTGTTTTTCCCGCATTACGAAATCCTGTCGTTAAAATATCGTATCCACATTATATATGCTTCTTTATTGGGATCAGTAAAGAATATAATCTATAAAAATCCACAACAGTGCTGGTGTATATTTATTCCCCAACGCAGTGAGACTAACCCGAGGTTAATTCAGCGGCTCCTCCGGGAGTGAGCGCTACAGTAGCATGCCTTAATGTAGCATGCATTAAAGGAGCATGCCTTAATGTAGCATGCCTTAAAGGAGCATGCCTTAAAGGAGCATGTGAGTAGCCCTTATGTTGTTTGCACATAAAGAGCTCTAGGGAGTTGGGACTTAGGCATTCTGGAAGCTCTGCAGCGGAAGATGGAGGAGGAGCCTAATGCTACTGGGCAAAAGGTGAGTTTCAAAATTAACTGAAAAAGATATAAAAAAAATAATTGTGTACGTAGATCAGTGTTTCCCAAACTTGTCCTCAGGACCCTCTGCCTTGCCAGGTTTGTCAGATATCTGAAGCACAGCACAGGTGATATTATTATTATTATTATTATTGTCATCATTTATATAGCGCCAACAGTTTCCGCAGCGCTTAACAATAACCAAAGGGAACTAAATACAAATAAACGGACATAAAATGGAAACAAGAGGTGTAGAGGGCCCTGCTCATAGGAGCTTACAGTCTAGAGGGATTGGGGTTGAGGAAGACAAGAGGAATTTCACTAGATAGCAGGATCATTACTGCCAGTGGTTTGGGAATGGTGGGGCCATAAGAGCGGCTTCAATCAAATGTGAGTAGGTGAGCAGAGGGATGAGTTGCATCAGTGATGTGGTACGCTAATCAGAAGAGGTGGGTTTTGAGGGATTTCTTGAAGGCCTGAAGATCAGGGGAGAGTTTGATACGATTTGTTGCTCAGTGATTGCAGGATTCAGTCTGCTTTTCCCCAAAGTGATCTGCAAAATCTGGCCTGGTTGAGGGTCCCGAGGACAGGTTTGGGAAACACTGACGTAGATGATATCAGGAACATCTGAACAGTTATTGAAGGGAAAAAAAGGTGGGTTAATGGTTATATAATGCATCCATTTAAAGGTCTGTACATTTCTTAGCCATTTAGTTAGCAAACATACAGCTTAGTAGCCTACTGACTGAAATCAGAGAAATCAGAGAACTAAGAGTTATTCTGATGAGAGCGGAAAAATAGAGTTGCTCTTTAGAATTTGATTTACAATCAATAAATGAGGCTCTCGAGATCGTATGCCATACCTTATCACTTATTGTTTGCACAACAAACACAAACAGAATATATATGCAATCTACAAGTCGTTACTGAATAAAAAGTTTTTACTATGTTTTGATGTTGGAATTATGCAGGTAGATTTAAATGTTAAAATGGCAGCTACCGGGAGGACACAAATTGTAGTGCATAAACTTAAACTCCAAGGTGGCATGAACATGCCAGACATAAGGTCTTAAACATTGCTGCCCTTTATCGCTTCGTCACTGACCTCTAAATTTACTGAAATCACTTTGGATCGGACCATGGCTTATCCGTTCTCTCTGCCAGTCTTCCTCCACCTACATCCCTCCTCGATCCCTCCACTCATCTTACCCGCTCCTCTAAATGGGTCGAGTGGTCTGGCTTTAGGCTCATAAGCTATTGGGCCGGTCCTGGAGGACATCGATTTTCCAACCAATGCTGCACAACCTGGCCTTCCAAAATGGTACTCCGGCCATGTTATTTAGCCTTGGCGGGGTAGGGTTTGACTCAAATCCGTCACTTCTTAAATGTACACTATATTGCCAAAAGTATTTGCTCAACTGTCTTGACTCGCATATGAACTTAAGTGACATCCCATTCCTAATCCATAGGGTTCAATATGACGTCGGTCCACCCTTTGCAGCTATAACAGCTTCAGCTCTTCTGGGAAGGCTGTCCACAAGGTTTAGGAGTGTGTTTATGGGAATTTTTGACCATTCTTCCAGAAGCGCACTTGGGAGGTCACACACTAATGTTGGACGAGAAGGCCTGGCTCGCAGTCTCCGCTCTAATTCATCCCAAAGGTGTTCTATCGGGTTGAGGTCAGGACTCTGTGCAGGCCAGTCAAGTTCATCCACACCAGACTCTGTCATCCATGTCTTTATGGACCTTGCTTTGTGCACTGGTGCACAGTCATGTTGGAAGAGGAAGGGGCCAGCTCCAAACTGTTCCCACAAAGTTGGGAGCATAGAATTGTCCAAAATGCCTTGGTATGCTTAAGCATTCAGAGTTCATTTCACTGGAATTAAGGGGCCAAGCCCAGCTCCTGAAAAACAACCCCACAACAGAATCCCCCATCCACCAAACTTTACACTTGGCACAATGCAGTCAGACAAGTACCGTTCTCCTGGCAACAGCCAAACCCAGACTCGTCCATCAGATTGCCAGATGGAGAGGTGCATTTCGTCACTCCAGAGAACGCGTCTCCACTGCTCTAGAGTCCAGTGCCGGGATGCTTTACACCACAGCATCTGACGCTTTGCATTGCACGTGGTGATGCATGGCTGCTCGGCCATGGAAACCCATTCCATGAAGCTCTCTGCGCACTGTTCTTGGGCTAATCTGAAGGCCACATGAAGTTTGGAGGTCTGTAGCGGTTGACTCTGCAGAAAGTTGGCAACCTCTTCGCACTATGCACCTCAGCATCAGCTGACCCCGCTCTGTCAGTTTTCATGGCCTACCACTTCGTGGCTGAGTTGCTGTCGTTCCCAAACACTTCCACGTTCTTATAATAGAGCTGACAGTTGACTGTGGAATATTTAGGAGCGAGGAAATTTCACGACTGGATTTGTTGCACAGGTGGCATCCTATCACCGTTCCACGCTGGAATTCACTGAGCTCCTGAGAGCGACCCATTGTTTCACAAATGTTTGTAAAAACAGTCTGCATGCCTAGGTGCTTGATTTTATATACCTGTGGCCATGGAAGTGATTGGAACACCTGATTCTGATTATTTGGATGGGTGAGTGAATACTTTTGGCAATGTAGTGTATCTTCTTTGAAAGACCGACCTTAGGGCAAGCTTTGTTCCTTAATAGCCCCTATGTACTTCCACCCAGTTTATTACATGCAGTTGACTGCATTCATGGAGACACACTTAAGCACTTTAACAACTTTGGACTTTAACAACCCCCTTGATAAACAGAGGCGTGTGTGCTTGACTGCAGCTAACGTTCGATTGCTTATTTGGCCTCAATATGATTGGTTGTCAACGACCACTAGTCAAGCCAGATGGTGTGTACACCTCACCAAACAATCGCTCTAAACCTTAATTGCGGCCACTAATGATTCACGGAAACAAATTCCCTCTGTACAATATGAAGAAATGTTTTTCAAATTATAGCACGGAGTATATCTTGCACCGGCTAGACTAGCCCTTACTTCCCCACATTGCTCTGACCAGTGTTTAAATTGTCTACATGCTCGTGCTGACCTTTTCGACTGCTTATTGTCATGTCCTTTAATTGCCTTATTCTGAAATGAGGTGCGGCAGTTTGGTTCTCATGTCCTGGTGCCTAATTGCAGGTACCTAATACCCCAGACTGGGCCTTATTGAATATCCTTTCCCAACAAGAAACTCAATCCCTCCCTGGGCCAAAAAAACTCTGCTTGGAATCTTTTTTTTGTGACTGCAAAAAAGCCATTCTGAAGACAATGCATCTCCCCTACCCCTTCTTTTTCCATATGTTACTCTCGTATGTAAGCAATTTTTCGAAAAAAATGACTGTGCGGAGATTGCTCTTGATAAGGTGTCATACCCCTATCCCTAGTGCGCCGGACCCCCCCGGAGTTCGCCGCTCAAGACGTTTACATAGAATCATTAATGTACAACCCATTGCCGGAACGAGCCCGTCTGCGGAGCCCTTCGCGCATGCGCGATCAGAATCTACACAAACCTCTGCCGCGGGTTCTACTACGCATGCGCGCCTGTCTCCGGGGACCCCTCCCTAGCGTCTGACGTCACAGACGCGCACTTAGGAGCGCCAAACTATAAAACCCGAGATACCATATGCGACAGTGTTCTAGTATCGTTAGGATTTCCCAAAAGCTATACTTGAGACCATCTCCATACTTAAAGACCCGGAATACCACTCGACTACCCTCCTGATTAACCCCTTCAACTGTACCGCGATTCCTGGACTATTAACGCTGACCTGGTTTGCCTCCTGACTTATGCATCCTTGATTAACCCCTTCAACTGTACCGCGATTCCTGGACTATTAACGCTGACCTGGTTTGCCTCCTGACTTATGCATCCTTGATTAACCCCTTCAACTGTACCGCGATTCCTGGACTATTAACGCTGACCTGGTTTGCCTCCTGACTTATGCATCCTTGATTAACCCCTTCAACTGTACCGCGATTCCTGGACTATTAACGCTGACCTGGTTTGCCTCCTGACTTATGCATCCTTGATTAACCCCTCAACTGTACCGCGATTCTGGACTATTAACGCTGACCTGGTTTGCCTCCTGACTTATGCATCCTTGATTAACCCCTTCAACTGTACCGCGACTCCTGGACTATTAATGCTGACTTGGCTTGCCTCCTGACTATGCATCCTTGATTAACCCCTTCAACTGTACTACGATTCCTGAACTATTAATAACATCGAACCAGCTGGATCCTGCTTCCTGTTTGCCGTGTAACAAGGCCGCGCTGCACTTGCTATTGGGATCTACGAACAGTAAGTTCAATCCTTTCCTTATCTAACATAAGGACTCTAAGGTTAAAACATTTTTTGACACATGGGGGTGTTCATGTTACATCTACCGGATACTGTATTTATACTCCTCTCCACCATAGAAAATACAGGCTGGTACTTGCGACATTCCCTTTCGGGTCCTCCGTTACTGCCGAGTACCCGAACCTCCTCGGTCCTTTCCCTTTTCTTGGGGAGTGACTATTGCTGATTGTGTTTCTTTTCATTGCTGTTGTATTTCTTTCCAGTCTACATGTGTCTGTCTACCTCGCTTGTAGAGGGTGGACCAGTGTATTTTTCTAATGTGAATTCGTATTATTGTACTGTTGACCTGAATCTTTCAATAAAGTTTTATAAAAAAATTTGTAGAAACAAATAGTAAATATAATTAATCTGGGGGGAAATTTTTTTTTTCTCTACTTCAGCTAAAGATAGTTCAAAGGATGACTTTGATGAAAAAAGTAGAGGCCGTATTCTAGATGAGGCATTAATATTAATGATATGAACAGTTAACAGCTCCTGACCTACTCCCGCCAAGCCACAAACCCCTTGCCTATACTTTTTAATAAGACGTACTAATGCTGAAGCACCTGGAGAATATCGAGTGATACCAAGGTCACTTTCTCTATTATTTCGATATACTGTATGCCTCTTGTCTGTGTCCATTTTTGTTATAAATATATATCCCAAAACAAACCTCTTTCTAAACAATTTTTTCCTTCTTTGGCTCTTCAACTGGCTTCCAATGTTGGCTTCCTCAAAGAGGAAATAACTGCAGAGTGTTTCGAGTGAACAGCGCATGTACACCGACCAATGGACTAATTCATAATTGGTCAATAATACTCAGCATTATTGGGAGAACGAGACAAGATAAAACAGGTGTGTGTCCTGGGCAGCACACAGCACCAATTAATGACCATATGTATATAAGTGCTCTGTCCACTGCCGAATCCTGCCGATGTATGAGAATCCCTAAGAGTACCCAAAGGCAGGAAGTTTAAAAATTCTGAGAGCTGTGAGGGCATAGGAAACCATACCACTGGTATCACACGGCTTGGGTCAAGCACAGGTTGCATATTTCTCACTCTAGGACAACCTAAATAAGCTTAGGTGGTCATGGAGCCTAGAACTTTGCTTCAAGTCCAAATATAAGATCACAGTGATATAGTCATGAAGAGTAAATTCCATTTTCCAGAGCAGTTCAACCTACTAGGATAAGTTATTTTATGCATAGCAATGGCAGAACTACTTAAACATGAATTACAATGTCTTGCCATATATTAAATCCACATTATGGATGTGCAAAGATAGAATCCACTAATACATGACTGCTAATATGTCATCCTGTGCAATTGTAGCATCTTAGCTTTGGAGTTGAGAGCAAAGAAAGGATTTTTTGTTCGGTATTGGATTTAGCAAAGCCTCGTATCTTCTTTTTCTAGTGTCTTCCTTTTGCTTTTGAGTTGGGTCACATGAAATATAATTTAGTAGAAAAGACATGTGATATGCTCCATATTGCAGTACATTGACCATTGTATCTACTGTTTTATCAAATTTTTAAAATGACCAAGCTATTTTGGGATCAAATTTTTTATCTTACTGAACATAATGGGTTGCTGATTGAGATATATGTTTTTTCAGCAGTTATTATCTTATGTATGTTACATAAAAATACTAAACACTGGTCACTAAGCAAAAATAGGTGTAAAAATAATACATTTATTCCAAACTATGGGCAGTAGTACAAAGCTGGTGCTAACTTAACCAGAGCTGTTGTAAACTTCCCAGAGCCATTATAGCCTATGGAGGTTTTGGGCCATATTACATACTTGGTGCTAACTTAACCAGAGCTGTTGTAAACTTAAAACCTCCATAGGCTTTAATGGCTCTGGGAAGTTTACAACTGCTCTGGTTAAGTTAGCATCAACATTGTAATAGAGCCCTATGTATGGTATATGTATGTATAAAATCACTAGATTATAGCAGTATGTTGTGATATCTTTTTTATTGGACTAATTTGACTTTTATATTTAAAAGACAAGCTTTCGAGACTATAACTCTCAAAATCTGGAGCACTATTCCCTGGTTAACGCTAACATTAGCATCCGACCATTTAAGCGATAGCACCAGGATAAGTATGTTTAACGCATGCCATCCACATTACATTCCTGACATTACCCCGTTGGTAATCTGTTAGCGCATCGTTTTTTTTGCGCTAGCTTCTGCGAGATTCCTGTACTTTGTGTATTCTAAGCTTAACATGGGGAGCAAAAATATACATTAGCGCTTCGATAAGTAAGGTATTACAAAGTGCTAGCGCAAATTACCGTCGGAACGTGCAAGGCAAAATTTTAACACCTTCTAAAAGCTCGTGCTAAAGGCTTCTGCATTTTCAAAATCATTTAGCACCCCTTGAACCCCCCATTAAATTTGATATTCACCTCTCATCCCAAGGCAAAAACAATGGCACGATACGGTGGCCCGATCCACCGCTTCTTCTGGCTACGAGCAGAGTGAGACTGAGAACAAAGAGTTCCCAGTCTCCCACCGAAATCACTCTGCCGCGCTACGCGATCCCGTGAGATCAGCCAATGCTTGCAGCCCAGAAGCACACCCTCCATGGAGTCCTGTAGACGGAAATGCTGCCGCTAGTATCCCAACGGTTAGCGCTGCATTCCGGGCCAAGTTGCTTAGGTAACACCTGCCCCGGAATATCGCGGTAACATGGGGACGCTTTCTGGGGAAATTTGCTGGCGTAGATTTTCCTCATTAGCATGCCCATTTTAGCGCGAACTAGGGAATAGGGCCCCTTGTCTTTTAAATTTAACATTAGTCCAATAAAAAAGGTATCACTACGTACTTCTATACTCTGGTGATTTTGGCATCTGGACTATCACGGCTTATCCAATCTACGTATATATGTAGGGCTACATTACATTCCACGTGCTAAAACGGGGACGCTAGGGAGAAAAAACTGCATCCCCAGTTTTCTCCCTAGTGCCCCCGTTTTAGCATGTGTTTACAATGCAGGCACCTAAAAAGCTGCCTGCATTGCCACCGGGCGCTAAGCCCCGGGATGCACGCGGCAGCGCTAAGCGCCGCCGCGAGCATCCACACGATGGAGTCCATAGGACTCCACTGAGTTTCCCCTCTGCCGGTCACATGACCTGCCGGATCTCGCATCACGAGATCCGGCAGATCGGCGTATTGATACGCAGGGAGAGACTGGGGGACTTTTTCCCCCAGTCTCTCCCTGCTCCTGGTGGACGGAGGAGGTGGATGGAGCTGCGGTACTCGCCGCGGGATAGGGGATGAGTATCCGGTTATTTCTGGGGGGTTACTGCTGGTGCTAACGGTTTCTGTATCAGCGGAATCCGTTAGCACCAAGTCCAGGCTGTGGTTAACTTTCTGTTAACCTCAGCCGGATGTTAATCAGCATTAGGATTTAGTAATCCTAATTCTGATTAACACTTTGTGCTCCCCATGTTAAGTATAGGGAGTGCAAAGTACAGTAACCTCCTGCTGAAAAGCGCAAGGTACCAAACGCAAATGGGTTAATTAACCCCAGGGGTCACGTCCTGGGGAAAAAAGTGGGGTACTCACCCAAGAATTCCACAACCCCCCATTACCTGAAGAAGAAAAAAAAGGAAGTATATATACACCAGCCCCCGAGAATCATGTGTATAGGCATAGACCCCTCAGAATTATATATATCCAGCACAGACCCCAGAATTGTATTTGACAAGCAGACCCCAGAATTATATGTTCCAGCAGATCCCAGAATTGTATATAACAAGCAGACCCCAGAATTATATGTACCAGCAGACCCCAGAATTTTATATACCCAGACAGACACCAGAATTTTATATACCCAGACAGACGCCAGAAATTTATATAACCAGCAGACCCCATCATTTATATACCAGCAGAGCTCATCATTTATATACCAGCAGAGCCCAGAATGTATATACCAGCAGAGCCCATAATTTATATACCAGCAGAGCCCATAATTTATATACCAGCAGAGCCCATAATTTTATATACCAGCAGAGCCCATTATTTGCATACCAGCAGAGCCCAGAATGTATATACCAGCAGAGCCCAGAATGTATATACCAGCAGAGCCCAGAATTTGTATACCAGCAGAGCCCATAATTTATATACCAGCAGAACCCATAGTTTGTATACCAGCAGAGCCCATGATTTATATACCAGCAGAGCCCATCATTTTATATACCAGCAGAGCCCATAATTTTATATACCAGCAGAGCCCATTATTTGTATACCAGCAGAGCCCATTATTTGAATACCAGCAGAGCCCAGAATTTGTATACCAGCGGAGCCCATAAATTATTTATATACCAGCAGAGCCCATAGTTTGTATACCAGCAGAGTCCATGATTTATATACCAGCAGAGTCCATGATTTATATACCAGCAGAGCCCATAATTTATATACCAGCAGAGCCCAGAATGTATATACCAGCAGAGCCCAGAATTTGTATACCAGCAGAGCCCAGAATGTATATACCAGCAGAGCCCATAATTTATATACAGGTAGAGCCCATAATTTGTATACCAGCAGAGCCCAGAATGTATATACCAGCAGAGCCCATAATTTATATACCAGCAGAGCCCTTAATTTGTATATCAGCAGAGCTCAGAATGTATATACCAGCAGAGCTCAGAATGTATATACCAGCAGAGCCCAGAATGTATATACCAGCAGAGCCCAGAATTTATATACCAACAGAGCCCAGGATTATACTTACCCAGACAGACAGACCTCCCACGTGGTCCTCCGAGCTCCTGCACGCTGCTGCCGGCTTCTTCTGATTAGGCTTGTGCACCGATTTTTTTTTCCGTTCGATTCGGTTCGATTTTTCGGATTTTTAAACTTTTCGATTCGGCTCGTTTCGACCGATTTCTGTTTCGATTCGGTTCGGCTCGACTCGTTTTTCGTGTACATATTTTTTTTAGGAATATCGACCATTTTTTGTATTTTCATGTCACTTTGCTCGTTTTTGTATCGACTTTTCGTAATTTCGGAAATTTTCGTTTTTCGGGATTGTACATGTTTTCGGAATATCGACCGTTTTTCGTATTTTCGTGTCACTTTGCTCGTTTTTTGTATCGACTTTTCGTAATTTCGGAAATTTAATTTTTCGGAATTATACATGTTTTCGGAATATCGACCGTTTTTCGTATTTTCGTGTCACTTTGCTCGTTTTTTGTATCGACTTTTCGTAACTTCGGAAATTTTCGTTTTTTCGGAACGTCTGTTCTCCTCGTTTCAAAGCAATAAATTTCGATTTGACACATTTCAAGTCCATTCGAAAATTCCGAAAATATTTCGTTTCGGCTCGGAAAACTTTTCGAATCTGCCATTTTCGGATCTAAAAATTTTCGGAAATTCGGCCGCATCCGAAAACACGAATCGGGAAATTTCGTGAAAATTCCGAAATTCCGAAACCTTCTGATGTGTAGGATGTGACGCGAACACGCAAGATCTCGGCAGTAGGCAGCATCAGAGCCTTCACAAGGCTGAAGACGGTGGCTGCACGAAGGAGCAGGCAGGAAGCACTCGGGGAACACGGGCCAGTCGAGGGGGCTGCTAGCGAAATGCAATTAATGCATTCCGCTAGCAGCCCCAGCGATAAACGAAATCGGCCCACAGAGGGAACATGCATTCCTGTAGCATTCCCGCTGCGGGAGAAGTACGGAAACACCATTCCTGCGCCTTTCCGCAGGACTCGAGCCCTGCTTAACCCATTAGCGTTTGGATTGTAATTTGCATTGGCTACCTGGGCTAAAGTTAACGGTCACTCAAGTGAGCGCTAACATTAGCACAAAGAGTGTAATGTAGCCGGTTGTGTATAGATACACACATACACACACACACACACACACACATATATGTATATCTTTTCTACAGCAAAACATTTCATACTTACAAGCCATCTGTTTAAGTAATTCTATTTTTACTCTGAACTATACACCCACTGAAATGACAAACACGGAATATTTTTTCATGTTTTTGTTTTCGTTCTCTCTACAGTGTAGCTGATCTGTGATATGTAAAGTGATGGATAAATAAAATAGCAGAATCATTTGCCCTGAATGATTTAGAAAAGCTTAAAACAATTTTGCAGGGGGCTCCTTCGGCTGGTGTGTTTGACAGGTATAAGAAACTAGCAGCTGCTGAAAATCTTTTACACTTGACATCCTCTGTTAATGGTAGTCCTGTGAAGCTTGGCTGCTGAAATGCCATTTACTGGAGAAAAAAAAAACACATAAAAGCCGTGATTCCTGATCACAATTACAGCGAATTCATCCTTTTTTTCTGGAATACAAAATGCGGATATTGTTTTATTGTTTACTCTTCTATCTTACTAAAAACTACAAAAATATTTGTAAGAATACAATATATATCTTAGAGATTTGGCATTGAGATATTTCAGTGTGTTAAAATGCCAATCTAGGTTAATGCACAACCTAGTCAAGCATCTGTATGGCATGCATCTCTCTGTATGGTCAAGTCAATTTTTCAGTCCTCCAAGGTTGGCAAATTCCACTTTAGGAGGATGAAACCTCTGAAGGAAGGGGAATTAAATAAAACATTATTTTTCTGTGCACCCATGGTTTTGAGGATTGATAGTACTGATACATATTAGCACATTAACCCTTTCTCTACCACAATCAATCAACTAGCAGTTCCTCACTGCAACAAAAAGTTAAACACGTTACTCTTGCATTACAGCAGCCAGGGAGAAAGCAGTAAACAGGTAAAGCTCTGGTGTCACTACTGTACAGGGATAACAGTTAGGGGGTTATAATGATTTAAAATCCTTGTACAGTAGAGATACAAGGTGCTACTGTATTTGCCATACACAGGCATTATGCAGGCACAGACAGATAGTAGGTTTACATTCTATTGGTATTTTGTGGAAGCTGCATTGCTAATAATCTTATTATAATCCCACCAAATCCCCATAAACAGGAGATATCACCATTTTAATTGTTTATCTTTATCACAGTTACAGTATTTTACACTAAAGCACATTTTTGACAGTATGCTGGTAATGTAGACCTCCTGTGATATTATGCAATATAGGGGACGCCATCTAGAGTGCAGAATCTTTAGCTCCAACAATATTTCTGTATAGGATAAACAAACACATGAAAAATTCAAAATGAGCAAATTTATATTTTTGTTATTTTTTCAGTATCGCTGAAAACAGACTCTGTTCAAATATTCTATTTTACCCTATATTTATTTTAACTTCGCATCTCGTGTTTCAAATAAATGTTACGATAAACAATTTTGCAACAAAAATCACTTGGTAGAGAGGGGGTTAAGAATTGTCAATTGCATTTCTTTGTTCCAAATCTTTTCCATATTATTGCCCCTCTCTACTATTTGTTTTATCAAAGGATGTAAAAAGCTGGACTGTTTTACGAATACATTGATGCATCTCCAGAAATAAATTGGTATTAGTCCAAATCCTACAGCAGAAAAGAAAGGCAGGAGGTGTTGTGTTTCGGCTGGCACTGTGGAGACTTGAACCCCTGATTTACACACTTTGTTGCGCCCAGGGGTCAAGGCCTAAAAAGATAAGCATGGGAACTCCAAGATTTCTGCCAGTTAACAATGTATCTCTCCTGTAACGCAACAACCACACTTTAATTTGATATTAACCCTTTCACTGCTGAGGATGTGTGGGGAACATCCTGATTGACTCCTAAGGAAAGATAGGGGTGGAGATAGGGGGTTCATTTGAACCCTGATATCTCCCGACTGTTGACAGCTAGCAGGGTCATGTTTGGAACCATTAGAAAGGCCAGAGCATAAAATAATATATTATATTTGATCTACTGCATATTATTACTGCCCTTGAGGAAGTCTTTTAGACGAAATGCGTTGGGCGTTTATTGTTTGATTTTTATTTTATTTACAAATAAATAATTTATTCATTTAAATTCTCATCATCCCGTTTTTTGCCAAAATCCGGTTATTGGTGTTTCCGGTACTGGCGACTCCAGCCTTGGATCGGTTCAGGTATCATCTCTAACATCCATCTCTGCCGAATTCCCTGCGTTTTTCTTCTGTTTCTGTGTGGAGCTGTGGACCATCTCCTGGGAAATACTTCGGCATTTTAAAGATAAGTACAATCGTGCCTCTCCTATCACCAATTGTTTGTTTTAGCTGAATGACTGGAGAATGACTGGAGAATGAAAAATTCTAGGTCAAAATAGCCGATTTGGAAAGTGAGATGAGAGGAAGAAAAGTTTTCTGGTTTGGCTATTTTGACCTAGAATTTTTCATTCTCCAGTCATTCTCCAGTCATTTTCCTGCTTTTCACTCTCTCTGAATAACCATGTTAGTAAAATTCTTCGTCATAGTGAAATAGTTCTATACAAATGTATACAAATTAACACTTCTTTTTTTTACTTTTATATTCTTAGTGCGTGCCAAAATGAGCATTGGTATCACAATATGCCATGTGCAATCAATTGTCTAGCACCTTGTTTGGAGAACATTCTGTGTTTATAAGGAAGGAAAAGTGCTTTATTTCAATAGCAGGCTATTATTATTATTGTATGTGCAGATTAATTAGAACATGAAAAAGCATTTGTTCAGCACCATAGATCCATTGTGTTAAATCTTATAAGCATTCCTAAAATTATCATGGTCATTCCTTAAGGCTACAGCCCGAATGTTATCGTTAATTACTGAGGGGAAAACTTTTAACATTGTAAAGAATATATCAAGTAATTTCTGTGCTTTATCCTCCATCCGACTTAGTTATTTTAAACGAACACCCAATACTTTGCTGGAAAAATGAAGACTCTTCGTGAAAACCATCATTCAGTTTGAATCAATGATTCCATAATAGGGGAATTAACTCCTGATGATTATATGTTACAAGACAGAATGTGGTAAGTCACAGATTTTCCATTCTTGTTCCTAAACCCTTAAATTATTATCTTTAGATCTAATATGATTACATAATCACAACAGCAAACTATGTAGATAAATGTTGTACTTATTTGTGGGTAGGGGTCAACACGCAGTCAGCAGATGGCAAGCTTTATAGGTGGAATATCTACCATTATAACAGACCCAGAGGAGAGACTGAATTCAAATGAAAATAAATACAATGCTTATACAAAGCATGACATTTAAAACTACAGGTTAGAATGTACTCAATCTCCATGTTCTGCATGCTTTATTTTGCAGAAACCCCTTAAAATCTGTCTACTACCGTCCAAGATTCACAGTCCAAGAAAAATACATTGATGCAGTTTATATGATCAAGCCATGTTGTACAGGAGTAGAACATTTTTTACGGAAAGGATGATGTAGTCTTTCCTTTTTAATTATTCAGGTACTGAGTTGTTGTGTTACATCTGTGCTATTGAGAATGCTGAATGTTTCACACAACAGACCGAGGAAGCACAATATTTGCAATTTTGCATCATGACAGAGAGTGGATCAGTGTCAGATGTCAAAACCTTTTGGCTTACTATCTATTTTCAACAGGAACCTCTGTTAACTGTGAGAAACAGTAAGATATATGCCTAAGGCTTGCAGAGTGTTGAGGCTCCAGACCCACTCAACTGGTCCCTCCTAGGGATATAGTCTGCCATTTGACTTTCTTGACCCTGAGGGAACCCATTATACTGCAAGTGAGGCTTCATTGTACACAACCAGTGGGGGGCCATTTCATCATACTTTATCAAGATTTGGTCATACACACAGAGAGGGTACTGCATCTGTGATTAATATCCTATGCAAGTGTAGTTTGCAAAATAGTTCAGGTTCACCCTTTTCTTTAACAACCATTAGGGGACCTGATACCATTTGTTTTCTTCATACCTGATAAAGTTCCTGTGTTTATTGCATCCCTAACACTTTGTCCAGGTGCAAACCCTTTGGATGGAATCCTCCCACCAGAACCAGTTCCACAGTGGCATAGTGTGTCCGATGCAGTGTGGAACACGGGACTCAAATCCCTCCAAGACCAGCTTGAGCCTGATGACTCCTGCATTTTGAAGATTTTGAATTGGTTCCTGACATGCTTTGCCCTACTGTCTACGAAGTTCACAAGATTGGCGTGAGGTGCTTCCTTGTAACTGACCACATTGACAAAAGCACAATATTCTGTACTGGAAACATTACTGACAGATATTTGACACCTCTAGCTAAATGTCCATTTCTGCTCAGACCTGGAAAACACAGAATTCCAGAAGATGATATCGGCACAAAAGAAATTGTTATCTATGAAAATTAGGGATGTTTTGTGTCACTGTCGACTAATGGAGTCTTATTTACTTATCACATACAATTATTACGTAGCTACCTTCTTCCTATGGCAAATTAAACCTTTGATCCTTGCCGACCACTTCTTTCTTTGCACTGCCGTCTTATACCATTACCCTTCCCCATTTCTTTTTTCTGCATCGCAGAAAGCTTTTCTTTACCATTCTTCACCTTATCACTTTTGCAGACACTTTCCTAGTTTGATCCTGTTAGTCTACATCATTCATATCATTGCTCTGTTTCTTAGACACTTGCCTTTTGATGCAAATGGATCAATGAAGGAGTTTAGATATTTATCTGTGCAGATTTATAAGTGGCCAGCTATATGGTCATGTACAGTCAGGTCCAGAAATATTGGGACATCGACACAATTCTAACATCTTTGGCTCTATACACCACCACAATGGAGTTGGAATGAAACAAACACAATGTGCTTTAACTGCAGACTGTCAGCTTTAATTTGAGGGTATGTACATCCAACTCAGGTGAGTATAAAAGTAATGGGAAAGAATAATAATCATAAATCAAACTTTCCCTTCTTAATACTTGGTTGCAAATCCTTTGCAGTCAATCACAGCCTGAGGTCTGGAACGCATAGACATCACCAGACGCTGGGTTTCATCCCTGGTGATGCTCTGCCAGGCCTCTACTGCAACTGTCTTCAGTTCCTGCTTGTTCTTGGGGCATTTTCCCTTCAGTTTTGTCTTCAGCAAGTGAAATGCATGCTCAATGGGATTCAGGTCAGGTGATTGACTTGGCCATTGCAAAACATTCCACTTCTGTCCCTTCAAAAACTCTTTGGTTGCTTTTGCAGTATGCTTTGAGTCATTGTCCATCTGCACTGTGAAGCGCCATCTAATGAGTTCTGCAGCATTTGGCTGAATGTGAGTAGATAATATTGCCCGAAACACTTCATAATTCATCCTGCTGCTTTTGTTAGCAGTCACATCATCAATAAATACAAGAGAACCAGTTCCATTGGCAGCCATACATGCCCATGCCATGACACTACCACCACCATGCTTCACTGATGAGGTGGTATGCTTAGGATCATGAGCAGTTCCTTTCCTTCTCCATACTCTTCTCTTCCCATCACTCTGATACAAGTTGATCTTGGTCTCATCTGTCCATAGGATCTTGTTCCAGAACTGTGAAGGCTTTGTTAGGTGTTGTTTGGCAAACTCTAATCTGGCCTTCCTGTTTTTGAGGCTCACCAATGGTTTACATCTTGTGGTGAACCCTCTGTATTCACTCTGGTGAAGTCTTCTCTTAATTGTTGACTTTGACACACAAACACCTACCTCCTGGAGAGTGTTCTTGATCTGGCCAACTGTTGTGAAGGATGTTTTCTTCACCAGGGAAAGAATTCTTCGGTCATCCACCACAGTTGTTTTCCGTGGTCTCCCGGGTCTTTTGGTGTTGCTGAGCTCACTGGTGCATTCCTTCTTTTTGAGAATGTTCCAAGCAGTTGTTTTGGCCACGCCTAATGTTCTTACTATCTCTCTGATGGGTTTGTTTTGTTTCTTCAGCTTGATGCCTTGCTTCATTGATAGTGACAGCTCTTTGGATCTCATCTTGAGAGCTGACAGCAACAGATTTAAAGGGTTTGGGTTCAGTGAAGTCAGTGACCCCCCCAGGTACCACACGTGACACAGGGCCAGGGCCCAGGAGGTACCTTGAGGCCGCTGCTTCAACTGCTTGAGAATTGGGGGCTTCCAAAGTTGGGCCGGGGGGCCCTCTTGGGCACGATGATGGTGTGGCTTGCTGTGGACACTCAGACGCCTGTGGGTGGCTCGGCTCGGTCCTCGGATGGATATGGAAATGGGATCGTGGTTGGATGAGGTGGTCACGCCGGTTATGAGGATCAGGCGAGGCGGCTGGCTGCAGGGCAGGCAGGCACAATCACTCACTGTCTGTAATTCTCAGGTGACATGCGCACGCAGCACTGAGAGTCTGACTGGCTGCTCTGTGCGCAGAGACAGTGTGGAGCCTCCTGCTAGTTCCCGCCCATGTGACAGGCCTGCCCGGCGCGCAGGCGCACTGTCAAACTCAGTGAACTCCCCTCCAGTCCAGCGTCGGCCCGCTCCCGAGACAGAGTAACACGTGATTGCTCAGTCTCACTGCCTGCCTGCTCGCACTGACTAATGCCTGGCTGGCCTGGGGCCGGGTGTGACACAGCGTGAGCGGCCGGCGGCGGCATTTAAAATTTTTTAGTTGAGCAGCGCGGGTACCCCGACCGAGAGAGACTGAGTTGAGATGAGATGCAGAAATTCAGAATGAAGTGAGATCGTCAGACTGCAGCTGCGCAGCCGCATTGCTTCAGTTTGCCGGCAGGCACTGGCACAGTAAAAATTCTCTCTCGGAATCTGGGGGGGGGCAATTTCCCTGTTGCCCCCCCCTGGATCCGCCCCTGACCAGGTTATAACTGTAACTGTCTTCAATTGTTCTTTGTTTGTGGGTCTCGGCCATTGCAGATTATTCCTCTTCTTTTCCTTCAAAACCTCCTGGGTTGCTTTTTCAATGTGTTTTGGATCATTGCTCATCTGTACTGTGAATCAACGTCCAATCAACTTTGCTGCATTTGGCTAAATCTTGGCTGACAATATATCTCTAAACACTGCTTAATTCATCCGGCTGCTTCTGTCACATCATCAATAAACACCAATGACCAAGTGTCACTGGAAGCCATGCATGCCCATGCCATAACACTGTCTCCACCATGTTTTACAGATGACATTGTGTGCTATGGATCATGAGCTGTTCTACGCCTTCTCCACACTTTTTTCTTCCCGTCATTCTGGTACAGATTAATCTTCGTTTCATCCATCCAAAGAATGCTTTGCCAGAATTGGTCTGGCTTTTTAGTTGTTTTTTGGCAAACTCTAATCTGGCTTTTCTATTCTTGAGGCTTATGAATGGTTTGCTCCTTGTAGTGACCCCTCTGTATTTTCTCTCGTTAAGTCTTCTCTTGATTGTAGACTTTGACAATGTTCCGTCCACCTCCTGGAGAGTGTCCTACACTTGTATGAATGTCGTGAATGGGTTTTCCTTTACCATAGAGAGGATCTAGTGATCATCCACCACTGCTGTCTTCCGTGGCCGTTCAGGCCTTTTTATGTTGCCGAGCTCACCAGTGCATTCTTCTTTCCTTAGAATGTTCCAAACTGTTGATGTGACCACTCCTAATGTTGCTGCTATCTCTCTAATGGATTTTTTTTTGAAGCCTTACAATGGCTTGTTTCACTGGCATGGACAGCTCCTTTGAACGCATGAGAGCTGTAATTAACCACTTCGATGCGGAGGACGCGCTCAGCACGTCCTCCGCATGGCTGCTGGTATGCGGAGGACACGCTGAGCGCGTCCTCCCTTTGGGGTCAGCGTTCGGCCGGGTTCCGGCCAATCGCTGGCCCCCCGGTGCGGGCTGACATCCTCGATGTCAGCCCAGCATCCGGAACCGCCGCTGGTGAAATTAGGTGTCATCGCGACAGCGCGATGACACCTAATTCAGGCGCCCCCCGCATGTGCGGAGGAGGCGCCTGAAAGGGAGGGGGAGGTCCTTGGGACCTCTCTCCCTCCCGATCGGCGGCATTGCGGGGGTTAACCCAGGCACCATTTGGAAGGGCACAGCCTGCCCTTCCAAATGGTGCCTGGCATTAACCCCTGGGGAGCTGGATCGCGAATCAGCGCTGAAAAGCGCCGGTTCGTGATCCTTTCCCGGAGCTGGCCGACATCTTGGATGTCGGCCAAGCCTCCGGGAACTCCCCCTGAGGACTGGCGTCATCGTGCATAGCACGATGACGCCAGTCCTAGAGTTAACCCCTAACTGCCACCAATGGTGGAGATAGGGAGTTCCAATGAACTCCCTATCTCCCGATCCGTGGCAGCTAGGGGTTAAAGTTTGGTATGGTTGGATCGGCCAGAGCATGGCCGTTCCAACGATACCAAACACTACAGTGAAAAAAGTTTAAAAAAAAAAAAAAAGTAAAATAAAAATAAAAATATATTTAAAAAAAAATTATAAAAAAAAACAAAACATTTTTTTTCTTTTTTTTGGTTCGTTAATGCAGCAATATTGTTCCCATTTCAATTATAATGTGAACAATGATGCTGCACTAACGATTTTTGTATGCGGTGCGTTTGTTAAAAATCGTGTAATTTTCCCCAAAAAAAAATGTAACGAGACCCCATCTCTAATTTTTTTAACAAGCGCACCCCATACAAAATATAACCGCAATTGCTCGCATGTTAAAATGTGAAAAAAACACTTTACACATTGTAAATTATTGAAAATACATATTTTATTGCATTTTTTGTTATAATATACAGACATGACATAACGTATACATATAATAATGACATATTATGAATCTACCGAGTCTGACGGAAAGAACAATATATAATATGTCTGGGTCATATACTAAAATAAGCCTTCAAAACACGTTTAAACATGATGAGCAAAACCGGTAAATATGACCTCAGCACAGAGGCGTGAAACGCCTCAGCAGCGAAAGGGTTAAGAGCTGTAATTCCTAAACCCTTCCTTCAATCTGGATGTACATTCCCTCAAATTAAACCTGAGAGTGTGCACTTTCAGCCCATATTCATTAAATAACTATAGCTTGAATATGCTTTGGTAAATACAAAAATACAAAATAAAAAAACTAAAACTGTGCCTGTGTCCAAATATATATGGAACTAACGGTATATGACTTTGTAGAAATCTTGGTTGGCAGATATATAGCTTTGGAGATATATAGGTTGGCAGATATATAGCACAGAGGACCAAAGCTGTGCTCTGTGCAGGCACTCCGAACTCAAGCATCATGGCTGTCGGCTACTGGAGGCACAGAGACTGAGTTAGAGGGGCGACAGAAAAACTTTGCTATGATTTTGCAATTAATTGACTGTCCATCTCCAATGTTTAGTTGCTTAGAGAATTTAACATCTTCAAGATATTGACCAAAAAACTGAATTATACCTTTCAGTTCACAACATTTTATGTGTATTGACTCCATCAACTATCTAAATAATGTCAGGAGAACTATTATGGGCACGAAAGGAGAATGACTGTATAGACAATAAAAAGTGGAAGTTTTGGTACATTTAAAATTTAATTGGAGTAACAGACATAGAGGATTGGGAGAGATAACACTGGTCTGAAAATAATTGCTGTGTAACGCACCATGCCAACTAAGGAAAAAAAGAGGGCAAGAGTCTTTCTAATCAATCTCCCTTAAACTGAATAACTCCCTTTCTCATAGAAATGTTAAATTAATCTCTTAATGCCTGGAGGGAAGAGCAGTTCTTAATTTCATGGCACGTCAGTGGGTTCCCCCACAAAGGGGTTGTCCTCTCTTGCAAGCTAATGGGTGACTCTGTGTGTCCAGATGTCACCCAAATTATAGCTATTTTCCAGGCCAAATTTATAATAGTGTTTGTGTGTGGTTATAGCCCATAAATCCCATATCAATCTGTTACATTCTACAAAAGTACTTTCATTGGCTTACAATTACTTAATAAATTTAGTGTTACTATATCAACTTTATGTTAGATGTGTGTTCAACACTTGATAATTGTTAAGCAGAGGTGGTCACTGTCAAAATAATTCTAAAGCTGGGATACTGATGGGAGCTGGGCATTGGATTGCAGTGATATGATGGACACTAGCAGGGTTATTCAAAGAGAGCCGATCTGACCCCGAAATGTAACCGGACACTGAAATTTAGCGTACGGCTACATTTCTTGGCCATTCGGCTATTCAGAGAGCAGGCAGTTCGCCAAATGTTGGTCAATTGCCCGCATGTACGGTGCCTGTTCGAGGGCAGTGAAATCCCCCATAGAGAAGCAATGGTTCTTTTATTAGAGAACACAAAACAGCAGGGGAAAGTTGCCGAAATGCCTTGCTGTTCAGTGGTTTCATTCAACAGGTTTATTCAGGAGAATCCCATAGGCTTCAATGCAAAAAATATTCCAGTTCTAATTCAATATCTAATAAACCATTTATTATTTTATTATGCAGCAAAAAGTATTTTTATTTATAGATTTTTGTAGGATCTTTTAGTAATTTTTTGGAATTTTTTTTTTAAATTGTTTTTTCTCTTTACTGTAACAGCCCTTTTTATTATCATTCATTGGATCTTATATGTAAATTCCAGACATTTTCGTTCAGTAGTTTTTTTTGCAAACAACGTTTCAAATTTCAAACTTTCAAGCATACCGTTTTGGTTTTTTTCACCTCGTTCGTCTGCGTGACGGCTCTTTCCGGCGGCTGACCTGTGCTGTGATCGGCGGCTAGTCAGGTTTCTCCGGCATGTTCAGCGTGGTTAATCCAGCTGTTTCTGTGGGTTTAGGGGAGTGTTTGGTGAGAGTTCGGCGGGTTTGCGGTGAATGTTCAGTGTGTTTGCGGTGAATTTTCCCTTCACTATGGGAGCACTGCAGTGCTTGCTGAATACACCGCAAGGTCGGCGAACTAGGATCGCCGAATGGCCCCGAAGTGCGGTGAATAAAAAGTCACCAAACATGCGGTGACTTTTCGAATCTCTTTGAATAATCCTGTAGGAGAGTCTAGTTTCTACAAATATATGCTTTCATGTAGCAGTTTCTTATACAGACATAAAGTAACCCCCTGGAACATTCTGGAAGGGGGGCATGACTGCTGGCCTGGGACTTTCAATCAAGGTGTATGCAGGGTCATTGGTCAAGAAAAATTATGCTAATGAAGGGGGTCCTATATATACACAGGTGTGTGATTACCTGTTCCACGTGCTGGTGATTTAGACAGCTGGACGCTGCTTCGTTCCCTGCATTTTTCCTGGGTCCTGCTTTCTGCATTGCTCTCCGCTTATTCATTGAACAGGACGATCATGGCTTTGGCTGCACAGCGCGAGGATATTGCTCTGCTCCTTTCCCGCTTGCAGGACTATGCTGCTGGCTCCGGTATGACTCTGGTGGACTTGTTGCGCTCTGCTGAGCCGGTGAGACATGATTCCCCTGCGGAGGAGGAGGAGGAGGGGGGCCCCCGTGGATGGAGGAGGGAGCGTCTCGTTCCTGTCCCTGCGCTGCTTGGTCCTGGTTCCCCTTGTTCCACTCCGGCGCTTTCTGCTACTGTGCAAGGCTGGATGGGATTCCCCTGTGACGAGCGGCTCTGTTGCTCGCCGAGCGCGTCCACGACGCCGTGCAGCCGCCTCCAGGGCTGTTTCTCCCTCTGTGGCTCCTGTTCCGTCTGCTCCTGTGCATGTGGGATGTCGGGCTGGACGTTCACGCAGCCCGCATGCTCCTGCAGCTATGGCCCCTCGGTCTGCCACCCCTCGCTCTCGAACCACCGGCTCCGCCCCCCGGGGCCTCCGCACGCGTCGAGGTGGGGGCATGTCACGTGGGCGCCTGGCTGCCCTTCCTCAAGATGGTGGATCCCGGCTTCCGTTTGCCTTTAGTTCTCAGCTCCAGGGAGCTTTCCTCTTCAGGATTCTGTGACTGCCGGCTCATCTGATAACAGGGAGCGAGCTGTTCGCTTGCCTACTGCTGGCTGCCTTGCTGTTGGGTCGGCCCCATCTGGCGGCGCACCCACGTCTGCACGTCAGGAGCCTCACCGGGTGGCTGTTCCTGGACTCGAAGAGGACGAACGCCCAGCTGTGCCTTTACGCAGTGTGGCCCCTGATGCGGCTGCCAGCCGGTCCCAGCACCTGGTGGATCCTTCACCTCTGCTATCCGCATGTGAGTATGATTTGCTATCTGCTGCTGAGTGTGCGACCGGGCTCAGCGGGGGTGCGCAGGTGGCAATCCCTGGGGGTGCGGGACCCTTAGCTTTGGTGTCCATACTGATGTCTGCTCTTCAGCAGTGGCAGCGCATGAGTCCCGAGCGCCCTTACTGGCTAATCCTGCTCCTCGTGGTTTGGTGGTTCCGGTGCCGGCCGGTGGGGAGATGCCTGCTGCAAGTGTTTCCTCTACTCCTGTAGCTGGAGGGGTTTCTGGTCCAGTATCTGCGGTTCCGCAGCTTTCTGGGTATGCGTTGTCTCCGCTGGGTATGCACCTTTCTGCTGATGTCAAAGAAAAGATTTGGAGAGGCGAATACGTGGACGTTCTTTCTTTGGTATCGGTAGATAGGGAGACGGTCGACCGTGCTAGGCATTCTGAGTTGGACATGGACAAAGAGAAGGACAAGGCTAACGTTAAGAGTTTTCCCCATACGTTTGGGAACTGGCTTCAGGGCTTTCTGGCCTTTTGCGCTATTCTCTGTGAGCGTTATCCGGAATGTTGTGTTGCACTGATCTCCTATCTGGACCTTATTTGGGGGCGTACAAGGTTTATGGGGGACAGTGTTGGTCCCACTTTTGACCAACAATTCTGGCAAAAAATGGCTGTCCGTCCTGCCATGCGATTCGATGAGCAGGATGCTAACCTTTGGTTATTATTAATGACGCCTACTCGTCCGGTGGTTTCTCCCTTTCTCGGATCCGCTGGCGGTACTTCCCCTAGTACGTCAGCGGCAGCCTGGAGGGGGTTTTGCTGGGTGTACAATGAGTCACATTGTCGTTGGGCAAGTTCATGCCGATTCCGGCACGAGTGTTCTCAATGTGGGGGTGTGCATCACGCCTTCCGGTGCCTGCGAAAAGGTCGGGCGTCTTTGGGACGGTTCGGGAAGGTTCCGGTGTCAGGACTTACCCCGGTGAACGTTTTAAAGATACTCCCATGGCTTGAATGTTACCCCAATATGAGGGAGGCTCGGGTTTTGGTGGATGGATTTTCCATAGGTTTTCGTATTCCCTTCGTTCCTTCTGACTTTCCTGTCTTTGCCTCTAATTTGGTGTCCGCTCGTCAGCATGAGGTGGTAATTGCTGACAAATTAGTGATGGAGGTGCGCTTGGGACGGATGGTGGTTCCGTTCGATGGTTTGCCCTTTCCCAATTTGCGGGTTTCCCCGTTGGGTGTGGTCCCCAAGAAAGAGCAGGGCACCTTTCGAATGATCCACCATTTGTCCTATCCTGCAGGATCATCGGTTAACGATGGCATTGGTCCTGAGGACAGTAGGGTACGTTACTGATCTTTTGATGAGGCTCTGGTGTTGGTTAGGGAGGCGGGCCCGGGCTGTTTGTTGGCAAAGGCGGATGTAGAGTCTGCATTTCGACTTTTGCCGATTCCTCCGGACTGTTTTCACTTGTTGGGCTGCGCTTTTAGACATAAGTTTTATTTTGATAGGTGCCTTCCTATGGGGTGTTCTATTTCTTGTTATTATTTTGAGTTGTTTGCCACCTTTCTGGAGTGGGTAGTTAGTGAGCGGGCGGGGCTGTCCTCCATCGTTCATTATTTGGACGACTTTCTTTTTGTGGGGCCGGCCGAGTCTTCTGTTTGTGGGGACTTGCTGCGGCAATTCTGGGATGTGGCTACTGAGTTTGGAGTGCCGCTGGCAAAAGGCAAGACAGAGGGTCCTTGTCAGCGTTTATCCTTTCTGGGCATTGAAATTGATTCAGTGGCTCGGGTTTTTCAGCTGCCTCAGGGTAAGATTGCTGCCTTGGAAACGATCTTGGCACGGGCTTTGTCGTCCCCCAAGCTTCGTCTTCGCGAGCTTCAATCTTTGCTTGGCCATTTGGCCTTTGCTTGTCGGGTCATGCCGATGGGGCACGTATTTTGCAGGAGGCTGTCTCTGGCCACTGTGGGGATAAAAGCGCAACATCATTTTGTCCTGTTGCGTAAGTCCTTAAAAGCTGATCTCTTGGTTTGGCAGTCTTTTTTATGCCGTTACAATGGGTGTACATATTGGCAAGAGGCTGCTGTGGATAATCTTGCCTTGGATTTATTTACGGATGCTGCAGGTGCGTCTGGCTTCGGGGCATACTTCCAAGGTCATTGGTGTGCGGAGGCATGGCCTGCTTCTTGGTCTGATTCTGACTTACTGACTAACATGACCTTTTTGGAGTTATTTCCCATTGTTACGGCACTGGAACTGTGGGGAGAGGGTCTTGCTAATAAGAGAGTTATCTTTTGGACTGATAATTTAAGCGTAGTTCATGTGTTGACACGTTCTTCTTCTAGTTCATTGCCCGTTCTTTCCCTGTTGCGTCATTTAGTTTTACGTTGTCTGGAACATAATATGTGGTTTAAGGAGCGGCACGTGCCGGGTGTGGCCAATACGATTGCTGACTCTCTCTCCCGGTTCCAGTGGAGCCATTTTTGGCAGGTGGTACCGGGGGCGGATCAGAAGGGTACTCCCTTTCCTCGCTGGTTATGGACCCTGGCTGTGGAGGACTGATTCAGCATTTCTTCCGCTCCTTGGCTGATTCCACACGGAGATCGTATATGCACGATCTGGGCAGGGATGGCGGGAGTCGTCGGCTCGTCGCCAGGCTACATGGTCATTCTTGTCTGCATTGGAGCGGGATGGGCGTTCCTCGGCTTCTGCTTCTCACGCTCTATCAGCTCTTTCATTGTTATGTCAGCTTTTGGGTTGGGCTGATTTTTCAAGGGATACATTGCTGCACCGGGTGGTGGCTGGTTGGCGGAGGGTTTCGGTTCCGGATCACCGTCAGCCTTTGTCCTTTTCATTGTTACAGGAGATTTCGTTGGTTTTGGGGTCCATTTGCTTTGATGACTTCGAAGTCCTTTTATTTCGCGTGGCCTTTTCTTTTTGTTTTTCGGTGCATTACGGGTTGGGGAACTGGTGTCCCGTAGTGCTCACTTTCCTTCTGGACTGCAGGCTTGTCATGTGGTGGTTGGTGTTGGTCGGGTGCGTCTCTTTATTCCCCATTCTAAAACTGATCAGGTGGGTAGGGGCGTTTCTGTGACTTTATTGGGTATTGGGGGTGCTTGCTGTCCCTACGCGCTGGCGCAGGAGTTTTTGTCTCGGAGGCCGGTGTTTGGTGCCCCTTTTTAGTGCATGCGTCGGGCAGTCCTCTTACACGTTATCAGTTTTCCTCTGTTTTCCACCGTTGCATCTCTAGTTTGGGTTTGTGTCCTCAAGATTTCACGCAGCATTCTTTTCGGATTGGGGAGGCCACTGGGGCGGCCACTGAGGCGGCAGGGGCCTCTGGGACTATGCTGCATCGTTTGGGGAGGTGGTCTTCTGGTCGTTATCAGATTTATGTTCGTCCACACTTATTGTAAATTTTCTTTCAGGTCCACCCGATTGGTTTGGATTTTAGGACATTCTTTCATTTGCTGGGTGGCTCATCGGGCGGAGCAACGAGTTATTGGCAGGAATCTGGGATTTCCAACAGAGGTAGTACAAGTCCGATGGTTAGCTTGCAGATGGCTTGCGGTGAAATAATGTTTATAGGGAATGTTGTCTTTTGTCTAGGGGGTTGCGGGATTTTCCCATACTCATCATTCACGCGGGTGGTAATGACTTGGGTCGGATTCGGACTTTAGATTTAACGCAAGTTATTAAACAGGATTTGGCCCGATGTTTCGCTCTTTTTAAATCTGTTTCCTTGGTTTGGTCCGAGATCGTTTCAAGGCCGGCTTGGGATGTTTGGGCGTCTCCTAAAGCTTTGGAACGGGCCCGGTGCAAACTTAATCGGGAGGTGTCTATGTTTCTCACTACTCTTGGGGGTCCGTCCATTCGTCACCGGGAATTGGAAGGGGATAACAGGGCTTTGATGCGATCGGATGGGGTTCACTTGTCTGATATTGGGTTGGATATTTTTTTGGTGGGTTTGAGAGATGGAGTGGAGGCGGCGCTGGCTGCGGGGGGGGGCGCAGGGGCAATAGTTAAGTTCATTGCCCCTTGGCGGTGGCGGTATCCCTGGCCAGCGAAGAAGAAGTTATTGGGTAAGCCGCCGAATAAGGTGGTCTCTGGGAGAGACGTGCTCTGTTCCTGGTAAGTCAGGCTGAGCAATGAGCTCTGAGTTAAGTGGTAACGGCCTGCCGCAGGTTCGGTTGCGGTAGGATCAGATCTAATTGTGTGGTGTTGGATTATATATAAGGAATTTTGTATAAATTGAATAAAGCTGTGGCCTATGCCCTTTTCCAAATATACCGTGGTCTGTGTGTTATTCCAGGGCATAGGCATAGAGGATCCAGGTATAAGCAGTCAAGCAACCCCCTGGAACATTCTGGAAGGGGGGCATGACTGTTGGCCTGGGACTGTCAATCAAGGTGTATGCAGGGTCATTGGTCAAGAAAAAATTATGCTAATGAAGGGGGTCCTATATATATACACAGGTGTGTGATTACCTGTTCCACGTGCTGGTGATTTAGAAGAGGCTGCATGTTCCCGCCCGCCCGCCCTGTTGTGGGTGGTTTCCTTTGTTTGTGTCACAGCTTGGCGGTATCCCTGGCCAGCGAAGAAGAAGTTATTGGGTAAGCCGCCGAATAAGGTGGGCTCTGGGAGAGACGTGCTCTGTTCCTGGTAAGTTAGGCTGAGCAACGAGCTCTGGGTTAAGTGGTAACGGCCTGCAGCAGGTTCGGTTGCGGTAGGGTCAGATCTAATTGTGTGGTGTTGGATTATATATAAGGAATTTTGTATAAATTGAATAAAGCTGTGGCCTATGCCCTTTTCCAAATATACCGTGGTCTGTGTGTTATTCCAGGGCATAGACATAGAGGATCCAGGTATAAGCAGTCATGCCACATGAAGTTGGGCTGAATACTAGCAGTGTACAATGCCATGCAGAAGGTCGTGAGAGTAGAGTGCGAGACTGAATTTATGTGTTTTTATACACACATATAGGTCACAGAAAACAAATTTGATGATACTAGAGATGAATAGGTTTGCTGTTTTGTAATCTTTTTAAAATGTCTGATGGATTGCAGAGGCTCTCACAACCTTTCATGGGCCTGTTTCCAGCTGTGGGCCTAGAATCCCAGCTCCACTAGTCCTTATGTTAATCTGTCAATGGTCCCATTACAGGACTCTACCATGGTTTGGAATGTGTTTGTATTATTTTTGCTTTGTTTTCATTCTTTGTATTTCTTTTACACTATCATCATGCAAATCTTCAACATATTCCCTTATTTTAGTTTCTTTTATAAATTAGAATGTTTTCATTACTTTCATTAGCATTTAAGTAAAAAAAAAAAGGAAAAAACTAACAGCCAAACTACAAAATTGTTCTTGAGCGGAAGTGATGGAATATTTTTCTTGAACAGTTTAATGTTTATGCCAACATTAGAAATGCAAGTGAATGAGTAATAGTTTGACTTATTGAAGGGTCAGCAGAGACCGACATTTTTATTAATAATATGATTATGATTTGGAATGTAAATCAACATAGAGAGTAGGATGAGTAAATGCAAACTTATATTGCTTTCTGTTCTGAGCTCAGTGGAAGCAAATTTCTTGCAGCCTAACAATAAGTATTTTCAAGCTGCTGAGGTGTAAAGGAGCGAGCATCGTAAATTATTTTATTAAATGCCATTTTGATGTTGAGGGACATCGATTAGTGCTGCACTTAATTAGATTTATTCCTTCATCGTTTGTAAGTAGAAAGATTACAGTCACTTTTCTAGACGGAGGACAATGTTCAGATCAGAGAAAATTTGTTTTTGGACATTATTACAAACTCAGCACTGGTGAGATCCAATAAAATTATATACTATATGTGCTGCTAAAGACAGGGATTTATGCAGCCGAAAATTACACCACTGAGGTACCGATAAAATATAAGTATTACTTTAGATATACTTTTAAAGTGCATTTCCAATGAATGAAAAAGAATTTGACTTCATTATTTATAAATTGCGCATTTATTTTCAAAAATCCTTTCAAAACCAAACACAAACAGTATTATTTAATTTTAAATTGTCTTTGCTTTGATCTCATGTCTTGCCAAAAAGTGACTATAGGGGTTATGCAAAGAAAGCCAAACCGGTCTCAAAATTGCAGCGAACAGTGAATTTTCCTGTACTGTGCAATTTCGTGGCAATTCGGCTATTTAAAAAAATACAGTGATCTTCACTCAGCAGCAGTGAAATCCCCATAGAAAAGTAATGATTAATCTATTCAGAGAACACTGAACAGCAGTGTAATGCCCTGATGTTCTGTGTTCTCATTCGGCAGGTTTAATTAGGCGAATCCCATAGGTTTCAATGTAAAAAATATTCCCTTTTTTTTAAATATTTATGAAACCATTTATTCTTTTAATCTGCAGCAAAAAGTCTATTTATTTTTTAGGCATTTTTCAGCAAATTCTTTTCCTTTTTTTTTCAATAGCGTTTTGTTTTTTTCTGTAACAGACCTTTTTATTATTATTCATAGGATCTTATATGTAATTTTCAGGCGTTTGAGAAGTAGTTTTTTTGCAAACAGTTTTTAAAATATGCAGTGTATTTTTTTATTTTCTTTTTACCCCATTGTCAGCGTATTCCGGAGGCTGGTCGGTGCTCTGTTCGGCGTATTGACAGCTTTTTTCAGATGCGTTAGGCGTGTTTGTGGTGGCTTATCGGATCCAATGTTTTTCAGCGGTTTTGCAGACGTTTTTCCATTCAGTTCGGCGGATTTTCCCTGGAAATCTACACTGGCCAGTGGTCCAGCAGCCCAGGAGTAAATCGAAAAGCAAAAAAATTACCAGTCACTCCAGGTACAGAGTGCAATGGAGCATTTAATAGTGACAGTGGCAACATTCTCTTCCTGGCACAGGACCTTTATCAAGCAGCGAAGAGGTTGCCACTGTCTGCATTGAAAACTCCCTTGCCTGCTGTGTCTGGAATGACCAGACTTTTTTTTTTTTTGCTAAAAAATATTACTCTGAACGTCAAAGCTGGTGTTAAATTGACTTGGCATTTGAAACTCATAAAAATAATTAGATTTTAAAAAATATTCAGTTATAGAGAAGAAACAGATCCCAGTTTCCTTCCACTGGCCTTGCGATATCTTCTAAATGAAATATCAGAGGGTTCTCTCGTGTTTTCATCAAGTCCTGCAGACTTCAGGAGACCATATCAATGATTCAATGGTGGTATACAAGACTGCTGCTGGTCCCTGTTAGCAGCTATCGCCGTCAAGCTGTGAATGAAATGGGTGACTGATTAGAGCTAGTATTGGGAGCCACTAATGTGTAACAGCTCATAACAATTTTTTTTTGCATTATTGACTCCCTATTACCCACTCAAGTGGAAGCGAGCCTTGTGTTATTAGAATTCCCATAAAATTCTGATAAAAGAATTTTAAAGAAATCTGAAAAATTTTGACAAAGAATGTACATTCGCACTAAGCATTTTGATGTTGGAGGATACTTTGGGCTTGGACTGGTTTTGCAGTCTTGGAGTGTTTTTTTCCTTTTTTAGTGCAGTGAAATGCCATTTTAATGGAGAACACATGCAATGTGGGGACTTTACTATTTTCGAGATGGGAGTTATTCAGGAGCTCTGATGTTCGAAGATGTTACAAACACTGGCAAAAATCACCATTGTTGCAACAGCAACAAATGCTGTCAGTCCACAAAACAGGTTTGTTTTATTGGTTTATTGTAAGTTTGTAGCAGGGAAGGACCATCGCATGAAAGTGAGCCTGGTTTATGAGCGGATGGTAAAATGGAAGTGGATGGAAATGTTATCATCGTGGTTAGTGAGTCCCTTTAACCCCTTCACTACTAAGTGACTTGATGAAATTTTTTTATCATAGCTTTACATTCTGTGCTTCAAATAAAAGTTAACAATTAAATATAGGGTAAAAATGGAAATTCTGCACAGAGTTTGCTGTTCTGAGATAGTAAAAAAAATAATGTAAAATTGATCGTTTCAAATTGTTCATGTATTTGTTTATCCATTACAGAAATATTGTTAGAACAAACGATTCTGGGCTCAAGTTGGTGTCCCTTATCTTGCAGAATGTCACAAGGGGTCTGCATGATCAGCATACAGGCATAAATGGACTGTGTCAAATACTGTAACAAAGATGGATAATAAAAATGGTCAGAACTCCTGCTTATGGGGATTTGTAGTGATTATGAGATTATCAGCAATGCAGCTTTCAAAAAAAAAAAATACCAACAGAATATAAAAATAATATCCATATGTGACATAATGTCTGTATATGCAAAATACAGTAACATCTTGTATCTGTAATGTACATGGATTTTCAGTCATTATAACCCCCTGAATGTTATCCCTGTAAAGCAGTTTTTGACCCCAGACTTCTCCTTGTATTCTGACTTCTGCCAGGTGTCAGGCCCAAACCAGGGTGGAGCCATGGCAGGACCTATACAGGGTTATTCAGAGAGCGGTGAAAACCAGGAGAATGACTGGAGAAGTGAAAATTCTAGGTCAAAATAGCCAAACCAGAAAAATTCTCCCATTCATCTCACTTTCCAAATCGGCTATTTTGACCTAGAATTTCCCATTCTCCAGTCATTCTCCTGCTTTTCACCTCTCTGAATAACCCGATAGTTTATAATATCCCAAGCCCCGGGGGAGAGCAGATGAAGCAGACACAGGAACTTATGCTGGTTAATAAATATATATTCAAAACATACAGCAACAAGTCTGATACACAATAGCAGAGCACTGGAAACAACTGAATAAGTCTTTCTGTATACAGGTAGTATCTCTATGCACCAGGGATAGTGGGCTATGTAGTGTCCACTGCAGGCAGGATCCACTGGGCTGGAACCAGGAGTTCTTGGCAAATGTACCTTGATAGCAAGAAGGTGGAATGAAGCTTGAACACAGGTAGCCACAGGTGTAGTCTCTTATGCACACAGGATAGTGGACTATGTAGTGTCCACTGCATTAAGGATCCACTGGGCTGGAACCAGGAGCTCTTTGCAAAGGTACCAATATGCAATCCAGACAGATAAAAGCTGGAACACTTTAACCACAGGAAAATCACGATACAGAGGATGGTGGGTAATGAAGACAAAACAAATGTAGCGCAGGCTACTTGAACTGTGTGTGTACTATTGTGTTTCTCAGACATGCAGCCTGTCACAGCTGTGGAGTACTTCCCCCCTCCCTTTTTTCCCTTTCTCTTCACTGGCAAAGGAAGTTGTTAAGACAGGAAGTTGCAAAGGATTCTGGAACAGGTAGTCTCAATTACAGAGGGGTATGCAATTTCCCAGGAAGAGAACTACACCTCACAGCAGAGCCTAAGGGAAGGGGTGTTTTCCAAAGGTGGAAGTGCATGTGCAGAGCAAGGAGAAGGGAGAGAAGGGGAGACTGCTGAGGTAAACGGTCCTATGTGGTGATCGTGCGTCCAGAGGCTGCCTCGTGCATTCAGCGAAGGAGAGATCCAGTTGCCCTCACGTGTTGCCAGTACCAGCGGATCATGCATCCGGCTGTCCTTGTGCATCCAGTGAAGAAGGGGTTCGTCTTCCTTCATGTGTGTTCCAGTGACAGAGGGAGCGACCGAGTACATTCAGCGGAGAAGAAATCCGGCTGTCCTTGAGTGATTCCAGTGCTAAGAGATAGCGATCGACCTACCGTCCAAATGGAGAGAGGTATTCGGCCATCCTGCGTGAGTTGATATTGCTAACTTTATTGTCTGGCCTAGTTCTACTGCCCGCGCAGTTGCAGCTAAAAGGAGGATCGCTGCAGTTACAAATCTTGCTGTTCTGTGACACTTTGCAAAGATTTCTTTATCACTTTGTGGAATACAAATATGGTTTCATGTTAAAAGGTACCCAACGATAGAATCAAGGGCCCCACCGCTAGCAATCTTGAACGTTTGTATAATTTCCACTGGCCAGTGGTTAGGCAGAATGTATAAGGTTTAGACAGGTTACTGATATTGGTTATGTTGATTATAGTTGATAATTGAACTGCACTGACGTATGGTAAAGATTGCTGTCTTGTTCATTCATTATTGAGTTGAATAGTAATGCTAAATTAACTCTTTCAATACTGTTATACTGTTGATTACTTTGTCCTACAAAGGGTTTGCTTGCTAGTCCTAATAAACCCCTTTTTATTTAAAGTAATCTTGTCTAGGTATTACTTGGCGCCGAAGGTGGAGGTGGGTAATCACTGGAGTGAGACAGAAGGCCCATCAAACTCAGCGGCTCTCGCGGGAGTAGCGCTACACAAAGGTAGAGGCAGCTCACAGGACCTCACACATAGCAGGATGGGAACCAAAATGAGAGAGAGGTTGGGAGGGCATGACCTGGTTTTATGCAAACACACAGGATCTAGAACAGGAATTAACCCTTGAGTGAATGCAGACAGGGAGTGAATAGTAACCCAGACTGGCTACAAGCAGGATCCAAGGGCTAGGGCATGACACCAGTCTGTTGTACTGCAACAGTAATGGTTTGAACTTTTTGTTACAGTGAGGATTGGGTCTGCTAATGACAGCTTGTTTTATCTCTCTGCAGGATGCCAGTAGATAGATAAGACAGTGTCTTTAACAAGGTGTGAAAATTTTGTTTTGATATACTAATGATTGCTTTTCAAAGGATTAAAATGCAAAATCGATTTTGGGTGTGATGGGGTTAAATATGAGATCTCTGTTGTGTGCCCTCAAAACATTGACATGCATCGATTTGTTCATTTAGGGGTTTTAAATGTCGGCAATTCTCATGATTATAATACTGTACCTTTGATGTAGTACTGATAAAGGTTAATTTTCATGTTTGTTTGTTTTTAATTCTCATGTTATACATCAATAACATGCTATGGGGGTTTTGGGAGATATTTCTTTCCTTTTCATAAGAGTAGACTCCAAATTACAAAAAAAATTAAAAAAGGGACTGACATTTTAATCCAAAATCTGCTGGAAGATTGCTTAGTCTCACATGAAAATTACAGCCTCAGTTCTTCATTGAATGATTTTAAAATGAGCCAGTCTAATGGACTTTTAAAATAAATTGCTTACAATATTTTATATCATTCAGCGGTCCATTTATTTCAATTAACTAATAGCTTTGAATAGTGAGGGTTTCTTTTAATCTTTGCTACTGAAAAATACATAGTTGCATATTGATAGCAGAGAAGACTGTGCTCCTATTCATCTGTACATAGCGATTTATTAATTAGTATCACAAAGAGCATGTTGTTTTGTATTCCCAGCTTTCAAATCCTTTGATATTTAACAGTTCTTAGGCATTAAAATGTGCATGTATCGTTTAGTACAGATTTAAAACTATATTAGTCCACTAAATGTAATCATATTACATAATATTATATAATTTTCCACTATAAAACTCCTAAATTGTAGATAGATGAAAAATAGTGCTAACCAAAATTATATATTTTATAATAATAGTAAAGACCACTACAAATATTTTATAGTATTAAGATACTCTTACTATCTTCTGCAAGAGGAGAGTGCTTGAGTTCCATGTTGGGTAGGAAAATGGAGGATGGGACCATACCCAAGGGAGTCATCTGCTTTTCAGTACTAAAGGGACTCTACAAATATATATTAACCTATGCACCGTCAATTGGTTACTGTAAGTATAACTGTTTTGTGTTTGCTGAAAAGGAACACTCTATGCAGTGCGGTCACTCATTCTCATCTGCCATGACCTTAGGTTTCAGAGCTAGGAGACCTTTGGGAACTAGCTGTAACCAAAGGTATCAAAGCCTTCCTGCACTGATAGCCACTGGAGTGGCTGGAGAGCCTAGAACCCCTCCCCTGTGTTCACATGACATGCTGACCTGGAAACGTGTCATATCCTGCAGAGATCAGAGGTAGACCAGCATTAGACTCAGAGAAGTTTTTAAAGGAAGGTAATGAGTTAAAATAGGAAAGAAAGGGGAAGAGTGGAGGGGGAGAGGAGGGGTTAATGTTTGACCCCGATATTCCTACTCCCTCCTATTTTATTTCTCTAGTAGCCATTTAACACTGTTTAGGGCCTTCTATTCCCCTGCCCATAGATTATCATCCTTTGTACATATTATCTATGTTATGTTTTTTTGTGGGTATATGTAATTATTCACTCCTTATCTGCATCTTATGTTAAACTATGAAGTTGGACACTTTCCATATGCTATTCAAAGAGTACATAATGTTCTGATTCTGCATAGTAAGGCGTAGTTTGTTCGATGAATATTGCAATATCATTTCTAAAATTTTTAGTGTACTGATGCATTATTATTATACTTTATTTATAAAGTGCCCGCAGATTCTGCAGTGCTACAAAAGATAAACAGACAGTGGAATAATACAGTGGAACATAAGTACATTTGAAGAACATATAACTAGTCAACGATGCAGTAGGATTTGGAGGGATAGATGCATTAACAGTTGTTAGAATTTTATCAAATTTTTAATAACAGTAGGAAGTGACAGATATTGTTGTAATGTACCTGCTGGTATTCCCTTTAGCTTACTTTAGTTTGATAATAATACATTGATGAATAATGCATTCAATTTGAAAGCCCATCAAACCAGATTTGCTCTTTCTTTCATACCCCACATCAAGTCTATTTCATCTTCCTTCCGCTAACAATTACGTAATATTTCCAGAATTCGGACATTTATTACCGCTGATACCACAAAACAACTCATCCACACCCTTGTAATCTCCAGACTTGACTATTGTAATAATCTTCTAGCTGGCCTCCCTCTCTCCCACCTCACCCCCCTCCAATGCAATCTGAACGCCTCCGCCAGATTCATCCACCTCACCAGTCGCTCGGTCTCTGCCGCTCCTCTCTACGAGTCCTTTACTTGCTCCCCATCCACTATAGAATTAAATTCAAAATACTTACCCTGACCTGCAAAGCTCTCACTAACTCAGCTCTCCATTACCTGTCCTCACTAATCAACAAATACACCCCAGCCCGCTCCATAAGACCAAACAGGGACCTGCGCCTAGCGTCTCCCTGCATCACCTCTTCCCATGATAGACTACAGGATTTCTCATGCGCAGCCCCATACTCTGGAATGCTCTCCCTCGTGCTGTCAGACTTTACCCTAAAGACATTCCTATTCAGGCAAGGCTACCACCTAACTCACTAATACATCCCACTGCCCAAACCAGTCCATCACTCTCACCTTGCAGTCATCACTCCCACCTTGCAGTCCTCTCCTCCTGTTTCTACCCTCAACCCTTCTAAATTGTGAGTTCCCACTGGAATAGGGCCTTCGTTTCCTTCTGTACTGGTTTATCAAATGTTGTCCAGTCTCAATGTATTGTAACCCTGTCTATATTGTGCCCATTGATCAGCGCTGTGGAATATGCTGGCGCTATATATATATATACAGTATATAAAGTATAATTAATTAATAATATAAATAGTATTGATTACAATTTCAAGTGCTTTTTTAATAGACAAAAAACACACTGCGAACCTACAAGGTACATCAATAATATTTATTTTGAAACAACTGGATAAAATTAAAATCACACAAAGATAAGAGGAGAGAATTTAGGTGCACAGAGGCACACTGCACTCTAGTATCGAGGCTATCGTAGCCAATACACTGAAATCCGTAATCACGGCACCATCAGGAGTGAAAAGATGAAGCCATGATTACAGACGGTAAAACGCTTTGAGTGGTTAGAATGGGCATGTTTTTAGCAGCCACTTTCTTTGGTATCTCACTCTAGTGAAGTTGATCTCTATACTAAAAGGCTATATTGCTGAGTAGATATGAATGACTTAATATTGGGCCAGAATTGAGTGTGGGCCCTGAAGCTGTGAAATCAGAATTGATTATACAGGTGATTATACAATAGAGGCTGGACATAGCTCTGGTGTAACGGTTTGAGAAGTCATATATGTTGCCTCACTAAGGAGGATAGATATGATTTGTGGAATACTTTTTTGAGTATAATGCTGGAAATTTGTATCACTAACCGCGAAATAGAGATTTTGTAATAAATTAAATGGCGCCGCAAATTTAAACCTACACCAATATTTTGATCTAATTTTGACCAGCTACTTCTGCACTATTCTCTATTTATATGTTGACTTACGGGCGAGGAGTCTGGCTCTGTGTGTCGAGTTTATATTACATAGTACTCCTGACCCTGTAGATTCTTCTAAGAATTGGCTGTTCGTTTAAACTCTAATCATTTTGGTTCCTTTGTATAATGATGAGACTTGAATGATCAAACTCTACATTTCAGTGTACTGGCTATAATAGCCTCGATACTAGAGTGCAGTGTGCCTCTGTGCACATAAATTCTCTCCTCTTATCTTTGTGTGATTTTAATTTTATCTAGTTATTTCAAAATAAAGATTATCAATGTACCTTTTAGGTTCGCAGTGTGCTTCTTGTATATTTCGTAAAAAGGGTTAAGCCCTGAATACAAGGTATAGAAATTCTCAGTATTTTTTTGTTGTTTTCTTTTTTTAATAGCAATAATCTGGAAGGAGGGATTTTGGGACGAGTTAACTCAAACACATTTACTATTCATTTTGTTTGTATAACTAACGATCTTAAATAAATACTAATTTCAAGAAATGGAAATTTTATTTGAATAGATAAAGCACTTTAGATTTTCACTTCAATCAATCACCCATCCCAGTCACAGCCTATAAAAAAGATGTAAAATGTGTCTCAGTCTCTGTCTGCCAGTATTAGCCCTCTTGGTTTAACTATAAAACAATTGTGATGATAATTGATTTGACTAAAGCCAGACCTTGCCTTGCTTTTGCAAGGTATGTAAAAAATAATCTTTCAACATTCATCATCTTCAAGTAGAGTGATATAGTGCCTGTGAAAGACATTTGTCACCTCATATTTTTTCAGTGTTGATGAGATCTTGAATTTAGTTTGGATATTTCTAAATGTCAAATAGTTGTTAACGCAAATGCACCTAATGCAAAGTATGTTGAGCCCCGAGGTAAACAAATATGGATTTTTTTCAAAATTGAGCAACATTCTCTCAGAATTTAATTCTTTTAGACAACTGACAGACCATTTATAAGCATAGATAGTGTAGGAATTAGTATGCCGACCCGCGGTTCTGTTCAGTCAGTGCGCTCTCTATGATCAAATGAAATGAGAAGCAGTTTAATTTTCCATTTTTAATAATAAAGATTCTTTAGCCCAATAAATATTGAGTTAAAAAAATCTGAGCTGCATTCCATTAGATACAGTAACGATTTTGTGAGTAACAATTATTGCAGAGCCTTACGATTTGACATTCTATGTAGAGCGGCAATCTGTGCTACCACTCAGCTTTTGCACTTTAACACCGCAGGTTTGCGCGTCCTATACTTTGTGTAGGATGTGCAAACCGCCACTAGCGTTTGAATAATGAATGATTCCATATTGCTTGTCATTCGTGTTGTGTACAGTCGCAGATTACTGCTCCTAAAAGAATAGGGTTCCCTGTAAACATTTGTCTTTTAGTGGCAGCAGTCAACATCATTGTACAATTGCAAACATGGACCTTAGACTATGTGCTTGAAAAGTAGAAAATAAGATATTCAGCTTGTTAAAGCATCTTGTGGCATTTGATTATAGAATATGAATTATAATTTGTGGTTGGGTAGGTGACATTTGTAATATAACCCCACAGTAGACAAGAAATACACAAAGTATTTAAAGATTGTTGAACATAGGCATCCAATGATTTTTACCCCTGGAAAACTATTGACCTTAGACAAAAGTGGAGGGGGGCCAAGGAATTATTTTTTTTGAATGACAAAAATCACAGAAAATCAAAACAAAAAGTGGCCGGGCAGGACAACCATAGGAAGTCTCAGAAACATATCACTATAAACAACAGACAGTAAGGGTCATCGTAAATCAGAAAGTATCGAAATACAGAAAAAAAACAGAAAACAGGTGAGGAGGGGTGAGTAAAACAAAACAAACTGGGTGGACCACATAGAGGATAGAGGAATCAGTGAAGTCCACTAGGAAGTCCACTAGGAGACTTCAGGAAAACTAAAGGGGGGCGTGTGGGGACTGCCCAAATATCAAGTTATTCCCGGCTCGCCCTGGCAATCCAAGGGAAAACTGGGGGACGCGGAAGAGGCCACAGGGCCGATAGATCTGGGCCAAGAGAAATGGCCAGAGCCATGGTTGCCTTTCAGGTGGATCACCCAGGGCAACCCAGTGTCCCATCACACAAAAAAGGCGGAGAGGGAGAAGGTCCCAATATCGCATCAAACACACAATTGAGTCCAAAACAAAAGTTCACCATAAGTGGGACACAAAAAAAAACAACAAAGTAATAGAAAAAGTCTCAACTTGCCAACGAGGGGGAATGAAAGGGAAGGGAAAGGGAAATAGACAACATCGAGGCATCTCTTCAATTGGAGGGGTTGCATCAACAGAAAAAAAAGAAATGACTGAGGGGGGAAATCTCTTCAACCCATGTCCAGAACCAGAATCATCAATGTAGCGAGTGGGACATCCCCTATTGAATCCCCAAACAACCCCCCCAACAAGCTGGGTGACACGTGAGATGCATAGAGGGCCGGCAGGCAAGCAACAGGACCCCTCCAGGAGTCGGTTGTGTCATCAAGACAGCCGACAAAACCGAATCTCCACTCATCGTGCGGCCTTCAGGGCATCACCCGGGACCCCCACAGCCAGCGCCAACACAGCACGGTCAGGGAGAAGGGGAAACAACATGGTACCATCCTCAGGGATCATCTCCAGCCCAGCAGCAACAGCAATATTCCGTTCTTTACCCTCGCACTCTGAGACCATATGGTCCACGTCCGACCCGAGGTCCTGTAAGGCCACCCGACGCACCTTCACGGAGGTTGCACAGCGATGCTCCACAACTGCGTCACGCCACCCCTCTGGCTCACCTAAGAATGCTGCTCTGATCAACTCACACGACTCAGTCCGGAATATATCCCGAAGGACTCTCAGAGCCCAGCCTACATCTCCCTTCGTAGAGGGCATGTCATCAGAATCTTCAGGGAACAGCGGCACAGCCTGCGACAACGTCATCTCCATGACCACAGAACCACCCAGAGGAAGCAACCGTCGGTGGCAGCCAAGGTCCACGACCAAACCATTGTCACGGGGAGCAGGGGGACACAGCCCATCATCACCCCCGGTCCAAGTCTTACAACAGACATCCCAGAAGGTGCCGTGAAACGGCTGAAGGTACCCCTCAGGCGAGAAAGATGGCTGCCGAGCACAGGCCGCACCAAGAGACCAATAAAATCAGCCAGCCTGAAGCGAATTGCGCCGCAAAACCACCCTCGGTTCTAGCACTAGTAAGTGTCAGCTATCCGGAGTCGAGGAAAACGGAAAACCCTGTGAGTAAGCAAGAAAAATCACTCGGGTGACAGCTACTGAGACAGAGCACTCCAGATTTGCAGCCACACACGCACCTCGACATCTGGTCACGCCCCCCACCAAGGAAATTTAAATTACTAATGAAGATGTGTTGCACTTACACGACTTCCAGATTATGTCACTAAAGGTGGTTCACTAACCAGAAATTACTGTGGGCCCTATTACATTCTTCACGCTAACGTTAGCACTCACATGTGTGAGCATTAACTTTAGCCCTGGTGGCCCTAGTGTGGACACACCATATTACAATCCAAATGCTAACTGGTTATAAAACCCAGTAGCGATTGGTATCTTGCACTTTTCAGCGCGAGGTTACTGTAGCGCAAAGAGTTAATTAGCGGTGGGATTAAAATATGCTAATGTTAATTATCGTCCGGCTGCAGTTAACCCATAAATTAGCCACAGTCTGGTGCAGAATATGTCAACACCAGTAGAAACCCCTCCCCCCCCCAAATTAATCAAATACTCACCTCTAATCCCCCGGCGAGGACCGCGGCTCCATCCGCCTCTTCTGGCCACCGGGAGCAGGGAGAGACTGGGGGGAAAAAATCCCCCAGTCTCCCTCTGCGGATCACTACGCTGACCTGCCGGATCTCGCGAGGTGAGATCCGGCAGGTCATGTGACCGGTGGCGTCTGCCTCAATGGAGTCCTATGGACTCCATGGAGGGGATGCGCGCGGCAGCGATTAGCACTGCCGCGCGCATCCTGGGGCTTAGTGCAGGCTTACGATGCAGGCAGCTTTTTTAGCTCATTGTAGTATCACGCTAAAACGGGGATGCAAAGGAGAAACCTGCAGGCGCAGGTTTTTCTCCCTCGCGTCCCCATTTTAGCGTTAATAATGTAATAGTGCCCTAAGTAATTTAGGATTCTGGGACCCGGATTGAGTATTTGGTATTGCCTGTCACTTGGCTTCTGTGGTGCAAGTGAGAAACAACATTCTGATTAAGAGTAGCACAAGCCGTAATCAACTGTAGCCATATAAAAATGTGATCCGTTACCATGATTTTGCAACTATCTAGAAAGAATACGTGCCTTCAAAAAGCCTGAATGCCAGAATAAACTGGAATAAAAGGTCTATCACAACCTGTCATAAATCCCATCCGTTCACTTTGATGTTGAGGACGTTGGAGACAGAGTATTATATAAACTAAGCATTGTATAGTCCATGTAGCTCAATCAGCATTTTGAGTGACTTAACACCATAAAATGCTTAATAGCTGCTCATGTGGTGCTCTCAGTGAGCCTTTTATAGACCTCGTAATTCTGTCATGACCATCAACCTATAGAAAGCTATTTTTGCTGAAAATACTAGTGTATATTGCTATATTTATGCTTTATTGCAACATAAGACTACAAGACATGGGTACATTAAGCAATTTTTGATTGAAACGTTTATTGTTTGAACAAAATAACAATCATATATTACAGACTAGTGTTTGTGAAAATCAGTCACATGTGTTACTTGTATATAAATAAAATAAAGTGTTTCTGGTGAACTCTATCTGGGAATAAAAAAAATCCCAGTGCTATACATCATTTCCAAAAATGTCAATAAGAGTAAAGCTATTTTACTAGGACAGTGGGCTGGAAGACAATAATAGTGACTCCCTGTGCACTCGGAAGAGCCAAGGTGAGTAAGCAGGTAGTCTAAACCCAGTATACTCAATGATTTCTAGACAAACCCTTGCAAAGACGATTCGTCAGGGGTATGGAAACCAGTACTGATACTGCATAGGTTTTGTTCCTTTCAAAACAAGAAAAGTTATGGTTTAATCAATTATTACTTTATGTACCCATGTCTTGTAGTATTGTCATGCCCACGCTGCTCCTGTGCCATGATGTCCTGCCCAAGTCGCTATCAACGTTGCTGTGGAAAAGATCTATGCTGCTGTGCGCACAATCGCTGCTCAGGCAGCTCCATGAAAAGTGCTGCCCTTATGTTCAGCACTTCCACCAGGCACACAACCAGTAAATCACCTGACACACACACTCACACCACACCCCTGCCTTGCATAAAGTCCAGTTCCACCACTTCACCAATGCTTCTGCATTAATCCTGTTTGGCTTGTGTGAAACAGAGTGTCTCCTGAAGCTCCCTGAAAATATATACTGGATACCCGTGTACCAGACCCCCTGCTTGATCAACGTTTACCAGACCAAAGGACCGTCTCGACCACTCTATTGAAACACACCACTGTATCTCGCCTGGAGTTCCCCCTTGTGTCCTGTTTGCCTCCAAGGTACAGTCCCAGTGTTTTCCAAAACATCCTGGTCCCTCCTGTCAGTCTGCCCCAGTGAATCCTCTACATATTGGGCTCATACCACCCAGATTGGTACCCCACCAGCATTGAAGCCTGGCAAGTATATTTTGTATTATTGAGGGTTGATTTTGCTGTGTGTTCCACAGTCGTGCATGAGCAGTAACCACACGGTTTCTTTTCTGTTTGTTTTCCAGCTATTTTTGTTACTTTAAGACGTTATTTCTATTGCTAGTCCTGTAACTATCAAGGTCAACAGAATTGACACTTTGGATTGGATGGTAAAGCCGTACGGAGAGCATAAAATCAGCCAAGGCAGACGGGTAAGTTTCTGGTTGCCTTGTGGGTTTATAGTATCAACATGTTGGTATTCTTGAAATTTTTTTTAGAGAAGGGGTGCTCACCTTTGGTTCTCTAGATGTTTTGGAACTATATTTCCCACAGGACTCTGTCGACCTAGTGAGTTGCTGATTATCATGGGAGATGTAATTCTAAAAAATTTGGAGGGTCAAGGTCCAGCTCTGTTGAGAATCTTTTTAAGAGCATCATCTCAAAAACACTACTATGATATGACCAGGGAAGTGTGAAGTAACGTTACACTGTGCTGGTCATTTATCCCTTTCACTACCATGCGCTTTTTGTTGAAACCATTTTTATTATAACAATCATTTGAAACATGGGATGCAAAGTTAATAAATATAGAGTAAATAGAAATTTTGCACAGACGTTGTTCTTCTGGGACAGTTAAATTAAAATGATGCAGATTTGCTAATTTGTTTTACTTTTTCGTGTATTTTAATCCTTTAAAGTAATAATTATTTTTAAATATTTTTTTATATAACTATGACAACTATTGCGCAGTATGGCAACCTTGGATTAACCACTTCAATGCTAAGGACGCGCTCAGCGCGTCCTCAGCATTACCGCTGGTGTGCTGAGGACGCGCTGAGCGCGTCCTCACATTGGGGTCAGCGTTCGGCCGGGTTCCGGCCGATCGCTGGCCCCTCCGGTGCGGGCTGACATCCTGGATGTCAGCCCGGCATCCGGACCAGCAGCCGCCATTATTAGGTGTCATCGCGGGGCGCGATGACACCTAATTCAGGCGCCCCCCCCGCATGTGCGGAGGAGGCGCCTGAAAGGGAGGGGGGGAGGTCCTTCGGACCTCTCTCCTCCCGATCGGCGGTGCACAGGGGGTTAACCCAGGCATCATTTGGAAGGGCACAGCCTGCCCTTCCAAATGATGCCTGGCATTAACCCCTGGGGAGCTGGATCGCAAATCGGCGCTGAAAAGCGCCGATTCGCGATCCTTCCCGGGAGCTGGCCGACATCTTGGATGTCGGCCAAGCCTCCGGGAACTCCCCCAGAGGACTGGCGTCATCGTGCGTAGCACGATGACGCCAGTCCTACAGTTAACCCCTAACTGCCACCAACTGTGGAGATAGGGAGTTCCAATGAACTCCCTATCTCCCGATCCGTGGCAGCTAGGGGTTAAATTTTGATATCGTTGGATCGGCCAGAGCATGGCCGTTCCAACGATACCAAACATGAAAGTTAAAAATGTTGTAAAAAAAAAGAAAAAGAAAAATAAAAATAAAAAAAAATAAATAAAATAAATAAAAAAAAAAAACAAAAAAACTTTTTTTTCTTTTTTTTGGGTTTGTTAATGCAGCAATATTGTTCCCATTTCAATTATAATGTGAACAATGATGCTGCACTAACGATTTTTGTATGCGGTGCGTTTGTTAAAAATAGTGTCATTTTCCCCAAAAAAAAATGTAACGAGACCCCATCTCTAATTTTTTTAACAAGCGCACCCCATACAAAATATAACCGCAATTGCTCGCATGTTAAAATGTGGAAAAAAACACTTTACACGTTGTAAATTATTGAAAATACATATTTTATTGCATTTTTTGTTATAATATACAGACATGACATAACGTATACATATAATAATGACATATTATGAATCTACCGAGTCTGACGGAAAGAACGATATATAATATGTCGGTGTCATATACTAAAATAAGCCTTCAAAACACGTTTAAACATGATGCGCAAAACAGGTAAAAAATGACCTCAGCACAGGGGCGGGAAAAGCCTCAGCAGCGAAAGGGTTAAAGAAAAATAAAAATGCACCTGAATATGGTATGAATGAATGTTGTGTGAAAGAAGAATGTATGTATGACACAGCAAATTAAATAATTATCTTATTAAGGTTTGATGAATTTTGAAATATTAGAATTTATTATACAGAGATAGACAAAATATTCCTGATTATCACGTCATCTGAAAAAGTTGTTTTATATTTGTATGTTAATACAGATAATAAAAAAATATTTTGCACTTTGAATTGGTCCTGAAGGTATTTGAACAATGTAGTTATACTCTCCTCTTAGATACACTATATTGCCAAAAGTATTCACTCACCCATACATATGCGAGCCAAGGCAGGTGAGCGAATACTTTGGTCAATATAGTGTATGTTTCTAAAGCTAATCAAGTGCAATTTCTTTAATCTCTCTTTATAATAGGATCTTCTATTCGTTTTATCAGCTTTGTAACATACCTTTTGCAATTTCTCCAACTCCTACACCACGTATTCAAGATGGAGTCTTACCATTTTGCCTTATACAGAAGACAAATATTTTCTTCATCGCAAGAACCAATAACTCTTTTTATAGATGACCGGACTTGATTTTTCAGTCTATGTATGGCCTGGCACTGTGCACTGTTGCAAGTTGCTGTTCTAGAGTTTGGCTAGCAGGGGATCCCCAGGAGGTTCCACTTCTTTGAGAAGCCCCAAATCATCCAGATTATGGGGAAGTTAAATTGCATGGGACTTTAAATACCTGAACTGCTGGCTGCCAATGGAGTGCCCACTACGTCCCAAGAGAACCAGCTCCAGGCTCGTCTCATCCATCATCCCGCCATCCTATTGACTTGCCCAGCATCTAGTCCACTTGTTTAGCGTGCTCCTTCATACTCCCTGCATACTAATAAATGCGTTGACTTTCACCAAAAGCCTTAGGCATGGTTTATTTTCGCAAATTGGGGTCCAGTCATCGTTTCCCTGCTGCAAACCTGACAACAGTAGTGGTTCCTTGTAAGTGAGGTGGCATCTTTACAATTGGAGTCGGTGGGAGGGAGACATCTCTGCTTGGACCCAAACCCATTCTGCACCATGACATTAACTCAAAACATACTGCCAGAGTTATAAAAAATTATCTTCGGCATAGAGAAGATCAAGCAGTCCTGTAAATTATGGTATGCCCCCCAAAGAACCCTGATCTCAGCATCATTGATTCTGTCTGAGAATACCACACCCGCAAATCTCGCCTTTAAGACTTCTCCCGAGCTGCCCCTCTTTATTGAACTTCCTTCCCTGTAACATTAGACTCTCCCCAGTCCTTCAAGAAGTCTCTATAAACACATTACTTTAGAGAAGCCTATCGGCTCACTCCATAATCCCCCACTGTGCATTTCTTGCCCAATCTTCATACATAGCCCCCATGCACCCACTACTTTCCATTCCCAGCTATCTACCCTGTCGGGTATATTATAATGGAACAATTAAAATGGATGCCTGTAGCCATCTTGTTTTAATGTAAAGTCTTTCTTTTTTAATTTTCCCTAGTTTTAGAAATGGACAGAGTTTTTTTTTAAATAGTTCATGGCTAGGTGAATCTTAAGAGTTATGCCAGACATGATGTTATAGACGATAAAATGTCTTTATTTGATATAATGCTGTGCTAAGTGCCAGACATGTCATATTTAAATTTATTGGTTTGTTTTAACAAGTCCTTAAAAAAAAAAAGATATTTTCTTTTTGGGTATAGGAACAAATTTAAAATCTCTTTGCAAGCGTATGCTTATATTTACGAAATATATTCTTATCAATATGTATTTTATTATATTTACAGTAAGAAAAAGATGCTCCAAATATTTGTAAAGTATAACTGTTAAATAGTATAATTACTGAAGAATGGAATTTCTGTTGATTTTAACTAGAAAGGAATTTAGCTGAATTTTGAGAGGAGTAGAGATATTAATTTAATTTTGACAGGAGAGAACCAAAGTCTAGGATTGAATATAGGGTCTTTGTTAATGATCTTTGACCTGAGATAAGATATATTAAAATTAAATTGTTGAATTAATTTGAAGAGCAACACTGCCCTCTTCAGGTATAGTAAATATTATATTAATATAGAGAAAATATTTAAATGAAAGAGGTAGATTGTCAGTGACTTCAAATTGACTATAATTGGAGCTGCACTGTTCGTCCCAAGGCATTCAGATTATCTCAGGACACGATAATGCATTGGTATTCAGACCATCCCAAAACAATGCATTCAGATCATCCCAGGACACGATAATGCATTGGCATTCAGACCATCCCAGGACAATGCACTTGAGATCATCCCAGGACACGATCATGCATTGATTCAGATTGCAGATCATTCCAACACCCAATACATTGAGGTCCACACCTCTAACTCACATGCATTGATTATCTGACATTGATAATTTTCACATATTCCAAAAACAATATATTTAAAGGCTGCAACTACAGACCAGATCTTGGACAGGTAATGTATGAGAAAGCTAAATTAAGTAATTAATGTAATTATATATATATGGAGTATTTCTTGCAACAGATAGATCCGGAATCTCTAGGTATTCACTAAGTTTTTATTACTTATCATTCTAGAAATAGAATAAGTGATAGCTCATCTTTTGTTGATCCACGTAGCATAGAGAGATACATATATCTCTACAAGATCTAGCTTGTTAAACATTGGTTTGCTGGGAAATACATGTTAATTGTTTTCGTTAAGCAGAAATGTTTATTAACCATTTGTGTATAGTTACTAACTGATTAAGTAAATGATATTAATCATATATGCAGTTACTAATAGGGATGAGCTGTTCGGGTTCAGACGGTTTGGAGTTCGGCCCGAACTTTGGCAGTTTGAAAGTTTGCGAACTTCGAACTTTTTGGTGTGTTCGAGTTCGGAAAAAAGAAGAAATTTTGAAAAAAGTATAAAAAATGCTTAAATACTAAAAAATCTAGAAATAAAGAGACTCTTTACTGCAGAATATTATAAGCAACGGTTTATTAGATATTGAATTAAAAACTAATGTCTAGGTGCAAAGATTCTTACCTCTAAATGACCTTTTTTTTCAAACGGCATAACAACAACAGATGTTTTAGTCTGGTCTAATCAATTTGATAAATTTTATGTAGAATGAAGGTGTGGGGTGTCTGCTTCTGTTCTGAGTGAATAATTTCCCTCCTAAAACTTCCTAATATGCTGCATTTAACTGCTGTGTGAAAAAATACAAAATTTCCTCATTGCCCGCTTTTCACATCTAAAGCAATGTTATTTTTCACCTCGGGATTAAACATTCACAGGGTTATTCAGAGAGCGGTGAAAAGCAGGAGAATAACTGGAGAATGGAAAATTCTAGGTCAAAATAGCCAAACCAGAAAAAGTCTCCCATTCATCTCACTTTCCAAATCGGCTACTTGGTCTAGATTGTTCTCTTCTCCTGCCATTTCTCCTGGCTTTCACCTCTCTCTCAGGGTTGTTCAGAGAAAGGTGAAAACCAGGAGAATGGCAGGAAAAGAGAACAATCTGGACCAAATAGCCGATTTGGAAAGTGAGATAAGGCTAGGGTCAGACTAACGCATTTTTCACAGCGACTGTCAAAAAGTGCGTCCAAACACATTGCCATATTTTTTCACGGAATGCGCGAAAACGGTCATACGATGCGCATTTTTGGCAGTGATTTTTTACGGTTCCAAACCAGGAAACTTTGGGTATCTGGACGTTATGTTGGCCGGACATGAGCAGGGTCTGACGTCTCCAAATCACGCACACATGCCGCTAGTGGACGCAGCGCACTCTGTACGTCCATACTATCGGTTCTGCATTCTCGAAAAAATGCGTTCATTTTCCACTTGCGTTGCGCAGCCGGACTTTCGTGCGACTGTAATTCGTATATTGGCCGTCATTGCCCGTCATTTGATGCTAGTGCGGCCGTGATTAAGTGCGCCTAAACGCACGTTAAAAATTCGCTAGTCTGACCCTAGCCTAAATGGGAGAATTTTTATGATTTGGCTATTTTGACCTAGAATTTTCCATTCTCCAGTCATTCTCCTGCTCTTCACCGCTCTCTGAATAACCCTGATAGGGTTATTCAGAGAAAGGTGAAACTCAGGAGAATGACTGAAGAGAAAATTCTAGGTCAAAATAGCTGAACCAGAAAAATTCTCCCATTTATCTCACTTTCCAAATCGGCTATTTGGTCTAGAATTTTCCATTCTCCTGCTTTTCACCACCAAAAAATCAGTAAACTTTTTCTGCGTGTCCAAAAATGTCTCCTCTTTTCATACTGCCACCCCAAGCAGTTGTTTATGGATAGATTAAAGGAAAAGCATTTACTGTCATTTGAAATGTCATTTTTTGGTTTTTACATATTTCTATACATCCTAGAAATCCGCCACTTCACGGGCAGGTTATGGGGACCTCCTAGGCACGATATTTGAAGGAATTTTTCGTTTTTATTTTTAACCCTTATTTCATGGAAAACTCACTGTCCCTTTAAAAACGTTTTTTTTTTTACTTTTTGTCCTTGTTTCCTGTCTCCCAGGGCACTACCCGGACCCCCATACACCTTTTATGGCAAATATCTAGCAAATATGCCCTCTTGGAGGGTACTCTAAAAACCGAATTTTCAGCCCCATTGACTTGCATGGAGTTCGCGTTTGGGTTCGGACCTGAACATATGGGAAGTTCGGGTTCGGGCCCGAACCGAACTCGGGCGGTGTTCGGCTCATCCCTAGTTACTAACAGGAGATACATATATTGAGAAGCTAGTGTCTATGTGCTGATGGATTGATGTGGTTGTTTTATAAATCTTTGTTTATGATATGAGATTTGAAACTTTTTGTATACGTAATAAATATATATATATGTGTGTTTTTATCCGATTATTGATTAGTGTATTTTTCGAAGCAAAACACAGACCATTAAAAGAATTTAGGAGAATTTCTAGGTAATATAAACGATTGATATTTATATCTCGTATAAATTTCTTATTGAATATAAATCTCGACAGCCCTTACCTAGCGTATCACCCCTCTCCTCTTCGATTGTAAGCTCACAAAAGGGTCCTTTTCACCTACTGTTTTGTCTGTTGAACTTGTATGTACTCTATAAACTCTTGTAACTGTAACTCCCCAACCTCTGTACAAAGGTGGGGAAAGTCACAGCTTGCTCAGGTGGGCTGGCAAACTAATCAGAAGTGACCTCACCACATGCGTCTATGACATTATGTTGCCATTGGTACCGCCACTGTGCATAGTACATACAGATCCAATGATATGTGAGCAAAGTCCCAATTGAACTTTGGAATTTGGTGATGTTCACATTGATCAACACATTGTAACAATGTATTGTGATAAGGTAAGGGGAATGAGTTATGATGGCAGTTAGATTCCCCCTATGTTTATAGGAGACAATTCGGTTGTTTAACCCTTTAACGCCGCAGGACGTTCCATGACGTCCTGGCGACAGGCGGGCTTTGAAGACGAAGGGCGTACATGTACGCCCATTGTCTTCAATGGGGCCGCCTCTGCCCCTCCCCACAGCCTGCACACGGCAAGCGTCATTGGCTGCACAGGGACAGCCTGAACTCAAGCCGTCCCCTGCAACAAAGGACGCTCACTGCATGCGGGCTGCGGGGAGGGCTCGAAATCAGTGCCGCGCGATGGCACCTGTCGCCGAGGCGTACCTGTATGCCTCGCTGGTGAAATCAACCCCCTAAGGGCGCCACCCACTCGTCCTTATGGGGTTAAGCCCCGGAGGGCAACATGTGTGTTTTTTTAATTGCTTTCTATAAGGTTTTCCCCACCTGTTAATTGTCAGGTCGTTAAATATTTCCTGGGTGTAAGGAAGCAGTGAGAAGAAAGTGGGAGAGAAAGAGAGCAAGCAGCAGCAAACAAGGTAAAGCTCTGAGGCTGGCTGCTTGAAAAAAGGTTGGCAAAGGTTTACATTCTTATGTTAAATTTTCCCAAGATAGTAAGGGATGTGTAAATTAGACATGTGCATTCGTTTTAGTACTAAAACGATTTAGTCCGAATTTTGGGATAATTTAGTTTTAGTATGACTCAAGATACGAAACTGTTCAGTACAAAACACGAAAGAAACTAAAATAAAATACACTACATTTTAGTTTCAGTCCTTTTTGTGATATTACATTGAGTGAAGGAGACCAGTATTGAAGGCAACATCGCAAAGCTACAGAAAAGGTTTGTATGTGTAATCCTTCCCGACCCCTACCCGAAAATCTGACAGTGATAGAGCTCCAGAATATTCACTCGCAGCACAGACAGCCAGCACAGGAGAGGAACCTTTACTTAACCCTTGCATGTCTATGAGGCAGACAAGATGATAAAAGCAGCTGGTGAAGGAAAACATTCAAATAAATCACACTGAAAGCTAATGACAGAGGAGGGCTGGATAGTAAAAACCCCTTTATAACAAGCAGCGCTAGGAGAAAAGAGGGACTTTATAAAACGTGTGTTATCTCCCCTCCCGCTCTGCATAATAAGGGCTTAGGTCTGATACATTTTATATTATCCAGGAGCACTATCCCCCTTTCCTCATCTATAATACACATTTTATATAAAGTCCCTCTCCTCTCCCAGTGCTGCTTGTTATAAAAAGTTTTTTACGTCTGATACATTTAGTATCCAGCTCTCACAGTTATTCTGTCATTATGAGCCTTCATTGTGATTTATTTGAATGTTTTCCCTAGATTTAAAGTGCTTTATTTTATTATAAATTGTAAAAGTTCCTTCTCCTGTGCTGGATAAGCATTGCATTCCGAAGTTCTGCACCCTCCACATGCCAATGCAGTAAGATGTTCTATACAGAGAGGGGTATTAATTAATGCAGGAGGATGTTCTATACATTATACAGAGAGGAGCCTTTTTTTTTTATTAGCCCTTTAAATCCAGTGGCTGTGAGCGCTGTGATCGGCTGCTTGTTATATTATCTCTCAGTACAATATATCAGGCTCAGCTGTTACAGTAACTGACTGTAGCAGCGCTCAGAGTTTCAGTAAAACAAGGAAATAATATTGTTCTAACCTCTTATATATAAAATATTATTTACTAGTTTTACTGAAACTCTGAGCGCTGTGATGAGCAGCAGTCAGTTACTGTAACAGCTTTGCCTGACACATTGTGCTGAGAGTGAGAGATACTGTAACAAGCAGTGATCTCAGCACTCTGAGGAGCCACTACAATAGTAATTGTATCCACTGGTTTTCGGATGAATGAAATTAGTTTTCATACTAAAGAACTGAAAACGAATTTCTTTAGCAACTAAATAAATTGCATTGTAGGACTAATCCATTAGTTCAAAACGAAATTTTGTGCTGTGCATATGTCTAGTGTAAATGTTAGATGAGCTAGGTTTTTTAAAAAAATAAAATCCCCTTATTTGCATGGTCACCTGCAGCAAAAACAAATACATTCCGTCCTGGGGGGTTAATGCCTTCCAAGGGCGGACTGGGCCAGGGAGCAGAGGGGCAAATGCCACCAGGGCCACTGGCTCACCGCAATGCTGCAATGCGCCTCCGTGGACCGTCCCGACTCCCGAGCCCCCAATTGTTTTATTTTTAACTAGCAGCCACGCAGCAGCGTTAGCACCGGACCACCACGTGATGCCTCCGCAGCCTCATCCACCTGAAGCTAAGCGTGGTCGACAGTGACATTGGGAGCCTCAGTCTGTGGACGCAGCCAGCCTGCCAGTGCCTGTGTGCTCCGTCCAAACTGCGTGGAGGAGGGTCGAAGCACAGCGGTGAAGCCAGGCCAGCCCAGCCACCCAGCCACACACATCTAATTGGCAAAGGTTTACATTCTTATGTTAAATTTTCCCAAGATAGTAAGGGATGTGTAAATGTTAGATGAGCTAGGTTCACGGCTAGTCAAATTATTTTTTGCCACATTCCGAATCCTGGAATCTGCCCGTCGCCACGCATCTACAGGCCGTTTTTTAAAGCTGCAGTGCCTGAAAACATGTGATGCATGCACTGCTGTATTCCTCCTCAAATTGTTTGCCATTAAAAAGTTAAAGAGATCTATGGCCTGTCGGCTCGAGAGATGGGGTCACCATGCGTTCACCCATGCAGTGATCCTGCAGCTGGTTAGAGTGGGAATCCTGTTGTCTGCTTGGACCAAGCCAGACATCTCCGAGCTGATAACCAACTGCAGCCTGTCAAGTCCTCACTGGGACATTCAGTCCCCGGCTGCCTCGTGGGTTCAAAAGTGCCAAAAGCAACCTCCTGCCTCCACAACATAAATCTTCTGCAGAGCAATCACTGCAGGTAAGAGAGAAATGCAGACTCTTTGGGGCCAGAAAAAAAACTTCCAAAATAAATGTGCCACAGATCAAGAATAATATACATGAAAACTGAAATAACCTGCCTAATATGCATACAGTGATCCATACTGCTATACACTTGGTCCCTCTAATACATATATTAGTCACAAAAATAAAAATGCTTACCAATGTCAGCTCTGTAAGAAAAAAAAACTGTAGTCCATCAGTTCCTTACAGCTGTAGTCAGTCTGCGATGATGTAATGTGCAATTTGTATGAGCGTATCACTCAGCTGCACAGCAATAAAACTCACAGTAATGTGTGGTGTGTGTGTGTATGAGTGAGTTTTATTACTGTGCATCTCCGTGATACACTCATACAAACCACACATTACTGAGTTTTGTTGCTGTGCAGCTATTATACACACTGCACATTACTGTATCACAGAGCTCCACTGCAATAAAACTCAGTAATGTGCGGTTTGTATGAGCGTATCAGAAAATCCACAGCAATAAAGCGCATAGTAATGTGCAGTGTGTATCACAAAAAAGTTGTAAACCTCAGGGGGGACCTCTTGGCCTTGCTGCCACAGGAGAATCTCGTAAGAGTCCGAGAGCCGTGTTGAAGAATGGGAGGTGGTCACAGCTGCGTGCAACATACGCGATAACGTTGTCTGGTGTTACTGCGTGCGCCCCACAAGCAGCCCCGCCATAGCCCTAACGCTGCTTGGCCAGCTCTGAGCCAACTCCCCACACAGCAGCAGAGTAAAGGGAGAGAAATAAACTAAGTAAGGGTTGAAAAGCCTGCAGCAGGACAGGTGTGAATGAATGGGGGACAAAAAACAGTCAAAATGAACTCAGCACACGGGTGAAATGGCTCATCAGGGAAGGGCCGCGCTCCTCTCTGATAATTATAGAAGAGAAACTCAGTGCAGAGGTTGCAAGTAAGAGTAGAGATGAGCGGCCGATGCACTTTAAGAGGGGGGGCTGAGTTGATGCACTAAGTTGTACTTGCCCCCTAGGCCAAAAGTTGCCAGTCAGCCCTGCCCTGATACTTTCACCTTAGTAACCAAAAATACAGGGGGAATATACAGACCCATTCATGCACTATCATGCATGCATCAGATCTATTCAAAGAAAGGTGAAACTCAGGAGAATGACTGGAGAAGTGAAACTTCTAGGTCAAAATAGCCAGCCCAGAAAATTCTTCCATTTATCTCACTTTCCAAATCGTCTATTTAGTCTAGATTGTTCTCTTCTACTGCCAATTCTCCTGATTTTCACCTTTCTTTGAATAGACCTGATAGTCACAGTATGATTACACATTCTAAGTTGTGCACCATAGACTACAGGATCTATTAATGCAGCCTAATAGAATTACTTGCCTATCTAGTGAGAATTAGAACGTATTTACATATATAACACATCAGGCAAAAAAGAATAAAAGGAAAAAAGCTATAAACACAGTTCATTGGCATTACTGTGTAGTGATTAAAGTCTCCTTAATGAACCGTGAGAAGTTAAGTGTATGTCTCTTGTCTCAGGGGTCTTTGCACTATTGCAGTCATTTAGGGATTCACACAGAAATATATTGAAATGGCAGGCAGCCTGTTTATTTTCTTCCTCATGGGCAAATTAAAGTTAAGCTTCACAAAGCAACAAACAGAAACAAACACCTGCACATCTCTCCTCTACACTAGGGATGAGCCGAACACCCCCAGAGTTCGGTTCGGGCCCGAACCCGAATTTTTCCAAATGTTCGGGTCCGGACCCGAACCCGAACCCGAACCCCATGCAAGTCAATGGGGCTGAAAATTTGGTTTTTAGAGTGCCCTCCATGAGGGCATATATGCTACATATTTGCCATAAAAGGTGTATGGGGGTCCGTGTAGTGCCCTGGGGGACAGGAAACAAGGACAAAAAGTTTAAAAAAATACGTTTTAGTGAGTTTTCCATGAAATAAGGGTTAAAAATAAAAACGAAAAATTCCTTCAAATATCGTGCCTAGGAGGTCCCCATAACCTGCCCGTGAAGTGGCGGATTTGTAGGATGTATAGAAACTCTTAAAAACAAAATAATGATGTTTCAAATGACGGTAAATGTTTTTCCTTTAATCCATCCATAAACAACTGCTTGGGGCGGCAGTCTGTATGAAAAGAGGAGACATTTTTCGGACACGCAGAAAAAGTTTACTGATTTTTTTTGGGCTAAATTATTGTGAAACTTATGCAGGCTTTGGATGAAAGTAACAATAGGTGCTTCAAAATTGGTCCTTTAGCATCCCCAAGAGTGCCGTCACACCGTAACCCCTCTGAGGATATGAATCTGATACAGGCGTCAGTGGCAGTGCACCCAAATATTGTGCTTTTTGTGCCAGGCCTGCAAGTACTATCATACAGTAACCCCTCTGTGGTATTGTGGAAGAATGCAGGGGTGGACCATGTGGTGCTATATTAAAAAGATATGATTCTGGTCAAGGCGTCAGTGCACCCAGATATTGTGCCTTTGGTGCAAGACAGCCAGCCCAGCAAGTATCATCATACAGTAACCCCTCTGTAGTATTGTGGAAAAATGCAGGGGTGGACCATGTGGTCATATAATAAAAAGATATGATTCTGGTCAAGGCGTCAGTGCACCCAGATATTGTGCCTTTTCATCGCAGCTAGTGCCTTCACACCGTAACCCTTTTGTGGTATTGTGGAAGAGTGCAGGGTTGGACCCTGCGGTTCAAAAAATTTAAATGATATAAATCTGGCACAGGCGTCAGTGCAGCCAAATATTGCGCCTTTCATGGCAGCAAGTGCATTCACACCATAACCCTTTTGTGGTATTGTGGAAGAGTTCAGTGCTGGAGGTTTTGTGAATGCAGAAGAGGACATCCCCTATCTATTACATTACTTCAGCATCAGGGGGTTGATAGCTGCTGATCCAGGACTGATTCATTTTTATAAATGTCAGCCGGTCTAGAGTCGGTGGACAGACGCACTCTTTTGTCTGTGACAAAACCTCCAGTGGCACTGAACGTCCTTTCAGAAAGCACGCTGGATGAAGGGCAACCTAGTAGCTGCATAGCATATTGGCTAAATTCTGGCCAGTGATCCAATCTCAACACCCAGTAAGCCAGTGGATTATCTGCTGGAAAGGTATCCAGGTCTGCCCTTGCCCCTGGGCAGTCCTGCACCATATGGTGAAGACGCTGGCAATGGGTGCCTACATTTGACGTCCCTGGCGTCCCTGGCGTCGTGGACTAAAAAAAATTAAAAATGCATCAGTCAAGCGGCCCTGGCCTTCACCACTATTCCTCTGATCATCCGCAGCCTCAGAAGCACTTGTGTCAGCACTTGGTAATCTACCAGTGCCTGGAAAGGTGTTACACAAGTGTCGCTTTAGAGCGTACTCAAGTTGTTTCATCCTGTGCTCCCTCTGTGCGGGCAGGATGAGCTCTGCAACTTTACCCTTGTATCGTGGATCAAGAAGGGTTGCCGACCAGTAATGATCCCTCTCCTTGATAGCACGAATCTTGGGGTCCTTTAGCAGGCTTTGCATTATTAGGGAGCCCATGCAGCGTAGGTTGGAGGTGGCATTAGCTTCCGAGTCTTCCTGGTCAATGAGGATGACCGTATCGTGCACTTCCTCCTCCCAGCCATGCACTAGCTCTTCTGTTTCTGGGCACACGAAACCCTCTCTTGAGGAATCCCCACCTTCAATGCCCCCACTACTTAAATATTCCTCCTCTTCCTCCTCCTGTCTGATCTGAGTAGGACCCGCTGGAATGCTGTCTGCGGAAAGACTGGGGCCTTGAGAGCTAGGGAAGGCCTCCTCTTCCTCCCGCTGCTCTGCCTCTAGAGCCACATTTATAATTCCCCGCAGAGTGTGCTCCAGCAGGATCACTAAAGGAATTGTGTCACTGATGCATGCACTGTCCCTGCTCACCATCCTCGTTGCCTCCTCAAATGGTGACAGTACAGTGCATGCATCCTTGATCATCAGCCACTGCGGGGGGGGAACCAAGTTGACCTGAACCTGTCCTTGTGCCATACTCACACAGGTACTCGTGATGGCCCTCTGCTGCTTGTGCAGATGCTGCAGCATTGCTAATGTCGAGTTCCACCTGGTGGGCATGTCACCGATCAGACGGTTTGTGGGAAGGTGGAATTCTCTTTGAATTTCTGCCAGGCGAACGCTTGCTGGAAATGACCGTCTGAAGTGGCTGCAGACTTTTATGGCCTGCCTGAGAAGCTCTGGCAGCCCTGGGTACTTGGTTAGGAAATGCTGTACCACTAGATTTAAGACGTGTGCTAGGCATGGTACATGCGTCAATTTACCCTTGCGTAGGGCGGAGAGAAGGTTTCTGCCATTATCACAGACAATCATTCCCAGCTCAAGCTGGCATGGTGTTAACCATCTCTGCACCTGGCCCTGCAGAGCTGACAGAATTTCTGGCCTGGTGTGGCTCTGGTCCCCTAAACAAACCAGCTCAAGCACAGTATGGCTTCTTTTTGCTTGAGCCATTGCGTAGACCCTGTCAGGCGTCAGTTTAACTGCTACTTCGCCAGAGACAGAGAAGGAAGTGGAGGAGGAGGAAGAGGGAGAGGTGGTGGTGGTGGAGCAGACAGACCTCATACAAGCAGCTTTCTGGAGGCGTGGTGGATGAACAAGCTCCAGCACAGAGCCCCGTCTTGGATCCCTCCCAGCTGCAATCAGAGTTACCCAGTGTGCCGTGAAGGAAATGTAACGACCCTGTCCATGCTTGCTGGACCACGTGTCTAAAGTCACATGCACCTTGTTGCTGACTGCCTTTCCCAATGACTGGATAACATTGTCTTCAACGTGCTGGTATAGTGCTGGAATGGCCTTGCGTGAAAAGTAATGGTGTTTTGGAACCTGCCACTGTGGTACAGCACATTCAGCAAATTCACGGAAGGGAGCAGAGTCCACCAGCTGGAAAGGCAGCAGCTGCAATGCGAGTAATTTTGCTAAGCTGGCATTTAGACGCTGTGCTTGGGGATGGTTGGGACTATATTTTTTCTTGCGCTGCAGCAGCTGCGGCAATGTAATCTGACTGCGTAAATCTTCAGCTGCTGGGAGGATGTCACATTGTGTGGAAGGACCTGGTACATCCATTACTGTAGCATCATCCCTGTCAGTGGAGGTTGTAGGCAATGACATGGCAGGACATACAGTGGGGGTAGAGACAGATGAGGAGGACCTACACAAAGTTTTGCGCCAACGAGATGCGTGGCGGGTGGTCATATTTCGCCTCAAGCACGTGGTACCCAAGTGTCTGGTGTTTATCCCACGCTTCAGCCTCTTCTGACATAGATTACAAATAGCAATGGTGGGGTCTGCTGCACATTTCTTAAAGAACTCCCAGACAGCAGAATTCCTGCATGTGTTCTTTGAGACAACAGCACTCTGCATCGGAGCAGCTCTGACATCTGATGCCTTGGACTGGCTAGTGCTACGGTTGGTCACAGAGGATGTTGTGCCTTGTGTTTGCTGTGCTGCCTCCTCCTCCTCCCCCTCCTCCTCACTTGATTGCTCAGTTCGATCTGGCACCCAGGTGGAGTCAGTGACCTCATCATCAATGTCATCTTCACCCCCTATCTCCTTGTCACTGGAGCCAACTTGGCAGTATGCTGCAGCTGCTGGGGCAACATGAGTGCCAGTTATTTGTGTGTCATCACTGGCACCCCCTTCCTCTAGGTTGATTATACTCCCTTGCTCAACCTCAGAGATTGAATCAGAGCACTGTAGTTGCTGCGCATCCTCAAGCAGCATGTCACTGTCATTGTAGTCAAACAATTCAGTTAACTCCTCCGTGTATGATAGCGAGGCTACGGCAGGAGTAGCTGTGGACATGGAGGCTGCATTAGATACTTTGGCAGCTGAGGTGGACTGTAAACCACTAGAAGCCTGGCTGGCAGAGGACTCGGAGGATGAGAATGGCCTGGCTAGCCAATCCACCAAATCCTCTGTATGTTGCTGCAGGTTAAGAAGACGGCCAGCACCAGTTAGAAAGGACAAGCGTGCCCCTGCAGAGGATGCACCACATCCACCACAACCAGAGGCACAGCTTCCCGACACAGGGGCTGCTTGCCCTCTTATCTGTGTCTGGGAGCGTCTGCCTGTCCTTTTTGTTCTTTCAGACATGGTGAGTGATATATAGATTAATATATACAGAACTCTGATTCAACTCTGGTATAAAGATTAAAGATTTTCAGAACTCTGGTAAAACTCAGTGAGACACCCTGATAGCTGGCAGCCAGTGACAAGACACAGATTACAATTCGCAGAAACCTCCAATAAATCAGTGAGACCCTTTGATGGGTGGCAGTGAAGCCTCCAATAAATCAGTGAGACCCTTTGATGGGTGGCAGTGAAACCTCCTATAAATCAGTGAGACCCTTTGATGGGTGGCAGTGAAACCTCCTATAAATCAGTGAGACCCTTTGATTGGTGGCAGTGAAACCTCCTATAAATCAGTGAGACCCTTTGATGGGTGGCAGTGAAACCTCCTATAAATCAGTGAGACCCTTTGATGGGTGGCAGTGAAACCTCCTATAAATCAGTGAGACCCTTTGATGGGTGGCAGTGAAACCTCCTATAAATCAGTGAGACCCTTTGATGGGTGGCAGCCAGTGAGAACACACGGATTATAACAATTCCCCAATATTTTGTAGAAATTAGTGACCCCAAAAATACTGCGTGGTACTGGCTGTGTGACAAGACACAGATCACCTCAATTCACAAATGTTTTAAAGAAATTAGTGAGCCCCAAAAAAACTTGCTGACACAGTGACAAGACACACATATCAATTCCCTGATATTTTGTAGAAATGAGACCCCCCCCCCCAGTAGCGTGGCAGACCGGCAGTAACAACACACAACAATCTCCTCTGAAATTTCCTCTGAAATACGTGCAGAATCGGCGCGTGGAAACGTTATATAGTGTGCTGCGGGACTTAGCTCTGTGAGCCCATGATTGGGCAAAATTTGCCCAATCAGGACTCTGAGCCGTGATTGGCATACTGTTGAACCTGTCTTGCACCAGACCTGTGGTCAGGTGCAAGGCTGTAGCCAATTACGAGCTTCAGGCCAGTGGGAAAATGCATTGTGGGCCATTGTGATGCATTGTGGACTCGAACATGCGCCGAACACCCGTAAATGTTCGGAGTTTGCGATCTACCCGAACAGGCTAAGTTCGGGCCGAACTCCGAACTGTCCGAACCGCTCATCCCTACTCTCCACCACCTATACACAGAAAGCCTGACTTATCAGGTACCTCCATATCAGTCTCCATAACACACACACCGGCATACAATAAAAAAAGAACAAGCTTATACCGCTTTGTCCTGGACCTTAGCTTGTCTAAACCTGAGGCGCGTTCAGTTCCTCAGCAGCTGCTGAATTGTTCCATTGCAGCAGTTCAGTTAGCTGCAGCCGTCTCACTGAATGCTTTGGCTGTGAATATGGAAGCGAAAGAGCGGAGGATTGCATAATGAAAGGTGCTGTTTTTGCAAAATTCACTTTTGTCTATTTTTTTGCCACGTTATTGTTAACGTTTACCATGTTCCAATAAATATTTGGTGTTTTGCTCCACCAAACCTTCAAACAGAACATTTCCTTATTGGATTATTTGCTGCGTGGAGGCGGCCATCTTTCCTACGTCACACTCAGCTAACCTCGCAGCACCTCTCCACCTGGCTGCAAGTGTTAAGTTAGCAGTGCTGAGCGCTGAGCTGCAGAACAGCGTTCAGTAGCAAGTTGCTAACTTAGCACTTGCAGCGTCTGAGCAACTGAATGCGCCTCTGGTGTTGTATTTTATGAAAGCTGGAGGTTCAGCATGAAGTAAATTCTGGCTTCAAGTTTTACAGCAGTGATGGCACACTTGTGCAGTTCTCCAGTTTCTGGCAACCATAGCAGGTGTAAGTCCTTCACTAGAGCAGACGCAGCTCTATAACTAGGCAACTTAGGGTTGACCTACGGCAGGGGTGGGGAACATCCAGTCCGTGGGCTGTATAAGACCCGTGGTCACTTGGTCCAGCCCTTAGAGTGCCACAACAGGGGGGTGTTTAAATTCCCTTTCCCACAGACCTTTTACCTGAACTTGGTGCGTGACGCGTAGTAGAATGAGGGGACAGGGATTATACCTGCTTCCCTCACTCACTGCTGCACGCTAGATCTTCCTTCACGCTGTGCCCCTCTTCTTCTTGGCGCAGTGTGAAGGAGGATCCGGTGCACTTCAGCGAATGAGGGAAGCGGGGATAATCCCGGCCCCTGATTCTACTACCCACCGCGTGCTAAGGTCAGGTGAAAGCACTGTGGGGGGGGGTGCAAAATGAATTAAAGGGGGGTGACATTATTTAAATGGTTAAAGGGGAAGAGGGAGGGTAAAGTCAACTAAATGCTGGGGATTAAATGAATTAATGGGGAAGGGGGTGAAATTAATTAAATGGGGAGAGGGAAATTAGTTGGAGGGGGGAAATGAATTACATGGGGAGGGAATTGGAATGAATTAAATAGGGAGGGGGTGAATTGAATTACATAGGAGGTGGTGAAATGAATTACATATGGAAGGGGCAAAATTAATTAAATGGGGAGGAGGGTGAAATAAATTAAATGGGGAGGGGTTGTGTGAAATGTGTGGGTGGTTGTGTGTGGGAGGGTGAAATTAATTAATTGGGGAGTGGGGAGAAATTAATTTAATGAGGATGGGGTTGTGAAATTGATTAAATTTGGAGGAGGTGTGTGAATTAAATGGGGAGGGGTTGTGTGAAATTAATTCATTCACCTCATATTTTTCTTTTAATTTTTATTTTAAGAGCACAAAATAAGAATTTCTTTCTTTCAGATGAAACCTAAAGCAAAGCTAAAAAATATATATATATATATATATATTATAATCTAATGATTATACAAATGTCTCCCTAAATATAAGTTGCTAAATTTTAAGTTGTTCATTTTGTATGACCCTTGAATGTTATAAATCTCCAAATGGCCCTTGGCAGAAGAAAGGTTCCCGACCCATGTGCAAATATTTGCTAGAAAATTGTAGCAGGAATCGCAGTTTCAAAAAACTGATGAGAAGGAGGCTTTTGTGATTTGGTATTCTATCACTAGGAGGACAGAAAAGCAGAGGACGCTCCTTCTGAAGGTCGGACGTTGCCTTAAACTCCAGAGGCGAGTAAGGTCCTTAGAGACTGTTGTTGCTGCCCTATGAGATGTCTAGGCTTTTCACTATAGAAATATTGTGGATGTGACTCATAAGATTACTAAAGGTCTTTAGATACCGTCTCCTGAACCTGAGTGCTCATCTTAGAATGCTAATTTAAGTATTCTTTTATATCAGTTATAGCCACGAAGGTATAAAGGTGGAAGAGTAAACACAGTGTGGGTTTTATCCCTTTATAAAATGTTCCTAAGTAAAACAGTCACCCATTGGTTAGACCAAATAATATGGTATAACTTTAGTGTTCTCTGTGCGCAACTGATGATATTTTCCTTTTGGTTTATACTATTTTCTGTGGTTTTGGCTTATATTATCCTACCATTTAAGCACCTGTACAATATACACTCTTTTTTAAGGAATCCTTTACAAAAAGTATAGATGGCCATAATTTACAGTACACTGCCAAAGCATTCAAGCCACAAGTAAAGCTGTATAACGTCTCGAGTCGTTAGTTTAACAGTTCGGTTGGGATCGGGCTTGGAGTGCACGCTGTGGGAAAAATGGTGCAAGTAGACTAGCGAGATGCAGGGTTGCCATAAACCTCCAATTTGAAAAACAGCAAAATCTGAAATCACAATAAAGCAAGCTATACATGTGTGTATATACAGGGTTATTCAGAAAGAGGTGAAAACCATGAGAATGAACAATCTAGACCAAATAGCCAATTTGGAAAGTGAGATAAATTGGAGAATTTTTCTGGTTTGGCCATTTTAACCTAGAATTTTCACTTCTCCAGTTATTCTCCTGGTTTTCACCTCTCTCTGAATAACCCTGATAGAATGAGATCATTTGTGTGGTTGGGTTTGAACCAAGTTTATGCTTTGAAACATACCAATGTTCATCATAATTAATACTTGACACTTATTGTTCCTGTTTCTTGAATTTATGCAATACAAGGCTAGTTATAGACCTAAATGCTCGGTTTTTCCTATAACCTTTCATTCTGTGCTTTTTATGGACATATGCATCGAAAATGACTGTAGAGTGCCTAACAATAATTTAAATTTTAATGCCAGAATGACATTACTATTATGAATGCATGAGGCATTTTGAATCAGAGCTCATTTGAATAATGTTTCAGCCTTATAACCTGTGTGCATATTTTTCCTTCTATTACAAAAAGAACTATTGCAGAAGAGCATAATGAATGCAAATATACATAAGGTGTTTACAGGGGAACATTTCAGAGCTGAATATCGCAAAATTGATTATAGTATTAAAACCTCAAATTTTAAAATTCAGTAGAGCATTAATAAAGAACTACTATAGTTACATAGTTACATAGTTATATAGGCTGAAAAAAGACATGCGTCCATCGGGTTCAGCCTCACCTACTGCTGTTGATCCAAAAGAAGGTAAAAAACCCAGTCTGAAATGCTTGCCAATATGCAACATACTGGGAAAAAATTCCTTCTTGACCCCAGAATGGCAGTCAGATTTCTCCTTGGATCAAGAAGCTTTTACCCACATATTAAATATTATAACCCTTAATATTCTGTGTCTGCAGGAAGTCATCTAGTCGTTTTTTAAAAGTCTGTACAGACTCTGACCCAACCACCTCAACAGGCAGAGAATTCCACAGCTTTATTGTTCTCACCGTAAAATAACCCTTCCTATGCTTTAAGCTAAATTTTCTTTCTTCCAGTCTAAATGGATGACCCCTTGTCCTATGTATAGTCCTGTTAATGAATAGGTTATCAGACAATGGTTGATAATGGCCCCGTATATATTTATATAAGGTTATCAGATCCCCTCTAAGGCGCCGTTTCTCTAAACTAAACAGGTTTAAGCTTGTCAATCTTGCCTCATAACTTAACCCTTCCATACCCCTTATTAATTTAGTTGCCCGTCTCTGCACTTTTTCTAACGCTACAATATCTTTTTTTAAGACCGGTGCCCAAAATTGCACGGCATATTCAAGGTGCGGCCTGACCATTGATTTATACAGAGGCAAAATTATGTTTTCATCCCGTGAGTGAACTCCCCTTTTAATGCATGCCAATACTTTGCTTGCCTTGGCGGCTGCTGTTTGACATTGCACATTGTTACTTAGTTTGAAGTCTATGATTATTCCCAAATCCTTCTCCTGCTTGGATTTCCCTAACTCCGTACGAGTTTTATCTTTTAATGGATGTGCTAAATTCCAGTCAACTATAGATCATTAAACAAAAGACACTTGTTTGCAAAGTAAATGTTATGCAAATACAAAACAAAATTCTATAGGTGACTATACTGTGAATGCCGGTATTTGCCAAAGTTGCAAACATCAGTGAAAATGGTCATTGTAGCAACTCTAGAAAAACTGACATTTCTCAAAAGAAAAATACAAACAGCTTCAGAAGCAGATTAGGATCCTTGAATTGTGAAATGACAGTCGCTGTCAGAGTTGCACCAGAGGCGATAATACCAAGTTCGGAAAACACTGCCATTTGCTGGATAACTCCCTAAAAGTGCTCACCATGTACTCTGTATGTCTAAATTTAATGGTAACGACCTAGAAATGAGAAATGTATCAATTTTGCAAACTTAAATCTCGCAAGCCTTATATTGACATTTACACTGTCAAATTGTAATGCACACATTTTAATGTTGGTGTTAGAACACGCAAGTTCATACTGAAAAATTTTACAGTTATATTCGCATGCACGAAGATGGCGGACGGCGATCTTACACCAAGTGTTTTAAATTTTAATCAAAATGTTTTTAATTGAACTTCGATTGATTGTAATGGTATTATTTGGGCATTATATAAATGACAGCAGTAGGAATAAGACGTAGAACACCAGCTGAAGAAGCCTGTGGGCAAAACGCGTTCTGGTAGCTATATTTGTTTGTATTTACATGAATAAATGTTTTTAAACTACTGCTGATTTCCCTATCCTGTTAAAGAAGGTTTTAGGAATTCCTTACAATCCCCTGAGTGAGTTCCACAGAGCCATTGGGGCTCTAAAATATGTGAGTTTTACACTTTAATACTCATTTTAATTTCTACCTACGAGATTGCACTAGGGGTATCCCCAATATATTTTGCCTCATTACGGGGTATCCTTTCTATTACAAATTGGATCCTTAAAGGGGTTAGATGGGCACCTGAAGATCTTTAAAAGCCTTCCGCCCCAGAGCCAGGTGTTTGGCTCATCTAATTGTGAGTTGACCACCTACAGTGTAATTTATTTCAATTGGAGCTACATGCTGCGCAATTGTGGTTCTTTCCTTTTCTCTTGTAGTCCACTGATACATCCTCTCCAAAAAGGGGGCAATCTCTGAAGATTGAGAATATCCCATATGGACATGCAGTGAACACATTCTCGCTTTCCAGTGGACTTTGTTCGCCGGCACTATGTTATTGCTTTTCGTATGTTTACTTCTTAAGGGTTGTTTAGAGGAACCCCAAAAACTAACGTTAAGCGAGCGGTTTGTGAACACATATTCTGTTGGGCGCTCCACTCTCGACATATTGCTATGTTTACAACCCGCAAGTCTACTTTAATATTTCCACTATTCCAGTAAAAATGCTCATGTCTGGTATTTAAGGTATAACTCATCACGGGGTTTACAAGAAGACTCGCGTTTCCAGAATTTAAGATCAAACCACGCAAGTGAGTGATTTACAGTGAGACAATGAAACACATATATGTCTGGTCTCAGGTGTGATATATATACTGTATATATATTAGTGTATGTCTGGTCTGAGGTCTGTGTACATGTACCTGGGTACACATATATCTGAGATATATATATAGTAGTGGGTATACATATATCTGAGATGAGGTGTGTGCGGGGGGTAAATGGGGTGTCTGGCCATGCATTTTCGAAATATAAACAAAAACTGGACAGGCTATCAGCAAAAATTTAAAATTATTTATTGGAAAAGGGTCACATGATTTTAAAAGTATCGGTACGCGGTATCTGTGAGTACCTGAAAAAAGTATTGGTACTTGTACTCGGTCATAAAAATGTGGTATCTGTGCATCCCTAGTTTTTGGGGAAAACCACCGGTTTAGGTACTGTATATAGCGGCATAAAATAGTGTTCTGGAAGTGTGTGAATTGGGTGTGGCGCTCCACTTATATCCGATATTTTATGGAGTTCGAATTTTTTCAATCAACTCAGCTGATACTTTTTGAAAAACAAACCGATAGAATTAAATCAAGTCCATAGATTCTGGTTAAATAATATCATGCATTACATTTATCATAGAGCCGAGGTTAAATTTCCCTCAATGCTAGGCGATGTTTTCTATAAGTGCCATTGTACTTTACAAGCTCTACAGGGTCAAGTGGTTCAGCCTAACAACTCCAACTACTCATACTCCTCTGTCTTTACCAGTCTTCGATTCCAAAAATGTTGTCTTTCGATGTTCGTATCTGGTTTTCTTGCATTTTAGCTTATTTGTGTGCGCAGGGAGTTTGTTTTCTGTAATTATTTTGGCGATAGATCCTGGATGCAGTTCTAAGTCCGCTACACAAAATTACCTTAAAAAATATATGGTTTAATATCTGAATGCTGTCAGTGAAGTGACACAACCATAGATATGTTTTAAATTGGCAATAATGGTGCGTATAATAATCCAAGTGCTTTCCAAAGAGAATTTGGAAAAAATGTATTAAAATATTTTAGAGTTTTGCTGTGAAGCTTATGACCACTAAATATTTTTATGCCAAATTTTATTTCATTTTATGACTTGATATATACGTTTAATATGCTTCTAATTGCACATATGGTAGATGAAAGCTTTAATTTGTTTTATCAGTAGAAATTATTCCTTGATGTGTTTGGAAGGCAACATCTTCTTTCATTCTTTTATGAGTACACCCAAAGTAATTCTTTAAATATGCTATGCCTGCAGTAGTATATATTAGTTTTTATTTGAAAATAAAGTAGCTCTGCCAAATCAAAATTAAATATGAAAAGTGAAAGATTCTTGCAATTGCAGTTTCATACACACATTAGCTAGCTGATGCAGAGGCTGTGTTGTGCTTCTCCAATAAATACTCTTTAAATACATTGTCTAAAGTGTGAATTATTTGAAGAATAATGTTACGTTAATATCGGTGTAATTTACTTTTTGTAGGCAATTTACTAAACTCCAAATATGCTTTCAAAAATGCAAATTACAGTTATAAAACCCAGATTGGCCAAAACAAAATCTAATTTTGCACTGTTTTTGACCACTGAACTTTAATTTAAAATGCCAAGTGCCCTAGTAGATACAGTTGCATCTCAATAGATTAGAATGTCTTGGAAAAGTTCATTTATTTCACTAAGTCAACTCAAATTGTGAAACTTGTGTTTTAAATAAATTCAATGCACACAGACTGAAGTAGTTTAAGTCTTTGGTTCTTTTAATTGTGATGATTTGGCTCACATTTAACAAAAACCCACCAATTCATTATCTCAACAAATTAGAATATGTTGACATGCCAATCAACTCAAAGGTTGATTGCAAAGGTTTCCTGAGCCTTCAAAATGGTCTCTCAGTTTGGTTCACTAGGCTACACAATCATGGGGAAGACTGCTGATCTGAGAGTTGTCCAGAAGTCAATCATTGACACCCTTCACAAGGAGGGTAAGCCAAAAACATTCATTGCCAAAGAAGCTGGCTGTTCAGAGTGCCAATCAAAAGGAACATCGGCCACACCGAATTCTTGCTGCCATATCAATATTTATTCACCGCAATATAGGAGAAAATACTACGTTTCGGCCAAAGCCTTAGTCATGACATGACTAAGACTTTGGCCGAAACGTTGTAGTATTTTCTCCCATATTGCAGTGAATAAATATTGATATGGCAGCAAGAATTCGGTGTGGTCGATCTTCCTTTTGATTGATGTTCTGGATTGCGGACTCCTTGATTGAGCACCCGAACATTTCCTGCTGAGATTCCTGGTTTCTTTGATGTAGCCTCGCACTGTTTGTTCAGAGTGCTGTATCCAAGCATGTTAACAGAAAGTTGATTGGAAGGAAAAAGTGTTGAAGAAAAAGATGCACAACCAGCCGGGAGAACCGCAGCCTTGAAAGACTTGTCAAGCAAAATCGATTCAAACATTTGGGTGAACTTCACAAGGAATGGATTGAAGCTGGGGTCAAGGCATCAAGAGCCACCACATGCAGACGTGCCAAACAATTTGGCTACAGTTGTCGTAGTCCTCTTGTTAAGCCACCCCCTGAACCACAGACAACAATAGAGGCATCTTACCTGGGCTAAGGAGAAGAAGAACTGGACTATTGCCCAGTGGTCCAAAGTCCTCTTTTCAGATGAGAGCAAGTTTCATATTTCATTTGGAAACCAAAGTCCTAGTGTCTGGAGAAAGGGTGGAGAAGCTCATAGTTCAAGTTGCTTGAAGTCCAGTGTTAAGTTTCCACAGTCTGTGATGATTTGGGGTGCAATGTCATCTGCTGGTGTTGGTCCACTGTGTTTTTTGAAAACCAAAGTCACTTCACCCGTTTACCAAGAATTTTTAAAGCACGTCATGCTTCCTTCTGCTGACCATCTTTTTAAAGATGCTGATTTCATTTTCCAGCAGGATTTGGCACCTACCCACACTGCCAAAAGCACCAAAGGTTGGTTAAATGACCATGGTGTTGGTGTGCTTGACTGGCCGGCAAACTCACCAGACCTGAACCCCATAGAGAATCTATGGGGTATTGTCAAGAGGAAAATGAGAAACAAGAGCCCAAAAAATGCAGATGAGCTGAAGGCCCCTGTCAAAGACACCTGGGCTTCCATAGCACCTCAGTAGTGCCACAGACTGATCCCCTCCATGCCACACTGAATTGAGGCAGTAATTAAAGCAAAAGGAACCCCTACCAGGTATTGAGTACATTTACAGTAAATGAATATACTTTCCAGAAGACCAACAATTCACTAAAAATGTTTTTTTTATTGGTCTTATGAAGTATTCTAATTTGTTGAGATAGTGAATTGGTGGGTTTTTGTTAAATGTGAGCCAAATCATCACAATTAAAAGAAAAAAACGACTTCAGTCTGTGTGCATTGAATTTATTTAATACACACATTTCACAATTTGAGTTGAATTAATGAAATAAATGAACTTTTCCAAGACATTCTAATTTATTGAGATGCAACTGTATAGTTAAACATACTATAGGATGATGAACTCACCTCTATGTAAAGATTACGTTTGTAACTCGCCTGTCGCCATCGTCAGCTGCACGCACACCAATCACAGATGCTCACTTATCCCTCCCTCTCGGCAGTTAGAAAAACTCCTCCGCTGACGATTGCAAACCGCCCCCTTCATAGACTGCCCTCCGGGCAGGCTTAACACCTAAGGGGTTATTCAGAGGTCCGAAATGATACCGAAATGTAACCGGACACTGCAATTCAGTGGTGACATTTCAGGGCCATTCGGCTATTCAGAGAGCAGGCAGTTTGCCAGATTTTGGCGAATTACCTGCACGTACGGTGCCTGTTCGAAGTCAGTGAAATCCCCCATAGAGAACCAATGGTTAATCTATTCAGAGAACACGAACAGCAGTGAAAAGTTGCCAAAAGTGCCGACATTTCGGTGCTTTCTGAATAACCCCTCTATTAATACATGAAGGGCTAAATTTCAATCTTCGCGCAAACGTTTGCGCCGGCGCAAAAAAACATTAACGCGAGGGGTAAAACCCTTTGCGCCGAATGCCGTATTACAAAGTCAGCGCAACAACAGTGCGAAATCGTCTACCGCGGGTGAACCTGCATGAACCCTGCGTGAGCGTACTGTACTGCCGCGTCCTATACTTAACATTGTGAGCGCAAATGCGAATGTGCGCTGGTACGAGGATGGTATTACAATCCAATCGCGGTAATTACCACATGGCCTTTGCGCGCATAATTTTAGCAACTCCTAAAAGCTGGTGCTAATGGCAAATCTGAACAACCTGGCTAACCCCAAATATCCAAGGCCATAAACCAAAATGCAGCAAAGTATAGTTACACGTTTTACTCATACCAAACCAATAAAATGGAGAAGTTGTGTGTGCATGTATTATTGCTGCAGCATGTATGCTCAGATTGACTTTGGCAGGCACAATTTCTTAACGTGAGATAAATGTGGTTCTTAATTCTGATTAGTGAATCGTGAGAAAAAAACAGTGCGCAAACTGATTTTTGCACGCGACAGTACTGCGCAAGCATTTGGGTGCGTCCTGTTTACGCTCATTATTGATCGGATGAAAAGACGCGCGAGGATTGTAATTCCAACGGTGATTTGCGCACACAAAAGTCTAATGCTTGGCGCAAAAATTCACGCTTTGCGCAAGGGTTTTTGCGCAAAGATTGTGTGACATAAGGAAAGGTAAGGTCATCGAGGGGCGATACATTTCCCCTCGGTTCCTGTCCTATGTATAGGTCTAGTGGAACCCAGACCGGATTTTCGTGCTAACTTTGTGTCTGGAAAATCCAGGTTTTGTGTTTCTCTCCTGGATTGTTAATTAATTAATTGATGTTTATCCATGGGAGATAAAAGATGGGAGGCTGAACCAGGAAGTAGCTCTGGCCTGGGACTCAGAAAGCCTTCTGAGAGAGCTGCAAGGAAAAAGGTGTGTGAAAAGGTTGCTTAAAGTAATTTTGTTCATTTGAGGTGGCTGAGGTTAGCTCACCATTTGTTAGAGAGGGAATCTAACTGTTTAGTAAGAGCCTGAGCAGCAAGGGTTTATTTTCTGTTTTCATTACTGTTTTATTGCAACCATTTAAATAAATACGGTCTGCTGGACAGATTTCAAAGAACTTTTACTGCCTGGACTACCTTTTTTCCAGCAAAGGTACCCTCCATTTGAGCTATACCCCCACAATTGTAATTTAACCCAAAGTGTATGTAACGCTCTTTTGCCGCTGGGGGCCGCCCACGCTGGCACCCTCCAGCTGGGTTACACCTTCTTGCTTTACCTGTTGGTCCTGAGTTTCCGCATTTTGGGAATAAGGATACATAGTGTTGGCAGTGCCTCCACCTGTCTGGGCATCCATGGCATGGACTGTTTGCCCAGGCAGGAACCTAATAATAACAACTACACAGTGGTACAATAAACAATATAAACTTGTATTGAAATGCAAGTGGCAGCATAAAAGGATTTCAGGTAATACAGTAGCTAACTAGACACACCAACTGCTCTCTAACCTCCCAGCCCAGGACCCTCCCAAACAACCTGGAACCACCCTGATCTTCGTCCTAATGACAGCGATGATGGGTACCAGTTGGTGCACATAAGAGATGGGGCCCTTTTAGCATAACGTAGCTGCCAGTACAGGAAAGGCTGTGGGTAAAATCCGCTCAGCAGCTGTGTGATTCTTAGTTAGTGTAAAGATGGATAGAATGCTGTCAGCGAGACAGAGAGAAAAGATGCTCGTTACCGCACAACTTCAGTTGCTCACAGTCCCAAGAAGGCCTCTTGAACGTTGTAGCAATCTGCAGCCTCTGGATCAATTCTTCCCCACGCAGAATGCAGGATCTCCTCTGCCTGAAGTCAATGCCACCAGCAAATCCCTCTGCCTGCGGCCTCCTTAACACAGGGCCCCTCTTCAAACACACTTGCCTCCTGAACAGTCCAGCACAATATACAGCAGACCAAGGTACACTCTCCAGCACTGGATGCTGCTGATTCTCTGTGCTCCAGCTTGCACAGATCCTGGAAAATCTCTCTTATCTGACTGCTCACTCTCTTTGCTCACTTTGTTCTGCCCACGCTGCATGCATGCTTTTTACTTCCTGTTTCTTTTAGCTTGGGTCCTTCCTTTCCCATACATTGTCCTCTGGCTCCCCCTAGAGGCATAACAGCTGCAGTCCTCAGAGCCAAATTAAACACAGGACTACATTCTCCCCCTCGAAAAAAAATTCCTTGCCTTCCACTGGCAAGACCAGCCAGGTGCAAAAACACACACAAAAAAACCCAACGGCAACATATATATTTCTGCATGACAGTCCTGCATAACAGTCCTATCTAGACAATTGTCGACTATCTTGAAGTCTGCTCTAATAAACAGGAGTTCCCATATTCATCATTTCTGCAAAAGCATACAGGAAATCAACAACTTTACAGTGTAGCTGAGGCACTGGGACATAGCTAGGTTCTCCAACGTGATCGTAAGTAAGAACCCTGGGAGGTTGTCTCGCTCTAGTGCCCTGTCTCAATTCTCTCTGAGGAAGTCCATAGTGTGCCTGGGAATCTTCGGCTCCTGCCATTGGGTTGGGGAGGTCACCAGAGGCTTGAGGCCCTGGCTTTCCCATGATACAAGAGTCTCTTTCAGGGGTCCCAGGCACAAAACTAGGGCTGTTTGGATCCAATGTAGAAGAGGCTATGGGAGGAGAGGGAGGTGGCTGCTGAGAAGTGTCTTGTACCATCCACCACTCGTCACTGTGGTCAGTGGATTCTAGGGTCTTTTCTTTAGCTCTCTCCACATTACAGTCTTGCACTGTCTCCTCCATGCCCCTTACAGGTGGTGCGGATATATTCTCACTCTCTTCATTTCCTTTCTGGAACTCTTCTTGGGAGTATAACACTGGCAGCAGATGGTTCCTGTGCCATGCCTTGATACGACCTTCTGGTCCCTTGATCTTGTATACAGGAAGTCCTGGCAACTTGGCGACCACTTCAAACAGAATGTCTTTCCATCTATCTGCAAGCTTATGTTTCCCAGGCACCCCTAGATTCCGGAGAAGAACTTTATCCCCGGGCTGTATCTCTCTATATTTTACTTTGGCATCATAGCGCCTCTTGTTTTGTTCATTCAACTTAGCAGCAGACTGAATAGATAATTCATAAGCTCTCTGAAGGTTCTGTTTCAGTGACTTGACATATTGATAATGAGAGACAAGACTCGACCCATCTGAAGAAACTCCCAGCCTCAAATCTATGGGCAAGCGGGCTTCCCTCCCAAACATTAAGAAATATGGTGAAAATCCAGTAGATTCATGTCTCGTACAGTTGTAAGCATGCACCATAGCTTCCACATGCCGACTCCAAGCTCTTTTTTCTACGTGTGGCAGTGTACCCAACATATCCAAAAGGGTCCTGTTAAATCGCTCAGGCTGTGCATCGCCTTCTGGGTGATAGGGAGTAGTCCTTGACTTATTAACGTTGAGCAAGCTCAGGAATTCCTTGATGATTCGACTTTCAAAATCTCTGCCCTGATCAGAATGTATCCGATTGGGCAGACCATAATGCACAAAGTACTTTTGCCACAAAGTCTTGGCTACCGTCAATGCCTTTTGATCTTTGGTAGGAAATGCTTGTGCGTAGCGTGTGAAATGATCTGTAACCACCAGGACATTTCCAATGCCAGCAGAGTCATTTTCAATACACAGAAAATCCATGCAGACCAGATCCAGGGGACCATTACTTTTAAGATGGCCCATGGGTGCAGCCTTTACGGGTAGGGTCTTCCTCTGTATGCATCTTTTGCAGGTTTTTATATACTGCTCCACTGTCTCTCTCATCTTTGGCCAAAAAAATCTATCTTGCACTAGACCATATGTTTTGTCTATTCCAAGATGTCCATGCTGATCGTGTAGGGCTCTCAGAACCATCCCCCTGAACCGGTGAGGGAGCACCAACTGCTTGCGATCTGGGTGATCATGGTACTCAATAATCCGATACAACAACCCTTCCTCCAGATGCAATTTGCTCCATTCTCGCCGAAATATCTCCTTCAGTCCTGAGGGAAGACTGGTCAGAAGGTCAGGATTCTTCGCCTTCACGGCCTTGATGACATTGCCTACATGCCAATCTTGAGCCTGAGCTCTCCGCTTGTCCGCTGTCGTGATATCTGACCAATGCTGTAGAATAATGGGAGCACTGAAGGCTTCGGGCACAACTCCAGGTGAACAGCTAATGGAGTCTATTCCCCTAAGTTCGGTAAAATCTTCTGGGTGTTCTACAACTACCGCCGTATTACATAGAGCCCTCACTCCAGGTCCAGGGACTTCTTCCCACTCCTCTTCTTCTTGATGAGTAGGAAGCCCGGGTCGCCGTGATAGCGCATCTGCACTGATGTTTTTGGGGCCCGGTTTATATCTCAGATGGAAACGGTAATTCGACAACGCCGCCAACCATCGATGTCCGGTGGCATCCAGTTTTGCTGTCGTCTGTATGTAAGTAAGGGGATTGTTATCCGTTCTTACTTCAAACTCTGTCCCATACAGATAATCATGAAGTTTGTCTACTATTGCCCATTTAAGAGCCAAAAATTCCAGCTTGTGGACCGGGTAGTTCTTCTCACTCCCTGTTATGCTTCGACTAATGTAAGCAACTGGTCTCAGTCCCTCAGCATAACTCTGGTGTAGTACACCTCCTACGCCCTCCAGACTAGCATCTACATGGAGCACATAAGGCCTTTCAGGATCTGCATAGGCCAGCACTGGGCTTCAGTGAGCTTCTTCTTCAGGGTGAGGAAAGCCTGCTCGCATTCAGAGGTCCATTTTCCCCGAAGGAATCTCTGGAATATAACACTTTAGAACCATCTGCACTTAAAGAGCCCTTTAGGAGATTATGCAATTCGTGCGCTATCTTGGAGTAGCCTTCCACAAATCTACGGTAATACCCACAGAATCCAAGAAAGGACATTAGTTCTCCAACATTATCCGGCTTGGCCAGTTCACCACAGCTTAGATTTTGGCCGGGTCAGTTGTAACCCCTTGGGCAGAAACTATATGTCCCACGTAGGTGACAGAGCTTCTAGCGAACTTGCATTTGTCTAAGGATAGTTTTAATCCCTCAGCTTCAAGTCTATCCAACACTTTCAATAGTCGGTGCTCATGCTCCTCTGGAGTCTTCCCAAACACTATGAGATCATCCAAGTACACCAAGCACTCTCGAGGGTTCATATCCCCAACGGTTTCTCCATTAGACGTTGGAAAGTGGCGGGAGCTCCAGTGATACCTTGGGGCATCCGCGTAAACTGGTAAAATCCCAGAGGACAGATAAAGCGGTTTTTTCCTGATCATCTACCTTCATGGGTACCTGGTAATACCCAGACCTTAGATCAAGTACACTGAACCACTGACTTCCAGACAGAGCATTCAGCAGATCTTCTATCCGGGGCAACGTATACTGGTCTGGTATGGTGCGCTTATTTAGTGTCCTGTAATCTATGCACAGCCGGACTGATCCATTCTTCTTGCGTACTACTACGATTGGGGATGCATAGGGGCTACGAGATTCTGTAATAATCCCTGCTCCTTCCATCTGATGGAGAATATCCCTGACATCTTGTATGTCACGGGGTGGAATACGTCTAGATCTTTCCCGAAAGGGGGCAAAGTTGGATAATCGGATGGCATGGGTGGCACTTTTTGCACAGCCTACATCCATCTCTTCTTTGGAGAACACACTCTCTCTGGCTTGGAGTTTAGTTCGGAGACTATCCTTCCATTCCTGGGATAGGGGAGAATCCTCTAGACTGAAATCCGCAGGAGTCCCGGGCATCTTCCCCTCTTCAGCTGTCACTGCCATAATCGAGGAGTGTCACGGATCCCCCTGATACTAGAGTGGTGGTCCCTATACGCAGGACACTCTCTACCCTTCCGATCCTTAGAGTGGTCGGCACGACTAGACAGACTACAAGAATGGCAGTACAGAGCACGTACAAGAGAGACGTCACGGATCCCTCTGCTTTATCTGAGTAGTGGTTTCTAGACACAGAACAGTCTCTACCCTTCCGATCCTTAGAGTGGTCGGCACGACTAGACAGACACAGAATGATACACAAGAAGTTAGAATGATTAGCTCTTCCAAGACCCTAACAACACAAGGGGTAGTCTGATGTGTGCTTAGGGTGCCACACAGACTGACCTCAATACCAGAATTAGAAGAGTTGATGCCAATACCAGGGTTATGCACAGAATGGTTCGTTCGCCAATGCCAGGATCATACACAGAGTGGTTCGTTCGCCAATGCCAGGGTCATACACAGAATAGTCGTTTGCCAATGCCAAGGGTCAATACACAGAATAGTCTTTGCCAATGCCAAGGGGTCAATACACAGAATAGTCGTTTGCCAATGCCAAGGGGTCAATACACAGAATAGTCGTTTGCCAATGCCAAGGGTCAATACACAGAATAGTCGTTTGCCAATGCCAAGGGTCAATACACAGAATAGTTGTTAGCCAAATATGCAAGAGCTCTGCGGAATAACTACCACGTCAGGGCACCGGCATTTCTGAGAAGCCTGGGCTTTAAACCCGGCGGGTCCGCGTCAGCCCGCCAGGCCCCGCCCCCCGGCTTCCCCACGTGTGCGAAGCGACCGCAATATCATTCGGCGCCTGGCCAGCGAGCAGCGAGGAAGCTGCTGCCAGGCGCCGGGTGCGGGGGGCTACCGTGACAAGGAGATTTGGTTCTAGCAGGTGATCACTCCCAGCAGCTGACCCGGTCTATACGCACTCAGTGGAGTTAGGTTTTGCACCATCACTGAAAGGCTTGCCCCCGGTGGTTCTTCCAGTCTTTAACTTCAGGTATGACCATCCATCCTTTCTGGCGTCATCCTCCGGAAGGGATTCAATTAAGTATTGTCGCCCACCATCTAAAATTCCATCATGTAGAGTTGCCGAGGCCCGTAGGATAGTGTTTCACCTGGTCTGATGAACACAGCTCCAATTCCGATGTAATGGCATTTCCCAGCTTTAGCCTGCAATGCCAGTCGCTGACACTCTTCTCCGAGGTGTGGACTAACTTCCATCAGATGATCCAGTGAAGCACCCCTCGTTCCCCAAGGTAGTTTCTGAATACATCCTGCACCACACTGGCATTGGTTCCCGAGTATGATGGGGCACAAACTTTCTTCACATCTGGGCAGATTATGGCCTCCAACTCCATGCTCTGTTCTGTTCCGGTATTCAACTGAGGAATGGTGATGGCGACCTTGATGCTTCCATCAGTCTTGCAGACTTGATCTCCCATGCCCCATAGCTGCATCTCTTCAGTGGGCAGTAAGGGCAGATGCTTTAAATGCTGCTCATAGAATGACCTGTAAACTATAGTCACCTGTGACCCAGTATCTAACAGTGCTGAAGCATAGATGCCATTGATTAGTACATGGATGATAGACCTGGGCCCTACTTTGGGATTGGCCTGTAAACGAGGAGCTTTTTTTTTAGTCCAGTTTCTCCTTTTTTTCTTAATTTTCTTTGAGAAAACTGTACTGTCTTCCAGGGGTCCTATCACTAGCACATGCCCGTCTTCTTCTCCCGAAGGGGCAGGGCATTCCCTGGCAAAATGTCCTGGCTGGCCGCAAGTAAAACATTTCCTCTCCCTTGGTTGATTTCGAGTCAGCCGGGTGGGCTCTGCCCTTTTCGGATCCCGCTCGGACCGTGGAGGATGTGACTGAGACTCTAATTCTGCTAGTCTTTCCCTGAGGCTAGCCATTTCAGTGTTCTCTTTTTCCCGAGGTTTCGTCAGGTTTTCTTTGGAGGTGGCAGGAGAAAATATCTGACTCTCGATCTCCTTCACTTGGGTTATGAGCAATATAAAATCTAAATCTTCTTTAGTCAGTCCTGCTCGCAAAGTAACAATTACTGGGTCATCGGACAAGGCACCCCGCAATACTTGTTTTGTCAATTTCACATGAGCTTGAGCAGGTAACACTACATTCTTTTCCATCAGTTTTCCCAAAAACACTTGCAATCTGGTAACATAGTCAGACAACCTCTCATGTTTCTTTTGACGGGTATTATAGAACTTATTAAGAAGACTTTCGGCATCCTCCACATCTCCATATACTCGTTGTAATACCAGTAGGTACTCCTGAGACTCAATTTCTCCTTTTAAGATTTTATGTGCATTCACAATGTCCGTAGCTGGGGACCGCAGACTCTCCATTATTCTCTGTCGTTTCATAGCATCAGTACAGGTCCATTCGCCCAGCAATTGTGCTGCATTCCGCTTCCATATTTCAAAACTCTCTTCTCCCGATGGAACGGGTTGCATCCCTGAGAATACCCTCAACTTGCGATAGCTATGAGTATGATTAGCTGTCACAATTGCCTCTGAGAGTTTCCTGAGTACATCTGGTATATCGCCATTACTAGCATCAGTTGGGTTTGGCACATTGCTAGGTCTAGAAGACGTGGTCGGTATTTCATCCACAAAATCAATGTGGTTGACACGGAGCCTCTTCTCCTCTTGGGGTGGAATAGGTAATGTCCGGTGCCATCTCTTTGGAATGGCCCCTGCTTCTTCTTTGACACCGGCATATACAATCGGACAAAACTCTGATAGTTCATCGCTTAAATGAAGACCTATTGGCTTTGTGCAGTTCCTGAGATCCTTCAATGCATAAACCAGGATATATTTCTCTCCTATTTGGTTTCTCAACACATCCTTGATGGTCACCATAGTCCCTGGTAGAAGGTTCTCTAACACGCGAATGCATTGCATAGCCTGTCCTTGGGGTGGTATATTGCATACCATCAGGGCCTGGTATATGGGTATCCTCTGATTAATAGCCCACTCAGTTACAAACGACACCGTGGGTCGTGGCTCAAATGTAAGGTGGAAAAATGTATCCTTTTTCATCTCAGCAGTGCCTCCATCTGTAACGCTCTTTTGCCGCTGGGGGCCGCCCACGCTGGCACCCTCCAGCTGGGTTACACCTTCTTGCTTTACCTGTTGGTCCTGAGTTTCCGCATTTTGGGAATAAGGATACATAGTGTTGGCAGTGCCTCCACCTGTCTGGGCATCCATGGCATGGACTGTTTGCCCAGGCAGGAACCTAATAATAACAACTACACAGTGGTACAATAAACAATATAAACTTGTATTGAAATGCAAGTGGCAGCATAAAAGGATTTCAGGTAATACAGTAGCTAACTAGACACACCAACTGCTCTCTAACCTCCCAGCCCAGGACCCTCCCAAACAACCTGGAACCACCCTGATCTTCGTCCTAATGACAGCGATGATGGGTACCAGTTGGTGCACATAAGAGATGGGGCCCTTTTAGCATAACGTAGCTGCCAGTACAGGAAAGGCTGTGGGTAAAATCCGCTCAGCAGCTGTGTGATTCTTAGTTAGTGTAAAGATGGATAGAATGCTGTCAGCGAGACAGAGAGAAAAGATGCTCGTTACCGCACAACTTCAGTTGCTCACAGTCCCAAGAAGGCCTCTTGAACGTTGTAGCAATCTGCAGCCTCTGGATCAATTCTTCCCCACGCAGAATGCAGGATCTCCTCTGCCTGAAGTCAATGCCACCAGCAAATCCCTCTGCCTGCGGCCTCCTTAACACAGGGCCCCTCTTCAAACACACTTGCCTCCTGAACAGTCCAGCACAATATACAGCAGACCAAGGTACACTCTCCAGCACTGGATGCTGCTGATTCTCTGTGCTCCAGCTTGCACAGATCCTGGAAAATCTCTCTTATCTGACTGCTCACTCTCTTTGCTCACTTTGTTCTGCCCACGCTGCATGCATGCTTTTTACTTCCTGTTTCTTTTAGCTTGGGTCCTTCCTTTCCCATACATTGTCCTCTGGCTCCCCCTAGAGGCATAACAGCTGCAGTCCTCAGAGCCAAATTAAACACAGGACTACATGTATTTCACTTATACTCCGATGTCCGTGGTTGTTGCACCAAGGGTAAAAATCCCACTTTTTACAATTACGATGAATTTCTGTTATAAACAGCTGGAAAATCCAAAACTGGCAGGTGAGGTTCCAGAAAACTGCAGTTATTATTCTGTAAAGAGTGTAAACTGCAGCTATTCTCATTTTACTGTTGTATAATTATATTCACGTTTGTTACAAACAATTTCACAATTTCAAAGCAACAAATGCCGTAGACCTCCCATACAAAATATGACGAAAACCACAGCAGAAAGTCATCATACTGGACAACTATGTATTCAACACTATGGTGAAATGTACATCAATATGAACAGCAAAGAGGAGGACCACTGCTAATCGGAGAAAGTTGCCCCAAGGTCCCGCTCCCTTAACAATTGGAAAGACCACTTACCTCTCGCCTCTCTAGTTAGCAAACATTTGTAGCATACCGACAGAGGTTTTACATCTAGGTTCGAGTCTACACATAAGGACTCAAAGTTAGACAGCAAGAGGGTAGGGAGTGTGAGAGCCCTAGTCATATCAATTGTGCCCAAATAGGACCTTAACTGAAGATAGGACAGACACAACCGACTGTCAAACGGTATCAAGGTTCGTAAATGGGACACAGGTAACATTCCCATCGGGGAATACAGTTGGTAAAGGTATTGGATCTGTATTTGAGCCCATTTAGAGGCACTGAAGGTGGGGATCACTCAATTTAAAAGCAGTTAGCGGTGTGGCCATAGCCAATGGGTGAGTACGACAGAGACATGGAGCTGCAAGGTTCCAGACGCAAAGTAGCAAAGCTGAGAAAGGGGGCAAGTGGGGCCAACAGGGACATTGGGCCCGGGGTAGCCAGAGCAACTCTCCCGGATTCCCAGGGGACAAAGTGAGGTCTGATCACTCTAACCCATTGCGGTGAAGCACGACTCAACAACAAAACCCCAACCGTAGCTAGTACTGCTGCTCTAAAATACAAAAGAAGATTGGGTAAGCCCATACCCCTCACAAGGGAGTGGTTGACATAAAAGTGACACCTTCACTTTGGGTCTCCGACCTGCCAAAAAAAAATTTCATAATGAGTCTCTGAATGTGGGCAAAAAACCCGAGCGGGCAGGACGGGGCAAAGCCCGGAACACGTACAAGAGTTTTGTTAGTAACTTCATTTTAACCGCCGCCATCCTGCCCACCCATGAAAGCTCGATTTTTAGACCAGCAGTGGCATAAAACTTTAGTAGATTCAATAAGGGGCTTAAAGTTTAACCGATACATCTGCTGTCTCGAAAAGCTAATGGTAACCCCCAGGTATTTCAAATGGGATGATCTCCATTCATAGGGATAGTCCTTTTGTAAGGCCAGTAGCATTGTCCACGGGATCGAATAGGGCAGGGCCTGTGATTTAGTCAAGTTAATTTTGTGATAGGAGGCCGTGCTGTAAGCGCGCAGTAAGTCATGTAGGGTCGGCAGAGAGGATTCGGGGTTGGTTAGAGTTAAAAGGATGTCATCATCGTACATGCTAAGTTTACATTTAGAGGGGCCCACTTCAATTCCCTTTACCCCATGGGATTGGTGGACAGCTTGCGCTAATGGTTCCAAGGCCAGGCCATAGAACAACAGGGACAAGGGCAACCCTGTCGGGTCCTGTTAGTAATATGGACGATAATTGACAGAAACCCAGCATGTAAAACCCGTGTTGACGGGGAAGAGTATAAGGCTAATATAGCTGTAATCAGGGCAAGAGGGAAATTGAACTTCATAAGAACATGGCGTAGAAAAAGCCAATGAAGGCGGTCAAACGCCTTTTCGGTGTCTAGGGAAAGCTGGAGTGTGGGTCAAGGGTCCCGAGTTACCTTGTCAATAAGAGTAAGGACTTTAATCGTGTTATCAGTACCTTGTCTATTCGGGATAAACCCCACCTGGTCATCTGCAATCAAAAAGGGGAGCAGCGGCGCAACACGATTCGCCAGAATTTTTGCATATAACTTGGTGTCAGTATTGAGAAGTGATATTGGTCGATATTTTGCGCAGTCAGCCGCTGGCGGGTCAGATTTGGGGATAGTAACGATAGTCGCTGTCAACCACTCATCTGAAGCCTGACCGGAGGAGAAGATGGACTTAAACAACGGCAACAGATGAGGTGCAAGCAGGGACCCAAAGGATTGATAATAGTGGGCCGAAAAGCCATCCAGGCCCGGGGCCTTACCCTTCGGCAACAAGTCGATGGCTAGCTGAATTTCCTAGAGAAAGATATCTCGACTCAATACATCCTGTTGAGACTCCGTCAAAGAAGGGAGATGCAAACGCTGCAGGTATGGGACAATATCGCTTAAGGTCGTCGGGGCGCAGTCGGGTCCCTGACTAGATTGTAGAGCTAGGAATAATATTCTGCAAAACAGTCAGCTATTCGTTGTGGCTGGTGATGAAGAGCTCCAGAGCCATCTGTCATACCATGAATTCTAGCCCGGGAGATCCTGAGCCTATTAGCTAGCATGCGGCTTGCCTTATTACTGAAATGGTGAAAGTTAGCCCGCAGGCGTCTAGCTGCCCTTACATATTGTTGTTTGTCAGGGTCTAAAAGTTGGGCTTTAAGGTCGCCCAGTTCCCGTGACACAGTAAGAGTAGGGTTCAATTTATGAGAAAAAGAGCAGGCATCCAGTCGCAATAAAAGGTCCAAACGGGCTTTCTGGCCTTGTTTCTTAAGGTAAGAACCCCATTTAATACAGACACCCCTAATGACCGCTTTGTGTGATTGCCATAACTTCAGAGGCGAAATCTCAGGGGCTGCGTTCTCCTCCAAAAAATGGGTCAATTCGCTGCATAGGTCCTCCAATACCTCCGGGCGAGCCAACAGCGACTCGTTGAGTCTCCAGGGTGCTCTACCAGATGAGGGCTGAGCGCTATGAAGACTAGGGATGGGCCGAAAACCCACGTGTTCGGTTCGAACTCGAACGGCTGAAAAGTTTGAATTCGAACTCAAACGTAATGCAGGTCAATGGGGGTCGAACTTCCGAAAATGAAAGTGCCCTCCAAAAGGGCATATATGCAAGATATTGGCCATAAAAGGTGTATGGGGGTCTGGGTACTGCCCTGGAGGACAGGAAACAATGATTTTTTTGATATTTTTTTAAAAACCCATTTTTAAACCTTTCACTGCTGAGTGCTGAGCCATTTCACCGCTGTGCGCTGAGCTCATTTTTACAGCTCATGTTTAAATGAGATTTGAAGCCATGGGAAATGTTTTATCACCAGTGAATGGGAAATGTTTGACCAACAACGAGTGGGTAATGTTTGACCAACACATAGGACAGGGTATACCTGAAATAGAATGCGTCCTTGTATACCGTCTGGCCTAACACAAGCCCAAATCGATCAGTGTTAGAGTGGTCAGGGATAGCCAAAAAGGTACACAAGGGGTATCTATCTATCATATAAGCCTAAAATCGATCAGAGTTAGAGTGGTCAAGGAATAGCCAAGTAGTGAATCGCCAGGAGACACTCAGCACTGAGGGAAGCAAACACAACGACCAGGTGATGAGCCGGATCGCACCGTCTGTATTTAAACCCGGCAGGCGCGAGTCATCATGCCATGCCCCGCCTCCTGACCAGCCCTGCGAGCTCCGGAAGCTGGCATAACTCCTGGCACCGGGCTTGTTGATGGCGCTGCCGGGTGCCAGGGCCCCCTCTGAGCCCCAGACATGACAGATACACACCACACATTACATTACTGTGAGTTTTATTGCTGTGGAACTGTGTTCTGTCCTTTTTTTGTTTTGGAAGGGGGCGAATAGCTGTTACGGGTTGAATAAGTTTACGGGGGGGGCCCCATCGTGAGGTTCAGTAAGGGGCCCCATAATTTCTGATAGCTGCCCTATATGCATCCGGTACATGGGTCAGTGCACCCAAATATTGGGCCTTTGGTGCCAGCTAGTGCCTTCACACCGTAACCCCTCTGAGGTATTGTGGAAGAGTGCAGGGTTGGACCCTGCAGTCAAATATTGAAATGATATGCACCTGTCACATTCAAGTCCAGAAAAATTGTGTCTTAGATTCTTGGTGTCGTGCATCACCGACTAACAGGGTTATTCAAACAGATCCGAATTGGGGTCGAAAGGTAACCAAGCAGTGAAATTCAGCGTTCAGTTACCTTTCCTGGCCATTTGGCTATTCAGAGAGCAGGCAGTTCGTCAAATGTTGGCGAATTGCCTGCACATACGGTGCCTGTCCGTTGCCTGTTCGAGGGCAGTGTAATCCCCATTGAGAAGTAATGCTTCGTCTATTCAGAGAACAAAAAACAGCAGTGAAGAGTTGCCGAAATGCCCTGCTGTTCAGTGGTTTCATGCGTCAGATTTATTCAGGCGAATCCCATAGGCTTCAATGTTAAAAATATTACCATTTTAACTCTATTTAATAAATTGTTGTTTGCAGTATAGAGTCTATTTTTAGATTTTTTTAGGATCTTTCAGGCATTTTCCGTGATATCTTTGCGAAAATTCTTTTTTCGGTTTTCTTTTTTAAATCGTTTTTCTTTTTTCTGGAACAGCCCTTTTTATTATCATTCATTGGATCTTGTATGTAAATCTCAGACATTTTCGTTCTGTAGTTTCTTTGCAAGCAGCGTTTCACTTGTCAAACATTTAAGCGTACTGTGTTTTATTTTTATCTCCATTCGTCTGCATGTTGTGTTTTTCCAGCGGCTGCTCTGCGCTGTGATCGGCGGCTGCTCGGGTTTCTCCGCCATGTTTGGTGGGGTTAATCCAGAAGTACCCCAGATCTGAAATTTTATAAAATGTAATTTTTGTTTCTATATTAAGCATCCTGATATTTTACTGCTCCTAGCACTACCAAGTGTTTTTCCTTTCTTCTAATTATACAAGAAACTGACATTATTATCTGTTTTTCTGATGGTTTCTCAAAAAATACTAGCCAATAAAAGCTCCATTTAAGAATTCCATCATATTGTGGGTGTAATAAAATATGTTCTAGCATTTTAATTTAGAAGAGTGTTAAATATTAGTTAATCATAATGGAATATCTTTGGAAATGTCACTGCTCACATTTGTATAAGATGTCACTTACAGCAAAATGTGCCAGTTCATCGTTTCTACACAAAACATATTGGATTCAATAATCTTGTGAAGGATTATATTTTAACATTGATAAAGAAAAATGACAATGAGTGCATGTGGACGATTTTTGTCATCCCAGAAAAATTTACATGCCAATCAGAAAGTGATACAATGACTGAAGTATGTGTGTTGAAATAAAAGTGAAATAAAGCTACAAAAACATTATATTTACGAAGGTTATTCAGTTACGTAATTGCTATAAATCTATATAAAACCCCACTCCATCTAGCAGCGATCTTATAATATACTTAATTACACTAATAACCTGTCACGGTTCGCGCCGCAGACAGGTCCAGTCCTGATTTGCCATTGCCTGGACTGGTGTCCAGGCACTCAGGGATCCGTTCCTGATTTTCCCCTCACCTCTCCAGCCTCAGGTATGGGCTGGGCCTGCAATGCCCATATAATCAAGCCTCACCTCAGAATCATGGCTTCTGCATCGTTCTTTCTGCTATAGAACGTCTCATTGCAAGCCTGACCTGTGTGCTATGCACTTACCTGCCTGACTTTCATCTGGTATCCTGAGAACCCCTCATCTGGTATCCTGAGAACCCCTCATCTGGTATCCTGAGAACCCCTCATCTGGTATCCTGAGAACCCCTCATCTGGTATCCTGAGAACCCCTCATTGCCGTGACCCCCCTCATTGCTTCTCTCCATTAAGGACTCCTTGCAACTCCCATCATCCTGCTACATGTTGACCTACCCGTGTATGATATCTGATCTGGACTCTGACTACTCCTATGCCAGCTGCCTGCCACCGACCGAAGCTTGATTTGACCATTCTCCAGTTATAACTCTTCTGATACTGCGCCTGATCTTCTTGTGTCTTTTGCCCTCTGTGTCTTCTGGTCCTCCACCCTCTGTATCCAGTAAGTGTGTTCTTTAGTATCTATCTGTTTTCCATTTTTGTTCAGTCAGCTCTGATTTGTGTTTATTCTTTATTCAGTGTTCAGTTCAGTACCTGTCCTGTCCACCCGTGTTTATTCTTTATTCAGCGTCCAGTCCAGTACCTGTTCTGTTAGCAGAAGGGGTGGACAGGACAGGACACTGAATAGCACAGTAGGGCTAAGTGTACCCTGTCCTCTGTATATAGTATCTGCCCATCCAGCTCCTACCTATTGTTATTATTTATCCAGATTCCCCTTCTTGGTTTACTTCTGTTTATTTAATAAACCTATATTCTGGTTTAGGCTAGGGTCAGACGAAAGCATTTTTTCCCACGAACGTGAAAAAGTGCGTCCGAACGCATTGACGTATTTTTTCACGGAATGCGCAAAAAACGGTCAGACGCCGCGCATTTTCAGGCGTGATTTTGTACGGATCGTCAATAAAACTCTTTTTGCATCTGGACGTTATGTAGGCTGGACATTAGCAGTGTCTGACATCTCCTAATCACGCAAACACGCCGCTATGCCGCAGCTGCGCACTCTGTACGTCAGTACTAGCGGTTCAGCGTTCTCAAAAAAATGAGTTCAAATTCCACTTGCGTTGCACGGCCGGACTTTTGTGCGGCCGTACATCGTATATTGGCCGTCATTGCCTGTCATCTGCTGCTAGTGCGGCCGTAATTATGTGCGCCAGAACGCACGTTAAAAGTGCGCTGGTCTGACCCCAGCCTTATACCTCACCTTCCTGCCTCTCCATCTGTGTAACCACATATTGGGCTTGAATCCTTAACCCCTGCATACGTGACATAACCTTAAACCCTGAGTATAAAATTAGACATTACACTCCTTGCTTTCTACAATGCAAAAATATTTATTAGAGTCTGAACAAACTAGCACAACATATATTTACAGTGATAATAATGGAAACCCCCATCTGACCTAATGAATAAAGCACAAGCTACATGTACACCCAGTTACTTTGATGTTACCAATCCTTTCATGGTGTTGCTGGAGATTGAAGGTGGACATAGAGCCAGCAGAGGAGCCCCTTTTATACCAAGATTCCAAGGCTCCTCCTTAGACACGTCCAGTCCCTCCCAGCTCATTTGGCTATCTCAAGGCCATGTGCCTTCCTCCAGAGGAAAACGCACCCCTTTCAGGGGACGGGGAGTGGCCCGGACTTTTCCAGGTAGGAAACCAATATGACCAGTTTTTCTCTGTCCCCATAGCAACTGCCATTATAGCTCTTAAGCATATGCTAACTGAATAACCATGCGGAAGGTTAATCTATAGCCAGTTTCTTGGGATAATGAACCCTGGCTCTTTTTATTACATGTATTTGAAGAGTAGAGATGTGCAATCATTTCGGAAAAATTCGGAATTCAGAACAAAATCCATTAATTTGTATTTCGGAAGTACTTCCGAATAACGAATTGATAAGATACGAATGCAAAATGAAATGGTATATAACAAATTTATTTCGTTTTACACTAGGTCATCATCAAAAAAGAAAAATTAGATTTTTTTTTTGTGTTCCTGGAATTCGAATCGATATCCACTACTGAATCGATACCGAATTGATATATCAACTATCGAATTAATCTTAAATTAAAATACATACAATACAAGTAATGGAGTCAGCAAACAACTTTATGAAACAAATTAATTTTGTTTCACAGTTTCACAAGCACCTGTCCCTGTTAAATTGACTCAAATATTGACAGGGTTATTCAAAGAGATCCGAATTGCTTGAGAAAGGTAACCGAACGCTGAAAATCAGCGTTCGGTTACCTTTCTTGGCCATTCGGCTATCCAGAGAGCAGGCAATTCGCCAAATCCTGGCGAATTGCCTGAACATACGGTGCTTGTTCGGTGCCTGTTCGAGAGCAGTGAAATCCCCATAAAAAAGCACTGCTTCGGCTATTCAGAGAACGAAAACCAGCAGTGAAAGGTTCCCGAAATGCCCTGCCATTCGGTGGTTTAATTCGGCAAATTTATTCAGGAGAATCCCATAGGCTTCAATGTTAAAAATATTCCCGTTTTAATTCAATATCTAATAAACCGTTCATTATAAAATTATGCAGTAAAGAGTCTCTTGATTTATAGATTTTTTTAGCATATTTTAAGCATTTTTCTTAAAAAAATAAATAAAAAAATTAAGTTTACTTATTTTTTCTGTAACAGCCCCTTTTATTATCATTCCCTGGACCTCATATGTAAATTTCAGACATTTTTGCTCAGTAGTTTCTTTGCAAACAGTGTTTCACTTTTCAAACATTCATGCAAACTGTTTTCCTAATTTATTCACTTCACTCTGTCTGCGGTCTCACCTTTCTCCGGCGGCTTCGCTGCGTGTGATCGGCTCCTGCTCGGGTTTTTCAGTGGTTTTCGGCAGGTTAATCCAGATGTTTTTGCGGGTTTTCGGCGTGCATTCGCTGGGTTTTGCGGTTAGATTTCAACGGGTTTGCGGTAGCTTTTCCCTGCAATTCGGGGAACCTGTGGTGTTTGCTGAATACACCGCAGGGTCAACGAAATGGGATCGGCAAAAGGAAATGAATTGAAGAGAACGAAAAGTCACCGAACGTGCGGTGACTTTTCGAATCTCTTTGAATAACCCTGTAAATCTGTCAGACAGCTTAATTTAACCCTAGCTTGTCTTTTAACAACAAAATTTGATTAATCGGGGTTTTATTTAGTGATCCGAAATTCGAAATGATATCAACTATCAAATTTGAAATGAACTATCAAATTGATATCAACTATTGAATTGATCTTAACTTACAATACAAGTAATAGTCAGCAAAGGACTTTAGGAAACAAATTAATTTTGTTTCATTGTTTAAATTGACTCAATTACTAAATCTGTGACACAGCTGAATATTTAGGCTAGGGTCAGACGAACGCATTTTTCACGTTGTCGTGAAAAAGTGCGTTCGAACGAATGGACGTATTTTTTCACGGAATACGCGATAGCGGTCATACGATGCGCATTTTCGTCCGTGATTTTGTACGGATCATCAATAAAACCCTTTTGCATCTGGACGTTATGTTGGCCGGACGTGTGCAGCGTCTGACGTCTCCCAATCACGCACACACGCCGCTATGTGGACGCAGCGCACTCTGTACGTCAGTAGTAGCGGTTTGACGTTCTCAAAAAAATGCGTTCGTTTGCCACTTGCGTTGCACGGACGAACTTTCGTGCGGCCGTTCGTCGTATGTTCATTAGACGTCATTTGCTGCTAGCACGGCCGTGATTTCGTGCTGCTAAACGCACGTTAAAACTGCTTTCGTCTGACCCTAGCCTTAACCCTAGATTGTCTTTTAACCCCTTATTGACCGCTGACGTACCATGTACGACCTGCCCTCGGGTCTCCCTTAGACCCGCGGACTTACATAGTACGTCAGCGGCTCCTAACCTCCCCCCCGCCCAATACTAATTATTATTATACTTTATTTATAAAGCGCCATCATATTCTGCAGCGCTGAACAATGGGTATGATACAGACAGGGTTACAATACATTGAACAACATTTGATAAACTGATACATGAGGAAACGAGGGCCCTATTCCCGTGGGAACTCACAATCTAGAAGGGTTGGGGTGGAAACAAGAGGAGAGGACTGCAATGTGAGAGTGATGGACTGGTTGGGGCAGTGATGTGTATTAGTGAGTTGGGTGGCAGACTTCCCCGTATGGGAATGTCTTATACGAGAGGGAGAGATGAAAATAGTGGAGTGGGTTGGTGGTACAGATGCAGGAGTTCCATTTTAGGGTGAATGCAGAGTAAAAGAGTAGAAGAGACAGGGAGCGCATTGTGCAGCTGTATGTGGACCTTGCAGTTCCAGTTCCAGCAGGGGGAGCTGGTGACCAGAAGACCACTGCAGAGCTTGCATGGGAGAGACCAGAAGCCTGGGATTAGTAAGAGTAATTAGAGAGAAGTGGAGACAGCTGGAAAGGATGCCTGAAATTAGAGGCCAGTCCTGGGTAGTGGGGGTGGGGTGGGACTGATCAGTGTTAAAATGAAACTTTTGCTGTGTGTTTCTGTGTGAAAAGGAAATTAATTCAGGTAAGTAACTAGGTGTCAGATGCCTTTGTAATGGGAGGAGGGGCACTAGTGAAAGACATATTCTATCTAAAAATGCGGCAATTTAGAGGATAATCAGACAGAAATTAATACATGCAGACACAAAATACAATTGCGATGATAGAATATTGCAGAATGTGATGGTGGCCATCGTTTTGAGATCTAGATACCTGGCTTGTGATTGCAGAGATGTTCCATGCAGACTGATCAGTGTTACTTACCTCCCTCGCTGGCTCCAGTGGAGTTCTGTCAGGGAGGAAGCCCGCTCCTCTGTTTTAGAGGGGCCGGCGGGCATGATGACGTCACCACGCTGCGTGGTGATGTCATCGGCAGGCATCCCCCGGCGCCTGCATTGAAAATCAGGAAGTGGAGGGGCGGTGGAAAGGGGAGTGCTTACACCACTGGAAAGGGGAGAGTTTCCACTTTTCAGCGGTGTATAAAGTTAACAGTTTCGGATTGTGACTCGGCACCAATCGGCGCTGAATCACGATTTAAACCTGGAGGTGGCTGATATCTTGGATGTCAGCCAAGCCTCCTGGTCACCCTCCACCCACTGACATCCCCACCATATGTGTGAGGATATCAGTGGGCCAGTTAACCCTCTAGCTGCCAAGGGGAGATAAGGGGATCCTTTGAATCCCCTTATCTCCGGATCCGTGGCAGCTTTCCAAAGGCCGATCATGGCCTTTCCAATGATACCAAACATGACTAGGTTTGGTGTAAAAAAAAAAAAAAAAAACTTTTTGAATTTTTTTGTCTGGGGGGTTTAGTTAAATAGGACCTAGGCTGTCATCTAAAAATAATGAGCAAAAACAGTCAGAACGAGCTCAGCGCACATAGGTGAATTGGCTCAGCAGTGAAGGGGTTAAAAAGCAAAAACATGTAAAAATTGGGTATTTCTACTCTTGGGACAAAATTTTTAAACTATTTAGCTGGTGATTAAACTACGAAAACTATTTAGATTTTGGTGATTAAACTACGAAAAGTGTGTTTTTACCATTGTTTCGTTATATTTCTCTTTTTTTACAGTAAAGTATAGGATATGATGGAAATAATGGTATTTTTAGAAAGTCCATTTAATGGCGGGAATAACTGTGTATAATATGTGTGGGTTGCATAAACGAGTAAGAGGAAAACTTGACCTAAACACTAACAGCGCAGAAACCTGAAAACAGCAGTGGTCACTAAAGGACGGATTTGTGTAAAACCGCCCGGTCACTAAGGGGTTAACAGCAAAATTTGATTAATTGGTGTTTTATTTAGTGATCCAAAATTTGAATTGATATCAACTATCAAATTGATATATGAAATTCGAATCGATTGGAAATTTCAATGCGATACGAAATTTTGAATTGCTCCAAAACTAAACGAAACAAAATTAGTTATGAAATTCTGAAAACGAAATTATTTAAAAACTAAACAAATTTTTGAGCCATGCACATCCCAAATGAAGAGAATTTCAACCCGGCAAGAGAAAAGTTGTGGTGGTGCTTTAAGGTAGAACATGATCAATAGGCTGTAATGGAGCTTAATGATACCTTCATATTGGCAAGAAAAATGAGCAATGGTCTTAAAAGCATAAGATATTTACTTCCCCAAATTACTTTCTCTAGGGCTTAGGAAAAAAATATTAAAATAAAAATAATACATATTAATATCCGTGGCACATGGTACCAAGATGGACAGGGCAAAACATGTGTTTTGGGTGGTGTTACGTGGGCATACTGGCTCAGTGTATCCTGCAGGAAAAAGCAAAAATAATACAACTTGAATGCAGCAGTCTATGGCTCCCAAGCACCTCTGTTCCTTCGTGGCTGCTCAGTAGGATCCATAAACAAAAAACATGGCAGATGCACTAGTGCCAACCAGTCCACTATTGATACTGCATGTATTTTCAAGGGTCAAGTCCTTAAAAAAATATGAGAGGAAGTCCTGTCCTCCAATTATCAATGCTCATCTTGCACGACAAACAAACACATGTTGAGTGATATGTTAAAATCTATGTACAGTATGTAGATTTTAGTGAAAATATAGGGTAAATCCTATGGGCAGTATTACAAAGCTGGTGCTAACTTAACCAGAGCTGTTGTAAACTTACCAGCGCCATTATAGCCTATGGAGCTGTTAAGTTAACAACAGCTCTGGTTAACTTAGCAACAACTTTGTAATACTGCCCTATGTATTTTATGACTTAACAGGAAAAGATATGCTTGATCAACTGAATACAAACCATATAATATATGGGACCAATGGGAACTTAGTTTTCTCTGCAAAAATAGTAGGGGGAACTGTATATGCCCTCTTGGAGGGCACTCTAAAAATCGAACTTTCGGGTTCCATTGACTTACATTGAGTTCAGTTCGTGTTCGAGTTCGAACTCGAACTTTTCAAATTGTTCGAGTTCGAATGCGAACCAAACACGGGGGTGTTCAGCTCATTCCTACTTATTATTAATACTAATTATTTTCTAAATAAACAAAGCTGCATACCTTGTAAGTCTCTTCAGTTCTAGCAGTCTATTATTTGTGTTACACGCATGGATTTAATGATGTTTAACAAAGGTGTGCATGGGAAAATATTCTGCTTGTCCAAGAATTATGCCTGCTTAGGTTCATTTTAAATTTTATTGAACCAAATTGGTTTATCCAAATTTCAAGTGAAACAATACCCAGAATTCATTACTGCATAGCTAATTATTTAATCCAGTCCCTTACCTGCTGGCAGCAAATGAGGAGTAAATTGGCAAAGCGGGTTGGAATAATGTATAATTAGTCTATGCTGTTCATAATACTGAATATGTCTTCAATATGTCATTCTTCTTTTACAGCACACAATTGCTTAAAGCTGTCACCACACTAGATAGCAAACACTTCTTGTGACAGTCATAGGTTTTTGTGAACAAATTTAATTTCCACAGCCCTAGTATAAATATTTAATGATTAATTAATTGATTAATCGTTAAAATTTTTGATCAATTAAATTTATTTTGATCAGGGGGGCCCATCAGCTCCGGTATCGGACTCTAGGAGTCCAAATCCGGAGCTGTACTGTCTTCCTGGGGCCCTGGGCGGCCATACAGCAGCGTGCGAAGCCCTCCAGTCACATATGAGACGCACACGTCACACACAGCAACTGGCACAGGAAGAAGATGGCAGACGAGAAGGCAGCGGAGGAGTGGTGAGTATGCTGCTGTCTGTCTCAGTCCAGCCTCGGACCCAGCCAAAATCCAGCAGGGCCCAGAACCCAGGCACACACCAGACTCAGGCACACACCAGGTTCCAGAAAAGACCAAACCCCAGGACCCAAGGGCCCAGACCCAACGGCCCAAGGCCCAGGGCCCAGACCCAAGACCCAGGGCCCAGACCCAGGACCCAGACCCAGGGCTTAAGGGCCCAGACACAAGACCCAGAGCAAAGACCCAAGACCCAGACCCAAGACCCGTGGCCCAGACCCAAGCAGATCAGCTAAAAGTAGTTGGATCTGTATGTGTGTTTATAATTAATCAAAATTAATTGATTTAAAAAAAAATTGATTAATCAAACACGAAAATTGTAATCAGTACCAGCCCTAATTAATATAAAGATCACCATATAAAGGACACCTTTCTGTATTAGATAAAAAAGCATAATATACACTCACAGCATGTTAAGTCTAAAAGTAATAGTTTACTTCTGCCATTAAAAAAATCATTATTTCATGTAAAATCAACTCCTGTCCAAAAGCGTTTTGACGAATTGTTTGCTCATACGAACACTAGAGAGCCCAGAGGCTCCCTAGCAAGACCTTAGAGTGCTAGGATGAAATGTAACCTTTATTGGCTGAATAAAACTTATACTCATACAGAAGTGAGCCGTGAATAAAAAATACATATACACTAGGGATGAGCTATTCGGTTCGATCGGTTCAGAGTTCGATTCGAACATCGACTGTTCACATGTTCGCGAACTACGAACATTTCCGCGTGTTCGCCGCATGTTCGCCCACAATGGACCACAATGCACTTTTCCACTGGCCTGAAGCTTGTAATTGGCTACAGCCTTGCACCTGACCACAGGTCAGGTGCAAGACAGGTGAAAGACTATGCCAATCACGGCTCAGAGTCCTGATTGGGCAAATTTTGCCCAATCATGGGCTCACAGAGCTAAGTCCCGCAGCACACTATATAAGGCTTCCCTGTCTGCAGCCCCAGTGTGTGTGTTTGCAGGAGTGAATCAGAGAGGAGAGGAGATCGTTCTGTCAGGGTGTATCGGTGACGTTGTAGGAGATTTCTAGGAATCTGAATCTGTGTTGGCACTGCCAATATTTGGGTGCACTGCCGCTGACGCCTATACCAGATTCATATCATTTTAATATTGGACCGCAGGGTCCACCACTGCACTCTTCCACAATACCACAGAGGGGTTACTTACGGTGTGAAGGCACTTGCTGCCACCAAAGGCACAATATTTGGGTGCACTGACGCCTTTACCAGATTCATATCTTTTTAATTAAGGACCGCATGGTCCAACCCTGCACTCTTCCACAATACCACAGAGGGGTTACTTATGGTGTGAAGGCACTTGCTGCCACCAAAGACACAATATTTGGGTGCACTGATGCCTTTACCAGATTCATATCTTTTTAATATAGGACCGCATGGTCCACCCCTGCACTCTTCCACAATACCACAGAGGGGTTACGGTGTGACGGCACTGTTGCCGACACTAAAGGCCCAATTTTAAAGCACCTATTGTTACTTTCATCCAAAGCCTGCATAAGTTTCACCATAATTTAGCCAAAAAAATTACTAAACTTGTTCTGCGTGTCCTAAAAGGTCTCCTCTTTTAATACAGACTGCCGCCTCAAGCAGTTGTTTATGAATAGATTAAAGGAAAACCGTTTACCGTCATTTGAAACGTCATTTTTTTGTTTTTAAATGTTTCTATACATCCTACAAATCCGCCACTTCACGGGCAGGTTATGGGGACCTCCTAGGCACGATATTTGAAGGAATTTTTTGTTTTTATTTTTAACCCTTATTTCATGGAAAACTCACTGTTCCTTTAAAAACATTTTTTTAAAAACTTTTATCCTTGTTTCCTGTCCCCCAGGGCACTACCCGGACCCCCATACACCTTTTATGGCAAATATCTTGCATATATGCCCTCTTGCAGGGCACTCTAAAAACCGAACTTTTGAGTCCCATTGACTTGCATTGAGTTTGGTTCGTGTTCGCATTCAAACTCGAACTTTTGAAATTGTTCGAATGCGAACCAAACACGGGGTGTTCGGCTCATCCCTAATATACATATGGACATCCACGCGTGGCCAGCAGACTCAAAAAAATCCCTGTCAGGGATAATATGTGGTAAGGACAATCACCTCAAGAGAGGGGGGAGAAAGGCACTTGAGATGATTGTCCTTTAGGTGTTAGGGAGCTCCTGGGCTCTCTAGTCTTCGTGTACACTCATTTCTTTAGGTTAATCCTACCATTAGGATTCGGGGTGGGATGATCACCATTACATCCAGAGGGTGACCCCTGGTGTATATATGTTTATGGTAATTGTTTGCTCATAGTAAAAAATGATGCATAGAAACAATCATTAAGGGTTCTTTTAAATTACCCAACTAATAATTTTTGTAAAAGATTTGACTACATTAATTTGATAACTAGACTGTAAGTAATTTATGATGACTAAAACTATGAAAATTTATTGACCGTTTCGTCACCTAATAAAAACTAGAAATAATGTTAGGGAGGGAACGATTTTTATTTTGTTTTGATTAAGATGCCATTTAGCATTAATCATATTTTAGTCTACTATACAGTATAATGATGAAACTTCTATATTTTGCTCAGCTAATGAGAAGGAAGGACTCACGGGAGAAGAGCCTAATGTTGGGATAGATTGAGGGCAAAGGGAGAAGGGGACGACAGAGAATGAGGTGGCTGGATGAAGTCACTGAGGCAGTAGGCGTGAGCTTAAATGGACTCATGAAGATGGTAGAGGACAGGAAGGCCTGGAGGAAAGGTGTCCATGGGGTCGCGACGGGTCGGATACGATTTTTCGCAACTAACAACAACAACATACAGTATAAACACTAATCACGGGCAAACATTGGCAAAGATCAGAGTATATGATAGAAAATACTATTCTGGCCTCGATTAGCCATCATTGATAGTGATATTGCATAACCATTTACAAGCAACATTTTCTTAACCACAACTGTGCAGGAAATTAGTGCTGTCCTTACAGTATTTTTCCTTTTCACCACCATTTAGGACATCATGGTGATTTTTTTTGTATATATGTATATACAGTTGTGTTCAAAATTATTCAACCCCCACTGAAATTGAGTGTTTTGGCCAGTTTGACATTGATTTTGATCATTCAGTCATCTTGCTTACAATTAAATCAAAGAGGCACGTGTAGGTCAGACAAATATAACATAACATTTATAATGAAATAACCACAAATGTCTTTTCTGTGCTCACATCATTATCAGTTTTATTCAACCCCCAAGCGACATTCAATCTTAGTACTTAGTACAACATCCTTTTACAGTTATAACAGCTTTTAAACGTGAAGCATAGCTTGACACAAGTGTCTTGCAGCGATCTACGGGTATCTTCGCCCATTCGTCATGGGCAAAAGCCTCCAGTTCAGTCACATTCTTAGGCTTGCGCACTGCAACTGCTTTCTTTAAGTCCCACCAGAGGTTCTCAATCGGATTTAAGTCAGGTGACTGCGATGGCCACTCCAAAATGTTCCAGCCTTTAATCTGCAACCATGCTCTAGTGGACTTGGAGGTATGCTTGGGATCATTGTCCTGTTGAAAAGTCCAACGTCTCCCAAGCCTCAGGTTTGTGACGGACTGCATCACATTGTCATCCAATATCTCCTGGTACTGAAGAGAATTCATGGTACCTTGCACACGCTGAAGCTTCCCTGTACCTGCAGAAGCAAAACAGCCCCAAAGCATGATTGACCCCCCCCCGCCATGCTTCACAGTAGGCAAGGTGTTCTTTTCTTCATAGGCCTTGTTCTTCCTCCTCCAAACATAGCGTTGATCCATGGGCCCAAACAGTTCTAATTTTGTTTCATCAGTCCACAGAACACTATCCCAAAACTTCTGTGGTTTGTCCACATGACTTTTGGCATACTGCAGTCGACTCTTATTATTCTTTGGAGACAGCAAGGGGGTGCGCCTAGGAGTTCTGGCATGGAGGCCTTCATTACGCAGTGTGCGCCGTATTGTCTGAGCTGAAACTTCAGTACCCACATCTGACAAATCTTTTCTCAGTTCCTCAGCAGTCACACGGGGACTTTTCTCCACTCTACGCTTCAGGTAGCGCACAGCAGTCGAAGTCAGCATCTTCTTTCTGCCACGACCAGGTAGCGTTTCAACAGTGCCCTTTGCCTTGAATTTGCGAATGATGCTTCCTATGGTCTCTCTTGGTATTTTTAACATCTTTGCAATCTTCTTATAGCCATTGCCCTTCCTGTGAAGAGTAATCACCTCTTCTCTTGTCTTTCTGGACCATTCTCTTGACTTCACCATGTTTGTAACCACACCAGTAAATGTCTAGAAGGAGCTGAGTATCACAGTAATTTTAAAGCTGCCTAATTGGTGCTTATTTTGCTTTATTGCTGCTCCGTGACATCTACAGGTGTTTTCAATACCTGATTGAAAACACTTGAATGAACCTCTGTTCTTCAGAGTGGTAGTCTTTAAGGGGTTGAATAATTGTGTCAATGAAGAATTCACAAAAGAAACATTTACTACTGTATTACAAAACCAATTGATGTCATTTTAGTTGCATATGGTTCTTTAAAAAGTCCTTGTAGGATTTCATTCTGAATACAATTACAAATGTACACTAAATTCCCTAAAACCCTTTACAGCATTGGGGGTTGAATAATTTTGAACACAACTGTAATTTAGGTTCTGCCCCTGTGGCATCATTTGCAGATAGTTACATAGGCTGAAAAAAGACATGCGTCCATCGGGTTCAGCCTCTCACACATCACCTACTGCTGTTGATCCAAAAGAAGGCAAAAAACCCAGTCTGAAGCGCTCGCCAATATGCAACCCACTGGGAAAAATTCCTTCTTGACCCGCCAGAATGGCATCACATTTCTCCTTGGATCAAGAAGCTTACCCACGTATTAAATATTATAACTCTTAATATTCTGTGTCTGCAGGAAGTAATCCAGTCGTTGTTTAAAAGTCTGTACAGTCTCTGACCCAAACACCTCAACAGGCAGAGAATTCCACAGCTTTATTGTTCTCACTGTAAAATAACCCTTCCTATGGATACGGCACATCCATTAGTATCCTTTCTAAACTTGTTGCAAACATTCTCAAAAATCACCAGCTTTGCAGTGCCCACAGATGCTGATATCTCATGACATGAGTAGTTTTTATTGTGTAGCTTCTCCAGTCACTCTTTGGATTTTATTTAAGTGAAATGCTGGACTTGGCTTGTGATTCAACACCAGAAAACACTAAGAATAACTCTTGCATTAAAATTTTTTATTTTTGCATTTGGGAAGGAACATCCCTGAAATCTAAAATAGGCAAATTGTTTCAAATATTTCAGGTGCAGTCTAAATTTTTCCATGAAAATGGCAGTGCCGTTGTTTAGCCCCTTCACTACCAAGCAATTTTTGTTGAATAATAAATATTTTTATAACAATTATTTGAAATTAAGTTAATATAGAATAAAACAGAAAGTTTGATCCGAATTTATTGTTCAACAATAATTTGTTAAGTGTCCATAATGTAAATTTGCCTTTTTATAATTTCTCATGTATCCTTTCCAGAAATATTGTTGGAATGGAAGATTCTGAACTCTTGATGCCGATATCTTTCACAATTTCATGCAGGCTCTGCATAATCACCATACAGGCAGTCATGGCCTTTGTGTAAGATACAGTAAATGTGATAAGAATTTTTTTTTAAAAAATGGTCAGATATCCTGCTTATGGGTGTTTGGAGTGATAATGAGACTATTAGCAATGCCGCTTCCAAAACAGTCATGCATGACCATTAATTATTCCTTTTCTGTTTTCCACCTAGTTTTGCTACTTTAAGACAGAATTTCCATTTCTAGTCCTGTAACTATCAAGGTCAGAAGAATTGACTCAGGATTGGATGGTAAAGCCGTACATGAAATCAGCCCAGGCAGAAGGGCAAGTCTCTGGTTGCCTTGTGGGTGAATGGTCTCAACATGAAGTCATTCTTGAAGAAAATTTTTAGATATCGGGTGCTCAACCTTGGCCCTCCAGATATTTTGGAACTATATTTCCCACAACACTGGCGACTAAATGAGTGGCTGAATATCATGGAAGATGTAATTCTAAAACATTTGGAGAGCCAAAGTCTGTACAGGGATTTTCAGACATTATAACCCTCTGAATCTTATTCCTGTACAGTACTGAGTGACCCCAGAGCTTTCCTTGTGTTCTGACCTCTCCCCGGCTGTTTTAGTGCCACAGCAAAGTGTTTGAGCTTTTTGTTACAGTGAGGTTTGGGGCTGCTATTTTCAGCTTGTTGTATCACTTTCCAGGCTGTTTGGAAATAAGTAAAACAAAGGATTTTGTTTCTACTCAAATGAAAAGTGAAAATGGGCTTTCGATACGCCAATGAGTGCTTTTCAATGTATCACAATGCAAAATAGAGTTAACGCAATTTTGGGAGTGACGGGATAATTTAAAATTCAACTTTTTGCACAATTGTTTTCCCACTACTTCTTTAAAAGTGCAAAAAAATGTATGCGTTGTTTTTGTATGCATCCATTAGGGGGTTACTTTCATACAGGATACCCACTAACTCTAACAACAGGTTCTGAGCAATTTTTGTACAAGAGTGTCACAGTAAGTCAATGTTTCTCGTTCCATTTTTAAATGTCGTGATACAAAATGGGTCAGAATCTGTTACCTAAAAATGAAACTAGCATTCTTGAATTGTACTAATGCTTGATTACAAAAATTGCACGGAATCTGATGATTACGAGTTAAGGTTATGAATTATTGGTAGTTTTTGTTACAAATATTTCCATTAAAACCATATATTTACCTGTTAATTTTTCTGATGCTACGGAGAACCCTTTCCCGTGTACTAGCTTCATTATATTTTTCAGCATGCTCATGTTAATATATCAGTGGGAGGTAAGGCCTCCTGATTTTAGGACAACATTTGCAGACCAATTTGAAAAGTAACTCTTTGTAACCTGCTATTTGATTTGTGCAGCAACTTTAATGACTTCAATAACTTCAATAACTTTAATGAGTATTTTTGACCTAATGATGGCGCCTTTCCCATGGGATAATGTTGTAACTTAGACAATATAAGGAAAAGACAAAGAACATGAATCTAGCGAACAACTAGAAGAGTCTCATGAAAATTTAGGAATGGGACATAAAATTGAAAAGACTTTCATTATCCAAACAGATGGACACTTTCCAAAAATAAAATTTTCCACTGGAAATTTTATTATGTCAACTGCATAAATTGTACTCAATCACATAAAAATAAAATTCAGCGACAGCTCACAATGCATTTATAATTTATGTGTAACTTTAAAACTTGGAATGTATGCTCAGTGCAAATGAAGGATTTACTGATTGTGTTTCATATTGTTCTCGGCTCTTGCAATCATCCTGAGCAAGGTGAAGCAATTTGTGAATTTGTTTTATAGTTCTTGTACCCATTACCTCCAGCTACAAATAACTGACTCCCTGTAAGCCATACACAGTGGAGGTCATGGTAATTTTCCTAACCATTTCTCAAACTGTCATCATCGGTATTCTATTTTCATTCGTCATTGTATCTTTATGTATTTTAAAATTATTTTAGTATTTATGGTTTTCTCACAACTTGGCGTTTAATTTAACACAGGGAAACATGCAGTAAATTGGAAGCAATTAAATACAAATAAGCCACATATATGACAATTAGGGATGAGCCGAACACTCCCCGAGTTCGGTTCGAGCCCGAACCCGAACTTCCCATTTGTTCTGGACCGAGCCCGAAACCGAACCCGAACCCCCATGCAAGTCAATGGGGCTGAAAATTCGGTTTTTTGGAGTGCCCTCCAAGAGGGCATATACAGTTGTGTTCAAAATTATTCAACCCCCACTGAAATTGAGTGTTTTGGCCAGTTTGACATTGATTTTGATCATTCAGTCATCTTGCTTACAATTAAATCAAAGAGGCACGTGTAGGTCAGACAAATATAACATAACATTTATAATGAAATAACCACAAATGTCTTTTCTGTGCTCACATCATTATCAGTTTTATTCAACCCCCAAGTGACATTCAATCTTAGTACTTAGTACAACATCCTTTTACAGTTATAACAGCTTTTAAACGTGAAGCATAGCTTGACACAAGTGTCTTGCAGCGATCTACGGGTATCTTCGCCCATTCGTCATGGGCAAAAGCCTCCAGTTCAGTCACATTCTTAGGCTTGCGCACTGCAACTGCTTTCTTTAAGTCCCACCAGAGGTTCTCAATCGGATTTAAGTCAGGTGACTGCGATGGCCACTCCAAAATGTTCCAGCCTTTAATCTGCAACCATGCTCTAGTGGACTTGAAGGTATGCTTGGGATCATTGTCCTGTTGAAAGGTCCAACGTCTCCCAAGCCTCAGGTTTGTGACGGACTGCATCACATTGTCATCCAATATTTCCTGGTACTGAAGAGAATTCATGGTACCTTGCACACGCTGAAGCTTCCCTGTACCTGCAGAAGCAAAACAGCCCCAAAGCATGATTGACCCCCCGCCATGCTTCACAGTAGGCAAGGTGTTCTTTTCTTCATAGGCCTTGTTCTTCCTCCTCCAAACATAGCGTTGATCCATGGGCCCAAACAGTTCTAATTTTGTTTCATCAGTCCACAGAACACTATCCCAAAACTTCTGTGGTTTGTCCACATGACTTTTGGCATATTGCAGTCGACTCTTCTTATTCTTTGGAGACAGCAAGGGGGTGCGCCTGGGAGTTCTGGCATGGAGGCCTTCATTACGCAGTGTGCGCCGTATTGTCTGAGCTGAAACTTCAGTACCCACATCTGACCAATCTTTTCTCAGTTCCTCAGCAGTCACACGGGGACTTTTCTCCACTCTACGCTTCAGGTAGCGCGCAGCAGTCGAAGTTAGCATCTTCTTTCTGCCACGACCAGGTAGCGTTTCAACAGTGCCCTTTGCCTTGAATTTGCGAATGATGCTTCCTATGGTCTCTCTTGGTATGTTTAACATCTTTGCAATCTTCTTATAGCCATTGCCCTTCCTGTGAAGAGTAATCACCTCTTCTCTTGTCTGCCTGGACCATTCTCTTGACTTCGCCATGTTTGTAACCACACCAGTAAATGTCTAGAAGGAGCTGAGTATCACAGTCATGTTAAAGCTGCCTAATTGGTGCTTATTATTCTTTATTGCTGCTCCGTGACATCCACAGGTGTTTTCAATACCTGATTGAAACCACTTGAATGAACCTCTGTTCTTCAGAGTGGTAGTCTTTAAGGGGTTGAATAATTGTGTCAATGAAGAATTCACAAAAGAAACATTTACTACTGTATTCCAAAACCAATTGATGTCATTTTAGTTGCATATGGTTCTTTAAAAAGTCCTTGTAGGATTTCATTCTGAATACAATTACAAATGTACACTAAATTCCCTAAAACCCTTTACAGCATTGGGGGTTGAATAATTTTGAACACAACTGTATGCTACATATTTGCCATAAAAGGTGTATGGGGGTCCGGGTAGTGCCCTGGGGGACAGGAAACAAGGACAAAAAGTTTTAAAAAAAACGTTTTTAAAGGGACAGTGAGTTTTCCATGAAATAAGTGTTAAAAATAAAAATGAAAAATTCCTTCAAATATCGTGCCTAGGAGGTCCCCATAACCTGCCCGTGAAGTGGCGGATTTCTAGGATGTATAGAAATATGTAAAAACCAAAAAATTACATTTCAAATGACGGTAAATGCTTTTCCTTTAATCTATCCATAAACAACTGCTTGGGGCGGCAGTCTGTATGAAAAGAGGAGACATTTTCGGACACGCAGAAAAAGTTTACTGATTTTTTGGCGGTGAAAAGGAGGAGGATGGAAACTTCTAGACCAAAAAGCCGATTTGGAAAGTAAGATAAATGGGAAAAATGTTCTGGTTCGGCTATTTTGTCCTAGAATTTTCCATTCTCCAGTCATTCTCCTGAGTTTCACCTTTCTCTGAATAACCCTGTCAGGGTTATTCAGAGAGCGGTGAAGAGCAGGAGAATGACTGGAGAATGGAAAATTCTAGGTCAAAATAGCCAAACCAGAAAAATTCTCCCATTTAGGCTAGGGTCAGACTAGCGAATTTTTAACGTGCGTTTAGGCGCACTTAATCACGGCCGCACTAGCAGCAAATGACGGGCAATGACGGACAATATACGAAGTACGGTCTCACGAAAGTCCGTCTGCGCAACGCAAGTGGAAAATGAAAGCATTTTTTCGAGAACCGCTAGTACGGACATACAGAGTGCGCTGCGTCCACTAGCGGCGTGTGTGCGTGATTTGGAGACGTCAGACCCTGCTCATGTCCGACCAACATAATATCCAGACACCCAAAGTTTCCTGGTTTGGATCCGTAAAAAATCACGCACAAAAATGCGCATCGTATGACCGTTTTCACGCAATCCGTGAAAAAATACGGCAATGCGTTCGGACGCACTTTTTGATGGTCACTGCGAAAAATGCGTTAGTCTTAGTTAGCCTTATCTCCCTTTCCAAATCGGCTATTTGGTCCAGATTGTTCTCTTTTCCTGCCATTCTCCTGGTTTTCACCTTTCTCTGAACAACCCTGAGAGAGAGGTGAAAGCCAGGAGAACTGGCAAGAGAGGAGAACAATCTAGACCAAATAGCCGATTTGGAAAATGAGATAAATGGGAGAATTTTTCTGGTTTGGCTATTTTGACCTAGAATTTTCACTTCTCCAGTTATTCTCCTGCTTTTCACCACTCTCTGAATAACCCTGTGAATGTTTAATCACAAGGTGAAAAATAACATTGCTTTAGATTTTTTTCAAACACCAGTTAAATGCAGCATATTAGGATGTTTTAGGGAAATTAATTATCAAATCTCAATCAGAAGCAGACACCACCCCACCCTCAGTATACTGTACAATGTATCAAATTGATTACCAGACTAAAAACACCTGGTGTTATGCCCGTTTGTGAACAGAGGTCATTTAGAGTTGATAATCTTTCCACGTACACATTAGTTTTTAATTCAATATCTAATAAACCGTTGCTTATAATATTCTGCAGTAAAGGTCTCTTTATTTCTAGATTTTGTTAGTATTTTTTTAAGCATTTTCTATACTTTTTTCAAAATTTCTTTTTTTTTTCGAACTCGAACCGAACACGTCCAAAAAGTTTGAAATTCGCGAACTTTCGAACTGCCAAATTTCGGGTCGAACTCCGAACGGTCCGAACCCGAACAGCTCATCCCTAATGACAATTACTTTATTGCTGTAACATGTGGTATAGGTTTTAGGGAGAGTCTTTATTATGACATTATAGACTCTTGTATTTCTTGAGAGTGATGAAACTGGCAAATCAAAACACTTCAAGTTTTGCTCTTCTATTCATGACATTAAACTGATATTAGTCTACAAATAATTAGCCTTTGTAATCTATTTTTGACCCGAGAAAGTCCAATCAACTGGATTTTAGCCAAAACAAATTGAACCAAAATACTCAGGGTTATCCAAAGAGATTCGAAAAAGTCACCGCACGTTCGGTGACTTTTCGTTCTCTTCAATTCGGTTCCTTTTGCCGATTGCATTTCGGTGACCCTGCGGTGTATTCAGCAAACAGCACAGGGTCCCCGAATTGCAGGGAAAAGCTGCCGAAAACCTGACGAAAACTAACCAAATGCACGCTGAAAACAAGCAAAAACATCTGGATTAACCTTCGAAGAAGCCGAACAGGAGCCAAACAGGAGCCGAATCACACAGAGCCGAAGCAGCTGTGATGTAGAGGAGGCAGTGAATAAATTAGCAAAACCATTTGTATGAATCTGGGAAAATGAAACGCTGTTTGCAAAGAAACTACTGAGTGAAAATGTCTGAAATTTTCACAGGAGGTCCAGGGAATGATAATAAAGAGGGCTGTTACAGAAAAAATAAGTAAACTGAAAAAAAATCAAAAAAAAAAATCGGACTTTTAAAAAAAAAAAAAAACAGAAAAATGCTTAAAGTATCCTAAAAAATCTATAAATAAAGACACTTTTTCCTGCAGAATTTTATAATGAATGGTTTATTAGATATTGAATTAAAACGGGAATATTTTTAACATTGAAGCCTATGGAATTCTCCTGAATAAATTTGCCGAATGAAACCACCGAATGGCAGGGCATTAGGGGAACCTTTCACTGCTGGTTTGTGTTCTCTGAATAGATGAAGCAGTGCTTTTTCATGGGGATTTCACTGCCCTCGAACAGGGACCGAACAGGCACCGTATGTTCAGGCAATTCGCCAGGATTTGGCGAATTGCCTGCTCTCTGGATAGCCGAATGGTCAGGAAAGGTAACCGAACACTGATTTTCAGCGTTCGGTTACCTTTCTCAAGCAATTCGGATCTCTTTGGATAACCCTGACTGTTTTACATATAAGGTAGGAAAAATTAGCTGGAATTTTACTTTGTTCAAACATTCGGATTGAATTTCTGTCCTTGCTGCCAGTAAAATGGCCTTCGACTAAAAAAATGAGGTCCTATTTCATGGGTTCAGTTTGTGATTCCTATTGTAGTAGCTGACTCATTTTGCCGTATTAGGGAGACGCAGATATTGTATATGTGAGTAGCTCATCTGCATGGCTGCCATCAGAAATTTGGGGGCCCCATACTAAACCACCTGTTAGGTACTCCCACCAAACTCCCCCACAGCTGCCCCTGGCATAACACCATCTTGGTAGCCTATCACAGCATGTAACCCTCCCCCAATAACAAAAGAATATGTAGGTCAACCCAAAATATATGTTGGCTGTGTATAATGAAAGGATTTCAAACTTAAATTGACAAAGCAGTTTCTCCCATAGAAAGATGGCAAACTATATTCAGTACTAGTTATTGTTATTATTCAGCCTCCAAAGCAATAAAACTCACAATAATGTGCGATGTACATGACCATATCACTGAACTCAACAGCAATACAATTCACAGTAATGTGCTGTGTGAATGAACATATCAGAACTCCACAGCAATAAAACTCTCAATAGTGTGCTGTTTGTATGAGCATATCACAGAATCCAGAGAAGAGTAATAAAAACGACAGTAATGTGCAGTCTGTAATGAGAATGTCACAGAGCTCCACAGCAATAAAACTCGCAATCAACTGCAGCGTGTATGAGTGTATCACAGAGCACCAGACCAATAAAAGCGACAGCAATGTGTGGTATATATGAGAGTAACAGCAATAAAACTCACAGTAATGTACGTTGTGTATAAGGGTTTAACACAGCCCCACAACTACTGACGATATAGAAATCTAAATCAGAGTGACGGTCACTGAGCTGAACATATTAAAATGTGGTGGCTGTATTTTATGTGTGTGATTTGTGCTTATGTATGCAAGCATGAGAGACCCCCATCAACTCCTTCTGCTCACAGTGAGGGCCCCAAATGACTACCCCTATGCCAACTGAGAGCCCCATATGACTATCCCCATCTTCCTAGTGAGTGATTTTGAATGACCTCCAACTGCCCAGTGAGGGCCAAAAACAACCCCCAATGAGAGCCCCAAACGACGCCTTCAACCTTCCAGTGAGTGGCCAAAATGAAATACACCCCCAGTGAGTAAAACCAAACAACATCCCATCCTTCCAGTGAGTGCTCAAAATGACAGACTCATCCCCCAATAAATGCCTCAAATGCCCCCCATCCTGTCAGCGAGAAACCAAAATGACCCCCCCACCCCCGAGTGCCCCAAATGATCTCACACCTCCTAGTGCAGGCCCCAAACATTCCTCCAACCTCCCAGTGAGTTCTCTAAACAACCTCCCTCTCCCTTCCAGTAAGTGTCCCAATTGGCCCTGCTTGCCCTCCCAATAAGGGCTGACTCCAACACCAAAAAGTTCACCTCCTGATTTGTCTTGTTTGCCATCACAATGAGGCAGTATGCTGTAGGTGGCGCTTAGCTTCATGCACAGAGGAAGAGACAGCAGCCATGTGGTTCCTGCAGGCATGGGACCCCTGTAACACTGGCGACATCAGGCTAGCGGTGTGGTGAGGCTCAGGATCAGGTAAAAGCCCCTATAAGCAGAGATACCACTCTTTGCAGCAATAACAGAAGAAAACAGCAAGGGGTTAACGAGAGACCTCTGCACACACTGGTAAAGCAGCCCTAAATCTGACAGGCCGGTCTTAAGAATAGCCGGATCTATACTAGAGGAAAGAAAGAAACGTAGAAGCTGTGCAGAGTCTTGAAACATACAGATACCAGGGTACACACTAGAAATGATACAAATAGTACAGACATGGAGTATCCAATAGAAACGTCAAGAAGGAAAGCCAAGAAATCAATAACCAGAACGTGTACCTCATACAGTAGCCAGGGATCCAGAACCCGGAGAGTAGTCAGCCAGGCAAAAGGGTCACAACCAGGTAGTCAGCATACATATAAACAGCAAACCAAATACAGCAACCGCAAGAACAGAAAACTGAATAACACAGGAAAATAAATCAGGAACACGGCACCTCGGGTTTCCTGGATCTGTGGGACGGCTGAATCCACACCTCGAGGTGCGGCGCCTACCTCTCTGCTCCGATGGCGGATCCGGATTCCCTGCCCCTTACGAGGGGACTGCTGGCCGAGATGATGAGAGAAATTAGGGCATCGTGGTCCCTTGCAAGACAGGAGGCTGGATGGAGCACTGCGGCGATCCCTGATGTGATGGCGGTGGAGGAACCTTGGGAGAAGTTCGGCCATGTGGTGATCCTGCTGGAAGTGGCTGTGGCACTGAGAATCCGAGCGTGTTAACCCTCGCCGACCGGGCAGATACTAGACGTGCCCCCTGATACCCCTGAGACCTTACCTGCTGATGTGGAGGATGTCTGTAGCCTGGAGGGGCCTTCTGTTTCCCTGCCATCCATCGTGGCGCTGGAGTGGCCTGGCGGCTGTGGGATGGTCCTGGCCTTCCGATGGAGTGAGGACGGGCCTGGTGACGCTGTTACGTGGATCTGCTCTCTGCGACGCAGTCTGGATGGGATCTTCCCTTTGTTGGGATGGACTGCTTTAGAGCCCAGGAACATCCCCTGATGTGCCTCACCATTGCTGGGATGGGAACACTGTTTCTTCCTGCACTTTGGGATACAGGCTGAGGCCACCGAGGGTACGTGGGGCTGATGCTACAACTGGATGACCCTGCGTTTGGATTCCAGGCCGATGATATCTTCCCTGCGAGACCGTTTTCCCATTCTCACCGGCAAGTGTTTACCCCCGATGACATTCCCTGCACCCCTAATGATGTCCCACTGTGTTGTGCTTTATTCTCTGAGAAATGACCCCCTCCATGATGACACCCCCCCTGCTATTCGATGAGACACTTTCTGTCACCATTGCTATGTTCTTTCATCTCCACTGATATTCACCCCCTCATATGCAGAGGGTCTTTTTTTGTTTTGTTCGATGAGGACCCCCCCCCCATTTTTTTTTTTTTTCTGTGCTAAGGACTTTTGTATGAGATCCCCCCCATTCTGGGATACCGTTGTTATTATCTGAGGACTTTTGCTTTATTTCGATGCAACCTGAGGATGTGTTCTGATTTTTGAGACTAGATGTGATTTTTGTACATGTCTGTTCTGTGTTCCCACCCTTTTAATTTTTGTTCCCCCCCCCCACCCTCTTTATGTACTCCTGAACGATTTTATGGTCCTGCTTGCTGATTCTGTGGGTTTAATGTTGTTCGTCTGTTGGAGCACTGGGATTCCCCTTTTTTTTTTTTTTGTGTGGGACATTGGGAAGTAGCCTGGGTGAGCCGCTAGGGTAGCTACCTAGGCTCTGTCCACCCTTTTGGCCCCAGGTCTCCCGGCCACGTGGCCCCTTCCATGGCCCTCGGTTCCCTTTAGGTTGCGGGGCGAGCCAGGAATGCCACAATATGTTTGGCAGTCCTCACTACCCTTTCTCCCCTTTTTATTACCTTTTTTTTTTTCTTGTCCTGGTGCCCCCTCAGCGCACTCCGTTGCGCTCTATTGTTTTTGCTGGATCGACCCTTTTGACGAGTTTCTGCACCCCCCCCTGTTTTTGTATCCCCCCGATTTTTGATCTTCTGTAGTTTCCTCTGAGATCCCCCCTTATGTTTTTTTGTGCTCTCTTTGTGAGTGTCTTCTTAGGCCTTGTAAGGCCGTCTGGCTGGTCGGTCTGTGACCCTTTGTTTATCGTAAAATAAAAATTTTGAAATACATAAATCAGGAACACGGTAATAGAGAGAACAGACAGACAGGGAACTAAGACCAAAAATAACAAGAACAAAATATACAGACTACAACTGGGAATACACAGCAAGGAGCTCAGAGCACAGCAGACTGGATGCAGGCAAACCGAAACAATGATAGAGCGCTGGGAAAAGGGCTCACTGCTTTTTATAGGGAGGGGACCAGGACACAAGGACCAACAGGTGAGCTGAAGGCAGAGCATCATTTAACCCCTAAGCTGCAACCCAGGACTAGCAGCATAGGAAGAGGCCTGCATATGAAAAGCGTACTTGTATACAGAGGGGAGGGGGTCAGGGCTGGAGCGACAAAACGTGACAGCCCCTGAACAAATCATGGATTTCTACTCCCTGTTGGCGGCCATGATTGTGTACAGTTACTTACAAAAAGCTGTATGGACTTACCTTTGTCTGGAGCTAGTTTCATAAACTTTGACTTCTATAGATATAACACTCTGATTTCAACAATACTTTGTGCAAATCTAAGTAAACATAAAGTTACATTAGTTTATATAGACTTTTTCTGACTTTCAATAAGTAAAACTACTGAGCAATGTAAAAAAAACTAAAATCCAGACTACATGTCTAGGTTGTATAATAATAAAACAGGACTTCAAATCGCGTTTAAACATGATGGGCACAAAACGGTCAAAATGAGCTCAGCACACATTGGTGAAATGGTTCGGTAGTGAAGGGGTTAAAAAAGCAAAAAAACATTTTTCACAATTTTACATTTTTGTTATATCATTCTGGCAGGATAAGATGTATAGATATATTATGAATCTGCAGTAAAAAATGATATATAATTTGTCTGGGTCGTATAATAAAACATGACTTCAAATCGCGTTTAAACATGATGAGCAAAAACAGGCAAAATGAGCTCAGCACTCAAGGGGTTAAAATCGGATTGTATTTCCATTGAGTGTATAATATAAACTTGCATATTTTTATTTAGAGGCAGAAAAATAATTTAAATATATTCTGCAAGAATAATGAATTGCTCATTTTTTCTGTTTTTTTCCTTTAGTGACAAGTCTTAATGGTTTAGTCTGATATAGTAGTTTATCTAAAAAAAGTAACCGTATGAATTTTGCTAAAAATTAATCCATTGTCAGATTTCCCTTATTTACAAACCTTGATTGCAGACCTTGAGTGAGGATTATTATAAAAAAAATAGCACCAATAACAGTGATAAAACAATGTCTTGCAATGTTTATTTATGTATTATATTCCATAGCTGTACAATGGTAACTGAAGCATACAATTTAATCCACATTACCATCTGTTGAGTGCAAAGAATGAGAATTTACTTGAAGCTTCTGAGATCATGATTACTTTGGAACATTCAGTTTTCTTAGGACAGTAATTGTTTTCTGTTTTTTTTAGGAGTCATTTGTTGCATTGTTACATTAATTTAATAATGAATGTTTGCAACAAAATGACTTTGTTTAGAAAATTATCAAAGAAGCTGTAACTAAATAGTAGTTAAAGATGTCTTTCCATGTATATGTATGTTTATGAAGAAGTGTTGCACAAAAGCGTAAAACCAAATGAAGTGAATTTTAAAGGGACATGTAATGGGAAACAAGAGAAGAGGACTACAAGGCGAGAATGATGTTGGCACACAGTAGGATGTTGCCAATGGTTGGGCATGTGATGATGTCAATGAGTTGGGTGGTAGACTTCCTGGTCAGGGATGTCTTAATGGAGCTTTTGAAAGAAGGCGGGTTAGCTGAAAGTCTGCCAACGCAAGGAAGTGCGTTTCATGATGTGAAGTCCTGCAATCTAACATGGGAAGAGGAGATACGTTAAGCAGCAAGGCGCAGGTTGCGGTTTGATCTCAGGGAGCAGGCTGGGGGTATATTTAGTGATTAGTGGGGGTGGATTTAGTATGGGAATCATAGGTGTACGCAGGGGGTGTGCCTGGTGTGTTTAGGCACACCCTAATGTTGGGTGAAGAGATCCTCTGCCTCTTACAGTGCCATTTTAGATGCCCCTTATCTTGTTCATGATGAATAAGGTAAAAACTGAGTATCTCTGATTAAAGGCTTGTTATTTCTAATGAAAATTGTATCTTTTGCAAAATATTCTAAACATAAGTTTTGAATGAATAAATGTTTCATGGGTGCACACCCTAATGAAACGGGCTGCCCATGCCAGTGATGAGTAGGGATGAGCGAAACACCCCCGTGTTCGGTTCAACTTCGAACTCGAGCAATTTCAAAAGTTCGAGTTCGAACTCGAACACGATCCAAACTCAATGTAAGTCAATGGGACCCGAACGTTCGATTTTTAGAGTGCCCTCCAAGAGGGCATATATGCTAGATATTTGCCATAAAAGGTGTATGGGGGTCCAGGTAGTGCCCTGGGGGACAGGAAACAAGGACAAAAAGTTTTAAAAGGAACAGTGAGTTTTCCATGAAATAAAAATAAAGAATAAAAACTAAAAATTCCTTCAAATATCGTGCCTAGGAGGTCCCCATAACCTGCCCGTGAAGTGGTGGATTTGTAGGATGTATAGAAACATTTAAAAACAAAAAAATGACAATTTAAATGACGGTAAACGGTTTTCCTTTAATCTATTCATAAACAACTGCTTGGGGCGGCAGCCTGTATGAAAAGAGGAGAAGTTTTAGGACACGCAGAACAAGTTTAGTGATTTTTTTTGGGCTAAATTATGGTGAAGCTTATGCAGGCTTTGGATGAAAGTAGCAATAGGTGCTTTAAAATTGGGCCTTTAGTGTCAGCAACAGTGCCGTCACACCATAACCCCTCTGTGGTATTGTGGAAGAGTGCAGGGTTGGACCCTGTGGTCAAATATTAAAATTATATGAATCTGGTATAGGCGTCAGTGGCAGTGCACCCAAATATTTTACCTTTGGTGGCAGCAAGTGCCTTCACACTGTAACCCCTCTGTGGTATTGTAGAAGAGTGCAGTGGTGGACCCTGCGGTCCAATATTAAAATGATATGAATCTGGTATAGGCGTCAGTGGCAGTGCACCCAAATATTGTGCCTTTGGTGGCAGCAAGTGCCTTCACACCGTAAGTAACCCCTCTGTGGTATTGTGGAAGAGTGCAGGGTTGGACCCTGTGGTCAAATATTAAAATGATATGAATCTGGTATAGGCGTCAGTGGCAGTGCACCCAAATATTTTACCTTTGGTGGCAGCAAGTGCCTTCACACCGTAACCCCTCTGTGGTATTGTAGAAGAGTGCAGTGGTGGACCCTGCGGTCCAATATTAAAATGATATGAATCTGGTATAGGCGTCAGTGGCAGTGCACCCAAATATTGTGCCTTTGGTGGCAGCAAGTGCCTTCACACCGTAAGTAACCCCTCTGTGGTATTGTGGAAGAGTGCAGGGTTGGACCCTGCCAAGACAGATTCTAATTTGCTGAACTGTGGTATAACTCACTGATACACACTGATAACAGGCTGTGCCAAGACAGATTCAAATTCCCAGAAATCTCCTACAACTCACTGAAACACACTGTCCCTGATAGAATCTGTGTTGGCACTGCCAGGCTATCAGGGACAGTGTGTTTCAGTGACGTTGTAGGAGATTTCTGGGAATTAGAATCTGTGTTGGCACTGCCAGGCTAATTCCCAGAAATCTCCTACAACGTCACTGATACACCCTGACAGAACAATCTCCTCTCCTCTCTGATTCACTCCTGCAAATACATGCGCTGGGGCTGCAGGCAGGGAAGCCTTATAAAGTGTGCTGCGGGACTTAGCTATGTGAGCCCATGATTGAGCCGTGATTGGCATAGTCTTGCACCTGAGTAGCCAATTACAAGCTTCAGGCCAATGGAAAAGTGCATTGTGGTCCATTGTGGGCGAACATGCGTCGAACACGCGGAAATGTTCGGAGTTTGCTGAACAGCCGAACGGGCGATGTTCGAATCGAACTCCGAACTGATCCGAACCGAACGCTCATCCCTAGTGATGAGCATGTTATTAAATCTGAGGGATGGCTGAGGGAGGCAATCACATTGCATATTGTCGGTAAGGGCCAAAACCCATGACAATACATGGATACAGTCTGGATCTCTTCCCACAATCTTTTTTTTTTTGTAAATAACTGTTTATTGGTTTACCAAGCAAAGACGAACAACATAGAACTCGCAGGTTCATTAATGCAGTTTGAGAATTGACAGAGGGACGCGCAGGACCCTTATAATGTTGCAATATAAACACAGATCAATAAACAAAGTCATGGAGAGAAATGGGTAAGGAACTGAGGGATTGAGGGTAAGCACTTCAATGCGTTCTTACATGTGTTACGAAAATGTCTGAGTTCCATTGCTGAGTGTGTATATGTTCATGCGGGGATGGTAAGTAACGCTTGGAAAGTTCGGGACGAGGATTGGAGTATCCAGTTGGACCATATCGCCGTGTATTGGGGTAATCTATCAGAAGCACTGAAAACCAGCTGTTCCACTGTGTGTAATTCTTCCATGCGAGTAAACCATAGTGAAAGAGGTGGTGGGGTGAGTTGTAGCCAGTAAAGTTGCACCAGAGCTTTGGCGGTGTTCAGGATGCGAATGGCCATGGTGCGTTTATATGCAGCAACGGAGTATGTATTATGGTGTAAGAGGAACGCGGCTGGTGTGAACTCTGGGGGAGGGTCCGTGAACACCTTAAGTATGTCATAAATCCTGGACCAGAAAGGTTTTAATTTCGGGCACTCCCATCAAATGTGCAGCATGTCTCCCCGTGCCCCATTACATCTCCAGCATTGTGCTGGTACTTGGGGGTCATAGCGATTAATCTTATCTGGGGTGCGGTACCGTAGGCTGAGGACTTTGTATGCAGTTTCCTGCGCTTTGGAGGAGACCGAACAGTGATGTATCAGCTCGCAAATCTTGGACCATTGTGCATCGGAAAGAACCACGTCTAGCATGTTTTCCCACTTTCCCATATACGGCGGCGGTACATCCGAGGCCGCCTCCCTAAGTAGAGAATAAAGCAGGGATAAACCGTGTGAGAGAGGTCCTTTGATGCAGCATAATTTCTCGAAAGACCGTAGTGGGTGCCCCAGCTGGTGTTTCTGAGGCAAACTGTCAAGATAGTGTCGGAGCTGCGCATAGTGGAACGTGTGGAGGAACGAGATGGGACTATCTCTTATCAAGTCCGTCAGAGGCCGGCAGGTCGAGTCGTGGAAGAAGTGTAAGATGCATGGTGTGGGATCCGGGACCAGTCTCTGTATCGAGTGGGGATCTAGTCCGGGAAGGTATTCCTCATTGTGTACCACCGGTGTCATAGGGGAAGGGAAAGATGTGAGACCAAATTTAGTGGCTGACCTGCGCCATATCCCATAAGTCGCCTGCAGGTATGGCGATGAGCTAGCCAATCTCCGAACCCTCCTTCAATGTGAGCCAGGGAAGGACAGTCAACGGTCTTCCCACCAGCTCCTGTTCCACTGCCCTCCATAGCTTAACTGACCCCTCTCTCGACCATTCCACCACCCGTTGAAGGTGGCAGGCCTGGTGATAGAGGCTAAAATTGGGTAAGGCTAGTCCTCCCATTGCCCTGGATCTGGTGAGGACTTGATAGCTCAGTCTAGGGCGTTTACCTCTCCAGATGTAGGTGGCTACCATGGATCGAAGAGAAGTGAAAAACGCCTTGGGAAGATCGATAGGTATCGTTTGCATGAGATATAGGAGTCTAGGTTGAACATTCATTTTGACTACTGCAATGCGACCGAGCCAGGAGATATGTGTGTGATTCCAGTTGGCTAGGTCGCGTTGCAAGGCTCCGAGAAGTGGTGGAAAGTTATCCTGGTAGAGACGGGAGTGTTGTGATGGTAGTCATATGCCCAAATATTTGATTCTATCAGTCATCCATTTAAAGGCGAAGTGTGGTCTCATTGCCTGGGCTCTAGATTCTGGTACTGTGACATTGAGGATATATGATTTCAAGAAATTAATTTTCAGGTTAGAGAGTCCGCCGTATTCCTCGAAAGCTGTCATTACCCCCGGTAGGGAAATCTCCGGCCTAGTTATAAAAAACAAGAGGTCGTCTGCATACACCGACACTTTGTGTTGTTGAGTTCCTACGTGACCCCTGTGATATTGGGATTGGATCGTATAGCCTCCAGAAATGGCTCTAAAGTCACCACAAACAGTAGCGGCGAGAGAGGACATCCCTGCTGTGTGCCGTTGCGGATGGCAAACGGGGCCGTAAACACCCCGTTAACACATACGCGCGCAGTTGTATCCCCGTACAGGGCACCCATCCAGGCACAGAGATGAGGGCCTAGGCCTATGTGTGTCAAGGAGAGGGAAATAAAGTCCCAGTCCACCCGGTCGAAGGCCTTCTCCGCGTCTGTGGACAGAAGCGCTAATGCCTAAGAGGAGCGTCGGGCATGGTGCATAAGCTGCAGGGTCCTCGTGGTGTTGTCCCGGGCCTCTCGGCCAGGGACAAACCCCACTTGGTCCGCGTGGACAAGAGCCGGGAGGAAGGGTTTCAGTCTGTCCACCAGGATTTTTGAAAAGAGCTTCAGGTCACAGTTTAGTAGGGAGATGGGTCTATAGCTGGTGCACAGTTCAGGATCTTTGCCTTCTTTTGGCAATATCGTGATATTTGCATTGAGGGTCTGCGTGAGAAGTTGCAGTCCGTCCGTCAAGTCATTAAGGGCCGTTAAAAGATGGGGGAAGAGGATCGCAGCATAGCATTTGTAGTACCTGATCGGGAGGCCGTCCGGGCCAGGGCTTTTACCGAGTTTAGAGGTTTTGAGTGCTAAGGCCAGCTCTTCTATGTTCAAGGGGCGGTCAAGGAGGTCGGAAGTTTGGCGGGAGACTTTTTTGGTGGAGTACTTGGTCAGATAGGATAGGATGTCAGAGCGTTTGCGTGCCCGATCTTGAGGGCTGATGGTCCCCTGCAAATCATATAGTGCGGCATAATAGTCTCGGACTATCTGAAGCAATTTTACCGGCAACCGCTGCAGTGTGCCCTGTCTGTTTCACAATTTAGCAATGTAGGCAGCTGATCTTTTTTTGGCTAACATTCGCGGAAGCAGTCTCCCACTCTTGTCTCCATGGGAGTGGAAAAGGGCCTTTGAGCGCAAGTATGTCCTGTGATAGCGCGTGTTTAAGAGTTCAGCTAGGGATCTGCACAGTTCGGTCAAAAGGGCCATGGTTTCAGGGTCTCCGTCCCGCTTGTGGTCAGAGGAGACCTGGGATATTTGTTGTTGGAGATCTCGTATGTCAGCCGAGCAGCGTTTAGCTCATTCGGCGCCTTTACGGATGAAGTAGCCTCTGATCACACATTTGTGAGCCTCCCAGACCATTTGTGAGGACACGTCCCCCACTGCGTTCCTTTCAAAATAGTCAGTAAGGACCTGCCGGCCTTCCTCAGCCACAAGCGGGTCAGATAGGAGAGAGTCATTGAGGCGCCAATTTGGTGCAGTGGGTTTAAACATGGGTGAGCGAAGGGTAATGGTTACCGGGGCGTGGTCCGACCAGGTGGCTGTGCCTATCGTAGCGGAGCGCAAAGCAGAGAGGTAGTACTGGGGGACAAAGAGATAGTCAATTCTAGAATACGATTGGGAGGGGTGTGCATAAAAATAAAAGTCTTTACCCATGGGGTGAAGTGTGCGCCAGCAGTCCGCAAATCTATCTTTATGTAGAGAGCTCCGGCATGTCTTCCCACAATCTTAATTGCCGGAAGCCAGAGACGTTAGGTGCCTTTGTATGTCAACTGTCACTAGGGGGTTAATTTAACACCGCATTAGAAGTTGTCTGAGCATGGTTAGATATTTCTTGAAATGTGCTCTACTAGTGTTTGTGCCTATCTCCATGGCATTTCCAATCTATAGAACTTTCATTTGATGTTGGTTCATTTTTATCAGTAAGGTATCTCCTAACCTAAGTGTAGGTTTTGCGTTATTAACTATAGTTTGCCCTTTTTGTTTGGGGAAGAAAATGATGTAACATTTATTTGAAGCATGGGTCACATGAGAACATTTAAATATAAGAATTCTGCAGAAAGATTGTTATTCTGAGACATTTAAAATATTGTAATAATGTGAATTTATTCCTAATTAAATTTTCACGTATTCACTCATTCTTCACAGAAACGTTGTTGGGTTGAACAGTTCTAGACACTGTATGGAGTCCCTTATCTTGTACAATTAGCATTGTAGCTTCCGAAAATACAACCAAAATTTTAAATATATATTTGTTTGTAAGCCTAATACCTGCATGTAGAAATTGCAGTAACACATACAGGGTTATTCAAAGAAACTCTGGGGAACTTTTGGAGAAGTGAAAATTCTAGGTCAAAATAGCCAAACCAGAAAAATTCTCCCATTTATCTCACTTTGCAAATCGGCTATTTTGACCTAGAATTTTCACTTCCCCAAATGTTCTCCAGAGTTTCACCTTTCTCTGAATATCCCTGTCATGTGCAGATACAGGGGTGGCACTGGGATGGCAAGATTCTGATTCTGGATGCAGTAATGCACCATTCCAGGGATATGTGGTGAGCGGTGAGTTGCAGGAACACAAATGGTGGTTTGGAGCCGAGGGGCAGGTCATGTAGAGGGATTGAAAATGGGGAAGCAGAAAACAAACTAGGAAAAATGGGAACTTGGATACACTGGATACTGCAGATAAGGAGACAAGAGAAGGACTGGTAAGCAGGGGCATACTTGGGGGGGGCGGCCCGCACCGGGTGGCAACACCCCCTAGGTCACAAAAAAATATATATTTTTGTTTTACTTTTGCAAAGTATTTTACCAGGAAGGATACATTGAAATTTCACAAATTTTCAAGTATGTCCTGGGTAGACAAGGCCTAGGCTGGCACTTTCCAGGGGGCAGCAAAAAACCTCACCACTAAAGGGATTACTGACAGAGCACCGAAATTACGCCAACATTTTGGTGTTCTGTTGTTCTCTGCACTTCGGGGAATCAAATTTTCCCACCCTGCAGTGAATTCACTATTCACCACAGGGTCCCCAAAGTGCAGGGAGTTGGCCGCCGAATGCCAACACCGCAAACCCGTGGCCTGCTGTTTTCATAAAAACCACTGAACGAAAATATCTTAAATTTACATATAAGATCCTATGATTGATAATAAAAAGAGAAACCGCTATTACAAAAAAAAAAAGGAGGAAAATTTTGTTGAAACAAATTCTGAAAAATGAATATAAGGTACTAAAAAAATAATAAAAAAATCAATAAATAGAGACGTTTTACTGCACATTAAAATAATAAATGGTTTATTAGATATTGCATAAAAACAGGAATATTTTTAACATTGAAACCTATGGGATTCACCTGAATAAACCTGCTGATTGAAACCATCGAACATCAGGGCATTTCACTGACATTTCTCTGCCGTTTGATGTTCTCTGAATAGATTAACTATTACTTCTCTATGGGGATTTGCACTGCCTTCGAACAGCACCGTACGTGCTGGCAGTTCGCAAAAATCTGTGTGTGAACATATCACAGAGCAGTGTTGTACTTAGGGGAGTGGCGGGGGGCGGATCGCCCCAGGTACCAGTGATTATTGGTGTGTCATTAGGGGGTACTAGGAGGTGCCACTGTCACTGTGTGTCAGCTTTGAGCTGTGTTCTCGAACAACGAGCAGTGGAGCTGGATGTTTGCATTAGGAATAAAATAGAATAGAATAAAAATCCCCCTCTCCTACCTCCATAGCTCCTCCCATGCACCGCAGCAGCTCCAGGAGAGGGGAGGGGGATGTGATTTGTGTGCAGAGAGAGAAGATGACAGTAAACGGCAGGTAAAGGGGGGTATCAGCAGAATATGAAGCCCTGTCTGCTTACTGCTGTTTAAAGTGGACCTTTCCAGCACTGCAGTGTTCAGAAATTTGTCATTGAGCTGCCTGGCTCTTGGTGAGGTCCTCCAAAGAGGGGGCTAGACTGCATTCACTGCATCACCAGTGAATAGCCAGCCCAGGGTAAACATGGACAGGTAAGAGGGAGTCTTAAAAAACTGTAAAAGTCAAGAAAAAATACCATAGCAACATCGTATACCTGCAAAACACACACCCATTCTCTGCTCAGCAACTCCAATCCACAAAACCAGCCACCCACACATACAACTCCCATCACACAAAACCAGCCACCCACACACACACAACTCCCATCACACCCACACACACAACTTCCATCACACAAAACCAGCCACCCACACACACAACTTCCATCACACAAAACCAGCCACCCACACAACTTCCATCACACAAAACCAGCCACCCACACACAACTCCCATCACACAAAACAAGCCACCCATAGAACTCCATCACACAAAACCAACCAACCCACAACCCCATCTCACGACACCAGCCACCATGGGGTGCGCTTGTTAAAAAAATTAGAAATGGGGTCTCGTTACATTTTGTTTTTGGGGAAAATTTTGATTTTTTTTAACAAATGCACCGCATACAAAAATCGTTAGTGCAGCATTATTGTGCACATTATAATTGAAATGGGAACAATATTGCTGCATTAACAAAACAAAACAAAAAAAAACTTGTTTATTTTTTTTTAGAATTCTCTCTTTAAATATTTTTCTTTTTTCTTTTTTTAAAAACATTTTTCATTTTCATGTTTGCTATCGTTGGAATGGCCATGCTCTGGCCGATCCAAAGATATCAAATATTAACCCCTAGCTGCCACAGATCGGGAGATAGGGGGTTCATTGGAACCCCCTATCTCCACCATTGGTGGCAGCTAGGGGTTAACTCCAGGACTGGCGTCATCATGCTATGCACGATGACTCCAGTCCTCAGGGGGAGTTCCTGGAGGCTTGGCCGACATCCAAGATGTCGGCCAGCTCCAGGAGAGGATCACAATCCGGCGCTTTTCAGCGCCGATTCGTGATCCGGCTCCCCAGGGGTTAATCACAGCCACCGTTTGATCAAACGGTTTATTAATCAACGGTTTATTAGATATTAACCCTTTCGCTGCTGAGGCTTTTCCCGCCCCTGTGCTGAGGTCATTTTTACCGGTTTTGCTCTTCATGTTTAAACGTGTTTTGAAGGCTTATTTTAGTATATGACTCAGACATATTATATATCGTTCTTTCCGTCAGACTCGGTAGATTCATAATATGTCATTATTATATGTATACGTTATGTCATGTCTGTATATTATAACAAAAAATGCAATAAAATATGTATTTTCAATAATTTACAATGTGTAAAGTGTTTTTTTTCACATTTTAACATGCGAGCAATTGCGGTTATATTTTGTATGGGGTGCGCTTGTTAAAAAAATTAGAGATGGGGTCTCGTTACATTTTTTTTTGGGGAAAATTACACTATTTTTAACAAACGCACCGCATACAAAAATCGTTAGTGCAGCATCATTGTTCACATTATAATTGAAATGGGAACAATATTGCTGCATTAACAAACCAAAAAAAAGAAAAAAAAGTGTTTATTTTTTTTATAATTTTTTTTTAATTTTGTTTTATTTTTATTTTTCATTTTTTTTTTTTTTTGACAAAATTTTTCACAGTAGTGTTTGGTATCGTTGGAACGGCCATGCTCTGGCCGATCCAACCATACCAAAATTTAACCCCTAGCTGCCACGGATCGGGAGATAGGGAGTTCCAATGAACTCCCTATCTCCACCGTTGGTGGCAGTTAGGGGTTAAGTCCAGGACTGGCGTCATCGTGCTACGCACGATGACGCCAGTCCTCAGGGGGAGTTCCCGGAGGCTTGGCCGACATCCAAGATGTCGGCCAGCTCCGGGAAAGGATCGCGAACCAGCGCTTTTCAGCGCCGATTCGCGATCCAGCTCCCCAGGGGTTAATGCCAGGCACCATTTGGAAGGGCAGGCTGTGCCCTTCCAAATGATGCCTGGGTTAACCCCCGCAGAGCCGCCAATTGGGAAGGAGAGAGGTCCGAAGGACCTCCCCCCTCCCTTTCAGGCGCCTCCTCCGCACATGCGGGGGGGCGCCTGAATTAGGTGTCATCGCGCTGCCGCGATGACACCTAATACCAGCGGCTGGGGTTCCGGATGCGCGGCTGACATCGAGGATGTCAGCCCGCACCGGAGGGGCCAGCGATCGGCCGGAACCCGGCCGAACGCTGACCCCAATGGGAGGACGCGCTCAGCGCGTCCTCCGCATACCAGCGGTAATGCGGAGGACACGCTGAGCGCGTCCTCCGCATTGAAGTGGTTAAATTAAAACGGAAATATTTTTATCATTGAAGCCTATGGGATTCTCCTGAATAAATCTGCCGCATGAAACCACCGAACAGCAGGGCAATTCGGCAACTTTTCACTGCTGGTTTTTGTTCTCTGAATAGACGGAGCATTGCTTCTCTATAGGAATTTCACTGCCCTCGAACAGGTACCGTACGTGCAGGCAATTCGCTAACATTTGGCGAACTGCCTGCTCTCTGGATAGCCAAATGGCCAGGAAAGGTAAGCCTACGCTGAATTTCAGTGTTCGGTTACCTTTCGGCCACAATTTGGAGCTCTTTGAAAAAACCTGTAAATCTCTTTGAAAAACAAGAAATAGTAACGTTAACCCTAACATTGCCCCAAACCTAACCCTAAAAGTAACCCTGATCGTAAAAAAATAGTAACCCTAATTCTAATCCAAACCCTAAGCATTATTCTAACCCAAACCTTAAAAGCAACTATAACTGTAATACTAACCATAACCATCTTCTGGCATAGGGTATTGAGGGGGGTATACGGGGAGTATAGAGGAAGTAGAGAGAGGGTATGATAGGATTGTAGGGGGAATAATATAAGCCATTGAATGTTCAGAACCAATCTGAAATTTTTTATTATTATTAACCTTTATTTATATAGCGCCACATATGCCGCAGCACTTTACAAGATCAGCGTACAAGGGGATGATATATTGGAATACCACACATGGATGATACGGCCTGATTCAGGAGGACCCTGTTCCCAGGGGAACTTACAATCTATGAAATGTACAAGTATTTAGTGAGGGTAGGCTCATCCATATCATTAGGTGTCTTGCATAAGGACACTCGCTGGTGGTGTCTTCTGAGTGGGATCGAGTCGGCTTTCCATGGTGGTTAGGTTGAATCTGCTTCTCGTTTAGTCGAGACTTGCTTCTGCACAACTGTATTGGCGGGATGTGCTTAATGGTATTTTGACTTGCTTCTCCATGGTCGAAGGATAGAGATGTTACCACTGGACTCCACAGCCGATATTAGGTGTCTTGCCCAAGGACACTTACTTGCTTTCAAACCCAAAATATTAGGACTCTAAAATTTCAGACTCCAAAACGAATCAAATGTTTTGGCCATGCACATGTTTAAATTCCACTGCAGTTTGCACAAAAACTTGCTATGAACATAATTTTAATTTATGGGGTTATTCACTAACCACTGTTCACTAACCCTCGTTGATGCAGTGAACTTCGACTATTCACAGAAATCAACAACAACGGCAGGCAAAGATGAGGCAAACAACAACAATGAATAATGGTACCGTTGTTATTTTTCCGTAATACGAACAAAACTCAACTATTCTCAGATTTGCTTTGCTGTACGTTGTTTGCAACACCAGTAAAAATACTTCAGCAATGCTAAAGTGGCAATCTCTATAGGACAGCGATGGAAACAACATTTGAAACAATGGTAAAAACAAATTGATTGAAACAACTGTGAAAACTACAGTGAAATTTTTGCTAAATAACTTCGGCAGAAACACCAGTGGAAACTCCAATGAAAACCACACAGAGAACTATGTTGAACAACATTTGCAGAAACACACTGAAAACAAACAAGACATTGTTTTCTTAATTGAAACATCAACTGTGTTTTCCAGAAAATCATCCAAATAAAATATGCTAGTGGAAATCTTCCAAAACACCTTCATTTATGAATTATTAGTTTTACTACAACATACGAAATTTAACTTCATCACCAAAAACATATGTACGTTTTGCGTAGATGTATTCAAAGGAAATATTGCTTATGAAACTCCGCAAAGGGTTGATGTTTTCCTTGTTGATAAAACTCTCATTTTTAGGCTCATTTTCATTCAGCTCCTTTGCCGAGTTTTATTGATTTTTTTTCTGCCATAATTTGGCTAGTTTTCTATTTGTTTTAATTAAGGGCATACTTGCATTTTAGTTCCCATAAAAAAATGATCCCCCATTATCGGCCCTTCCTCCTGTACTTACTAATTGAGATTTCAACTTTGAATCTCTAAACTAAATTTATTAAAGCCAGTTTTTAAAAAAAATAAAAAAGTCAAGTACTGAAAGGGGTTAATTAATGGATTTTCAGGCAAGGGCCCAAAGAAAATCAAAGTCAGTCCCAAAATTGAGTCAACACATAATATATTGAAAACCAATCATTAGCATATCAAAACCCAGTTTCCATACATTCTTAAACAAGATTAGTGTGCAGCGTATGGAGAAACACATTCCACTGTTTTATCTCTTTCCTGTACACCCTGTCTTACTGTAAAGAAGCTATAAGAGCAGCTCTCACCACCATTGTAAAAAAAAAGATCAGAAACTTTGCTGCTGCATTACAACAGCCAGGACAGAATACAGGGAAAGTTCTGGGGTCCCTCACTACTGTACAGTTATAGGATTCAGGGAGTTCTAATTACTGAAAATCCCTATACAGTACAGATGCAAGGTGTTGCTGTAATTTCCATCTACAGGCATTATGCAGCATACAGATTTTTTTATATTTCATTGGAATTTTCTGGAATCTGCATTACTAATAATCTCATTGTCATGCCTCAGCCCTGAGAGCCTGCCGTGGCCAGTCTGGGTCACTAGCTCTCCATACTTGCTTCCCATCTAAGGGTTAACTCCTGTGTCTGAACCTGAGGTTCTGCATAAAACCAGACCACACCCTCCTCCCGCTTTGCTCTTTCATTTTGTGTTTTCCCTTCCTGTGTTCAGAGGTCCTGAGAGCTCCCACTTGTTATTTCTTGTTCCTTGATGTACCTGCTGTGCGGTGTATACCAGTTATTCCACCCTTGCTGTGTCTGCACTAGCTGTTTCCTGCTTGCTGGACGATACACTGCGTGGCCCGCTATCCTGTGGGTCCAGAGACTCTCAAGTGGCTTTCAGCCCTCAAGCTCTCTCCAAGGAGACCAACCTTCTATCAAGGTACATTTGCCTAAGGCTCCTCCTTCTCCTCAAGCGGATCTGGAGAGAGACTACGTGGCCCACCATCCACTTGCCTGTATTTACTGTGTTACTATCTGTTCTGTGCTGGACTGTTTGCTGGTAACCATTCTACAATACAGCCTTTATTGTGCATATACTGCCTCCAGTGTCTGTGTGCCTGCTTACCCCCAGCGCTTGGGATTATATATCACTACACAGAGGCTGTGCCATGGCTCCTTCATGGCGCGAGCCTGACACTCATGATGATCCAGTCACGGCTCACGCCAGCACCACTGCTGAAAGGCCCAAACTGGTGCTGCTCCGCCTTGAGACACAGCAGCAATTTTTCTTGGATGTCCTTGTTTCTGCAAGTACTACAACAACCAGGTGCTTCCAATCACTGCCTGTCCTTCCCTTCCTAAGGGTGGAGCTCCCATCAGGCAATGCTTCTGCATTGCTTAGTGTTCAGCATTCATCTTTCAGCTCAGTAAGAGGCCTGGTTCCCTGTCTCCAGTTTCTGTGTTACTTGTGATCCAGTTTCCAGTCTCCATTGCCCTGCAGTTCAGACCTCCTGTCACGGTTCACGCCGCAGACGCCGGAAGAAAGGGAAGTAGGATCTGTCTCCTTTAAGAACCTGGATCCGGTCCGGCTTTTCCCACTAACTGGACTGAGGTCCAGGCACTCAAGACTCCATCCCTGACTTTCCTATCACGTATCCCTTCTCCTCTCCAGGTGTGGCTGGGCCTGCAATGCCCATTTAAACCAGCCTCACCTCTGAATCAGAGCTTCTGCATCGTTTATTCTAACCTAGAAAGACTCATTGCAAGCCTGACCTGAGTGCTATGCACTGACCTGCCTGAGGTTCATCTGAGTACCCCTCGTTTGGTATCCTGAGAACCCTTCCATCTGGTATCCTGAGGACCCTTCCATCTGGTATCCACCTGCCTGAGTCATCGAGTGCCCCTTCGTTTGGTATCCTGAGAACCCTTCGTTGGTATCCTGAGAACCCTTCGTTTGGTATCCTGAGAACCCTTCCATCTGGTATCCTGAGGACCCTTCCATCTGGTATCCACCTGCCAGAGGTTCATCTGAGTACCCCTTCGTTTGGTATCCTGAGAACCTTCCATCCTGGTATCCTGAGAACCCTTCCATCTGATATCCTGAGGACCTTTCCATCTGGTAGCCTGAGAACCCCTCACCATTACTACATTCCTTAAGGACTATATTATCCTGCCTCTTATTGACCTACACGTGTATGACACCGGAATCTGGACTGACTACTTCTATGCTAGCTGCCTGCCACCGACCTAAGCTTGATTTAACCACTCTCCAATCATAACCCTTCTGATACTGCGCCTGATCTTCTGTGTCTTTTGCCTTCTGTGTCTTTTGATCCTCTTGTGTTTATTCTTTATTCAGCGTCCAGTACCGGTTCTGTTGGCCCTATTGTGCTATTCAGTGTCCTGTCCTGTCTACCCCTTCTGCTAAGTGTACCCTGTCCTCTGTATATATTATCTTGCCCATCCAGCTCCTATCTATAGTTATTAGTTATTCAGATTCCCCTTCTTGGTTTACTTTTGTTTATTTAATAAACCTATGTTTTGGATTACAACCTTCCCTTTTTGCCTCTTCATCATCTGAGTAACCGCATATTGGGCTCGAATCCTTAACCCCTGCAGTGAGCCGTGACACCTCCAAACAGTGTATCCTCGGCCTCCTACTTAAACCTACAGTTTTCCTGCTCCTGTTTCCAAGTACTTTGCAAACCTGGTCTCCTGACTCCAGTATCCTGCATCCTGGTCTCCTGTCTCAAGTGTCTCCAGCCCTGCCATGTCTCTACAAGTCTTCAGCCAGCCCTTTTCCTGTCCCATCTGTCTCCTGTGGCTGTGAGTCTCCTGCTGTGTTGCTCTCAGTGTCTCTGTGTTTTGTGCCTCCCTTCCTTTGTTTCTCCTTCCTGTCATACCACTCCAGTCAGTCCCATTCCTGTCTTACCCCTCATTAGTGCTTTCATTTGCCATTTTACCCAATAAACACTGATTCGTACTCAAACTACGTCTCCAGTGTGTCACTGCATCCTGCCCCCCAAAAAAACATGCTCCTCTGGTGTAAACCACACGTGACCGAGCACTACAAATACCATAAGCAAGAGATCTAACCTTTTTTTTATTATCTGTCTTTATCACATTTGCTGTATTTGGGGAAAAAAAATGTAATTTCTCCCTTATGCTAATAATGCAGACCTCATATGAAATTGTGTAAAATAAAGGACACCATCTAGAGTTCAAAAGCTTTAATTTCAACAATATTTCTGTAAAGGATAAATGAACACATGAAAAAATTAAATCTAATCAAATTTACATTATGTATATTGAATCAGCTGATATTTCGAAAAAAATATTGGTCAAAAAAGATGACTGCAAAGAAGCTGGAAGGAGATGCCCCAACTCTTATTTTAAAAAAAAAATGTTTAAGTATTATTGCTGCATTGATATTGCCTACAAAAAGACAAGACTGACAGGGAGTTTTGGGCTGACTCGTTTATGTTTAGGGATAAGATTCAGATAATTAGAACTGCTGAAATCCCTGTATAGTATGCAGATACAAACAGGGATTGTCAGGTTCCTGAACTGTACCATGGCAGCCCCCTTCAAGCCTTGCTCATCTCGGAACCAGCACTGGGATTCCTACATACTAATAGCTAAAATACACACAGTGAAACACTACACCACGGGACCTTCCTAAATAAAGGGCCATGCCCCCCTCTCCACATTGCTCCAACATTGTCTAATCTATAACCAGAGGGAGAGGACGATTATGCTGTGGCTCTCCTGTATCTGAAAAACCTTGAACCTTACCGTCAGGGGCGTACCTAGAACATTTGGCACCCGGGGCGGATCCTATATTTGGCACCCCCAACTTTAACCACTTGGCTGCTATGGACGCGCTCAGCGCGTCCAGCCAAGTGGTTCTCCTGTGCTATTGACGCGCTGAGCGCGTCCATGCACAGGAGGCAGCAATCCGCTGCGGGCTGACATCTTGGATGTCAGCCCAGCACTCGGGACCCCGGCGGAGCAATTAGATGTCATTGCGGCGGCGCGATGACATCCAATTCAGGCGCCCTCCCCCCGCAAATTAGAAAAAAAAATTATAAAAAAAAAATAAACACTTTTTTTTTCTTTTTTTTGGTTTGTTAATGCAGCAATATTGTTCCCATTTCAATTATAATGTGAACAATGATGCTGCACTAACGATTTTTGTATGCGGTGCGTTTGTTAAAAATAGTGTAATTTTCCCCAAAAAAAAATGTAACGAGACCCCATCTCTAATTTTTTAACAAGCGCACCCCATACAAAATATAACCGCAATTGCTCGCATGTTAAAATGTGAAAAAAAAAACACTTTACACATTGTAAATTATTGAAAATACATATTTTATTGCATTTTTTGTTATAATATACAGACATGACATAACGTATACATATAATAATGACATATTATGAATCTACCGAGTCTGACGGAAAGAACGATATATAATATGTCTGGGTCATATACTAAAATAAGCCTTCAAAACACGTTTAAACATGATGAGCAAAACCGGTAAAAATGACCTCAGCACAGGGGCGGGAAAAGCCTCAGCAGCGAAAGGGTTAATATCTAATAAACCGTTGATTATAATATTCTTCAGTATAAAGTCTCTTTATTTATAGAATCTTTTAGGCATTTTTGTTTTTTTTTTTGCAAATAGTTTTTTCTGTAACAGCCCTTTTTATTCATTGGATCCTATATGTAAATGTCAGACATTTTTGTTCTGTAGTTTCTTTGCAAACAACGTTTCACTTTTCAGACATTCAAGCATACTGTTTTTTTTTTTCATTCTATTTGTCTGCGGTGTCGGCTTTTTCCGGTGGCTGCTCTGCGCTCTGATCGGCGGCTGCTCGGGTTCGGCAGGGTTAATCCAGCTGTTTTGCGGGTTTTAGTGAGTGTTCGGCGGGTTTTGTGGTGAGTGTTCTTCAGGTTGGCGGCAAGTGTTTGTCAGGTTTTCAGCAGGTTTTCCTTGCAGTTCGGGGACCCTGTGGCGCTTGCTTAATACACCATAGGGTTGCCGAAAGAGGATCACCGAATTGCACTGAATTGAAGCGAACGAAAATTCACCGAACGTACGGTGACTTTTCGATTCTCTTTGAATAACCCTGTTAGGGTTTTTGCATTGTACAGGGAGTGCAGTTTTTTCAGTCATCTGTATCAATACAAGTCAATTATATTTGGATCGATTTGGTAAAATTTCTAAAAGTTTATTTAGGATGCATTTCGGTTTAGCTGCTAGGGGATACTCAATGTTGTAGGCTTTCAAATCGCTAATATTCAGCCGAATTTACAGTATATTGAGTCCCAGCAGAATCACCGAAACTAGCGGAATTTCAAATGTTAGTTTTGTTGAAGGTCATTCTTTTTGTTCACTTAGGATGTGAATATTTGAATGATGTTTCATCATACTTTGAAATGAATTGGAAATGGAACATTTATGCAATGATTTAGTATCTAAGCTCTATGTGCATGACTAAGTTATTTAAACAGTATGATGAATAAGCTTATTGTTGATGCCTCATTAGGTTTAAAAGGTGAAGGGTAATTTGCAGTGTACTTTTGTTTTTGTGCTTTATACCATGCTCCAAAGAATCATAAAAAATAAAGGAAACTAGAAAATGTATCCCCTCAGTCATAAGTCACAATGATATCATATATAGATATTTATACATACAGAAAAAGCAGCAGGGCGGCTGCAACGACCAGGAGTAACAACCCAGTTCATGTATAAAACAAAGAAAAAAAGTGTCATCTGCGCTCATTTCTATATAGCTCCGTGTGAAACAAAACACAGGTTTTGGTTTACTTGAATGGCCATTGAAGTGTAAGCTCACCTGCCACGTCAAGGCACCTCTAGTAAGGGGAGTCCTACCTAATGAAGTCAGAAGCCGTTCCTCTGAGCAATTGCACACTCTCTTACTGCTTCTCAGCTAAGAGCCAAAATGGTGGGTTTTATTTATACTCTCAAATACTTCCAGTTAGGTCATTTTTGCTGCTGTTCCTTTTCCATGTTTTTGTTTTTATCCCCAAAGTGGAAGTGAGGCTATAAATAAAACCCACTGGCTGAGAAGCAGCAAGAGAGTGTACCAAGAGAGTGTACAGTTGCTCAGAGGAGCGGCTTCTGGTTTCATTAGGTAGGACTTACCTTACTAGAGATGCCTTGACGCGGCAGGTGAGCTTACACTTTAATGGCCATTCAAGTAAACCAAAACCTCTGTGTTTTGTTTCACATGGAGCTATGTAGAAATGAACGCAGATGACTGGTTTCTTGTTATGTTTTATATAGATATTTGTTTATTTTTTTTGTATTGTTAAATATTTTAGATGTAAGAAGTGTTTGTAAACAGTTTTTAAGTTATATTCCAAAGTAAGGGAATGAATTGTTTAAATAAAAACTGCATTATAGCAACATTGTAATATTGCTAAGCTAAAATTAAGTAGTACAGTGATACCATAACACTACTGTTAAAATAATAACAGTAATTATTTGTGTTATTAAACTGTACTAGCATTTTTAGAAATACTTCATGTTAAATTTGTGTGTGTGTGTTGGGGGGGGGGCAATTAGTGTTAAAGAGCCTTAAGTATAAAGATGGCTTTAATCTTAAGAGTGTTTCAGGGTTATCTGCCTTTAAAGTGCTGTGAACTGTTGCACCCTTCATTGTCAATCAGGGAATGTTTTAGTTTCTTTATGGCATAACCTGCATACCAGAGAGAATAGGTAATAACAGCATTTTATATTGTGCATAACACAGGAAAGGCAACACTGATACCTAGTGGTTAAGTATGGCCTGGCCATACATGAATGGTTAACATGGAAGCAGTTGACGATATGATGTTCAGGATAGCTATGGCAATCACAGAGACAACTGAATAGTGTTCAAAATGTTGCAGTTGAAACAATATTGGCCCTATTACATTCTTCACGCAAAAATGCACGGTAAACGCGGGAATTTTGCGGAAAGCGTTAAACGTTAACGCACGTAAATGAACGCTGGTATTACAATCCTCGTGCATTTTTTCTTCCGTCAAAAAGTAACGCACGTAAAAAGACGTGCAAAAACGCACACGCATTAACGTTGCGCGCAGAAATCAGTGTGCGGACTGTTTTTTTTTTTTATGCGATTCAGCTAATCAGAATTAAGAACCACAATTGTCTCACGTTAAGTTTTTGCACCTTCCAAAGTCAATCTGCGCATATATGCTGCAGCAATAATAAAAACACGCACAACTTCTCAATTTTATTGTTTGGGTATGTGTAGAATGTGTAACTATACTTTGTTGAATTTTTTTTCGGGCTGGTGTATTTGGTTTCGGCCAGGACGTTCAGATTTGCCATAAACACCAGCTTTTAGAAGTCGTTAAAATTATGCGCGCAAACGCTGTGCGTTAAATTTTGCGCATAGATTGTAACACCATCCGCATACCAGCGCACAAACGCATTTGCGCTCACAATGTTAAGTATAGGACGCGTGCAGTACAGTAAGCTCGCGCAGGTTTACCCGCAGTAGACGATTACGTGCGTATGTTGTGCTGACATTGTAATACGACGTTCAGAGCAAAGGGTTTTGCCCCTCGGATTAATGCATTTTTGCGCGCGCCAAACGTTTGCGTGAAGATTGTAATAGGGCCCTTAGTCTTTAACTCCTTCACTACCTGTACGATATGTTGGCAGAGTTTCATGAGAAATGTACCTGTAGGTCAAAAGCATCTGGAGGGCCGAGTTTGCTGACCACTGGTCTATGGGATGAACGGAGTACTTTGTGCTGGCAGCAATTGGCTAAATGCTAATGATATTACCCAAAGATCACAGGTGTTCATTCTAATTGGTTGCAGTCACAGTTATAGGAAGATTATTTATTCTGGAGGTGTGCTCGGCAAGGATTTCGTGATATTATTAGGTTCTGGACAAGACTCAGAGGGGTTGCTGAAACTTTGCCAGCTTCTCTGGATCCAGTTATTTTTCACCATGGTTTGCAAAACAGTAAACAACGGTGATTAGTGCATAACCTCGTTTGTGTACTGAATTTAACTAGATATGATAATACTGACATCTGGTGGTTATAGAAAGAATCTGCAAACCCGGAAAAAAAATCTGTGCACTCAGAAATGATTAAAGTATTGCAGTTTCATTGAACCTTAAAAATTGCACGCTTTAGCAGTATCATATTATTCATTTCAAGATGGTGCTGTTAAATCAAGCACATTTTCTTATCTAGTTACGTGGTTATCAGTGAATATTGATGCTCACAAGGCTTTTTTCCCCTCAAACCTATCTTTACATCAAACAGTATTTCCACGAGTGTTGTTCTACAAAAAAAAACAACCTTTCAGTTCAAGCATCAAAATAACAACAGCAAACTGAGTCGCATGTAATTATTAGTATTTCAATTTATATTTATAGTAGTTGTTTTTAAAAGGAATCGTTACTTAAATAGTTTGAACGTATGACATGAATGTAAAACAGAACAGAATGATAAACTTAAAACTCTAATAGTGAGTCAAGAAAGGATTAAATCAATGTACTAAACACATATATGCAGTATATCACAGAAGTGAGTACACCCCTCACATTTGTAAATATTTAATTATATCTTTCATGTGACCACACAAAAGGAAATGTTTTTGAACCCAGGACAAACTTGAAAACAAGAGAAATCTCAATGTATCCTTGCTGGTAAAATCCCTTATAAATAAATAAGAAATAAAATAAATAAAATGCACTACTTTGCTACAATGTAAAGTGTAATTTTTTCATTGTTGTCACATGAAAAGATATAATAAAATATTTACAAAAATGTGAGGGGTCAGGTGTGTACTCCTGTGAGATACTCTGTAATATATATATATATATATATATATATATATACAGTTGTGTTCAAAATTATTCAACCCCCACTGAAATTGAGTGTTTTGGCCAGTTTGACATTGATTTTGATCATTCAGTCATCTTGCTTACAATTAAATCAAAGAGGCACGTGTAGGTCAGACAAATATAACATAACATTTATAATGAAATAACCACAAATGTCTTTTCTGTGCTCACATCATTATCAGTTTTATTCAACCCCCAAGTGACATTCAATCTTAGTACTTAGTACAACATCCTTTTACAGTTATAACAGCTTTTAAACGTGAAGCATAGCTTGACACAAGTGTCTTGCAGCGATCTATGGGTATCTTCGCCCATTCGTCATGGGCAAAAGCCTCCAGTTCAGTCACATTCTTAGGCTTGCGCACTGCAACTGCTTTCTTTAAGTCCCACCAGAGGTTCTCAATCAGATTTAAGTCAGGTGACTGCGATGGCCACTCCAAAATGTTCCAGCCTTTAATCTGCAACCATGCTCTAGTGGACTTGGAGGTATGCTTGGGATCATTGTCCTGTTGAAAGGTCCAACGTCTCCCAAGCCTCAGGTTTGTGACGGACTGCATCACATTGTCATCCAATATCTCCTGGTACTGAAGAGAATTCATGGTACCTTGCACACGCTGAAGCTTCCCTGTACCTGCAGAAGCAAAACAGCCCCAAAGCATGATTGACCCCCGCCATGCTTCACAGTAGGCAAGGTGTTCTTTTCTTCATAGGCCTTGTTCTTCCTCCTCCAAACATAGCGTTGATCCATGGGCCCAAACAGTTCTAATTTTGTTTCATCAGTCCACAGAACACTATCCCAAAACTTCTGTGGTTTGTCCACATGACTTTTGGCATACTGCAGTCGACTCTTCTTATTCTTTGGAGACAGCAAGGGGGTGCACCTGGGAGTTCTGGCATGGAGGCCTTCATTACGCAGTGTGCGCCGTATTGTCTGAGCTGAAACTTCAGTACCCACATCTGACAAATCTTTTCTCAGTTCCTCAGCAGTCACACGGGGACTTTTCTCCACTCTACGCTTCAGGTAGCGCACAGCTGTTCGAAGTCAGCATCTTCTTTCTGCCACAACCAGGTAGCGTTTCAACAGTGCCCTTTGTCTTGAATTTGCGAATGATGCTTCCTATGGTCTCTCTTGGTATGTCTAACATCTTTGCAATCTTCTTATAGCCATTGCCCTTCCTGTGAAGAGTAATCACCTCTTCTCTTGTCTTCCTGGACCATTCTCTTGACTTCACCATGTTTGTAATCACACCAGTAAATGTCTAGAAGGAGCTGAGTATCATCAGTCATTTTAAAGCTGCCTAATTGGTGCTTATTATGCTTTATTGCTGTGCCGTGACATCCACAGGTGTTTTCAATACCTGATTGAAAACACTTGAATGAACCTCTGTTCTTCAGAGTGGTAGTCTTTAAGGGGTTGAATAATTGTGTCAATGAAGAATTCACAAAAGAAACATTTACTACTGTATTACAAAACCAATTGATGTCATTTTAGTTGCATATGGTTCTTTAAAAAATCCTTGTAGGATTTCATTCTGAATACAATTACAAATGTACACTAAATTCCCTAAAACCCTTTACAGTATTGGGGGTTGAATAATTTTTAACACAACTGTGTGTGTGTGTATATATATATATATATATTTATTTTACATATACATATACACAAAGAAAACAAGAGGAGAGCACACCAAACATATTCAAACAATACAAAAGAAACCACAACAGCAGCTAAATTCATTTAAACATAGCGACATAGAAACAAATTCATTGAAACAATCTCTATGTTTAAATGAATTTAGCTGCTGTTGTGGTTTCTTTTGTATTGTTTGAATATGTTGGTGTGCTCTCCTCTTGTTTTGTATATCATGTTGTCTTGAGATGCACCCGCACTGAAAGCGTAGTTAAGGTTGAGTGCTGCCCCTCTTGTGTATTATATATATATATATATAATTGATAATTAAATTGGCCGTATTCATCTGGCTTTTGGTACAACAGTTATTCTGCAGGAGTGTGCCGCAAGATGTTTGGATGTGGAAACTGAGTTACTAAGGCTATGCCACATTGTAATTTTTTTTTTTTTTTTAGAGAAAGGATTTTACCAGGAAGGATACATTGAGATTTCTCTTGTTTTCAGGTGTCTCCTGGGTGGCGAGTATGTACCGTTAGGACACTTACTGAAGAGGTGCTCTTGCTGGGATTTGAACCTGTGTCTCCATGGACTCCACAGTCACAGAGCAGGGATGTTACCTCTACTCCACCCAGCCGGTACAATTAAACAAAAACACCAAAGCTAAAGGTCACCTGGTGAATAAACAGTCTGGTCACATGTTGTTATAGCCTGTGGGGACAGCAATAATATTGAAATGATATGGGAAATACCTTCAACAATAGTAATCTTAAACAATAAAAACATTAACTTTTACAGCCTCAATTTTCTAACAAGATAAATGCATAATTGATCTTTGTTCATGTCATGTGTTTATTTATGTGTGCATTAAAGGGGTTATTCAGAGAGCCCCAAAATGTCGCTGACATTTCAGTGCCCTTTAGTTCCCTGCACTTCGGGGCAATTTGGCGATTCTAGTTCACCGACTCTGCGATGTATTCAAGTACAACTGCAGGGTCCCCAAAGTGCAGGTAAAACCTGCCACAAACCCGTCGAACACTCGCCGAACACTCACTGAAAATCCGCAGAAACTGCCACAAAAAACCATGCCGAACATGACGGAAAAAGCCAACGAGCCACCAATCACAGCGCAGAGCAGCCGCTGGAAAAAGCCGACAAGCTGACGAACGGGGTAAGAAAAAAAAAACAACAGTACGTTTGAAAGTTTCAAAATTGAAACGCTGTTTGCAAAAATACTACTGAACGAAAATGTCTGGAATTTACAAATAAGATCCAATGAATGATAATAAAAAGGTCTGTTACAGAAAAAACGCTTTAAAAAAAACGGAAAAAAAAATCGTGAAAAATGCCTAAAAGATCCTAAAAATCTATAAATAAAGAGTCTGTTTACTGCAGATTTAGGCTGGGTTCAGACGAGCACACTATGTGCGCCCGTACTGAGGTGCCTTCCAGCGTCCGTTGCAGCGTTGTGACCACCTCTCTGAGCGCACTAACTGCGCTCAGCGAGGTGGCCAGACAGTCGTAGAGTGGAGGGAACGTCCACTCTCACAGACGTTCCTTACGCTCTTCGATAACACTTCTCTGACCCCGGCCTAAAATAATAAAGGGTTTATTAGACATTGAATTAAAATGGGAATATTTTTAACATTGAAGCATATGGGAATCACCTGAATAAACTGGCCGAATGAAACCACCGAACAGCAGGGCATTTCAGCAACTTTTCACTGCTTTTCGGTGTCCGAAAAAAAATGCCCCCCCCTGGCATTTCAGTACTGGTCACCCTTTCTAGGTGTAGCAGTCTGATTTGCAAATGGAGCAATTGACCCTGTAATGGCACAATCGAGGTAAAGCCTTGTGAGACCTGAGCCGGCCCCACCTTAAAGCAGGCCATTAGCGCCGTTGCCCGTTCTCAGTACCCTCACAAACCTCTCCTTTTCTCACTATAAGTAACATAATACATTCTAATTGAAGCCTTGAAATTTTATTTATTCATTTATAAAGGGCCCTATTACATTCTGAATGCAAAAACGCACACAGAACGCGTGAATTTTTGTGTGACGCGTTAAACGTTAACGCGCGTAAAACAACGCTGGTATTACAATCCTCGCGCTTTTTCTTTCATCTGTCAAAAAATAATGCGCGTAATACAGACGCGCAAAAACATGCGCGCATCAACGTTGTGCGCAGAAATCGGTGTGCGGAATGTTTTTTTCACGCGATTCAGCCAATCAGAATTAAGAATCACAATTGTCTCATGTTAAGTTTTTGCGCCTGTCAAAGTCAATCTGCGCATATATGCTGCATCAATAAAAAAAACACACACAAATTATCAAATCTATTGGTTTGGTATGTGTATAATGTGTATCTATACTTTTGCAGCGTTTTTTTTGCGCTGGTGCATTTGGTTTCGGCCAGGTTGATAGATTTTCCATTAACACCAGCTTCTAGGAGTTGCTAAAATTATGCGCGCAAAGACTGTGCGTTACAAACTGCGCATACATTGTGCGCTGCTACGCGGATGGTATTACAAACTAATTTGTGCTCACAATGTTAAGTATAGGACGCGCGAAGTACAGTAAGCTCGCGCAGCGTTCGCACAGGTTCACCCGCGGTAGACGTATACGTGCGTTTGTTGTGCTGACATTGTAATACGACACTCTGCGCAAAGGGTTTTGCCCCTCGCGTCAATGCATTTTTGCGCGTGCGCAAACGTAATAGGGCCCAAAGTATTTTGCCAGGAAGGATACATTGAGATTTCTCTTGTTTTCAAGTATGTCCAGGGTAACTATGAAAACTATGAATGCTAAGCAGCATTATAAACCGAATAAGTTAACCACACAACACAATATGTATCATCAAAACACATATAATGAACAAAAAATGTGTTTTTATTTTATGAAATATGTGCACAAATCCTTCTCTTTGTGAGTGAAAGTGTTTCTGGATTCTCTTCTACAGATTCTGCAGACATAGTTGTCACTGTAGGATAGATCCGTGCTCATGTGCAGTTTCTTCTTAACGTATCTGCTCTCCAGTAGGGATGAGCCGAACACCCCCGAGTTCGGTTCGTATTCGAACCCGAACTTTCCAAATGTTCGAATCCGAACTCGAACCCGAACTCGAACTCAATACAAGTCAATGGGGCTGAAAATTCAGTTTTTAGAGTGCCCTCCAAGAGGGCATATATGCTAGATATTTGCCATAAAAGGTGTATGGGGGTCCGGGTAGTGCCCTGGGGGACAGGAAACAAGGACAAAAAGTTTAAGAAAACAACGTTTTTAAAGGGACAGTGAGTTTTCCATGAAATAAGGGTTAAAAATAAAAACGAAAAATTCCTTCAAATATCGTGCCTAGGAGGTCCCCATAACCTGCCCGTTAAGTGGCGGATTTCTAGGATGTATAGAAACACTTAAAAACAAAAAATGCTTTTCCTTTAATCTATCCATAAACAACTGTTTGGGGCGGCAGTCTGTATGAAAAGAGGAGACATTTACGGATACGTAGAAAAAGTTTAGTGATTTTTTGGCTAAATTATTGTGAAACTTATGCAGACTTTGGATGAAAGTAACAATAGGTGCTTTAAAATTGGTCCTTTAGCGTCGGCAACAGTGCCGTCACACAGTAACCCCTCTGAGGATATGAATCTGATACAGGCGTCAGTGGCAGTGCACCCAAATATTGTGCTTTTGGTGCCAGGCCTGCAAGTACTATCATACAGTAACCCCTCTGTAGTATTGTGGAAGAATGCAGGGGTGGACCTTGCGATCCTATAAAAAGATATGCATCTGGTAAAGGCGTTAGTGCACCCAGATATTGTGCTTTTGGTGCCAGGCCAACAAGTGCATTCATACAGAAACCCCTCTGTGGTATTGTGGAAGAGTGCAGGGGTGGACCATGCGGTCCTATATTAAAAGATATGAATCTGGTAATGGGCGTCAGTGCACCCAGATATTGTGCCTTTGGTGCCAGACTGCCAGGCCAGCAAGTATCATCATACAGTAACCCCTCTGTAGTATTGTGGAAGAATGCAGGGGTGGACAATGTGGTCCTATATTAAAAAGATATGAAACTGGTCAGTGCACCCAGATATTGTGCTTTTGGTGCCAGACTGCCAGCAAGTACTATCATACAGTAACCCCTCTGTAGTATTGTGGAAGAGTGCAGGGTTGGACCCTGCGGTTCAAAAAATTAAAATGATATAGATGTGGCACAGGCGTCAGTGCAGCCAAATATTGTGCCTTTCATGGCAGCAAGTGCATTCACACCGTAACCCTTTTGTGGTGTTGTGGAAGAGTTCAGTGCTGGAGGTTTTGTGAATGCAGAAGACATCCCCGATCTATTCCGTTACGTCAGCATCAGGGGATTGATAACTGCTGATCCAGGACTGATTCATTTTTATAAATGTCAGCCGGTCTACAGAGTCAGTGGACAGACGCACTCTTTTGTCTGTGACAAAACCTCCAGCGGCACTGAACGTCCTTTCAGAAAGCACACTGGATAAAGGGCAACCTAGTAGCTGCATAGCATATTGGCTAAATTCTGGCCAGTGATCCAATCTCAACACCCAGTAAGACAGTGGATCATCTGCTGGAAAGGTATCCAGGTCTGCACTTGCCCCTAGGTAGTCCTGCACCATATGGTGAAGACGCTGGCAATGGGTGCCTACATTTGACGTCCCTGGGTGTCGTGGACTAAAAAAATTTAAAAATGCATCAGTCAAGCGGCCCTGGCCTTCACCACTATTCCTCTGATCATCCACAACCTCAGAAGCACGTGTGTCATCACTTGGTAACCTACCAGTGCCTGGAAAGGTGTTACACAAGTGTCGCTTTAGAGCGTCCTCAAGTTTTTTCATCCTGTGCTCCCTCTGTGCGGGCAGGATGAGCTCTGCAACTTTACCCTTGTATCGTGGATCAAGAAGGGTTGCCAACCAGTAATGATCCCTCTCTTTGATAGCACGAATCCTGGGGTCCTTTAGCAGGCTTTGCATTATAAGGGAGCCCATGCAGCGTAGGTTGGAGGTGGCATTAGCTTCCGAGTCTTCCTGGCATTTAGACGCTGTGCTTGGGGATGGTTGGGACTATATTTTTTCTTACGCTGCAGCAGCTGCGGCAACGTAATCTGACTGCGTAAATCTTCAGCTGATGGGATGATGTCACATTGTGAGGAAGGACCTGGTACATCCATTACTGTAGCATCATCCCTGTCAGTGGAGGTTGTAGGCAATGACATGGCAGGACATACAGTGGGGGTAGAGACCGATGAGCAGGAGGAGGACCTACGCAAAGTTTTGCGCCAACGGGATGTGTGGCAGGAGGTCATATGTCGCCTCAAGCACGTGGTACCCAAGTGTCCGGTGTCTTTCCCACGCTTAAGCCTCATCTGACATAGATTACAAATAGCAACGGTGGGGTCTGCCGCACATTTCTTAAAGAACTCCCAGCAGACAGCAGAGTTCCTGCGTGTGTGCTTTGAAACAACAGCGCTCTGCACCGGAGCAGCTCTGACATCTGATGCCTTGGACTGGCTAGTGCTACGGTTGGTCATAGAGGATATTGTGCCTCGTGTTTGCTGTGCCTCCTCCTCCTCCTCACTTGATTCCTCTGTTCGATCTGGCAACCCAGGTGGAGTCAGTGACCTCATCATCAATGTCATCATCATTCCCTATCTCCTCGTCACTGGAGCCAACTTGGCAGTATGCTGCAGCTGCTGGGGCAACATGAGTGCCAGTTATTTGTGTGTCATCACTGGCACCCCCTTCCTCTAGGTTGATTATACTCCCTTCCTCAACCTCAGAGATTGAATCAGAGCACTGTACTTACTGCGCATTCTCAAGCAGCATGTCACTGTCATTGTAGTCAAACAATTCAGCTGACTCCTCCGTGTGTGATAGCGAGGCTACGGCAGGAGTAGCTGTGGACATGGAGGCTGCATTAGATGCTTTGGCAGCTGAGGTGGACTGTAAAGCACTACAAGCCTGCCTGGCAGAGGACTCTGAGGATGAGGATGGCCTGGTTAGCCAATCCACCAAATCCTCTGTATGTTGCTGCTGCTTAAGAAGACGGCCAGCACCAGTTAGAAAGGACAAGCGTGCCCCTGCAGAGGATGCACAACGTCCACCACGACCAGAGCCACAGCCTCCCAACACAGGGGCTGCTTGCCCTCTTATCTGTGTCTGGGAGCGCCTGCCTGTCCTTTTCGTTCTTTCAGACATGGTGAGTGATATATAGATTAAATATATACAGAACTCTGATTCAACTCTGGTATAAAGTTTAAAGATTTACAGAACTCTGGTATAACTCAGTGAGACACCCTGAAAGCTGGCAGCCAGTGACAAGACACAGATTACAATTCCCTCCTATAAATCAGTGTGACCCCCTGATGGGTGGCAGTGAGAAGCAACAGATTACAAATCTCACAAACCTCCTATAAATCAGTGTGATCCCCTGATGGGTGGCAGTAAGAAGCCACAGATTATAATTCGCATAAATCTGCTAGAAGTATGTGGGACCCCCTGATGGGTGGCAGTGAGAAGCAACAGATTACAAATCTCAGAAACCTATAAATCAGTGAGACCCCTTGATGGGTGGCAGTGAGAAGCCACAGATTACATTTTGCATAAATCTGATAGAAGTATGTGTGATCCCCTGATGGGTGGCAGTGAGAAGCAACAGATTATAAATCTCAGGAACCTCCTATAAATCAGTGAGACCCCTTGATGGGTGGCAGTGAGAAGCCACAGATTACAAATCTCAGAAACCTCCTATAAATCAGTGTGACCCCCTGATGGGTGGCAGTGAGAAGCCACAGATTACAAGTCTCAGAAACCTCCTATAAATCAGTGTGACCCCTTGATGGGTGGCAGTGAGAAGCAACAGATTACAAATTTCAGAAACCTCCTATAAATCAGTGAGACCCCTTGATGGGTGGCAGCCAGTGAGAACACATGGATTATAACAATTCCCAAATATTTTGTAGAAATGTGACCCCCAAAATACTGCGTGGCACTGGCTGTGTGACAAGACACAGATCACCTCAATTCCCAAATGTTTTGTAGATATTAGTGACCCCCAAAATACTTGCTGGCAGTGACAAGACACAGAAGATTACCTCAATTCCCAAATGTTTTGTAGAAATTTGTGATCCCCAAAATACTTGCTGGCAGCCAGTGACAAGACACAGATCACCTCAATTCCCAAATGTTTTGTAGAAATTTGTGATCCCCAAAATACTTGCTGGCAGCCAGTGACAAGACACAGATCGCCTCAATTCCCAAATGTTTTGTAGAAATTAGTGACCCCAAAATACTTGCTGGCAGTGACAAGACACAGAAGATCACCTCAATTCCCAAATGTTTTGTAGATATTAGTGACCCCCAAAATACTTGCTGGCAGTGACAAGACACAGAAGATCACCTCAATTCCCAAATGTTTTGTAGAAATTTGTGACCCCCAAAATACTTGCTGGTAGCCAGTGACAAGACACAGATCACCTCAATTCCCAAATTTTTGTAGAAATTAGTGACCCCAAAATACTTGCTGGCAGTGACAAGACACAGAAGATCACCTCAATTCCCAAATGTTTTGTAGATATTAGTGACCCCAAAATACTTGCTGGCAGTGACAAGACACAGAAGATCACCTCAATTCCCAAATGTTTTGTAGAAATTTGTGACCCCCAAAATACTTGCTGGTAGCCAGTGACAAGACACAGATCACCTCAATTCCCAAATGTTTTGTAGAAATTAGTGACCCCCAAAATACTTGCTGGCAGTGACAAGACACAGAAGATCACCTCAATTCCCAAATGTTTTGTAGATATTAGTGACCCCCAAAATACTTGCTGGCAGTGACAAGACACAGAAGATCACCTCAATTCCCAAATGTTTTGTAGAAATTTGTGATCCCCAAAATACTTGCTGGCAGCCAGTGACAAGACACAGATCACCTCAATTCCCAAATGTTTTGTAGAAATTTGTGACCCCCCCAAAATACTTGCTGACAGTGACAAGACACACATCACCTCAATTCCCAGATATTTGGTAGAAATGAGACCCCTCAGACCCCCCCAGTAGCGTAGCAGACCAGCAGTAAGAACACACAACAACAATCTCCAATGAAATCTCCTCTCAAATGCATGCTGAAGCGGTGCGTGGAAACCTTATATAATGTGCTGCGGGATTTAGCTCTGTGAGCCCATGATTGGGCAAAATTTGCCCAATCAGGACTCTGAGCCGTGATTGGCATACTGTTGAACCTGTCTTGCACAGAACTTGTGGTCAGGTGCAAGGCTGTAGCCAATTATGAGCTTCAGGCCAGTGTAAAAGTGCATTGTGGGCCATTGTGGTGCATTGTGGTCGAACATGCGGCGAACACCCGGAAATGTTCGGAGTTCGCGAGCAGACCGAACAGGCTAAGTTCGGTCTGAACTCCGAACCATCCGAACCGAACAGCTCATCCCTACTCTCCAGATCTTCATGCATTGCAGCCAGCCTGCTTGCCACTAGAGAGCTGATTTGTTGCAGTACAGTACAGAATGTCCTGATTAGCAGGGGCGGACTGGGCCGGGGGGGCAGGGTGGCAAATGCCCCCCCACCGGTTTTCAGCCGCTGCGTTTTCTCTTTGAGACCAGCCGGCTGCTACACACAGCACACAGCCAGCCGATCTCATAATCAGGAAGAGGAGGCTGCGAGCCCAGCAGCTCACGTGGGGCCTAGTGATGGCCGGATCATGAACGAATCGTTCTTTTGATCCGGATCTTTTCACTGAACTGAGTGATTCGAATCACCAAGCTGAACGATCCGTTTTTTTTTTTTTTCTTTTTCATTCAGTCAGTGAAGCTCTCCCAGCAGCTGTAATGTGATCCTAGAGTGTGTGAGTCAGCTCCGCCTCCCAGCTCTGCCTGGCAGCTGTAATGTATTACATTGTAACATTCAGTCAGTGAGAAGGATCTGATTCTGCATCTTAAAAGCAGAACATTACACAGGCTCAATGATCCTTTAATAACTAAATAAAGGATTAACCCTCACTGCCCCCAAAGATCTGGATTCCCTTTACATCTGTATCACTAACTTCCACATAAAATATTAAAAATAATTCAATTGTTTTTTTTTAATTATAACATTAGAGAGGAGCTGCAAACCTTCTGTCTGCCTTCACTGACATCACCAAAGCAGGCAGGAGGTTTGATAATATAGTGCAGTGATGGCGAACCTTGACACCCAGATGTTTCAGAACTACATGTCCCATGATGCTTACCCACACTGAAAGGCTGACTGAGCATCATGGGACATGTAGTTCAGAAACCTTGGGGTGCCAAGGTTCGCCATCACTGGTGTAGGGTGCAAGAGGAGGAGTTTTGATATTATCTGTATAGTAATATAAGCCGGACAGTGCAGGGAGACCCAGGGGATAATTACAATCATTCTTCCTTGCCTTGCTTTATAAAAAGCTATTGCTAATGCTATAAGCAAAGGGACAGGTCCAATCGGTACTTCATACTAGTACTGAGTGTGAATGAATGCAGAGAGGAGGAGCTACTTTCCTTCTGCCTGCCTTCAGTGACATCAACAAAGAAGGCAGGAAGAAGCTTCAGAGAGAGAGACTGTAAGGGGGCGGAGCCAATCGTCAGCACGGGGCGTGACTGATAGAGAGAAGCGGTTACTGGTGAGTCACACCCCCCCCCCCCTGTTTAATTTAGTGATCCGGTGATTCGGATCATGATCCGGATCATTTTTATGAATGATCCGAATCGATCCGATTCACAAAAATGATCCGAACTTCCCATCACTAGTGGGGCCATGCTGGTCCCGCCCCTTCCTCCTCCACAACCACCGTGTGATGTGTCCAGCACGTGCAGGCAGGGGGAGAGAGAAAGCCCAGCCCGGAGACAGACAGACTATGGCAAGTATGTAACAGGTGTGTGTGTGTGGTGTGTGAGGCTGTGAGCAGAGGGAGGTATGTGTGTGAATGCAGGGGGTGGTGTATTTTGTATGTGTGTGTGTGTGTGAGAGCAGGGATGTGTGTGTGAGCAAGGGTGTGTGGGTGTGTGTGGGTGTGTGTGTGTGTGCAAGGGTGTGTTCACACACAGCATCCTCTGTCAAACCAGCAAATGCCATTAAGATCCATCATTAGCTAATGTGGCTGAATGCATGGGGGAGGGGGTTGCTGTGCCAGAGGCTGGCTGAGGGTGATTTGAGGTACTGGCCACAGATGGCACCTCTTGTCCAGGGATCCAAACACCTCCACAACCGGATTAAGACACCCTGGGGTCCAAGGCAGGTACAACAACACTGTACCTACAATATTGTGCGCACACAGTACACAATACTGTAAACACAATACGCAATACACATCTGCCTGGCAATTTGTAATACACAATACGCAAACTCCAAAACATTATACTGCACACATGACATATTTGTATGGTACCCCCAGCTGGGGCACCCAAAGACAGCTGCCTGAGTTGCCATAGAGACTTTCTGGCCAAGCAGGCCCCTGAAAGATACATGGACCCTAGGCCAGTGATGGTGGACATTGGTACTTCAGCAATATTATACTTTATTTATATAGCGCCAGCACATTCTGCAGCTCTGAACAATGAGCACATTATAAACAGGGTTACAATACATTCAGACTGAATAACATTTGATAAACCAGTACAAGAGGAAACGAGAAGCATCATGGGACATGTAGTTTCAAAACGGGTGCCGAGGTTCATCATCACTGAACTAGTTGGTCTTTCCAGGATGAAGCCTCAAGTACATTGTATTATCATATCCACCTACACAGCATAAGAGGAACACTTAGGGGATTATCCACTAAATGCTGTTATTGCAGTACCGAGAAACGCCAATGCTTCTCAAAATCAATAAAGCAAAAGGACGTGCTTTACTGTGCACATTCTCCTCTATGCCATTTAGTTTTCAGAAGCGGCAGCGTTTCTCTGCACTGCAATACCGGTGATTTTAGACGTTTTTTGAAACGTATGGCTGTGTGTGTGTGAGAGCAGGGGGCTGTGTGTGTGTGTGTGTGAGAAGGGGTATGTGAGAGCAGGGGTGTGTGTATGTGTGAGAGCAGGGGGTGTGTGTGTGTGAGCAGGGGTGTGTGTGTGTGAGAGCAGGGGGCTGTGTGTGTTTGAGAGCAGGGGTGTGTGTGTGAGCAGGGCTGTGTGTGTGTTTGAGAGCAGGAGACTGTGTGTGTTTGAGAGCAGGGGGTAGTGTGTGTGTTTTTGAGAGCAGGGGTAGTGTGTGTGTGTTTTAGAGCAGTGGGGTAGTGTGTGTGTGTGTGTTTTGAGAGCAGTGGGGTGTGTGTGTGTGTTTGAGTGCAGGGGGTGGTGTTTGAGTGCAGGGGGTGGTGTGTGTGAGCAGGGGTGGTGCGTGTGAGCAGGGGGTGGTCTGTGTGTGAGCAGTGGGTTGTGCGTTTGAGAGCAGGGAGTGGTGCGTGTGTAAACGTACTGGGTGGCTGAAATGGGCTGGGGAGAAATTAAATTAATGGGGCTGTGGAGCTCTGTGATACGCTCATACACAATGCACATTACTGTGAGATTTGTTGTTGTGGAGCTCTGTGATACAGTAATGTGCAGTGTGTATGACAGTATCACAGAGCTCCACAGCAATAAAACTCACAGTAATGTACAGTGTGTATAAGTGTGAGTTTTACTGCTACCTACCTGGTGTGTAGGGGATATATGGCTGGCTTGGCTCCCTTGCCCTGCATCCAAAGGGCTGGTATAGCTCCTAGAATCGCCACGGTATCTGCTGCCTGCACTCCACAAAGTAAGAATGACAGCGAGCGTCTTGGCAGCATCGTACAGGTACGAAACTAAATATTTGTGCAGGGCAGCAAGAGGTTAAAGGGGAGCTCAAATGTTACCCTCTTTTCCCCCTTTAACCTATTTGCTGCTGACGACGTGCTGAGCGCATCCTCTGGTTTCAGGTTTGTGTGCAGACGTGCAGAGGATGTACTTGGCACGTCGTTGAAGTGATGTTGTACGCTCAAACACACCGCACATTACACTATCACAGAGCTGCACAGCAGTAAGAAGTATATGCGTGCATAACAACTCACCAGAATAATAAATGTCACTTTAATGTTTTTGTAGGAGTGGGGGGCCTTTAACTGCATGTCCTGTCACCATGCAGGGATGTCCCAAAAGCTCACAATCAAGCAAGCCCCTGCTTTACCCGGGGGGGGGGGGTAGCACAGAGGGTGCAGGGCCCCTCTCCCCTATAGAGTTGCTGCACCACGGGCCTACGGCTTGTGCCTGCCACCTGGGCCAAAAGTTGCCAGTCAGCCCCTGCTGATTAGGGTAGGACAGCAGATAAAGTAAGGAGTACCTGTACATGAGCATGGATCTGTGCTTTATTCTGAAATGGCATAAATTGAAACAGTGTAAACTGATCTATGAATTCTTCACTATGCACCATTGTTTCAATTCAACAGTGGTAGGTTTTCTTTGGTGACCTACAATAATTTCTCTGTTAATAATTTGTGAAGATTCGATGAACTTAAGAATTTTAAAAATCAAGGGAACGTCAGTGGTTGTTTTCACCAACAGAGCCAGATTGGCATCTCAGGAGAATGTAGGCACAGAAAATGTGGCGCAATCCCCCCCCCTCCCCAACAGAAACCAAAATGACTTTTTACCAAAAATGTTTTAAAGCAAACTAAAAAAAAAAAAAAACATTTCAAAGAACTGAAAAAAACAGTTTCTCTCTGTGCTCAAATCAAAAGAGTGGGCAGAATCTGTTGCCTTAGTTGAGTTGAGTGTGGTGGCATTGTTTGTTTTTTATATAAAAGCATATATTGCCTCTGCCAGATAACAGAGAAAAAAATACGTTTTGCATTTGTTTTGTTTTTTTACACATTACATGGTCATGCTTGGTATCATTGTAAAGACCAGACTCTTTCCAATGACACCACACTTAACCTTGTGTGGTGTACAATTCAGAGATGCAGGTTCCAAAGTCGTCCTGTCTTTCCTCACTGCAGTGCCACGGTCTAGATTGTCGATGAAACAATGCATTGCATCTTCAGCTCCACACTTGCTGGCAGAGGTAAGTTCGTGCAGCATATTATTTTTTGTGTTATTTTATTTTTACATAATTCTATCCTGGTTATAAGTCCATAATCTGTCCTTTCCATTGACACCTCATATGTCCCTCTAGCCCTTAGGGATCCAGAGATACAGTGGTCTAAATGATTGTGAATTGTAAAAAACAATAAAAAAAATTACAGACCTAGGCACCCCCTTGTGGCAGGCGCCTGTAGGCACATGACAAGAAGAAAAATGTCATCTGCGCTTATTCCTATTACACCGTGTGAAACAAAACACAATTAGAGGCTTTGGTTTCTTTTAATGGCCATTAACCACTTCGCTGCTGAGGACGCGCTCAGCGCGTCCTCAGCATTCCCGCTGGTGTGCTGAGGACGCGCTGAGCGCGTCCTCCCATTGGGGTCAGCGTTCGGCCGGGTTCCGGCCGATCGCTGGCCCCTCCGGTGCGGGCTGACATCCTGGATGTCAGCCCGACATCCGGAACAGCAGCCGCCAGAATTAGGTGTCATCGCGGGGGCGCGATGACACCTAATTCAGGCGCCCCCCCCCCGCATGTGCGGAGGAGGCGCCTGAAAGGGAGGGGGGGAGGTCCTTCGGACCTCTCTCCCTCCCGATCGGCGGCTCTGCGGGGGTTAACCCAGGCATCATTTGGAAGGGCACAGCCTGCCCTTCCAAATGATGCCTGGCATTAACCCCTGGGGAGCTGGATCGCGAATCGGCGCTGAAAGCGCCGGTTCGCGATCCTTTCCCGGAGCTGGCCGACATCTTGGATGTCGGCCAAGCCTCCGGGAACTCCCCCTGAGGACTGGCGTCATCGTGCGTAGCACGATGACGCCAGTCCTGGACTTAACCCTTGACTGCCACCAACGGTGGAGATAGGGAGTTCCAATGAACTCCCTATCTTCCGATCCGTGGCAGCTAGGGGTTAAATTTTGGTATGGTTGGATCGGCCAGAGCATGGCCGTTCCAACGATACCAAACATGAAAGTGAAAAATTTTGTAAAAAAAAATGAAAAATAAAAATAAAAAAAATTAAAAAAAAAATTAAAAAAAAAAAAATAAACACTTTTTTTTTTTTTTGGTTTGTTAATGCAGCAATATTGTTCCCATTTCAATTATAATGTGAACAATGATGCTGCACTAACGATTTTTGTATGCGGTGCGTTTGTTAAAAATAGTGTCATTTTCCCCAAAAAAAAATGTAACGAGACCCCATCTCTAATTTTTTTAACAAGCGCACCCCATACAAAATATAACCGCAATTGCTCGCATGTTAAAATGTGGAAAAAAACACTTTACACGTTGTAAATTATTGAAAATACATATTTTATTGCATTTTTTGTTATAATATACAGACATGACATAACGTATACATATAATAATGACATATTATGAATCTACCGAGTCTGACGGAAAGAACGATATATAATATGTCTGGGTCATATACTAAAATAAGCCTTCAAAACACGTTTAAACATGATGCGCAAAACAGGTAAAAATGACCTCAGCACAGGGGCGGGAAAAGCCTCAGCAGCGAAAGGGTTAAGAGTGTAAGCTCACCTGCCAACGTCAAGTCACCTCTAGTGAAGGTGAGTCCTATCCAAAAAAATTAAACCACAGGCTACCATAGAGCAAACCATCACTGCTCACGCTGCTTTTCAGTCATGAGGTAGACTGGTGGGCCTTTATTTAATGCCCTCCCAGAAACAAAATCCACCTCGGGATCAAAAAACAAAGACACGGAACGGAACAGCTGCAATGATGACCTGGCTGGAGGTTAAAATATACATAGTACAGGAGGAGTAGGGTCGCACCTATAGGAATAAGCGCACCTATAGGAATAAGCACATTTTTTTTCTTGTTGTGTTTTATACATGTTGCTGGGTTGGATACAATTTGGTGGTTGCAGCCGCCCCATCGGGGAATAGTCGCGACCCCGCTCCTCCTGTACAATGGATAGCCAGGTGCCCTGCAAAAATGGTGCAACTACTGTGAATAAATGGTGCTTAGTGAATAATCCCTATGGGTTCACAAGTTAAATGATATCTCCAACTATATGTGCTGTACCACCTTCTTCTTGGCTCCAATCTATTGAATTCTATGATAACGACTGATAACACCTAAGATATATCTCATTTGCCTGTGTCACAAGGTCTTCCAGGTATAAAATAAACAATTATCTTTCAGCTTTGATTATCACTATTGCCTCCCAAACTCATCTATTAAATGATTTTATTGCTGTACTCCGAGCACATATTACATAATTTACAATGACTTTTGTCTGGTCTGTAAGAGAAAGCATTAATTGTAAATGTGAGAAAAGGACCTCAATACTAGAGGTTAATGGGCTAGGACATGTACATCTAAAATATAAACCTTTATTAAACATTAAACATAAATCCTTCTGAAGGTTACAATAACTAAACACAGACTGACATAACAAATATCGACATGGATAAAATCAATATAACCACTTGATTCTTAGGTAAAATACCTTTAAGGGTGGTTATAACCTAGGTAAATGGAACATGTGAAATAACCATATCAATTCCTCCTATTATTGTTGTGCATTCATATCTTATGGAGCATGGGTATATTCACAACATTAATTTGAACAACAAATAAGAATTGTAACTCATATGTCATAACATTTAATGAGATAACTAATGATAACTATCAACCCTAATATTGTACCAGATGATTACCCTGATAGGTAATAATATTTGGGGATCCACAAAGGTCAATAATAATCTATGAAAAAAGGGGGGGTTTAGTTACTACCTCCTTCAGAAGGAGGTAGTAACTAAACCCCCCCTTTTTTCATAGATTATTATTGACCTTTGTGGATCCCCAAATATTATTACCTATCAGGGTAATCATCTGGTAAAAAAAAAAACTTTTTTGTGCTATGTGATTTTGCTGATGGAAAATCACTCAACATCAGATTTTGGTAGATGGTATTTTATTTAGAATGCCGGCTGCAGGACTCTAGAATCACTTAATATCCTCCAACTGGTGCTTCCTATGCAGACTAAAGGAAATTGAAATTTTTAGGCTGCCATAACGGTAAATAAGAGGGGAGTCCTTAGCTTTAATGAGTGAGAACTAGAGCTTTTTTTCAGGGGGTACTCACCGATACTAAGTACCGGCACCTCACCACCAGCCTGAACTAACAGTAGGGAGCATGATGCTCCTCCCTCCTCCTGCAGTGGCAGTCAGAGAATCGAAAGCGCTCGGCAGCTAATATTGCTCCTGAACGCTTCTGATTGTCATTTGTCAGGAGTGTATGTAGGGACCGATAACCCCCCTCTTCTCCCAGTAAGTGACAAGGGAGGGCTGGTTAAATAAAATCTCCCCTCTGTTTCTTCAGTGCCCCAGCTCTGGTAGATCTGTGTAAACATGTGCACCCCCTCTCTCTGCAGCCGTTGAAACGTTTGAACAGCATGAGGGGGGGTGCAGCATATTCACACAAATCTGCCAGAGCTGCGGATTGTCAGGCAAGCGGTGTGATCAGAGGAGCTGACACTGTAAGAGCGCAAGACCAGGAGGGGGTGCAAACATTTTTTCAATCCCTGGTCACTTGCCTTGACAGGAATCCAAATTTTTTAACTATCTGTCTGACGCTGTGTCCCTGCTGCTCCTCCTCTAAGATGCAGCCGGTGCCTAGCAAGCTGCATTGTATCTGCCAAGTCAGAGAGCAGACTCCCCCGTGGTGCTGGATATGGAGCCTGCACTCTCTCTCCTCCTGTTCCCTTCCTCCTTGCTAGTGCCTGGCCCCCTCTGATGTCAAGAGGAGGGCATGCCAAAAGACTTCTACACTACCACCCTACCCCAGCCTCCCCAGCAGTTCCAGACCGTGTGTGGTGCACCCTGGAAGGTGAGAAGGTGGAAATTTAAGTCCTGGTTGCATTGCTCTGCAGGGACTCCGTGACAGGCAGGCTTCAGAACAAAGAAAAAACTGTGGCTGCTGCTGCTTCCAAATACACTCCAAAACAGCATTTAAAAATATTAGCACAGGTATGTTCACCTGGTCCTGCTGTTACCACCATGTGGGGGTGTTCTCAAGGTCAATCATCCTCTCATTGGGGTCCCCAATATTATTCAAACAGTTCATACACACTGCACATTACTGTGAGTTCTATTGCTGTGGAGCTCATACAAACTGCGCATTACTATCAGTTTCATTGCTGTGGAGCTCATACACACTCAGGGTTATTCAGAGAGCGTGAAAAGCAGTAGAATGACTGGAGAATGAAAAATTATAGGTCAAAATAGCCAAACCAGAAAAATTCTCCCTTTCATCTCACTTTCCAAATTGGCTATTTTGACCTAGAATTTTTCATTCTCCAGTCATTCTCCTGCTTTTCACACTCTCTGAATAACCCTGACTGCGTATTATTGTGAGTTTCATTGCTGTGGAGCTCATACACACTGCGCATTACTGTCAGTTTCGTTGCTGTGGAGCTCATACATACTCAGCAAAACTGTGTTTCATTGTTGTGGTGCTCACAAATGCTAGGGGATTATCCACTCAGTGCCAGCGTTGCAAAAAACCCCCAAAAAACAGCTAACTGCACTGCAGTACAGACTTTTCTTGCACTTAGTGGATAACCCCAATAGGGTTACAACAATAGTTGTAGTTCATTTAAAGTAACACAATATTAAAAAATATGGTTCCCTTTTATAGTGTCTTCCTTCAAGAGAGCTACAACTATTGTTTATTAGGACATAAAAACAGTCATAATAATCAGATTTTCTCTGGGCGTAAGAGTAGAGTACCACCACCTATCTTTCCAGAAAAAAAGCACTGGTGAGAACAGTATACAGTGTAGCTCTAAAGTAAATCCCACTTTGAGTTACTATTAATTCATTTCATGGCAGATATACCCGGATGCATCATTTGTCACATGTAAGACCATGTCATGTTTTATTTTTCTTTGTGTAGTCACTTCGGTGTAGTAACGCTGCTAGACTTTCCCCTAATGGTCAGACTTTCCCCTAATTTCTCTTCCTTCAAATGCTCCCTTAAAACGTTCCTATTTAGGGAAGCCTACCACCCAACTCACTGACGCAACCATCAATCACTCTCACCTTGCTGTCCTCTCCTCCTGTTTCCAACCCAAACCCTTCTAAATTGTGAGTTCCTAAGGGAATAGGGCCCTCATCTCCTCCTGTACTGTTTGTCAAATGTTGTTCAATGTATTGTAACCCTGTCTATACTGTGCTTATTGTACAGCGCTGCGGAATATGCTGGCGCTTTATAAATAAAGAATAATAATAATAATAAAGGTGCTGTGCGCAGTTCCATGCAATATGTTTTTTTCTGGTGCAGAGAATATTTTTTGTCTCTTTCAAGTTGACAAAAATATATGTGCTACCCAAGTGAAACATTCTTTTCGGACTGAATATGGAAAAGCAGCACCCACAATGGTCTCCAACTACCGCCCAATATCACTGCTCCCTGTAATGTCAAAAATTCTGGAAAAATGTGTCTACACTCAATTACGTGATTATTATCAGTATCAGAACTATTTAACCCCAGATCAATCAGGCTTTCGTCCAAACCATTCAACTACAACTGCCCTTTTAAAAGTTTGTAATGATATCCAGGCTGGCATGGAACAAGGAAATCTAACTGGAGCCATCTTCCTTGATTTTGCCAAGGCTTTTGACACAGTAGACCATGGCATCCTATTACAAAAACTTAAGAACTCTGGTATTGGTGATAGTACATTAACCTGGTTCCAATCATATGTGTCTGACAGGTCTCAATTTGTGTCCATTTCTGACAGCACTTCCCTTCCCCTCCCAGTCACGTGCGGTGTACCCCAATGCTCGATACTTGGCCCCCTGCTATTCACAATATTCATAAACGATCTGCCCAAAGCTTCAACTGTACACATGTACGCAGACGACACTGTAATCTATACCAGCAAACCAAATCTCCCACAGCTGGAGGCCGTGCTGCAAGAACAATTCACAGGGGTAGAAAAGTGGATCTCAAATAACAAACTTTTTCTAAATACTGACAAAACTGTTACAATGCTCTTTGGAACCGCACCTAAACTACACAAATTGCAAACACCCCATCTATGTGTTGGGACAAAATCAAATGGCACGCTGACCACAGTCACTTCTCTCAAATACCTAGGTATGTGGTTAGACCCAAATCTATCTTTTGGCCCCCACATCGAAAAACTCTCATCTAAACTCTACCCCAAACTAGGTGCTCTGTACAGAAACAAATCCTGCCTGAGTCCCGCGGTAAGAAAGCAGATTGTACAACAAATGCTTATGCCAGCCATTGAATACGGAGATGTAGTGTATGCAGCCGCCCCACAAACACACCTCCAGAAACTTACTACATTGTATAACTCATTCTGTCGCTTTGTGCTACAATGTAACTACATGACACACCATTGTGACATGTTAAAAGAACTAAACTGTCCATCACTTGACTCTAGACGCACCCTTCACCTTTCCAACCTGGTGTTTAAGAGCTTTTCTGGGAAGCTACCACCATACCTGAATATGCTGCTTCCCCCGGCAGTTCCCTCATCCTATAACCTCAGATCCAGGACCAGCACCTTACTTGCAATACCGCAATACAAAAAGAAAATGGCTCGATCCTCATTTTCCTACAGAGCACCGCAAATATAGAATAACCTCCCAAACACCGTCAAATCTTCCCCCAGTCTAAAGTCCCTTAAGACTTCCCTATTAACATACCTCAATACAGAATGCACCTGTAAACATGTAACATAATGACTTTATTTCCTACATATTTATTTTTCTGTTAATCTGTATATTTGGTCTTGTGTTAATATCTTGCATTTTTACTATTTTGTATTTCTGTAGCCACTCAATGTTCTCGAACCCAGGACATACTTGAAATCGAGAGAAATCTCAATGTATCATTCCTGGTAAAATCCTTTATAAATAAAATAAATAAATAAAACAACAATGGTACAACAAGAACAAAGTGTTCAAGCCACCTATGCTACGAGATCTGCGTGAACTGCGAATGAGGACTGAAGAAGTTGCTGTGACAGTGACACCTGAAATGTTATGCAAAGTCTGGCAAGAGATGGATTATCGCATTGACGTTTGTCACGTCATGCACACCGTTCACATCAAGGCACTGTAATGTGAGGATTGTAAAACCTGGATATCTTTTGCATCATATAAGTCATAAGACCTCACTTACTGTACCATGGCATAACACATTTTTGAAAGTGGGACTTTACTTAACCTCTTCACTACCGATAGAGATATCTCGGGCTTCAAAAAGCACCATCTGGTGCCCGATAGAGATATCTCGATCTGCTGATCTGCAGCCCAAAAGCTAATGAAATTTGATTGCTGCAAAATCCTGCAGCCGATGCAGGGAGAAAAAAAAATTAGACCTGCCGCTCAAACCTCTGTAACTCAATTTGGCAGTAGATGGTGGCATCTACTGGCCAAATAGGTTATTTACAGTAATAACTAGTACTGTAAAGTTAATTAACTTTATTCATATTACCATGCAGCCCAGTTGGCACAGATTATAGTGTGGCATTCTCCAGGAGGTACTTTCAGATGGGCAGATCTGGAAAAGACTCTTATGAAACTCAATGTGCTGCAAAATTTGTTATGGTTATGTAGAGAGTTATGCCCTCCACTGTACACGGAATATCCAGCTGTTCTAAATTCGCTACGGCTGTGGTGTAAATTAGCGGAAAAATTTGATCTTACCTTTTTCCCCTCCCCTATGACGCCAATATTTGGGAATATAGACTTTGAACCGGGACTTTCAATGGGCCCCTGAGGCAATATAAAGAAATTGGTGTGTGCAGGCTGTACCATCTTTATCCCAAGGGGAATCTGATCGATCTGGATACCTGTGCAATGGTCCCTAAGGGGGCAGGACTCTCCTTTCTCCATTCTCTACAATTGATATCGTGTGCACGATGCGCGCATGTTAAAACCGCTGCCATTGCTAAATTTTATTTTTTTGAACGCCATTGCCGGTACGGGACATATCCACGTGGTCTCATATCCTCTTTATACCAGGCACTTACATCCTCAGTGGATTGGAAAGACCTGTCCTATGTTGGCGCATGGGAGGCAGATATTGGTGAAACCCTGGATTCAGAGGATGGGCTGGACATATGGGAGATATCCCGTACAGTGTCTGTGTGCTCTTCTTTGCAAGAGCAGGCAGTTAGAACTGTAATGCGTTGGTATTTCACTCCGGTTCAGTTAGCACGAATGAACCCAAATCTACCGGATAGCTGCTGGCGTTCATGTGGCATGCGAGATACATACTACTACATGCGGTGGATGTGCCCACATATTGCTTCCTTTTGGTTAGAGATACAGAAATTGTTGAATGTTGTGTTTCATAAGCCTGTCCTTATGGATCCACGGGCTTTCCTGCTGTCTAGACCGGTCCCCGGTTTTACTTATTATGAAAATAGGCTGATATCTAAAATTACCCTGGCAGCTAGAAGGGCCATAGCAGAAGGGTGGAGATTACCTCATGCTCCTCAAATGAGGAAAGTATATTCTAAGATTAAAGATACACAAATTATGGATGAATTAACGACTATGGTTCGGTATACCATGCCATCTTATTAAAAAACCTGGGGGCCATGGTTGGATGCAGGAGTGTAAATATCCATGGATCTTTGAGACAGAGATGGGGAAGGATATACATTGGCCACTTTTATAGATTGTAGTACATTGGTATGTGTCCACAATGTATACTTATATAGAGGGTTGTTCAAAGAGAATCAAAAGGTCACCGTATGTTCGGGGCGATTCGGTGATCCTATTTTGCCAACCCTGTGGTGTATTCAGCAAGCACCACAGGGCCCCCGTAGTGCAAGGAAAACCCGCCGCAAACGCGCCAAACACTCGCCGCAAACCTGCCGTCAACTCACTGAACATTCCCCGAAACCCACAGAAAACAGCTGGATTAACCACGCCGAACACGCCGGAGAAACCCGACTAGCTGCCAATCACAGCGCAGAGCAGCCGCTGGCAAAAGCCGACATGCAGACTAACGAGGTAGAAAAAAAATTGTACGCTTGAAAGTTTGAAAATTGAAACGTTTGCAAAAAACTACTGAACCAAAATGTCTGAAATTTACATATGAGGTCCAATGAATGATAATAAAAAGGCTGTTACAGAAAAAAGAAAAAAACGATTAAAAAAAAAAAACGGAAAAAAGTTTGCCAAAAATTCCCCACAAATGCCTAAAAGTTCCTAAAAAAATCTAGAAATAAAGAGACTTTTTACTGCAGATTAAAAGAATAAACAGTTTCTTAGATATTGAATTAAAACGGGAATATTTTTAACATTGAAGCCTATGGGAATCTGAATAAATCTGTCGAATGAGACCACCAAACAGCAGGGCATTTTGGCAACTTTTCCCTGCTGTTTTGTGTTCTCTGAATAGACGAAGCATTGCTTCTCTATGGGGGATTCACTGCCCTCGAACAGGCAGATCGTTTGGCAAACTGCCTGCTCCCAGAATAGCTGAATGGCCCCAAAATTTCCCCCGTTCGCTGAATTTCAGTGTTCAGTTACATTTCGGCACCAGATCTTTGAATAACCCTGATAGTGTTTTTTTTTCTCTTTTTCTTTCTGTTGGTTCATTTGGGCCTGGGCCTGGGCCTGTCTCTGTGGTTTTTTTTCTCTTTCTTTTCTCTTCTCTTCTTGTATGTTTACAAAATGGAGACAAATTTGGGTATTACCGTATTTTTCGCTCCATAAGACGCACTTTTTTCCCCCCAAAAAGTGGGGGGAAAAGTGGGTGCGTCTTATGGAGCGAATATGGCCCAGCAGCTCGTGGATGTGCCTCCGCTCACCTGCCGCCGCCGCGTTCGTCTCCCTCTGAGCATGCGTCTGGCGGCAGGAAGCTTGGGCACTCGCCTGGGGGAGCCACGTGACCGCGATCTCCCGAGATCGCGGTCACGTGGCTCCCCCAGGCGAGTGCCCAAGCTTCCTGCCGCCGGACGCATGCTCAGAGGGAGACAAACGCGGTGGCGGCGGCGGCAGGTGAGCGGAGGCACATCCACGAGCTGCTGGGCCATATCCATATGTGAGCTGGGGAATTATCAATGTGTGAGCTGGCTGGGGCAAATCCATGTGAGAGCTGGCTGGGGCAAATCCATGTGTGAGCTGATGGGGCAAATCCATGTGTGAGCTGATGGGGCAAATCCATGTGTGAGCTGATGGGGCAAATCCATGTGTGAGCTGGCTGGGGCAAATCCATGTGTGAGCTGATGGGGCAAATCCATGTGTGAGCTGATGGGGCAAATCCATGTGAGCTGGCTGGGGCAAATCCATGTGTGAGCTGATGGGGCAAATCCATGTGTGAGCTGATGGGGCAAATCCATGTGAGAGCTGGCTGGGGCAAATCCATGTGAGAGCTGGCTGGGGCAAATCCATGTGTGAGCTGATGGGGCAAATCCATGTGAGAGCTGGCTGGGGCAAATCCGTGTGAGAGCTGGCTGGGGCAAATCCATGTGAGAGCTGGCTGGGGCAAATCCATGTGTGAGCTGATGGGGCAAATCCATGTGTGAGCTGGCTGGGGCAAATCCATGTGTGAGCTGGCTGGGGCAAATCCATGTGTGAGCTGGCTGGGGCAAATCCATGTGTGAGCTGGCTGGGGCAAATCCATGTGTGAGCTGGCTGGGGCAATCCATGTGTGAGCTGATGGGGCAAATCCATGTGTGAGCTGGGGCAAATCCATGTGTGAGCTGGGGCAAATCCATGTGTGAGCTGGGGCAAATCCATGAGCTGATGGGGCAGATCCATGTGTGAGCTGGGGCAAATCCATGTGTGAGCTAAGGCATATCCACGTGTGAGCTAAGGCATATCCACGAGCTGGGGCAATATCCATTATTACACTATTTCATTCAGAATATTTATTTTCCGGTTTTCCTCCTCTAAAAACTAGGTGCGTCTTATGGTCAGGTGCGTCTTATGGAGCGAAAAATACGGTATATGCAAAGTATATTGAGTATGTGTATATGGCACTGTAACGTCAATCATTTTGTTTTTGATTTTGCATCTACTATGTCGCCTACAATAAAATTATATTTACAAAAGGCACAATCTGGTGCCCAATATCGAGATATCTCGATCTGCTGATCTGCAGCCCAAAAGCTAATGAAATTTGTTTGCTACACAATGCTGCAGCCGATGCAAGGAGAAAAAAATTAGACCTGCTGCTCAAACATCTGTAACTCAATTTGGCAGTAGATGGTGCCATCTACTGGCCAAATAGGTTATTTACAGTAATAACTATTACTGTAAAATTAATTAAAAATGATATTACAAAAAAAACCTCTGGTTTCTGACAATGTTTTTTTTTTAAATAACGTGGTAGTGATGGGGTTACTGGTTCGCTCATTGAGCTAAAAGTTTGAGTGGAATAATAACTAATTTCACATTTTGAATATTAAAAAAACATTCTTGGCAGACTCTTTTTCTTTGTAGAGATTTAAACATTGCCCCTTATGTAATTTAAAACAAATTCTTGACACATTAATTCAAATTGCATTTATTAAATATAAGAAGAAAATTAAAAATATAAGGCACTGAAGAAAGAAAAACAATAAAACAATCATTTTCATTACAAACATTCTACTGTAAGTTTGTATCTTTTTCACCAATAAGATATTGCAATGGATGAGCCCTTACATTTCAGTCAACAACATAAAATCCTCAAATAAGAGCTAAACGTAGGAGGCAGAATCAATATCCATTCAGTTACTCCAAACTCACATGCAACCCTTTGAGAAATAGAGGTGATAATAAAACAGTGATACATACATCTAGTTCAGTACAAGGAAGTGTAGTTAACATATCCAAAGCAACCCTAATATAAAATATTTACTAATAATCACAAAGTTGCTGATGTGGTACACTCTGTACTCATAAGATATATTACAGTACTATCTAAAGAGGTCATGGCTAGAAGATAATGCTTTATTAGAATTATTTTTTAGAATAGAAATCTCAAACTCTGCCCCCCCAGATGTTTATTGCCTACAATTCCCAAAATTCTTTGACTGCAATAAGTGTTGAGAGAATCATGAGAGTTGTAGTCCAGAAGCATCTGTAGGGCCAGAGTTTGAAATGCCTAGTTTAGAAAATTACGTAGAGGTTGGGCACCCCTTATCTACATTTCTAAAACCCAGAAGACTCCAAGGTCTGGAATTTTTGGAGTCTTCTGGTTTTCTGTCATACTTACCTCCCTGATGCTCCAGACGGGTCCTGCTGTGGCTCTGAGGGTTGCAGCACATGCATGCTGGGAGAGTCTGCAGTCCCAGAATGTGACATGCTGCTCAGAGACATACTGCCTCTGTGCAGCATGTCCCTCAGAAAGGGCTGCACTTCTCCCAGTACGTGTAAACGCTGCTGCAGCAGGAAGATCGCTGCCCAATCTCCTTTCCTCTCAGACATTGGAGTCTCCTGGATTTTGAAGGACAAAATCTTGAATGCCCAGGGTCCTAAGGATTACGGATAAGGAATACTCAACCTTTAACAAAGGGACTGCATGACATTTAAGCATCAAATCACATACTGATCTTGTCTCCACCCAAACATTTATTTCTTATAAAAAAAGTCTATAAAAAGGCTATTCTAGGGAGGCTAGAGCCTTGAGGTAGCCCTATTGTAAGCTCCAAATTGCTTACAGACATCATTTTGAAACCCCAGACTATGAAATATGTTGCTAATAGTGTCTTACAAAGCAATAAAAGTGACGCAAACCACTAAATGACAATAACAATATTGTCAACAATTAACATACAAACGCTATACACGGTCAACTTAATTTTAATATATTACAACAATGTATTCTTATAAACGTTTAGAATTTCCTAGTCATAAAAAACACATCTTTTGTTTTAAAATTCAATTACTGCAAAAGAAAGTTGAACTTTATCACGGCCTAATAATTTGGTTTGTATTGCTCAGTAATGACCACCTGCTTAGGGTTTGTCTGTTTTAGAACTATTCAACATAGTAGTTTTGCGCTTTTGTCGACACTGAAAAGGGCTCCACCAAATCCTCAATATCCACATACTTATTCATAAAGGTTAATATAACCTCTGAAATAAAGCTGTACAGTCCTATACACTTTTTGGCTTTGAATTAAATATTTGTCATTCTGTTTTACAATTTTACATTCCATGTTTTGCTCCACTTTGTACATTGTGCATTTCATTGGTCAGAGTTTTCTTCGAATTTGGGCCTATTGTCTTTTTCACATTCTCGTATTTTATCTATGAGAGCAGTATTTCCCAACCTGGTCCTAAAGTACCGTAATAGGCCAGGTTTTCCAGATATCTGAAGCACAGAATAGGTGATATTATTTGCTGCTCCGTGATTGCAGGATTCAGTCTGCATTTACTTAAAACCTGGCCTGTTAGGGGTACCTGAGGTTAAGGGATGAGATCCACTGCCTAAGATGGAAATCAAAGTCTATATATGGTTTTTGTGTCTATCCTTTTATTGGTTTTCAATAATCCAAATACATAATGTTATTGATAAATTGTTATTGTAATTCTTATTTTTGTTTCCTGAATAAGGATAGCTATGCTATGTGAATATATGGGGCCTTTTTCTGGTGTTGCAGTTAATGACTTGAGATGCCATTCGGACCTTGCCACAAGCTTTGCATGTGGTTCGGAATTAGTGTCTCCTAATTGTACATTAACGTCTTCTGTACTTTGTTTTGGAGCCATTAATAAAGGCTCAGCTTAAGAACACAGCAATTTCAATGTAGCTTGCTGTTCCTTTTTGGAATCAGTTTTCCTGAAAGAATGCCAGTTTTAGATCCTTTTGTTAAGTGATTTTGCATTTGCAAAATCACTTAAACCTTAAATTAAATTGTATTAGAAAATCCTAAACTTACGTTGGGGCAAATTAACTGGCGCAATCTGTCATGTTCTCTGGTTGTGAAGAGCTTACCCTATTTTGCGCTTGGCTCCTACATATTCCGACTCAAGCAGCTTATACAGTGACTCAATCATAATAGTCAGTAACAGGGAGCCGCTAAGGGATTCCGGCTTGTGCTGATATTTTCCCGTAGTGGCTCGCTGTTACTGACTGTTACACCATTGCATATTAACCTTCTATCTATCAAATTTCAATCTCCTCTTCTCGCATACATTTTCTGAAATGGGGCCCCAGCTATATTATTAGTTAGCAAAGACTGAAGAGGACAGAAAGCGTTATTTAATGCTTTTCAGCTGCTTCAGAACACCCTTGGTTTAACTTACGGGTACCGTTCATTTTCCATCCTGAGAAGTCTGTAACATTTAATAAATGAAGTCACGTAAGTACAGAATGCTAGACCCACTTTAAGCTTTTTTTTAAGCACTTGGAATATATAACTTGGCATTTCCTTGTTTTATGAACGTGACTTTTTAATGTGAAGAAAACAATATATCCTTTATCTAGTCTGATTATCTGAGGTTCATACAGTACTAAAGTTCTTGTTTCAGACAGTTCAAAGGGACGAGGAAGAGACTACATTGTCACTCTCCCTATGTTCTTCAGTTTTACTTGGAGGAGGCTTGTAAATGAAATATGCCACAAAAAGGAATATTATTGTGGTCGCCTTGCTAGCTGCACCTATAATGGAAAAATAAAAACAACAATGAACATATGTAGTTGAAAGCAATTCAATACAAAATAATAGCGACGTGCACCTTGTGTACCTCATACAGAGCATAAAATATTCCTAATGATCCTCATGTAAGTTTAAAAAAAAAATCTCTGCGTGCATGGGGAAGGAAAATATGTACCATTCGATATTAATAGATTACTGATTTACTTGCAGATGAGTATACATCAGGGGTCAGCGACCTAGGTCCTCCAGATGTTTTGGAACTACATTTGCCGTGATGCTTGCTCAAACTATTTAGTGGCTGAGCATCAAATGAGATGTAGTTTCAAAAACATCTGGAGGGCCAAGGTAGCTGATCCCTGGTCTAGTGGCAAATGTTAACCAAGGACACAAGAAAAGAAAATTCCACTTTTCTGTACTACATTGGTATACAAATGATAAGGACCAATGAGCCAGGATTCCCTATTTTTTTTACTACACATCGTTCATGGGAGATCTCAAAAATATTTGTATTCAGTTGGCTTTAAATATCTGTTATATATATATATATAAATATATATATATATAATATATATATATATATATATATATATATATATATATATATATATATATAAAAATATATATATATATATATAGTGACAGGAAGCCAGGCATGGTTATAAATGGAAGATATGTAAGATAAGAACTTTTAAACTGCATCACTCCCTTCTGCTAAAAACCCCAGGGAAATGTACATCGGTGTGTATTGTAACTGGGCATGTTGGGAGTTGAAGTCTGGGTCCCTGGAGTTGGGATAATGGAGTGAAGGGTGGACCATTATCCCAGCAAACCTGAATCACAGACGTGCCTTTTCAGGCTTGCTCAGCCTTTAATATAAGGGAAACTGGTGTAGGTGTAGGAGGGGAGTGTGTTCAGCTGATGGAGCGGTGATTAACTGACTTGCTGTGATCCACTGATTTGCTGTAATCCACTGACTTGCTGTGTACCACTACTGCAGTGCGGTGAGGAAAATAAAAATCTAAAGACGTTTACGTGTTGCTGTGTTTTGGCGCCCTAGAAGACATGGCTAAAGGAGACCTGCTACAATATATTAAAATCTGTGCCATTCCCAAGCTAAATCTAATATGGTAATACCATTAAACAGAAAACTTTGACTAAATTAAACTTTTTGTAATTAAAGTAAATTTATAACATGACAATTTGCATTTCCCATCGGACAAACAACATAATATCACTTGTATTATCGTCCAAATTAGATTGCAAGTATATCGAAAGACAGAAAAATGACACATGATGCTTATACTCTAAAAAAGAGAAAAGTGAAAATGCAAAGGAGGAAGAGTTTGTATAAAATGTGAAGAAGCATGCAATGATGTAAAATCAGGAGTACAATAGAAACAAAAGGCAGGAGAACACTGTAAGTAATTTAGTGAGAACATGGAAGAGCTTGATTGTTCAGATTTATTATTAAATTTATTTATAAAGGATTTTACCAGGAAGGATACATTGAGATTTCTCTCGTTTTCAAGTATGTCCTTTCCAAAGTGGGGAGGTAAGTTTGAGATATGACAGTAATAAATGGAAGGCAATAATGAGATATTGGACAAATCAATAATCCAGGAAGAGATTTCCACCAGCTATAACTCTAGATTGCTATCTCTATGCCTTGTCGCAATTTTTTAAAAGTGTTCTGTAATTTAGTTTTATTCTCCACTCTTTATATGAAAGTTCTGCAGACATTATGGGGGGTTATATAAAAGATGACGATACGAATAAAAACATTAAAAACAAATGCTTTGTTCTTTTGAAGACAGAGGGTTTGTTAGGTTTGGAATTCTGCCCAAAATCAGATTGGGGTTGGCAGTCTCTTGAGATAAATTAATGAGGTCATGTAGGGATGTTTGATATGAACAGCAAGTGCCTAGAAGAAGTGATAAGCCACAAAATAAGCTGCAAATTCAGAAATGTAAATTTCCTGCCAAGTCCAAGATGTCACAAGATAAAATACTTTACTCTGAAATCTCGAAGATAGGGATGCACCGATACCAATACTAGTATCGGTATCGGTGCCAATACCAGGACCTGCACAAGTACTTGGTACTTGTGCTGGGGCCCCCGATACCTAAACCGATACCGGAAGGCCAGTGCTGGGCTGGCTTGCCTGCCGGTTTCGTTGGAACGCTGCCAGGCTCCTCCGGCGTCTTCTGTCTTCGAGCGGCCGCACGCAGAGGTTGTAGCTCGGCCGCTCGTAGAGAACCACGTGCACAGCCGCGATCTCGCAAGACTGCGGCTGTGCACGTGGTTCCCAAAGATAGGCCGGGCTACAACCTCTGCCAGCAGCCGCTCGAAGCAGAAGAGAGCTGGGGGCACAGAGAGCTGGGGCACTGTGAGCTGGGGGCGCTATGTGAGCTGGGGGCACTATGTGAACTAGACATGTGCACAGCACAAAATTTCGTTTTGAACTATTGGATTAGTCCTAAAATGCAATTTATTTAGTTGCTAAAGAAATTCGTTTTCAGTTCTTTAGTATGAAAACTAATTTCATTCATCCGAAAACCAGTGGATACAATTACTATTGTAGTGGCTCCTCAGAGGGCTGAGATCGTTGCTTGTTACCAGTGGCGTAGCGTGGGGGGGCTGGGGGGCCGTGGCCCCGGCGCAGTTTTGTTAGGGGCGCATTTGCGCCCCTAAAACTGGCCCGGGGGTTGAGGGGACGCAGATGCCGGGCAGCGCGGGAGCGCCTGCCCGGTCTTTAACAGTCCGTCCTGTTAGGTGATGCGGCTGGCGCGGCGTGCGCAGCCGGTCACGTGGTCCGGCTAATCAGGTGGTACGGAGTCTCTGTACCACCTGATTGGCCGGACCACGTGACCGGCTGCGCGGCATCACCTAACAGGACGGACTGTTAAAGACCGGGCAGGCGCTCCCGCGCTGCCCGGCATCTGCGTCCCCTCAACCCCCGCCGGAGCTGGGGCCTGGGGCAATATCCAGGTAAGGGCTGGGGGGCAAATCCATGAGCTGGGGGCAAATCCATGAGTGAGCTGGGGGGCAAATCCATGAGTGAGCTGGGGGCAAATCCATGAGCTGGGGCAAATCCATGAGATGGGGGCAAATCCATGTGAGAGCTGGGGGGCAAATCCATGAGTGAGCTGGGGGGCAAATCCATGAGTGAGCTGGGGGGCGAATCCATGAGCTGGGGGCAAATCCATGTGAGAGCTGTGGGGGCAAATCCATGAGATGGGGGCAAATCCATGTGAGAGCTGGGGGGCAAATCCATGAGTGAGCTGGGGGGCAAATCCATGAGTGAGCTGGGGGGCAAATCCATGAGTGAGCTGGGGGGCAAATCCATGAGATGGGGGCAAATCCATGTGAGAGCTGGGGGGCAAATCCATGAGGGGGCTGGGGGGCAAATCCATGAGTGAGCTGGGGGGCAAATCCATGAGTGAGCTTGGGGCAAATCCATGAGTGAGCTGGGGGGCAAATCCATGAGTGAGCTGGGGGGCAAATCCATGAGCTGGGGCAAATCCATGAGATGGGGGCAAATCCATGTGAGAGCTGGGGGCAAATCCATGAGTGAGCTGGGGGGCAAATCCATGAGCTGGGGGCAAATCCATGTGAGAGCTGGGGGCAAATCCATGAGTGAGCTGGGGGGCAAATCCATGAGATGGGGGCAAATCCATGTGAGAGCTGGGGGCAAATCCATGAGTGAGCTGGGGGCAAATCCATGAGTGAGCTGGGGGGCAAATCCATGAGATGGGGGCAAATCCATGAGTGAGCTGGGGGGCAAATCCATGAGTGAGCTGGGGGGCAAATCCATGAGCTTGGGGGCAAATCCATGAGTGAGCTGGGGGGCAAATCCATGAGCTGGGGCAAATCCATGAGATGGGGGCAAATCCATGTGAGAGCTGGGGGGCAAATCCATGAGTGAGCTGGGGGGCAGATCCATGAGTGAGCTGGGGGCAAATCCATGAGATGGGGGCAAATCCATGAGATGGGGCAAATCCATGAGTGAGCTGGGGGGCAAATCCATGTGAGAGCTGAGGCAAATCTATGAGCTGGGGCAAATCCCCGTGAGCTGGGGCAAATCCATGAGTGAGCTGGGGGGCAAATCCATGAGTGAGCTGGGGGGCAAATCCATGAGTGAGCTGGGGGAAAATCCATGAGCTTGGGCAAATCCATGAGCTGGGGGGCAAATCCATGAGCTGGGGGCAAATCCATGAGCTGGGGGCAAATCCATGAGCTGGGGGCAAATCCATGTGAGAGCTGGGGGCAAATCCATGAGCTGGGGGCAAATCCATGAGCTGGGGGCAAATCCATGTGTGAGCTGGGGCAATATCGATAACGTCCACAGGTTGGGGGGGGCGCACAATTCTTTGCTGGTCCCGGGCGCTGACAACCCACGCTACGCCACTGCTTGTTACAGTATCACTCACTCTCAGCACAATGTGCCAGGCAAAGCTGTTACAATAACTGACTGCTGCTCATCACAGTGCTCAGAGTTTCACTAAAACTAGTAAATAATATTTTTATATATAAGAGGTTAGAACAATATTATTTCCTTGTTTTACTGAAACTCTGAGCGCTGTTACAGTCAGTTACTGTAACAGCTGAGCCTGATACATTGTACTGAGAGATAATATAACAAGCAGCCGATCTCAGCGCTCACAGCCACTGGATTTAAAGGGCTAAAAAAAAGGCTCCTCTCTGTATAATGTATAGAACATCCTCCTGCATTAATTAATACCCCTCTCTGTATAATGTATACAACATCCACCTGCATTAATTAATGCCCCTCTCTGTATAGAACATCTTACTGCAATGGCATGTGGAGGGTGCAGAACTTCGGAATGCAATGCTTATCCAGCACAGGAGAGGGAACTTTTACTTGAACTTTGTATCTCTGTGGGGGAGACACAGGAATATAAAAGCTGGGGAGAGGCAAAATATTAACGTAAATCGGTCTGAAAGCTCAGAGAAGAGATGACTGGTGCAAATTGATTTTTATAATAAAATAAAGCACTTTAAATCCAGGGAAAACATTCAAATAAATCACACTGAAGGCTCATAATGACAGAGTAACTGTGAGAGCTGGATACTAAATGTATCAGACGTAAAAAAAACTTTATAACAAGCAGCACTGGGAGAGGGACTTTCTATAAAACGTGTATTATAGATGAGGAAAGGGGGATAGTGCTCCTGGATAAAATAAAATGTATTAGACCTAAGCCCCTATTAATTGGAGCGGGAGGGGAGATAACACACGTTTTATAAAGTCCCTCTCTTCTCCCAGCGCTGCTTGTTATAAAGGGGTTTTTACTATCCAGCCCTCCTCTGTCATTAGCTTTCAGTGTGATTTATTTGAATGTTTTCCTTCTCCAGCTGCTTTTATCATCTTGTCTGCCTCATAGACATGCTAGGGTTAAGTAAAGGTTTCCTCTCCTGTGCTGGCTGTCTGTGCTGCAAGTGAGTATTCTGGAGCTCTATCACTGTCAGATTTTCAGGTAGGGGTTGGGAAGGATTACACATACAAACCTTTTCTGTAGCTTTGCGATGTTGCGTTCAATACTGGTCTCCTTCACGCATCAATGTAATATCACAAAAAGGACTGAAACTAAAATGTAGTGCATTTTATTTTAGTTTCTTTCGTTTTTTGTACTGAGCAGTTTCGTATCTCTTGAGTCATACTAAAACTAAATTATCCCAAAATTCGGACTAAATCGTTTTAGTACTAAAACGAATGCACATGTCTAATGTTAACTGGGGGGACACTGAGAGCTGGAGGCACTGAGAGCTGGGGGCACTTTATATGAGGTCTGTTATTCAAAAGTGGTCACATGACATAAAATAAAAGTATCGGTACTCGGTATCGGTGAGTACTTTTAAAAAGTATCGGTACTTGTACTCTGTCTTAAAAAAATGATATTGGTGCATCCCTAAGATTTACAGGTTAACAGATCTCCGAGACATTAAAGCACAGATAATACTTACTTATATAAATAAGTTTCATCGATGTATCTGGATTATCGTAAGTCCAGCATGCCCCCTTTCTGCCACACTCATTTACATTCCACAGCAGGCAACTGCTGTCAATGAGAGCACCAAATGAAATTGGTCCAGGAATAGAACCTACAATATACAAGACATTTGGAAATGAGGATATTTTACAAAATATGTGGCTATAATTCAAAATATGTTAGCCTAGTGTGAAGGAATTCCACTCTGGCTTACCCTTTGCTGGATTTGCCACTCCAATGCTGCATAATCACTGATGCAGAAGAGAGGGGTCTGTGTCCATTTTGACAATGTCCAGTCTACCCTGTAACTCCCTATGTTTTAAAGTATGCATTGCTATTACACTATTTTTTGCCCTGCCTGTTCAAGAGAAACTCACGTATTTAATGGTTGTAAATAATCATTATACGGCTTAATTTTCATTTCTAAATAATTTCCAATGGTTAGGTCTATATTTAAACATTTCCCCCTTTCAGTTATGGAAACATTTGAACATAACAAATTGTAAACACCATTGGTGAGTAATGCAAATCAATATAATGTGGGCAGGACTCTCTGGATTTTAATGAGTATTGTCTCAGCATTCCTCTTTTGTTTAACCAGTTCAATAAATCTGGATTTAACTTTTCCTTTATCGTCCAAAAACAATGATATTAGCATGAAATGCAATTAACCCCTTGCGGCTGGCAAGGGGTTGCAGGGAGGCACTTGAGCTTAAATGCTGCGGGGTGACATAGTATATCCCATGGCTCTCTGGGAACTCCAATGGTCCACCTCCCTTCCTTGCGGCCGATTGCCGTCAATGGATGCAGCAGGACTGCCTGAACTCAGGAGGTCTCCCTAAAGCCAAAGACACTGATCGGCTGCAAGGAAGGGAGGTGGGCCATATAAGTTGCTAGAGATCCACGGGACTCGCTAAGCCACACCTGCCTCCAGGATGTCATACCACCCAAGGCGGCGTTAGGGGATAAAAAATGATTATGTCTGACATTTTGCTGAATTCTATCCTAGTTCTATGATTCTCTGTGTTCTGCACTAGTTACAAATTTACAACAAGCACCATTTTTATAAACTGGTTACTCACCTAATAACCGAATGAATAACCACTGCACACCAAGCGCAAACGACCTTTGTTTATCTGGCACGCATCTAAAAAAAATTAAACATTAAACTGTTACTATTTCCACAAATCTATGGATACTATTACAAGAAAAATGCAGTATCGAAATCTGTCCCCTGAACCAAAAGCAAACCATATTCAAAGCAATCTCTTCCTCTGTTTCTTGCAAGAAAGGTATTCTTCAATGAACACATGTTTTGCCATATTGTTACTGCTGCTAGTTTATTTTATTTATTTATTTTTCTTCCCTCTTTTTTGATAGTTTAATTCTGTGCTGATGCTCAGTCTGCTCTGCTCCTCCCTGTTGTAAATACTTTGCATGCAATGGCTACCTCTCTAAACTCTGTATTTTTTTTTATCCACAGTCACACTTCACCCCCATCTTTCCCTCTACTGTCCCACCTGCCTGCCGCATCCACCTGCCCGCCCCATCCACCCTCCCACCCAGCCCCTATCCTAGTTATATAGCCTCCTTTACTCAGCTGCTTCAATCTTCGCTCGGTTTAACCTCATCATGCCCAAACTCTTGGTCTATCATTATGCAGTGTCTGCTATACTCTCTCTGGTAATTATCTCCACACTCGCCCTGCTCCCTTTTGTTTCACTTGCCTTACTCCCTTAGATTGTAGGCTCACGGAATGTCTGGCTAAGCACTTGTATAAAGTGCTGCATTTGCAGGACAATTATCGTATGGGCAGGGCCGTCTGTTCCTTATGTTTAGTATTTATTATGTCACTTTGTTTGTCCTTCCCCATTGTAAAGCGCTACAGAATCTGTTGGCGCTGTATAAGTACTTGTAACCTAATATGACCAAATAAATAAATAAAAATATCAAATATTGTCGTATAAATTCAAATGACAGTGCTCTATTATGTCAAATTACTGTGCTTGGCATGACAACAGCAGGATTGGGATATGTAACATTCTTTTATGTATTCTCTATTTCAGCTCTTGGAAATATTTTGCGTTATTAACAAACGGTAAAGAGTCATGATAGGATACGCATTCATCATAAGAAGAAATACTAGTTCAATTTAATAGGTCACCGCACACAGTATTTGTGCTGAACAGTCACATACTGTGCCCTGAATTACGAAAGGGATGCAAGAAGGCGTTTCTGTCAAAATCTGAATGCTGTCACCACTTTTTCTGCGCTTTTTATCCCTGTATGTTATAAATACTTTTTACTTTTCCCTATGTTAAGCCTTTTGTTGTACTTTCCAGCTTGTTTCATGTGTTATACTTTGTTTTAAATGTATGTCAATCAGTTTATGTCCAGACCAGGTTTTTGTTTCAGTTATTTTGTTTGTAGTCCAGTGTTTCCCAAACCTGTCCTCGGGACCCTCAACCAGGCCAGATTGTGCAGATCACCTTGGGGAAACACAGACTGAATCCTGCAATCACTGAGCAGCAAATCATATCACCTGTGCTGTGCTTCAGATATCTGTCAAACCTGGTGAGGCGGAGGGTCCTGAGGACAGGTTTGGGAAGCACTGGTCTAGACCATATTTTTGGTTGTCCATCTATGTAAGGGATGCCCCTGATGCTCGGGATGTCTGCAACTTACAAGATTATTCAGAGAGCCCCGAAATGTCAATGACATTTTGGTGCTCTCCCATTCGCCGCACTTTGGCGAGTTTGATTCGTCGACCCTGTGGTTTATTCAGCAATCATCGCAGGGTCCCCGAAGTGTGAACAACTCGAAAAACCAGCGAATCGATCCGAAAAACCGCCAAATTCCTACGACGACCCACCGCGAAACCACCAAATCCATATGAAAAAAAGCCACCGACCATCCGCCAGCAAAAGCGGGGTAAATGGGGTAAAAAAAACACCAAAAAAAGAAACTTTTAACCACTTGGCTGCTAAGGACGCGCTCAGCACGTCCAGCCAAGTGATTCTCCTGTGCTATGGACGCACGGAGCATGTAAAAATTGGGTATTTCTATCCTCGGGACAACATTTTTAAACTATTTAGCTGGGGTCTTTTTTGGAGGTTGTAGATTTTGGGGATTAATTTACGAAAAAGTGTGTTTTTACCATTTTTTTTTATTTATAGAAAATTATACGATATGATGGAAATAATGGTATTTTTAGAAAGTCCATTTAATAGCAGGAAAAACTGTGTATAATATGTGTGGGTTGCATAAATGAGTAAGAGGAAAATTTGAGGGGGTTAAGGTAGGGCTAGGTTTGGGGGGGTTAGGGCTAGGTTTAGGCTAGGGTCAGACGAACGCATTTTTCGCGTCGACCGTGGAAAAGTGCGGTCGAACAAACGGACATATTTTTTCACGGAATACGCGATAGCGGTCATACGATGCGCCTTTTCGTCCGTGATTTTGTACGGATCATCAATAAAACACTTTTTGCGTCTGGACGTTATGTTGGCCGGACATTAGCAGCGTCTGAAGTCTCCCAATCACGCACACACGCCGCTATGCGGCCGCAGCGCACTCTGTACGTCAGTAGTAGCGGTTTGACGTTCTCGAAAAAATGCGTTCGTTTGCCACTTGCGTTGCGCGGACGAACTTTCGTGCGGCCGTACTTCGTGTGTTCCCCGGCATTGGACGTCATTTGCTGCTAGCACGGCCGTGATTTCGTGCGGCTAAACGCACGTTAAAACTGCGTTCGTCTGACCCTAGCCTTAGGGTTAGCCGCTGGGATTTTGGATGTCTAGAAGCTGGCCATCAGGGAGTTGTTTGTGTAGGGAAGTTGGCTGTCGGGATTTTGGCATTAGGGAACCTGGTTGTAGGGATTTCGACTCAAACCCCCTGCATTTTTTTAATTATTTTTTTTTTTTTTGAGAAAGGATTTTTACCAGGAAGGATACATTGTGATTTCTCTTGTTTTCAGGTATGTCCTGGGTGGCGAGTATGTACCGTTGGGTGTCTTGCACCCTGCACAGAATACGACATGAGCGGAAACAGCTCCTACATTAATTTCATTTGCCCTCCAAATGTTGCAGCTTTTTACAAAAGTGCAAGAAATGATAACTATTTGATTCTGATTTGCCTAGGCTCAACATGTGCTAGGAGTCGAAGCAAGCTTGCGGCAGAAGAACTAGATATGTGCGATTTGGATCAGACCGATTCGGAAATAAGCAGAATTATCTGTAATTCAGCAATACGGATCGATCCACAAAAAAAAATCTATTTTTATTTCAATTTCACAGTTAGTTATCCATTCTACGTAATTAACTGTAAAATAAGAAAAAAATCTAAAACTAACTCTAGAACAAGCAGAAAAAGTAACTAACTCTAATTTAACCGTTTCGCTGCTGAGGCATTTCACGCCTCTGTGCTGAGCTAATTTTTACCTGTTTCGCTCATCATGTTTAAAAGCGTTTTGAAGGCTTATTTTAGTATATGACCCAGACATATTATATATCGTTCTTTCCGGCAGACTCGGCAGATTCATAATATATCATTATTATATGTATACGTCATGTCCTGTCTTTATATTATAACAAAAAATGCAATAAAATTAGAATTTTCAATAATTTACAATGTGTAAAGTGTTTTTTTTTCACATTTCAACATGTGAGAAATTGCGGTTATATTTTGTATCGGGTGCGCTTGTTAAAAAAATTAAAAATGAGGTCTCGTTACATTTTTTTTGGGGGAAAATTACGCGATTTTTAACAAACGCACCTCAAACAAAAATCGTTAGTGCAGCATCATTGTTCACATAATTGAAATGGGAACAATATTGCTGCATTAACAAAAAAAACTTATTTATTTTTTTATAACTTTTTTAAAATATTTTTTTATTTTTAATTAATTTTTTAAAAAACCTTTTTACATGGTCATGTTTGGTATCGTTGGAAAGGCCATGCTCTGGCCGATCCAACAATATCAAACATTAACCCCTAGCTGCCAAGTATCGGGAGATAGGGGGTTCACTGGAACCCCTATCTCCACCATTGCTGGCAGCTAGGGGTTAACTCTAGGACTGTCATCAGGGGGAGTTCCTGGAGGCTTGGCCAACATCCAAGATGTCGGCCAGCTACGGGAGAGGATCACGATCCGGCGCTTTTCGGCGCCGAATTGTGATCTGGCTTCCCAGGGATTAATGTCAGCCACCGTTTGGAAGGGCAGGCTGTGCCCTTCCAAACGGTGCCTGCCTTAACCCTGTGGCCCCCGGCGATCGGAAGGGAGAGAGGTCCAAAAGACCTCCCCCTCCCTTTCAGGCATCTCCTCCGCACACACGGCGGGGGGGGGGGCGCCTGAATTAGATGTCATCACGCAACCGCAATGACATCTAATGGCCCCGCCGGGGTCCCGACCGATTGCTGCCTCCTGTGCTAGGATGCGCTCAGCGCATCCGAAGCACAGGAGGTGCACTTGGCAGGACGCGCTGAGCGCGTCCTTAGCAGCCAAGTGGTTAAAAATACAAACAGAAACAATAACCCTAACTGTAGCACTAGAAGAAAAATTAACCCTGATTAAAATACAAGCATAAACTTTAATCTTAAATGTATCCATAACAGTAACCCTAACCCTAATCAAAAAGCAAGCAGAAACTCAAAACCTATCTTACAGGGTTATTCAGAGAGCGTGAAAAGCAGGAGAATGATTGGAGAATGAAAAATTCTAGGTCAAAATAGCCGATTTGGAAAGTGAGATGAAAGGGAGAATTTTTCTGGTTTGGCTATTTTGACCTAGAATTTTTCATTCTCCAGTTATTCTCCAGTCATTCTCCTGCTTTTCACGCTCTCTGAATAACCCTGTTAGAAAGAGTAACCCTAACCCTAATTAAAAAAAGAAGCAGAAACTTGACTTCTAAAAGGAGCATAAATTTAACAGTAACCTTAACTGTGTCCCCAACATTACAGGTGTTTATTCATTAGCCTCCGAAATGGCCTTGTATTGCACGAACAGTGAGTTTCGGGGCAATTCATCTATTCTGGCAATTTGCTAAGCTGGCAATTTTCCAAATTGACAGCAAAATACGGTGCAATTCACCGAAATCTTCCACAATTCAGTAGAGTTCGACGGCACCAAAATAGTTCCATAGGAGAATATTGTGTCTTTTATTCACAGAACACCAAATTGCAGTGAAATAACCAGATTTTTGGTGTTTGAATGCGACAGGTTTAAAAAGGCGTTTTTAATATAAAAAGTAATAGTTTTTTTAATTATTTTTTTAAAAGAAGGTTTATTCTTTTTATATTTTGCAAAAACCTTTATTTTCAAAAGATTTTTTAAAGACCTTTTTTTAAATTTTGGAACAGACCTTTTTATTATTTTTGAAGGACCTTTTTTCATTATTTAGACCCTTGTTTATTGATCTAAACTTCTATTAGGAGAATAAGAGACTTATTTATTTATTGCAGTTTGGTGGAAGTCGCCGATGCAAATTCAGCAGTTATCGGTGAAATTTGGCAATTTTCGCAGACGACCGATAACTGCTTTGGCGACTCCAATTTCGGCAAAATACCAGGACCATTTGCTAAATACTGAATTCACTGTATGTTTGGCAAAATGGAATCACCAAAGTGCCACGAAATGGGACAAAACGCAAGGCACAGAAAATTGTGTGCTTTGTGAATAGACCCTTATATATTTGTCTTGAATATATGAAACAGAAATTTATATCGTATGCGTCCGATATTCTAAATACGTAATATACCAAAATATCGGAAGTCTCCAATATTTCAAATTGACTGCTTCTGTTTATTTCAGAATCCAAAAGTTCTGAAATATTCCAAACCAAACTGAGCCGAATTATTTGCTCTGCACATGTCTAATAGGAATATTGCAAGGAGCTAGATAACCTAAATCCATCATAAGAGGTAAAACTACTCCACGATGTCAAGATTACCAGTATTGCTAAGGGTAGCAATATCAGACGAGGTGGCATTGGCTTCTGGTTTTGACTGGTTATGTGCTTATACAAGTGACGTCATTAAAATGCAAACATTGTATTTATTGTCTTGGTCAGAGTTACTCTGAGGTTTGTTTCAAAGAACAACAATTGACTGAAATATTAGTCAATTGAGTTATTTCAGCAAAAAAACATAGGGGAGCAAGTGCTCCAATCCTGCGGGTGACACATTTATTTCAGGGTTAGCAATGTTTCAGTAGCTGTACTTAAACTTGAGCTTGAGAAAGGCTGCGGTGTCAGCTGAAACTTTGGTATCTCTGAAATCAATGTGTCATACAGAGGATTGGAGTGCCTGGTACTCTATTTTCTGTTGCTGAAAGGTCTATGAAGTATGTGGCCCCTATGGGTCTCAAGAGAACCCATCCATTGAAACATTGTATAATTATTTGTGAGTGCAAATCCTCGTTTGTCTAGTAGTACGTTCAGCTATATGGAAGAGCACCTTTCCAAATGGTTTTGGATTTTGCAAATTATTCTTTCTCTAAATTTGTTTTTGCACAAAGTAGGGGCCCTATTACAATCTTGGCGTTAAAACGCTCGCGCAACGGGTGATTTTGTGCACCCAGCGTTAAACGTTAACGCGCATAAATCGACGCTGGAATTACAATCCTTGCACATTTTTTCATCCGTCAAGCAGTAACGCGCGTAAAACAAACGCGCAGAAAACAGTGTGCGGACTGTATTTTTCACGCAATTCAGCCAATCAGAATTAAGAACCACAATTATCTCACGTTAAGTTTTTGCACCTGTTAAAGTCAATCTGCGCGTATATGCTGCAACAATAATAAATGCACACACAACTTCTCAAATTTATTGGTTTGGTATGTGTATAATGTGTATCTATACTTTGCTGTGTATTTTTTTTTTGGGCTGGTGTATTTGGTTTCAGCCAGGTTGATAGAATTTGCCATTAACATCAGCTTTTAGGAGTTGCTAAAATTATGCGAGCAAAGACTGTGCGTTACAAACTGCGCATAGATTGTAATACCAACCGCGTACCAGCGCATAAAGGCATTTGCGCTCACAATGTTAAGTATAGGACGCGCGACGTACAGTACGCTCGCGCAGCGTTCGCCCATGGTAGACGTATACGTGCATTTGTTGCGCTCACATTGTAATATGACGTTCAGCGCAAAGGGTTTTGCCCCTTGCGTTAATGCGTTTTTGCACGGGCGCAAACGTATGCGCGAAGATTGTAATAGGGCCCTAGGTGTTGGGGAGGGGTTAATTCCATCAACAGCATTTAAAAAAATCATTGATCCTGTCCAATTGAAAGAAATAACTGTGTTATACTAAAAGCACAAAGTGTTACAGTAAAGTTGTGATAGTTGAGAACCTGGAAAAGCAAAGCAGAGATGCTCTGTTCGTATATATACAGTGTAAATATATATATATATATATATAATCCAGATCTCTGCACTCCGTCTTTGCTGAATCATTTGCTCCGGTGCTGGGGACTAGCTGCTCACATAAATCTCTTCCCGATATCCTGGAGACTGGTATAGATGGAAAATTGTTCTTTATTAGATCAACATTTAAGTCCTCACGGGGACTTTTACCTTGATAAAAGTACCTGTGAGGACTGAAATGTTGATCTAATAAAGAACAATTTTCTATCTATACCAGTCTCTGTGTGGCGGGATATCGGGAAGATTATATATAATATATATTAGCTGTGTGTTCAACAACAGGTACATATATAAAATATATTTTTTTGCACATAAGTGCTATAGATTTCTTCGACATGGCTTCTGTTTCACAGTTTTCCAAAAATAATAAAATGTACTGTATTCTTGTGTTTATATTGCATTTGTATACACCAACGATACAGGGTTTTCCATGCTTTCCAGTTCTAAGAGCATATACGTTTACTGTCTTACCTTATGATAGACATTGTTAGTGGCGTAGCAATCATGAAAGTGGTAACAACCACACAGAAGAAGAACACCATGAAGAGTATTAAGTTATTACAAGATGTTTCACATTTCCCGTGGATGACATGAGTAATGTTAAGAAATGTTTCATTTTGTTGTACTTTGCGGACTTGATTTCCAATGCAAGAACAATTGCTATACACCTGTAAAAGGAAAAAAAAGAGTACTTTATTCAAATCATTAATGGAAGTATTTCAGTGTCACATACATTCACAAGTACAAACAGAAAAAAATCTACAAAAAAATACTAACATGATTTCAATACATTTCAACAGACGAATCACGACACCTACTGCCAATAAAATTCAGCAGTAATTACATTTTAAATGATGCAGTGTGTAATTATACACTCCACTATCTCCTCACTTGCTTCTGGCATGGGAAATGCAAAGATGTTATGATAAAAACATTGTGATATTTTGTATTTTTTTATAAATTTCATTTGTGGCTTAGTGGTGTTTGGTATCACTGGAAAGGCCTGACAATGACCTTGAATGAAATTTAGGTGCTTTGCATTTTGACCCTTTTTGGCTCACTTTTGGCAATTCCATTTAGACAAAAATTCTGTGAATTCACTATTTAGTCTCCATTCTCCTAAAGAGAGCTTAAAACAACAAAAAATATAGTAAAAATGTGTCCGAATAATAAAAGTCCTTTAACCCCTTCTCTGCGGAAGACACGTGTGGAAAGTAATGGGGATTCTCCGCTACATGCGGAGGATGTTCTCCACACGTCATACGCTAAGGGGGCTCTCCCTCCCGATACTCACCTATTCCTCTGGGGTCCAGCAGTGTTCTGACTTCCTTGAAGTCAGATCCCACTTTTATACCCCCTCCCAGATCACTGACATCATCGCGAGGGGCACAATCATGTCAGTTTCGGACCCCCCCCGCAAATCCTGAAGTGTGCCTGAAAGGAGGGGGGACTTTGGACTCCTATCCCTCTCAATTGGGAGGAGATTAAAGTAAAAGAGAGGGACAGCTGGCAAGGGCAGAAAGAGCCCTTTCCAGCGATGCCTCTCTTTAACCCCTGAGGTGTAGGTTCACGATCCGGCACCATTCGGCGCCGGATCGTGGACCTCTCCCGGAGGTGGCTGATAGCTTGGATGTCAGCCAAGCTTCCAGGGCCGCTCCTCGCCCACTGACATCATTGTGAGAATTATCCCCTAGCTGCAAAGGGGTTTCCCTATGGAAACCCTATGGTGGAGATAGGGGGGAGCTAGAGGTGAAAGGTTCTCCTCCAGGGTCCGGCGGGGATGATGTCAGTGTTCGAATTAAGGGCTTTCCATTTTGATCTGCCTATCTCCCGACCAGTGAAAGCTAGGGATTAATGAATGGCCTGGTTTTGATAGAGCATGGCCTTTCCAAAGATATCAAACATGACCATGTTATACGTATTTAAAAAATAAAAATGTTTTTTGTTTTGTTAATGCAGCACTAATGTTCACATTTCAATTATAATGTGAACAATGGTGCTGCTGTAATAATTTTTTTGCTAAAATCCCATAATTTCTTTGAAGAATAAAGTAACGGGTTCCCAGTTCTAATTTTTTTTAGCAAGCGTACCCCATAGAATATATAACCGCAAAGGCTCGGATGATAAAAATGTAAAAAAAAAAATTTTTCATCCTGTAGATGTTTGGAAATTCTAATTTTTGAAAACATTTTTGTTATAACTTTCTGGCAGGGCATGACTTATACATATAATAATGATATATTATGAAATATGAAGGATATATAGTTTGTCTGGGTCGTATAATAAAACGTGACTTCAAATTGCGTTTAAACATGATGAACAAAAATGGTAAAAATGAGCTCAGCACACAGAGATAAAATGGTCCAGCAGTGAAGGGGTTAAAACAGTCTTAATTTTTTTTTAAAAGATTGATTAAAAATACAAGTCTTTAAAAAAAAAAAAAAAAAAAATGTCTTTTAAAAAATACTAAAAATACAAAAAGGTATTGTCGGAAAATTCATTGCAGTTCCGTGCCTAGCTGTTGACAGTTCCCACATTCATTGGCCTGCTGACAAACCCCCTTACCCACATAACGATAGGCTATGTCATAATGTTTTTAGTGCATGTGTCTTGGTGGAAAATAGTTTATGATTCCGCAAAAAACAATACTGCTAGATTTACTTCAGCAAATTTTTGGCTAACTACCTTTACTCAAATAGTCAGCTGAGGGAAGAGGGGTCCCAAGCATAGGCACCTCTAGGGGGGGCTAGATGGGGCAATTGCCCCCCCAAGGTTATTCCTTGCCCCCCCATGTGCCCCCCACCAAGGATCAGCATCCAGCTTCCCCCACATCTTCAGACCACCATATCTCCAACCCTGTGCATCGTATTTGATTGATCTAGATGTCATTGGAAACGGCAGAGTCTGTGACCATATTCAGCGAACGACAAAATCATAAAAAATAAAATAAAAACTCAGCAATTTTTTTTCACAGGGTGGAAATGGCTCAGCAGTGAGAGGGTTAATGGTCAGACTATATATTACATTGTGTATTACTATTGCTTTTCCCTTGGTTTAGTTATATATTAAGGGTTAATAGGCAGGTTTCATCCCTCACAGTATCCATTTTCATTTTTCCTTTATTAATGGAATTTTAGGAGTTAATGGGTAGGCGCCATGACTAACAGTGTATATATTTCATGTTTTCTCTTGATAATTGGCATTTTAGGAGTTAATGGATAGGTTGCATTCCCCACAGTGTATTCTTTTCGTGTTTTCCCTTAATGGCATTTAAGGGGTTAATGGGTAAGCTACTTGCCTCACTGTCAGGTATTGTACCGGGTGGTACCGAGGTGGGAGGATACTGAGCCTGGGATGCGGTGATGCACCAGTACAGGGGTGTGCGGTGAGCGGTGAGTTGCTGCAGGAAGCAGCAGAACAATTGGTTTGGAGGAGAGGAACATTATACAATAGGGAAGCAGGAAACAAACCAGGACAATGAGATCTTGGACACACTGGATACTGGAGGGTACGGAGACACAGGAAAGGCTGATAATGACGGCAAGGTTTGGGGTTCAGGATAACACAGGAGAGCCACAGCATAGGTCCTCTCTCACTGGTAGTGCTTTGGCAATGCTGGAGCAAGGAGGAGAGGGGCATGGCCCTTTATTCAGGTAAGTCATGTGACCTATGGTGTGTGTGTTTTAACTGAATATGTGCTGGATCTCAGTGCTGAAAATAAGCAGCACAGGAATGAAGCTGCCCTCAAGTGCAGGCACAGATCTGATGCAATCAGAATACTTGAAGGGGGCTGCCAAGGCATGGTTAAGGAACCCAACACTCACAGTGTACTCATTTAATGTTTTCCCCTGATTAATAGCATTTTAGGGGTTAATGGGTAGGCTACATGCCACACTGTTTATTATTTGTATTGTATTCCCCTGCTTTAATGGAGATTTAGGGGTTATTATGGAAGTTAGACTCTAAAGGGTCTATTCATCTTTAGATCATTTGCTTTTTGTCACATTTCAGGGAATCAATTTCACCGAAAATATGGTGAATTCCCTATTTAGTGAATGGTTACCATAATTTGTGAAAATTGGAGTCGCTGAAGCAGTTATCGGACGTCGGCAAAAACAGTCGAATTGCAGCAAATAAAATCTTGAATTTATGTGTCAAGTTAGTACAACAAAAAGGTATCATTGCACCACCTTACTCTGGGGTTTTGAAATCTTATTCATATATACTTATTTCGTTTTTTTTCAGGTGTTTGATTCAGTGGCGAAAATTATTAGTGCCCCCCCCCAGTTTTGACTGGGGTAACGTATGTGCCCCTCCTATATATTGCTCCTAGAGTCGCCACTGGTCCCAAGCAGTGCTGCAGTAATGGACCCCAACATTTCTGATGGCAGCCCTGCAAGTGACTATCAGAATCTGGCATAAGCTGTGGATTTATCTTGTTTAAGTTCTATATGGTACACAATGCTTTAATTTGTATATTACTGCTGCTTTGCACTCTTATGTCCTTAAATTGTAATGGCAGACAGTATTTATTTATTTATTTATAAAGGATTTTACCAGGAAGGATACATTGAGATTTCTCTCGTTTTCAAGTATATCCTGGGTTCAAGAACATTGAAGTGTTACAGTTACAGAAATACAAAGTAATACAATGTAAAATATTAACAACACAAATATACAGATTAACAGAAAATAAATATGTAGGAAATAGTCATTATGTTACATGTTTACAGGTGCATTCTGTATTGAGGTATGTTAGTAAGGAGCTCTTGAGTGACTTAAGACTGGTGGAAGATTTGATGGTGTCTGGGAGGTTATTCCATAATTGTGCTGCTCTGTAGGAAAATGAGGATCGAGCCACTGTCTTTTTGTATTGTGGTATTGCAAGTAAGGTGCTGGTCCTGGATCTGATGTTATCGGAACTGCTAGGGGAAGCAGTCTATTCAGATAGGGTGGCAGCTTCCCAGAAAAGCTCTTAAACACCAGGCTGGAAAGGTGAAGGGTGCGTCTAGATTCCAGCGACGGCCAGTTTAGCTCTTTTAACATGTCACAATGGTGGGTCATGTAGTTACATTGTAATGCAAAGCGGCAGAATGATTTATACAATGTAGTAAGTTTCTGAAGATGTGTTTGCGGGGCGGCTGCGTACACTACATCTCCGTAATCAATAGCCGGCATAAGCATTTGTTGTACAATCTGCTTTCTTACCGCGGGGCTCAGGCAGGATTTGTTTCTGTACAGGACGCCTAGTTTGGGGTAAAGTTTAGATGAGAGTTTTTCGATGTGGGGGCCAAAGGATAGATTAGGGTCCAACCACATACCTAGATATTTGAGAGAAGTGACTGTGGTCAGCATGCCATTTGATTTTGTCCCAACACATAAGTGGGGATTTTGCAATTTGTGTAGTAATGTGTTCAGTAGTACATACCTTATTACTTCCCTCATGCGCTGTATCGCATCCTGCATAGCAAGATGAAAAATACTGGACTCCATCAGATCCACAAACTGGGTCAAAGAAAGAGCGATCACAGGAGCAGTTGCTATTGCATGGTGCAGAAATCTCCCCAATTTCTCCAGTTCTGTAAGTTACACAGACATGAATATTACTTTGAAGTTGGGACCATTCATAGTATTAAAAACACATTGAAGATGGTTTTTTCCAACTGGAATGTAGTTCAATTGTTAGTTGAGACTCGCACGCTTTACAAACCTGCAGTAATCCTCTTGATACAATGAGTGTGGTATGGTGACAGCTCTAAATTCACACAGCAATTGCATTCCTCTGATCAACAAGAGGTGACACTGGGGTCTAAAGTACATATTTCACTGACATCTTTTGGTGAAGGGTATAAAAAGGATATACTAGCCTCCAAAAAAGAATGTTTGGATGCCTCTCTCGAATGTACTAGTTGTATAGAAACCCAGAAGGCTGTACAGTGTGAGATGATTGACAGCCTTTCAGGTGGAAGAAAACCCTCCACTATCACATTCATAGCCTACTGAGACGACCAAGGTGGGAAGGAACGGGTGGACACTCAACTCACCATGTGTTTACATGGCCATTGCGGCGAGTGTGTCATTCTTAAATTTGATAGCTGGGGTGTATAAACACAGCATACAACAGACATGTCATGTAAAAATTGCCTTTCAGGGTTTGGAAAATGTTATTATGGAATAAAACCATCATTTTTGTCACACAGAAGGAATGCCAAAAATAGATATCAAGCTATCATTCAGTTAACACACTCATGGGTAATTTTCTTCAACTGATTCTTTTATTTTTTTAATGCAAATTAATGCCCATGTTAATACAAATGCATAAAGCAAAGAAACATGCACACTAGCATTGTAACTTTACAGTATATTGGTGGCATGTCTGTTAGGTGTGCAAGTGCAGTTTATAATCAATGCTATGAGAAGCATGACATTAGACAATAGGCATCCAGCTATTTCCTATAACTTAGGCCGTCTGGCCACCTCAAGGAGCGCAGTTAGTGTGCTCAGTGTGCGCGCGCTACAACGTGTGGCCAGCCCCGTTGAAGCTTCACAACGCTGCAACGGACAACGGGGGGCACGACAGTACAGGCGCACATAGCCTAAGCCAGCATTTCTTTTTGTGACCACCTGAACCATCTTAGGCTAGGGTCAGACTAACGCATTTTTAACGTGCGTTTAGGCGCACTTAATCACGGCCGCAGTAGCAGCAAATGACGGGCAATGACGGCCAATATACGAAGTACGGCCGCAGGAAAGTGCGGACGCGCAACACAAGCGGCAAACGAACACATTTTTTCAAGAATGCAGAACCGCTACTACTGACGTACAGAGTGCGCTGCGTCCACTAGCGGCGAGTTTGCATGATTAGGAGACGTCAGACGCTGCTAATGTCCGGCCCGCATAACGTCCAGACACAAAAAGTGTTTTATTGACGATCCGTATAAAAATCACACGCAAAAATGCACATCGTATGACCGTTTTCGTGCATTTCGTGAAAAAACACAGTGTTCGGACGCACTTTTTTACGGACGACGTGTAAAATGCGTTCGTTTGACCCTAGCCTAAGCTTGGATGTTTATATTTGCATCTTGGACATTATTGATTAGGTCTTTCTAAAGCCTGTCCTAATTACTACTGCTTCACATTATCATCAGGTATATATTTACCCCAGCACGTAGCTCACCAGTTTTACTTCAGTATTATATGTTTTTGCACTTTTAACATTTTATGCACTATTTGTGTTTCCCAAGCTTCATACACTGCCTCGTACGGTCAGACTTTCCCCTAGTTTCCCTTCCTTCCAACGCTCCCTTAAGACATTCCTATTTAGGGAAGCCTACCACCCGACTCACTGATACACCTCACTGACGCAAGCAGTCCATCACTCTCACCTTGCAGTCCCCTCCTCCTGTTTCCACCCCCAACCCTTCTAGATTGTGAGTTCCCACGGGAATAGGGCCCTCGTCTCCTATTGTACCGGTTTGTCAATTGTGCTCAATGTATTGTAACCCTGTCTATTTTGTACCCATTGTACAGCGTTGCGGAATATGCTGGCGCTATATAAATAAAGAATAATAATACATGCTAGAAGCCCAATACTGCATACATACCCATTATATAAAGTGGAAACTCCTGCAAACGGATCATTGTTACATTTTGCAAAAATGAAGACAGTCATAAGCGCCACTGATATAAATGACATTATTATTGAGAACAGAATTGAATTTTTGCATCCAATTTTGAATTTGGAAATTATTAAGCCACCAATAATTTGTCCAATAGCCGCTGCAGGAATTAAAGCACCACCTGAAATAAAGCACAAGTGATAAAAGGTTATAGCAGGTAAAATGGCCAACTGTTTTGTGTCTCATGTGGTGTTAATTAAAGAGGGAATGTAGTCATGTCCAAAGAAATAGAAAATATTCCTATACAACACTATCTCATCATAATCAGGGCCAGATCTACATCTCAGGAGCCTGTAGGCACAGAAATCTGAAGTGCCCCTAGCCCCCTCCCCCCCCCTGAAAAAAGGAAAACTGCCAAAACCGGGGGAACACTTTTTAAATATTAATGGTGAGCATTAACGTTAGCCCCGGTAGCCACCATATATTGCAATCCAAATGCTAACGGGTTAAGAAACCCGTTAGCGTTTGGTACCTTGCACTTTTCAGCGCGAGGTTACTATACTTTTGACCTCCCTATGCTTAACATGAGGAGTGCAAAGTGTTAATCAGCGTTAGGATTACTAAATCCTAACGCTGATTAAAGTCCTGCTGCGGTTAGCAAAAAGTTAACCACAGCCAGTACTTGGTGTTAACGGAATCCGCTGGTGCAGAATCCGTTAGCACCAGCCTGAACCCCCTCAGAAAAATCCAGATACTCACCTCCTATCCCGCGAGGAGGACTGCGGCTCCGTCCGCCTCCTCCTTCTGGCGGGAGCAGGGAGAGACTGGGGGGAAAAAGTCCCCCAGTCTCTCCCTGCAGATCACTACGCCGACCTGCCGGAACTCGCGAGGTGAGATCCGGCAGGTCATGTGACCGCCGCAGTCTGTTTCAATGGAGTGCTTAGCACTGCCGCGTACCTCCCTGGGCTTAGCCCCCGCTAACAAATGCAGGCAGCTTTCTAAGCGCCAGCATTGTAATTTCGTGGTAAAACGGGGGCGCTAGGGAGAAAACTGCGGGCACAGTTTTTTTCTTCCTAGCGTCCCCGTTTTACCGCGAATTATGTAATGTAGTCCATAAAGGGTTATTCAAAGAGCACTGAACTTGCCAACGAATTGCACCGAATGAAAGCTGTCAATTCGCCAAATACTGGCGAATTGTCCGAGAAATACAGTACAGGTCGCTGCAGATCACCGCAATTTGGCGATCTTCGGCAGCAGCGAAATTGTTACATGGAGAAGTAATGGTTAATCTATTCAGAGAATACCAAACTGCACCGAAGTGTCAGTGAAATGCCCTGATTTTCAGTGATTCAGTGCAACAGGTTGAAGGGCAGCGTCAGACTGTGTGCTCCCGAATTGACATGCCTCCCAGCGTCCAAAGTGTTGTGACGCTTCTACAAGGCTGGCCACATGCTGTAGCGTGCGCAATTCGCTACAGCAGGCGTGCTGCCGAGATTCTGAAAGCCTCCCCGTCAAAGCGCTATGACACGTGTTCGAAGGGGCTGTAAAGCGCGATCCTCCATAGGAGGATCGAGTCTTGCAGCGCTGAGAGCACTAACGGGCACCAGAGTGGAAGGAACGTCCACTCTCACGGCCGTTCTTTCCGCTCTGCAAAATGCTCGTCTAACCCAGGCCTAAACAGGCGAATCCCATAGGATTCAATGTAAAAAATATTATCGTTTTTAAAATTATTTTATTCAACAGTTTATGTTTTTCATTTTCAGCAAACCGTCTATTTATTTTTCAGAATTTTTTGGGATTATTTTAGGTGAAATTTTCGATTCTCAATTTTTTTTAAAGGTGTTTTTTTTTAAATTCTGCAACAAACCATTCTTACATTATTTATTTATATATTTTTTTATAGGACTTTTATTATTTTCACATTTTTCATGCATTTTTATTGTTTTAAACAACTTTTAATGAATAACCGAGTTCCGTTTTTTTTCCCTACAGTTCGGCGGCATTCGGCGGTCATCCGCAGCTCCACGCTTGGTGCACTACGGCAACCCTGTGATGAATAGTGAATTCACTGCAGGGTTGTCGAACTGGAATCACTGAAGTGCGCCAAATGAGAAAGCACTGAAATGTCAGTGCTTTCTGAAAAACCCCTATAGTGAAAGCATGAGCCTTGGAAATAGAGTGACCATATCGCCCATGTTTAAAGGGACACATAATTTATTCATGCTGATGGGTAGTGCATGAAGAATGGGACCCCGCAGCATGCAGAATCAATATGCTGCAGGTAAGATATCAAAGAGGATTTCTAGGTGACCTGCCTTGATTTCCTTCCTGCAGTATATGAATTATACATGTTGCAGGGCAGCACTTTTCCCTATGCTCCCCTCTGCATGAAATAGCTATATGAGTCCCTTTAGGCTAATGTCAGATGAACGCAATCTGAGCGCACTCTGCGTGCGTGCATAACGGACGGACGTACTGACGGAAGATACTGTAGACACCACACGGTCCGTTTTTTTGACGGATGTAGAAAAAAAGGGAAATATGGGAAACAAAATTAAAATTAAATGACAGGTACAGTCAGCCAGACCAAAAAAACTTCTGAGCGTCAACGTGATGGACGGCGCAAATGCGCTGCGTCTGACGTCGCCTCATCACGCACACAGGCAGCAACACGGACGTGGCACACTCTGGGCGTCCGTTGTAGTTCTTTTACGTTGAGGCCTAAATGGCGTCCGTTGCCACCTGCGTAGTGCGTGCGCACTTCGGTGCGCAAGTACTTTGTGTGTTGGTCTCTATTGATCACAAATCAATGCTACGACGGATGTTAAACTGTGCGGCGACACGGACGTGATGATTGCGTTTGTCTGACGCTAGCCTTGAACATGGCCGATATGGTCACCCTATTTGGAAGGCATGTGATTTTAGATAAAGTGATATCCGCACCTAAAAATAATAGAGGTATTAAATTGGGAGAGGGGAAGGGACATGGTCTGGAGAGGGTTCTCTGTCTCCTGTCGCATCATCAGTGTTTTATTTGTAGCTGGTACATGCTGAATGTTGTAAATATCTTTTATTATGTTTTAAAAGGACATCTACTTAGTATACAATGTTATTCAATTACATGTAACACGCATGGTAATCATTGGGGGTATTTTTTAGACATCCATGATTGATAGAAAAATTTAAATGTCAGCTTACCTCCTAAAATGGCAGAAAAACTTGCCGTCAATGAAAACTGGTTTTCAATAAATTTGGGGAGAAAAGCTGCAAAGCCCGTAGTGATCAAAGCATCAGCACAGCTTGCAAATGTTAACGATAAAAGCACTGGGTTTTTCAGCATTAACTAAAAGAAATTCAAAAGAGTTTTTAGTACAATAGTTTAATAAGGCAGCGTTAATAAGAGAAATGTGTTCTATCATAACAGCACAGCATTAACAAATGTTTGCAGCAGAACACACAGTGCAATAGAGGGCACAGCAGCATAAAATGATAAAAATCAGAACAGGGACTGGTGTGTCACTGTAACACTGCAAATCCATTCGACCGGTTTTAGAATTTAGGTTTTAGGCCGATTTAGGTCGATTTTAGGCCGGGGTCAGACGACCGTTTTGCAGAGCGGAAGGAACGTCCGTGAGAGTGGACTTCCTTCCATTCTGACCCCCATCTGGCCACCTCGCTGAGTGCAGTTAGTGCGCTCAGCGCTGTAAGGCTCAATCCCCTATGGAGGATCCTCTCGTACCTCTCACACCTCGCCCCTTTGTCAATCTCTAAACTGTCTCCCTACAGAATCCAATTCAAAATCTAGGTGCTCACCTACAAAGCTCTTCATAACTCCGCCCCTGCCTACAGTTGTGTTCAAAATTATTCAACCCCCAATGCTGTAAAGGGTTTTAGGGAATTTAGTGTACATTTGTAATTGTATTCAGAATGAAATCCTACAAGAACTTTTTAAAGAACCATATGCAACTAAAGTGACATCAATTGGTTTTGTAATACAGTAGTAAATGTTTCTTTTGTGAATTCTTCATTGACACAATTATTCAACCCCTTAAAGACTACCACTCTGAAGAACAGAGGTTCATTCAAGTGTTTTCAATCAGGTATTGAAAACACCTGTGGATGTCACGGAGCAGCAATAAAGCATAATAAGCACCAATTAGGCAGCTTTAAAATGACTGTGATACTCAGCTCCTTCTAGACATTTACTGGTGTGGTTACAAACATGGTGAAGTCAAGAATATGGTCCAGGAAGACAAGAGAAGAGGTGATTACTCTTCACAGGAAGGGTAATGGCTATAAGAAGATTGCAAAGATGTTAAACAGACCAAGAGAGACCATAGGAAGCATCATTCGCAAATTCAAAGCAAAGGGCACTGTTGAAACGCTACCTGGTCGTGGCAGAAAGAAGATGCTGACTTCGAATGCTGTGCGCTACCTGAAGCGTAGAGTGGAGAAAAGTCCCTGTGTGACTGCTGAGGAACTGAGAAAAGATTTGTCAGATGTGGGTACTGAAGTTTCAGCTCAGACAATACGGCGCACACTGCGTAATGAAGGCCTCCATGCCAGAACTCTCAGGCGCACCCCCTTGCTGTCTCCAAAGAATAAGAAGAGTCGACTGCAGTATGCCAAAAGTCATGTGGACAAACCACAGAAGTTTTGGGATAGTGTTCTGTGGACTGATGAAACAAAATTAGAACTGTTTGGGCCCATGGATCAACGCTATGTTTGGAGGAGGAAGAACAAGGCCTATAAAGAAAAGAACACCTTGCCTACTGTGAAGCATGGTGGGGGGTCAATCATGCTTTGGGGCTGTTTTGCTTCTGCAGGTACAGGGAAGCTTCAGCGTGTGCAAGGTACCATGACTTCTCTTCAGTACCAGGAGATATTGGATGACAATGTGATGCAGTCCGTCACAAACCTGAGGCTTGGGAGACGTTGGACCTTTCAACAAGACAATGATCCCAAGCATACCTCCAAGTCCACTAGAGCATGGTTGCAGATTAAAGGCTGGAACATTTTGGAGTGGCCATCGCAGTCACCTGACTTAAATCCGATTGAGAACCTCTGGTGGGACTTAAAGAAAGCAGTTGCAGTGCGCAAGCCTAAGAATGTGACTGAACTGGAGGCTTTTGTCCATGACGAATGGGCGAAGATACCCGTAGATCGCTGCAAGACACGTTTAAAAGCTGTTATAACTGTAAAAGGATGTTGTACTAAGTACTAAGATTAAATGTCACTTGGGGGTTGAATAAAACTGATAATGATGTGAGCACAGAAAAGACATTTGTGGTTATTTCATTATAAATGTTATGTTATATTTGTCTGACCTACACGTGCCTCTTTGATTTAATTGTAAGCAAGATGACTGAATGATCAAAATCAATGTCAAACTGGCCAAAACACTCAATTTCAGTGGGGGTTGAATAATTTTGAACACAACCGTACATCTCCTCCCTTATTAACAGGTATATCCCGCCGACCACTTCGCTCTGCCAATAATCTGATGTTATCTTCTCCCTGTACCCACACCCCCAAATCTCACCTACAGGACTTCTCCCAAACTACCCCCTTCTTGTGGAACTCCCTCCCCCCAACATTAGACTTTCCTTGTCTCTTCTCTCCTTCAAGAAGTCTCTGAAAACACATAAATTTAGAGAAGTCTATCGGCTCGCTCCATAATCCCATTGTACATTTCTTGCCCCCAGTTGCACCCCACTACTTCACATACTCTGCCACTTACCCTCACCTACTGTGTCACCCCTCTCCTTTTAGATTGTAAGCATTCGAGCAGGGTCCTCTCTCCTACTGTTCGGCATATTTAACTTTTATTATATTTGTTATTCTGTCTCTCCCACTGTACAGTGCTACGGAGATTGTTGTCGCTTTATAAATACCTGTAACTGTAACTGATACCTTTGGCTGTGCTACCATGGTTGCTCTGCAGGGCCCCCATAAGGAATGGACCTGGTTGCAGTTGAAATCATGGCGGCCCCGGTAGTTACACCATAGGGATGTGCGTTTCGGGTTTCGGAATTTCGGAATTTTCACGAAATTTCCCGATTCGTGTTTTCGGATGCGGCCGGTTTTCCGAAAATTTTTAGATCCGAAAATGGCAGATCCGAAAAGTTTTCCGAGCCGAAACTAAATATTTTCGGAATTGTCGAATGGACTTGAAATGTGTCAAATCAAAATTTATTGCTTTGAAACGAGGAGAACAGACGTTCCGAAAAAACAAAAATTTCCGAAATCACGAAAGGTCGATACAAAAAACGAGCAAAGTGACATGAAAATAAAAAAAATGTACACGAAAAACGAGTCGAGCCGAACCGAATCGAAACAGAAATCGGTCGAAACGAGCCGAATCAAAAAGTTTAAACATCCGAAAAATCGAACCGAATCGAACCGAAAAAAAAATCGGTGCACAAGCCTATTACACCACTGAGTAAACATACTGTATGTAATTAGGTTTAGGATTTGGGGCAGGGGCATCTTTACCGTGGGGCAAAAGTGGCAGTTGCCCCGGGCCCAGTCATTGATGAGGGGCCCAAAGCAGCTGCCCCTTGGGCCCACGTAAACCCTGGATGACCGCTGGCGCCGCCTCTCTAATTGCCTCCGCATTTTCAGACTGCACAGCGGGGGGGGGCACAGATTCCCAGCGCGCCAACCTCTCATGCAGTCCCGGGTTTCCGCATCTGACTCCACCCCGATGCCTGCATCATCATTCTGTCCCCGGCCGCGCATCGCACACTGTGTGCACGGGGACAGCTGAGGAGGAGAAGCTTCTTGGGAGTGAAGGAGCAGCCCATGAACTGATCCTCTGCTCCTGGTAAAGATTGCAGAGATCTCTCGACCTCTCTCCTGCTGTTAATTTGCTCCCAGTGCTTTCTTAGAAGAACTCCTTCCACTAGACGGCTGCTCAGTGCGGCCCCCCCCCCGCCCCCACTCCCATCGACTGCAGCAGAGCAAAAGCCTCTGGAGAGTGAAAATCCACACTCAAGATGAGATCCAGCTGTGCAGATTAGAAATCAGGCAGGATGAGAGCCGGAGATGGGGTTAATGGCCAGGAGTATCCAGACAGCGTGACAGCAGGAGGATCAGGTCAATCACCGTCAATAGCCTGGGATGGGTATCTGTATAGGGCAGGCCAGGGATGTCATTAATATTAATTTCACTGGCTGCAGAGGAGAGTAAGGGTTAATCTTTGCTGATAGAGGGGTCTTTCCAGGGTTTTACAATCCAGTGGGAGCACGTGTACGCTCCATATCTGCCTGGATCTAGTTTGTTTTCTGGTATATATATTTATCTGTCTAGCCATCCCTCCACTCACCTAAGCCTCTCTCTACCATTGCATTATTACCCTGTGTTGCTCTAGAAATGTGTCTGTGCCCATAAAGCCTCAGATGATGACATACAGTATGTGGAGGTAATTCTTTAGTTTTTCTGAGTGGCTCAGGGACTGCACTTTCCTGCGTATTTCTAAAGGGTCCCTTGAGTGATTTTGTAAATCTCACTTTAATAAATCCTGTCTAGTAAAAGAAGAATTTTAGCAATTGTAACTATTTATTTTAAACATTTGAGGAGATGGTCTTCAGCATACTGCAGACTCCTCATACCAGATCACAGTAATATGCGGTATATATGAGTGTATCACAGAGCTCCACAGAAGTAAAACTCACATTAATGTGCCGTCTAGGGATGCAGCCGGTCCCAACCCGGGTTCCATTACCAGTTTCTCATTGCGCAGCTCGCAAGCCACATGCGGTGGCAGGACCGTAAGGTCTACAGTGTCGGCTTGCGGACCTCCGCTACCGGCATGGGACGTGGGTGTCTAATGGTGACACACGGATGTCACCTGGTGAAGCGCAGGCGCCACCTGAGGCAGATTGAAGAAAAAAAAGAGGGAGAAGAAAGAATGGGACAGATGAAAGAAAGAGGTGCAGAGGAAAGAGGCACTGACCGGGCCCAACCACACTGCACATTACTGTGAGTTTTATTGCTGTGGAGCTCTGTGATACGCTCATACACACGGCACATTACTGTGAGTTTTATAGCTGTGCAGCTCTGTAATACGCTCATTCACACTGCACATTACTGTGAATTTTATAGCTGTGCAGCTCTGTGATACGCTCATTCACACTGCACATTACTGTGAATTTTATAGCTGTGCAGCTCTGTGATATGCTCATACAGTGAACATTGCTGTGAATTTTATTGCTGCGGAGCTCTGTGATACGCTCATACACACTGCACAGTACTGTGAATTTTATAGCTGTGCAGCTCTGTGATAAGCTCATTCACACTGCACATTACTGTGGATTTTATAGCTGTGCAGCTCTGTGATACGCTCATACACACTGCACATTACTGTATGGGTTGAGAGCAGAATTATGCGGTGGGCATGGCTTTCAGGGGGCTCCCAAAAAAATGTTTGCCCAGGGTCCAATCGACATTAACCCCTTAATGACCCCTGACGTACCCTGTACGTCCTGTCCTCGGGTCTCCCTTAGACCCGCGGACGTACAGGGTACGTCAGCGGCGCCAAATCCCCCTCCCGCCCGATACTCACCTCCCTCGTCGGATCGCACGGCGATCTGGCAGGGAGGAAGCCTGCCCATGTGATTTACATGGGCAGGCGAGGCTGATGACGTCGCCACGCTGCGTGGTGACGTCATCAGAAGGTGCCCCCATGTAATTCAATGGAGGGGAGGGTGGGGGCTCCTTCGGAGCCCTCTATCTCCCCAACCATTGAAGCTAGCAAAATGCTGTTTGCACCGCTGAAAAGGGGAGAGTCTCCCCTTTTCAGCGGTGTATAGCATTAACCGTTTCGCTGTCGGATCGCGTTTTAGCGCGAATTGGCGCCAAAATGCGATTCGAACCTGGAGGGGGGCTGACATCTTGGATGTCAGCCTAGCCTCCAGGTCCCCCCCACCCACTGACAACCTCACCATATGTGTGAGGATGTCAGTGGGCCAGTTAACCATCTAGCTGTCATGTAGAGATAAGGGGATCCTAAGGATCCCTTTATCTCCCGATCCATCATCCATCCATCATGGCCTTTCAAATGATACCAAACATGACCAGGTTTGGTTTAATTTTTTTTTTTTTTTTAAAAATAATAATAAAAAAATTAAATAAAATAAAAAAATGTGTTTTTTTTTAAAAGCAATTTTGTCTGGGGGGGGGGTTTAATTAAATAGGACCTAGGCTGACATCTCAAAATAATTAGCACAAAATGGTCAGAATGAGCGCAGCGCACATAGGTGAACTGGCTCAGCAGTGAAAGGGTTAAAAGGTAAAAACATGTAAAAATTGGGTATTTATATTCTCGGGATAAAATTTGGAAACTATTTAGCCGGGGTCTTTATTGGTGGTTATAGCTTTATGGGATTAAATTACGAAAAAGTGTGTTTTTACCATTTTTTTCATCATATTTCAGATTTTTTTATAGTAAATTATTGGATATGATGGAAATAATGGTATTTCTAGAAAGTCCATTTAATGGCGGGAAAAAGGGTGTATAATATGTGTGGGTTGAATAAACGAGTAAGAGGAAAATTTGACCTAAACCCTAACAGCGCAGAAACGTAAAAACAGCAGCGGTCACTAAAGGACGGATTTGTGTAAAACCGCCTGGTCACTAAGGGGTTAAAGACGGGCCTGATTTGGGGAGAATATTATTGCTTTCCTAATCTTGTCCAGAGGATGCATGTTGGTTAAGGATCTCGTTAAGTATTTTTTTTTTCTTCAAAGTAGTACTCATTAGATATACAAAGTGAGAAGGAGATTTGGTTTTCTGTAGCTATAAAAGTTGATACTTACCCAGAGTGAAATAGGAAAATCTTTAAAACTTTTTCCCAAATTTTTTTCATCAACAATATTTTGACTTCCATCATTATGTGCCTCGCTTATCCTTTGGGACTGTATTTTTGCTGTGCCTGTAAAAACATAAAACAATTTAAAGTTAAAGCTCATTTTTCTTATTATTATTTTGTCTCTTGAACCGTAATTCACTAGCCGCCAATGTACAATGAAAATCGCCCACCCAAGAAAGCAAGATTCAACAAAGGCAGAAGTTTCTGCAAACAATGGCAAATAATGCTAAAAATTGTTGCACCATTAGGCTGGCATCAGACGAGCGAGCAATGTGCACCCGTACCGACGTGCTTACCAGGGTCCGTCACAGCGTTATGATGCTGAAACGGTGCAGGTCACACGCTTGTGCACGCTTGTTACAGTGCAACTAAACAACTTACAGTGCAAAGAACAGTGAAAAGTACAGTGACCTATGGTGGCTGATCCTTAGAAAATTCACTGTTGCTTCATGATACTTGATCCACTGTATTTCTTGTACATAAAACTAATATACGCTCAATGAAAAACAAACTTGGCGTACTGGTGAATTTTTAAGATGATGGGGCACTGGCATTTCACTCCATATCTAATACTTCCCAGTTACAAAGCAGGAGCCCTTTTCCACTTTTGCTGTTAATATATTGGCTGGAGTCTTTACACACATCAGCTCCAGCCGCGAGCATCCACTCAATGGAGTCCATAGGACTCCATTGAGTTCCCCCTGCCTGTCACACGACCAGCCGGATCTCGCCTCGCAAGCTCCGGCCAGTCGGCGTAGTGATACGCAGGGAGAGACTGGGGGGATTTTTTCCCCCAGTTTTTCCCTGCTCCTGCCGGACGGAGGAGGCGGTTGGAGCCGCGGTCCTCGCCGTGGGACAGAGGGTGAGTATTAGATGCAATTTTTTTATTTTTTAGGCTGGTGTTAACGTATTTTGCAGAAGCAGAATCCTTTAACACCAAGTCCTGGCTGTGTTTAACGTTTTGCTAACCACAGCCTAACATTAATCAGCGTTAGTAGATTGTAATCCTACTGCTGATTAACACTTTGCGCTCCCCATGTTAAGTATAGGGAACACAAAGTACACTAACCTCGCGCTGAAAAGCGCAAGGTACCAAACACAAACGGGTTACTTAACCCATTTGCGTTTGGATTGTAATATGCGGTAAACACCACAGCAAACGTTAATGCTCACGCAAGTGAGCGTTAACTTTTGCGTGAAGATTGTAATGTAGCCCTACATATGTTAGTGGTGCGTTTTTCTGGTCACAGTGCTAGCTACCCATCTTGATTTAAGACTGGATGCTATCCACATGAGAAAAGCTGGATTCATATTGGAACACCTCACAGAAGGGTCAAGCACCACTTGCATAAGATGCTACAGGTGCACACCTCTGCGCAGATTTGAGTAAGGCTCCTATACTGTATATGTGAGTTTGACTTTTATATTTGAATTCACTGACGTATTCCTAGAATTTGTTGCCCTATGGTCGTCTTTATCTCTGCTTCTATTTTTGAGAACAATGTACCAGAATTCACAGAAATGGTAGTGATGCCCCAGTTGGAACACTGCGATTTCTACAGAGCCAGTTGTAGACAGGCCCTACACCATGTGAGTGTGATTACCATGTGACCATAAACCATGTGAGTGTGACGCTTACACTCACACCTATAATGGATATTAAGGCTATATAATACTATTAATGGTTTTCTCGGTTTTTCATTTTCATGTTATATTTTCCAGAAAATCCATGATCTCAGGAATATAAGTATATATAAGGAATATAAGTATATTTCTCTTATTTTCTCATTTCTGTCATGTTTGAAACACCTACATTGAGCATATTAGAGGTTTTGTATACAAGACACGTATTCACTGGTATTTCATTATACTTTATTTCTATTATATCGGATTCATTGTGCTTCTGGGCTTTTTGATGCATTGTTGTGACTATTGTACTAGCAATCACATAGAGGAGTGAATGCTTCTTTGTTCCCTGTACTAGCTGCATGTTTTACTATGCCATATATATATATATACAGTATATATTTCAATATCCACATTACACTTAGAATGTTATATACTACACCATAACGTTTTCAACGTTTGCAGTTTTCATATTATCCAGAAGATCTTGATATGGTTAGATGGTCAAAATGGTCTACAGCCAGAAGGGGAGGGGGGCATTTATTTAAGAAAGATTTCCATCACAGCTTGTTACAGAGTTGTCACATGAGTTTCTTTAATGAGAATTCTTTCTAATACAAAAGTGTTAATGGCCTTTACCAATAACTACTGATTATTACTTTAATTGTTAGTATCTGCAATTTCATTTGTGGAACTCTGCCCATTTGCCCCCATGATTAAAGGGCCACTCTATGCGCCCTGTGCAAAGTGCAAAATGGGGGTCTTTTTTCCATAAAGTGTCCCTTTAAGCCTCTGCTGTGCAACTGTTTTAGAGAATCTTTGAAAATGACACACTTGTAAATTCCACTTCTGTATTTAAGTGTTAAACCTTATTGTTCTCACTCAGTGTGATAAATATTCTCAGTAAGCACCGAACTTGACACCAAAGTGCACTGAATGGTGAATTTCACCATACGGTGCAATCTCGGGGCTGTTCGTCTATTCACAAAGCTGTCAATTCGCCAAATACAGGCGAATTGATGGCAAAATACGGTGCAGTTTGCCGCAGTTCGGCGATCTTCGATGGCAGCGAAATTGTCCCATAGAGAAGTAATGGTAAGTTGATTCACAGAACGCCAGAGTTTGAGATCCCTGAGTAGTCATACTAACTTTTCCAGCAATAACACATCACTGCTAGCAGGTTCTACTAGTTTTTTTGAAGCAAGTGGCAAGTAGTGCTAAACCGTAATGATTGTAAATCTGATACTGCATTTTTAGGATTATTTGTGCTAACACCTAAATTGAAAAATAAAAGTTAAAGAATAATCCTGAGGTATCCCCTTCGGCTGCACAGTAGTAAAGTCTATTCTCATTGCTAAATGCTTTAACCCCTTAGAGACCGGGCAGTTTTACGAAAATCTGTGCGTTTTACGTTTCTGCGCTGTTTGTGTTTAGGTCAAATTTTCCTCTTACTCGTTTATGCAACCCACACATATCATATATCATTTTCCCGCCATTAAATGGACTTTCTAAAGATACCATTATTTCTAGACATGTGCATTCGTTTTAGTACTAAAACGATTTAGTCCGAATTTTGGGATAATTTAGTTTTAGTATGACTCGAGAGAAACGAAACTGCTCAGTACAAAAAACGAAAGAAACTAAAATAAAATGCACTACATTTTAGTTTCAGTCCTTTTTGTGATATTACATTGATGAGTGAAGGAGACCAGTAATGAAGTGCAACATCGCAAAGCTACAGAAAAGGTTTGTATGTGTAATCCTTCCCGACCCCTACCCGAAAATCTGACAGTGATAGAGCTCCAGAATACTCACTCGCAGCACAGACAGCCAGCACAGGAGAGGAAACCTTTACTTAACCCTTGCATGTCTATGACACATACAAGATGATAAAAGCAGCTGGAGAAGGAAAACATTCAAATAAATCACACTGAAAGCTAATGACAGAGGAGAGCTGGATAGTAAAAACCCCTTTATAACAAGCAGCGATGGGAGAAGAGAGGGACTTTATAAAACGTGTGTTATCTCCCCTCCCGCTCTGCATAATAGGGGCTTAGGCCTGATACATTTTATATTATCCAGGAGCACTATCCCCCTTTCCTCATCTATAATACACATTTTATATAAAGTCCCTCTCCTCTCCCAGTGCTGCTTGTTATAAAGGTTTTTTTACGCCTGATACATTTAGTATCCAGCTCTCACAGTTACTCTGTCATTATGAGCCTTCAGTGTGATTTATTTGAATGTTTTCCCTAGATTTAAAGTGCTTTATTTTATTTTAAAAATCAATTTGCACCAGTCATCTCTTCTCTGAGCTTTCAGACCGATTTACGTTAATATTTCCCTCTCCCCTGCTTTTATATTCCTGTGTCTCCCCCACAGAGATACAAAGTTTAAGTAAAAGTTCCCTCTCCTGTGCTGGAGAAGCATTGCATTCCGAAGTTCTGCACCCTCCACATGCCAATGCAGTAGGATGTTCTATACAGAGAGGGGCATTAATTAATGCAGGTGGTTGTTGTATACATTATACAGAGAGGGGTATTAATTAATGCAGGAGGATGTTCTATACATTATACAGAGAGGAGCCTTTTTTTAGCCCTTTAAATCCAGTTGCTGTGAGCACTGAGATCGGCTGCTTGTTATATTATCTCTCAGTTCAATGTAACAGACTCAGCTGTTACAGTAACTGACTGTAACAGCGCTCAGAGTTTCAGTAAAATAAGGAAATAATATTGTTCTAACCTCTTATAAATAAAAATATTATTTACTATTTTTACTGAAACTCTGAGCGCTGTGATGAGTAGCAGTCAGTTACTGTAACAGCTTTGCCTGACACATTGTGCTGAGAGTGAGTGATACTGTAACAAGCAGCGATCCCAGCCCTCTGAGGAGCCACTACAATAGTAATTGTATCCACTGGTTTTCGGATTAATGAAATTAGTTTTCATACTAAAGAACTGAAAACGAATTTCTTTAGCAACTAAATAAATTGCATTTTAGGACTAATCCATTAGTTCAAAACGAAATTTTGTGCTGTGCACATGTCTAATTATTTCCATCATGTTCTATAATTTACTATAAAAAAAATATGAAATATGATGAAAAAATGGAAAGAACACACTTTTTCAAAATATAATCCCCAAACTCTACAACCACCAAAAAAAAACCAGGCTAAATAGTTTCAAAATTTTATCTTGAGATTAGAAATACCCAATTTGTACATGGTTTTGCTTTTTAACCCCTTCACTGCTGAGCCATTTCACCTCTGTGCGCTGAAGTCATTTTGACCGTTTTATGCTCATCCTTTTTAGATTCCAGCTTAAGTCCTATTTAATTAAACCCCCCCCCAGACAAATTTTTTGGCCCCTATTACATACCTAACGCTAACGACAGCGCTCAATTGCGTGAGCACTACCATTAGCTGCGGTGTTAGCTACCTATTACAATCCAAATGCAAACGGGTTAAAAAACCCGTTTGCGTTTGGTACCTTGTGCTCCTCTGCGTGAGGTTAGTGCACTTTGCGCTCCCTATACTTAACATGGGAAGCGCAATGCGTTAATCAGCGCTGGATTACAATGTCCCAGCGCTGATTAACGCCTGGCTCTGGTCAACGAAAAGTTAACCAGAGCCAGGACCTGGTGTTAACGAATTCCGCTTCTGCAGAATCCGTTAATACCAGCTGTAAAAATAAAAAAAACAAGCCACATATTTACCCTCTGTCCCGCGGCGAGGACCGTGGCTCTGATCGCATCCTCCGGCCGGCGGGAGCAGGGAAAGACAGGGGGAAAAAGTCCCCCTGTCTTTCCCTGCGTATCACTACGCCGACCGGCCGGATCTCGCGATGCGAGATCTGGCCAGTCACGTGACCGACAGAGAGGAACTCAATGGAGTTCTATGGTCCATTGAGAGGATGCGTGCGGCTGTGCTCAACGCTGCCGCGCGCATCCCTAACGTTAACGCTCGATAACAATGCAGGCAGCATTTTTTGTGCCTGCATTGTAATCTGGCGTTAAAACGCGGGCGCAAGGGGGGAAACTGCGGGCGCAGTTTTTCCTCCCCTGCGCCTGCGTTTTAACGCCAAGAGCGTAATAGGGGCCTTTTGTTTTAAAAAGAACCCCAACAATTTTTTTTATTCCAGCCTGCCAGTCTGCCACAGGTGCTCAGCGAGGGAGGTGAGTATCGGGACGGTGGGAGGTTAGGAGACCCTGACATACTATGCACATCCGCGGGTCTAAGGGAGACTTCCCGATCGGACGAACATAGTACGTCAGTGGTTGGGAAGGGGTTAAAAGGATTAAAAGTTGAAGCTTCGACAGTTTATCGCCTTCAATCATAATCAACTCGATGTTTGTAAATACCAAATAACCTAGGGCAGTATTACAAAGTTGGTGCTAACTTAACCAGAGCTGTTGTAAACTTACTAGAGCCATTATAGCCTATGGGATTGGTAAGTTTATAACAGCTCTGGTTAAGTTAGCACCAACATTGTAATACTGCCCATAGTCTATGGGATTGGTAAATTTACAACAGCTCTGGTTAAGTTAGCACCAGCTTTGTAATCTATCCCATAAAGTTTATAAAAAATCATAATAAAAGTTAAATAGTTCAATATAACCAGTGAAACAAACTTATATCACTTTATAATAATTTAAAATTAATAGATACTGTATACATATGTAGATGGACTATTTGCACATTATATTGTGCATATATTTCTGTTTTGTTTTTAATATCTTGAATTTATTACTTAGAATTTTTACAGTAGATACAGAAATACAATGTTCTTGAACCCAGGACATACACTAGTGACCAAAATTGTGGATACACCTTCTGATTTTGTCAGTTTTGGTTGACACAAAAATTCCTCTGCTTCCCTGGCCTGAAAATAGCCCTGACTTGAATCCCATCGAAAATCTGTGGTCAAGATTGAAACGCATGGTCTCGAGCAAGAATCCAAGTGACGACTCATTGAGGCTATAATCAATTCCTGGCATCATTTGATCACAGAAGAGGATGTCAAAAGACTTGTAGAGTCAATGCCTAGAAGGTGTCAGGCAGTAGTTAAGGCCATAGGCTATCAAACACGTTATTGGAAAAACCCATTGTGACAAACTTGAAATTATCATTTTTATGCTATATAATAGCCAAGATGCATTATGGTACATTTCCAGCCAAGAATTTAAAGAGTAAAGATTTTTTTGTTGTTAAGGCATTCATTTACTATATTAAATTTTACTTGTGCTGTGACATTTTTAGAGATTTTTTATATAAAAATTACTTTAAACTGCAAAAGTTTGTAAAAATGTAATGTATGTCCACAATTTTGGCCACCAGTGTACATGAAAATGAGAAAAATCTCAATGTATCCTTCCTGGTAAAATACTTTATAAATAAATATATAAATACGCTATTTGATACAATGTGTAGCAATATAGTCAGAATTTTCCAACACTGGTCCTCAAGTACCCTAACAGGCCAGATTTTAAGATTACATTGAGGGAATACAGACTGAAAAATGCAAGCTGTGCTTCAGATATCCTGGAAATCTGACCTGTCAGGGTACATGTGGAGAGGGTTCTGGAAAAAAACCCCACTATAGGATTTCTGGTTTTCTTGCAATTTAAATAGTAATAAAGGTTTATATATATATATATATGTACCTGGCAAATGCTTTGGGAAACATGAAAAAGGAGCAATCAAAAGCCACGTTACACCACCACATATAAAAAATCCAATCCACCAAGCTCCAAGCCACCGTTGATCATCTGTAGTCATTTCAGCACTATAATCAGCAAAAGAAAACAAAATTATTATGCATACATGTCATAAATTCTCATTTAGACAGCTAATAAAGTCACACAATGCTTTTACTATCCACGTCATGATACCCTTACCCTACATCTAAACACCACAAAAATTTCAAGGTCAAACATTTCCAAGCTCTGTTATTTTCTAGATCAGGTCTTAAATTGCATTGCTGTAGTACCATCTATTTTTTTACTTGAGTTCCACCTAAGTGTAATGTCAGACGAACGCAGTCTGAGCGCACTCTGCGTGCGTGCATAACGGACGGACGTATTGACAGAAGATACTGTAGGCACCGCACGGTCCGTTTTTTTGACGGACGTAAGGAATAAAAAGGCAAATATGGGAAACAAAATTAATTAAAATTAAAAGACAGGTACAGTCAGCCAGACCAAAAAAACTTTTGAGCATCAACGGGATGGACGTCGCAAATGTGCTGCGTCTGGCGTTGCGTCGTCACGCACACAGGCCACTACGTGGACGCAGCGCACTCTGGGTGTCCGTCGTAGCGCTTTTACATCGAGGCCTAAATGGCGTCTATTGCCACCTGCATGGTGCGTGCGCACTTCTGTGTTGTGTTGGTGTCACGTTCACCCTTGACAACCGTGGTGTAGATCCCTCTCAACAGACTTCTAAGCCCTCCGATCCTTGAGTGGTCGGGACCGCTAACCCTATAACTCCCAGCCAGGGACAATAAGGCTAGGGTCAGACGAGCGCATTCTGTGCGGACTGTACCTCCGTGCACAACGGACGAACTTTCTGACTGACGACAAATTAGTGGCCACACGGTCCATTTTTGTGACTGACGTTTATTTTGACTGATGTAGAAGGGAAAATAAATTAATATGAAAAACTTTTTGTCCGTCAAAAATGCAGTCCGTAGTATTGCCTAGACTTCTGTTTTTATTTTAAGCATTGCCGGTTGCGGTTACTAGAAGGGACTTGGTTGGTATCCAGTCGGCTGTTGCCGCTTTTATCTGGCAAAACGGTAGGCGCAGGGTGGCTAGGAAAATCCTCTACCGTCCCAAAACCAGTGGAGGCCTGGGACTCCCCAACTTTTATATGTATAACTGCGCGGCCCAATTGGCACAGGTGGTCGCTTGGCATGCTCTTGAGAGCGACAGACGCTGGGTTACACTGGAGGTAGCACTTGCCTGGCTCGAGCGCCCACATATGTACATGTGGCTCCCGAAACCCTCAAGAGCACCGCTCCGCACCACTTGCCCGGCGATTACCAACTCCCTGTGCATCTTTGACCTTGCCTGTGCTAACTTCACACTGGCAACCACCCCATCACCGATGACCCTCCTATACTGTAACCTGCCTTCCCTCCGGGGATGTGCCGTTCTGACTTTAGAGCACTGGACGCTGCAGGACTCAGGCACTTCCGCAACGTGGTAACCGAGGGTCGGGTAGTGACATATGCTGATATTTCTGCAAGGACCACGCTGCGGTCGTTCGACTTCTTTCGTTTTCTGCAGTTGAGACATTACATTGAATCGGAGGCCTTACAGAAAATAGCTACTACTCCTTTGTCCTGGTTCGAAATCTTATGTTGTGCGGCCCGTATCTCTAAGGGATTGATTTTGACTATCTATTACACACTTTGTTCTGGCTCCAAGGAGTGGGGCGAGCTAGCATACTGTTCCCGCTGGGAGGCCGACCTGCAAGAGTCTTTATCAGGGGATGAGTGGGAGGAGATATGGGAGGCCGCAACCAAGTTCTCGATGTGTGTCACCCACCAAGAACAATCCTTTAAAATGCTGTTCAGATGGTACACGACTCCGGTTCTCTTGTGCCAGATGGGGAGGACCACCACCGTTCTTTGCTGGCGGAACTGTGGCCTGAAAGGCATATTCATACACTTGTGGTGGTACTGCCCGAAGGCGCGGGAGTACTGGGGTAAGGAGGGTAGATTGCTCACATCTGTATTCCAACGACCCGTGATAATAGATCTCTGGGATTTTTTGCTGTCGCACCTGGTGTCGGGCTTCACAAACCCAGAGCAGGCACTAGTCCGTTGCATCCTCCTAGCCGCTCGACGCTCGCTTGCCTCCCAGTGGTTATCTGGTGACTAGAGATGAGCCGAACGCCCCCGTGTTCGGTTCGCATTCAAACTGGAACAATTTCAAAAGTTCGAGTTCGAACTTGAACACGATCCGAACTCAATGTAAGTCAATGGGACCCGAACGTTCGATTTTTAGAGTGCCCTCCAAGAGGGCATATATGCTAGATATTTGCCATAAAAGGTGTATGGGGGTCCGGGAAGTGCCCTGGGGGACAGGAAACAAGGACAAAAAGTTTAAAAATAAACGTTTTTAAAGGAACAGTGAGTTTTCCATGAAATAAAGGTTAAGAATAAAAATGAAAAATTCCTTCAAATATCGTGCCTAGGAGGTCCCCATAACCTGCCCGTGAAGTGGTGGATTTGTAGGATGTATAGAAACATTTAAAAACAAAAAAATGACATTTCAAATGACGGTAAATGGTTTTCCTTTAATCTATTCATAAACAACTGCAGCCTGTATGAAAAGAGGAGACGTTTTAGGACACACAGAACAAGTTTAGTGATTTTTTTGGCTAAATTATGGTGAAACTTATGTAGGCTTTGGATGAAAGTAACAATAGGTTCTTTAAAATTGGGCCTTTAGTGTCGGCAACAGTGCCGTCACACCGTAACCCCTCTGTGGTACTGTGGAAGAGTGCAGGGTTGGACCCTGCAGTCAAATATTAAATTGATATGAATCTGGTACAGGCATCAGTGCACCCAAATATTTTGCCTTTGGTGGCAGCAAGTGCCTTCACACCGTAAGCCCTCTGTGGTATTGTGGAAGACTGCAGTGGTGGACCCTGCGGTCCAATATTAAAATGATATGAATCTGGTATAGGCGTCAGTGGCAGTGCACCCAAATATTGTGCCTTTGGTGGCAGCAAGTGCCTTCACACTGTAAGTAACCCCTCTGTGGTATTGTGGAAGACTATTTTGGTATTGGTATTGTGGAAGAACAAGTATACAAACTGATTCGGTAAGCTAGCGATGCGGGAATAAAGGCTGAGACACACTGAGCATGTAGCGACGCACAGCGTAGCGAAGCGAAGAGAAGCAAACATTTTGCAGGCTTGACTCCGCTCTGCCTCGCAGCGTGTCTACACTGCATTACGTTTGCTTCTCACTGCACTGGACAGGAATCCACTAACTAAATTAAAATATACACACAAAACCGTTTTATTTTCACAAAGTACATGTTATATAGGCAACAAAAAGTTTCTACTGAATAAAATACATCAAAAATTACTGTTAATTTAATAGGAATAGTATAAAAATATAAAAAAAGGTAACCCCTGATAATATATATTATAGGGACACGGAGTGCTGTGTATAGAGTAGGGATGCATTGATACCACACACAGACATATACTGTACGTATATATCAACACGCAGACCTATATATATACGTATATATCAACACGCAGATATATATATACACCCACCCACAGACCTCAGACCATATATACACATACGCACATGGGAGGGGGTGGCATGTGGACAATCTCAACTAAATGTGCCCCCCCCATTTGGCCGATCCCTCCAGAAGAAGTGTTGAACCCGACAGAGCAGAGAATATATATATTATTCTCTGCTCTATCGGGTTCAACATTTCTTCTTGGGGGGATCAGCCAAATTGGGGGGGGAATTAGTTGCCAAAATGTGTGTGTAATACAAGTCTGGATATATATATTTATAAGAATATAGATATATATCTTATCTATATATATATATATCATACCTGCCCTTACCTTCCCCTATAAATTTGCGAAAAATATACACACAAAAAAAACAAACCACTGCCTGAGACCCCGCGTAGCCCACATGCCACCCCCCTCTACCTGGCTGAATGTATCTAATACATATTATTAAATACATTCAGCAAGGTAGAGAAATAAAAAAAAGTTCCCAGGGACATTTAAAAATGTCCTCGGATTTTTTTTTTTTAGAAATGTGTCACCTTATCATAGCCTGGTGGTCAGTGGGGGCTCCCTGGATCCTGGTTGGGAGGGGGGGTCTGCCGTGGCCGCAGGTGCAGTGGCTCCCTCCCTGCGCCGCCTGTCTCTGCCACATGCACCCGGCCGGCTAGCCCGCACAGTCGCAGCTCTGTCATCTGGCGGCCGCATGCTCCTCAAGGGGATCCTTGGGAGGCCCCAGCAGGCTGCCCTCTACAGTGCATGATTAGAGGGCCGTGCCTGCCTGATGTTTTAGTAACAAGAATGTTTTATCCCATAGGCTTCAATGTTAAAAATATTTCCGTTTTAATTCAATATCTAATAAACCATTGCTTATAATATTCTGCAGCAAAGAGTCTCTTTATTTCTAGATTTTTTTAGTATTTTCTAAGCATTTTTTATATATTTTTTTTTTTATTTTTTTTAGAACTTTTGGGAACGTCCCAAAAAAGTTCAAAGTTCGCGAGCTTTCGAACAGCCGATGTTCGATTTAAACTCCGAACAGATCCGAACCGAACGCTCATCCCTATTGGTGACACTCCATTGATGCGCTTGGTTAAGGCTAAGGTTTCTGATGTGCGGCTTATGGAGGAGTTGACAGCGAGTGTCTGCCAAACCTTGCCCAGGTTCAAGAAAACATGGTGTTTATGGGATGATTATATGGGGACCCTGCACTAATTGCCGCTTGCTGCTTTCCCCGTCGGCCTAGGCTAATGGAGGGACCTGGTTTGGACAGTGTTATCATACATATCAAATTCATACAGGGTTATCCAAAGAGATTCGAAAAGCCACTGCACGTTCGGTGACTTTTTGTTCTCTTCAATTCGGTTCCTTTTGCCGATCCCATTTCGGTGACCCTGCGGTGTATTCAGCAAACACCACAGGGTCCCCAAATTGCAGGGAAAAGCTGCCGCAAACCTGATGAAAACTAACTGCAAAACCCACCGAATGCACGCTGAAAAGCCACAAAAACATCTGGATAAACCCGTCGAAAAGCCCGAGCAGGAGCCGATCACACACAGCCGAAGCAGCTGAGACCGCAGACGAGGGAGGTGAATAAATTAGCAAAACCATTTGTATGAATGTGAAATTGAAACTCTGTTTGCAAAGAAACTACTGAGCGAAAATGTCTGAAATTTACACAGGAGGTCCAGGGAATGATAATAAAAAGGGCTGTTACAAAAAAAATAAGTAAACTAAAAAAAAAAAAAAAAATCGGACTTTTAAAAAAAAAAAAATTAAGAAAAATGCTTAAAGTATCCTAAAAAAATCGATAAATAAAGAGACTCTTTACTGCAGAATTTTATAATGAACGGTTTATTAGATATTGAATTAAAATGGGAATATTTTTAACATTGAAGTCTATGGGATTCTCCTGAATAAATTTGCCGAATTAAACCACCGAATGGCAGGGCATTAGGGGAACCTTTCACTGCTGGTTTGTGTTCTCTGAATAGCCGAAGCAGTGCTTTTCGTGGGGATTTCACTGCCCTCGAACAGGGACCGAACAGGCACCGTATGTTCAGGCAATTCGCTAGGATTTGGCGAATTGCCTGCTCTCTGGATAGCCGAATGGCCAAGAAAGGTAACCGAACGCTGATTTTCAGCGTTCGGTTACCTCTCTCAAGCAATTCGTATCTCTTTGGATAACCCTGATAGTGTGTTTTTGTTTTTTTTGTTTTTTCTCTTTTTCTCGAGTTATCTCGTTTATATACAAGACCCTGTTTTGGTACATTCCATTTTGGTTCTGTGGTATTATGCGACTGTCCAGGTGTGATTTTTGTACCTTTTTTCTTTAAAACGTATAAAATAAAGAATTTAAAAAAAAAATGCAGTCCGACTGATTTCGTTCCATCACTCACAGACAAAGCAATGCGGACGCTGCAAACACAGCGCACTCTGTGCGTCCGTTCTAGCGGATTTACGTTCTTGCATAACTTGCGTCCGTTTGCCGTGTCCGTTGTGCGTCCGCACTTCTGTGGTCTCTATTGATCATTGTATGCTATAACTGACATACAAATGTGCGGCAACACAGTCGTGATAAGTGCGCTCGTCTGATACGAGCCTAAGCACACCAGTAATACAGAGCATAATCCAGAAGCTCTAACAGTAGGTGTCAGGACTGAGTGTACAATCGAACAGAAAGGGTTAACCTTGATGACAGGTGAGGAATAGCCTGCGTTAGGCTTTTACAGGTTGTTAATATAAAATGGTTCAGAAATAGCTTGGTCAATTAAACAATCCGGGTCAGCAACATAGAAGGTAAGCATACAAACTGAGTTAGCAACAGAGAGGATACTCATACGAACTATGGCCCCATTACATTTTTAGCGCAATTTCGTTCGCGTAGCGCAATTTTTTTTGTGCGCATCGCCCAGCGTTACCGCACGAAAATTAACAGTGTTATTACGATCCGAATGCATTTTCTCATCCGTCCAAGAATAACGTTCGTAAAAACGACGCGCAAAATGAAGAGTAAAACGCGCGCAGTAACGTAGCGCACGTAAATCAGTGTGTGGACTGTTTTTTTCACGGGATTCAGCCAATCAGAATTAAGAAACTTAATTGACATCAATGTACCTTAATTGACTCACTTAAGGTTTTGCGCCTGTCAAAGTAAATCTGAGTATACATGCTGCAGCAATAAAAAAAACACGCACGAATTCACAATTTTTTTGTTTGGGTATGTGTAGAATGTGTAACTATACTGTGCTGTATTTTTTTTTCGTGCTGGTGTTTTTCGATTCGGCCAGATCGTTCTGATTTGCAGTTACCACCAGCTTTTAAGTCATTAAAATTATGCGCACAAACGTCGTTCGTAAAAAGATGCGCATCGATTCTAATACCATCCGCGTACCAGCGCACAAACGAATTTGCGCTCACAATGTTAAGTATAGGACGCGCACAGTTCATCACGCTCGCACAGGTCCATCCGCGTTAAATGATAACGCGCATAGTTTGCACGAACGTTGTAATGCGACGTTCAGCGCAAAGGGTTTTGCCCCTGACGCAAATGCGCATTTGCGCACGCAAAACCAAATGTACGAGGAATGTAATAGGGGCCTTAGTCAGCGTTCTGCAGGGTAGATACACTCTGAGTCAGCGTGTGGCAGGATCAGCAAACACTCTGAGGCTGCTCAGGACATACATACATACAGGCTGTAACAGAGAACATTGTCAAATGCAGTCCGGGCCAGCAACAGTCAAGGTCCTCATACAATCCGGGTCAGTAATCAGAGAAGGAATAAATAGAATCAGTGACTCGTAATACGAATACACTCAGCGATGCTGGAAACAGACTCCACGTCAAGGCAATGACTTAGAGCGTGTGCTCTTTACTTAAAGGCCGGCAGCTCTGTGTATTCACACCGCGCCCCGCCCCCTGACCAGCCGCAGGAATGACGTGGACCGCCGGAGCTCCTGGCACTCGGCCAGCTAATGGCACCGTGCGCCTGGGACCCCCGAGACCCTGCAGGCTCCCCAGATGTAACAGTTGGTCTCTATTCATCACAAATCAATGCTATGATGGACGTTAAATTGTGCGGTGACACGGACGTGATGACTGCGTTCGTCTGACGCTAGCCTAAATCTACAGCTTAGGGTACACAGTTGGGCTCCAAATCATTACAGCTTCAATGTACATTAAATGCCACAAAACAGTAATATTTATTGTAAAAAAGCTCTGTATTATTCAGCTGTTTTTTTATTGGCAACATTATAATGTTGCAGTAATGTCAGGCCACATTATACATAATGTTTTTCACTAAATTTATTAATATATATTTAGTTATCCCCCGCCCCACTGACCCGACAGATTTCTGCAGTTGTGTGTATGCATTACATCTTCAACATTAAAAAAAAGTTTCTAAAATATGTAGATATTTGAAGAAATCCTGGGCCCTATTCCGATTACATGGAGTCTCTAAAGCAAAAATGAACGAAAGCCAAAAAATGTCAGTGGCTCTCTGTTACAGAGTCTGATATCACCAAGCCGTTGTATCAGCGCCTTGACCCATAATAGTAGGGAGCCACTTAGTAATTCTGTCAGCAACATGGCACTGCCACGAGTGTCAGTTACAGGAATCCATAAGACCACCTGATCGAGGTCTGCATGAGCTCACGCAGGAATGTAAGAAAGATCCACAGAACAATATTTATTGCCAGAGACCTGCTTCATATGAAACAAGGAAGAGGTTCCTGCTCCGCCCTCGTCCCCCTGGGACCTGAGGTAAGATGTTGTTGTTTTAGGCTTGTTAAATCTAAGTATTAAGTGCCTTTGCAAAATCAAAATCAATTACCAACATGGTTTAAAAACTGTTTTAGTTTCTTGAGTAACGGCTCAAGCCGATGAAGAACAACAAGTAACGTTATAATAGCTCATTTGTCATCAGACAGCCACAAACTAACAGCTAGCTGTTCATTTAACAACTGGAGCTGTTTATATAATGTATATATACTGTATATTTATAATCACTAGAGTAAAGCAGTACATAGTGATCATCATCAAGCCAGCTGTCAAGCATGGATCAGTAGTTCACACAAAAGAAACGATGGTAAGCGCCCAAAACTAACGTGCCACCACCCAATACCCAGCTAGACCAGATGATCAGTGGTTTCCCCCAAACAAGAAAAGACAATAGAAGCGAATACGTATCTGGTCAGCGCGAGATGAACGCAATGGATGTCGGGCGGTTCTTATAATAACGTCCTCGGTATGGATGAGATATATAGAAGGTAAAAAAGACAAAAACACTAGATTTGTGCAGTATGTCTCACACAAGGTACATATTGGATATTCTGGTTATATATTCACTCACAGAGCAAGAGCCCCAACACTGGCTCTGAGTGGGAAAACGCCTGCGGGTTGTTTTTTTTCTGAAGTATTCTCAGGTAACCCACTCCTTAATATCGAAGATTCTTCACAGGTTGTTCAGCAGAGAAATGTGGAAGCAGAAATAAAACAAATCTCTGTGTGTATCTGAAATACTATAATTTCAATATGGATCTCTTTATAAATGACAACTCACATTTGATGGAGCCTGTTCCTGGCTCAAGGTAAACGCCTATGGATTTAGTAAGGTCAAATAAAAAAAAAAACATATGGAATGCAGGAACTCGTTCTATAAAATTTATTAAAATAAACAATATTAAAACAAAAGTATAAGGTCCAGGACGCGTTTCGCCGCTAAACTACGGCTTCATAAGCTGGTATCAATAGATTAGAACTTCCATGCATATTAATATAGTCTCCAAAATCAGAAAACAAGTGTCTCCTCGTGTCTCTAATTAGCGGTGGCGTGCGTTCCATGTCTCGCTCCAAAGGCTCTCCATGCTCCACGGGAATGGCGCCATTTTGCGCAGGCGCAGTGCGTAGCTTCCGCGTTCCATAATGCGTTCCATTCACTCCATATGCTCGCGCTTTCTCTGCGTCTTTTCTTAACATATGTCCCCAAACAATTAAGTGGATAAAGCGATAGATTACAATCATGTACACCTACATATTATCCCCAATGTTTAGGGTGAGGAAGCCATACTCCAATAAAGATTGGTATCAAATAGATATTAAATACCGATCCTATCATAAAATTGTGCGGGAAATTTATATCTCAGAGCAGCCAATTAGTGAAAAATACGGTGTAATCTCAATTGTTATATTTAAAATAAAATCAATTGCAAAAGGAATTGTGGCACTAAAAAAGGAGATTCATTACTTATTAAATTCAAAATATTCAAGATGAAAAATTTATATTATAATGATTTTCTTTTTTTTAAGGTGTTCCAATAGACACTTTTTTATATTGTAAATAAAATGGACTTTCTATTTATAGGTGTATATTAAATACAATCTAATTAATATTAATGAAAAGTATGATATTATAAATAATTAATCAAAAGTCATATAACGATATAGTGATAGTCTATTGATTTATGAGAAAAAGGATATATATAATGTGACATTATTATCCTTTTGAGATTCCATTGCAAAATAAATCGTGACGTGTAAAAAAGGTGTGAGTCATTTGATACAAATATTCTGATTTAAAGTAGTACTAATGTTTTTATTTTATTTATTATCTTCTAAGTGTTCTGGAACATCTTAGCTAAATGAATGACTCAATGAAATATAATATATTGGAGTGGGTACTAGATATAATCTATTCTTTGTAAATAGAGAGGGTGTGATATTAAGTGCATATCTTATCCAAGGACTGTATAGCAGTCTAACTTTAGACAATCAGTCAAGTGCATATTTTAGGTGCATGTTTAGTGTTAAATAATTGTGAATGGATATTCAATATAGATCCTGTCAAGAAACTGTATTGGCTGTCTAACTTATAAACAGCCGAATAGTGGGAATAAGTGTGACCTAAGTCATTTTATAAGAAATTTCGGGTTTTGGAAGAAAGTGACATTTATAGAGAATCTATTATTTGTGAGAAAATCGAAGTGTGGAAAATGAATAGTGTTGTTGTCTTATAAGTATTCTGACGAACATCTCAACTTTATTATTCACTCAATTTAACTTTTTTTTTTATATAATTAAATGAACATATTTAGTGCTATCTCTTGGTTGCGGAAAGAATTATTTTTGTGTGTAATATCATTAATATTATTACAGAAATCCTTTGCAAAATGACGCTATTTTGTCCTAACATAATAAAACTTTTGATGTTAAAAATAAAGAATAAAGATATAAACAAAACCGCCAATTATCTTTGATGGGTGTCAATAGATATTCTCTTTTAAGAAAAAAGATACAGCATATAGGAGGTTGGCTTACTCACACAAATTTACAAGAAATGGGTGACTTCGAAATCGTCATTCAAACCACCTGGTGACAAAGTGCCCATTTCAAATATGGTGCGCATTTCTTCCTGTCCCAATTTCCTAATAAAATCTTCACCTATATCTATTTGTTTAACCTGTTTAATTGCTGTAAATTTTAAACCTACGGGAAGACTATTGTGTGTCTTTTTGTAATGGAGAGAGACTGAATGTTGTTAAAAATCTTTCTTTATATTCCTCACATGCTCTGATATCCTTACATTGAGAGCTCTTTTTGTACGACCTACGTACTGTAGGCCGCAGGGGCATTCCAACATATAGATTATATTTTTAGAGAAACAATTAAGAATACCCTTAATGGGGACCTCCTGATTGCTTTTATGATTTTGGTATGATCCTTTAAATCCTTTTTTGTTACTAGTAGATCTGCAGGCTAAACAATGTCCACAATTGTAGAAGCCTTGCTTCACATCAAAAAATTCCTTTTTACACCCAATCTTTTTTGTCTTGCTATGGACTAGATTGGTTTTAAGATTTTTTGCCTCTCTAAAAATAATTCTTGGTATCTTACCCACATGTTCCTTAAGATCTTTATCATTGTGTAGTATATGCCAATGTTTTTTGAAAATTTTCTTGACACATGATGCTTTGTTACTATAATCACAAATAAAGCTCACTTCTTCACTCTTCAATCTTTTTTTTGGTTTGTACTTCAACAGTTCTTCCCGGTTCTCATGGGCTAAATTATTGATGATATGAGCTAGGTTGTTTTATTCATAGCCTTTATCCAAAAAATCTTTCTTCAGGGTGTTTGCCTGCTTTTTAAAAGTTTCAACATCTGTACAGTTTCTCCTTAATCGGACAAACTGTCCTTTGGGGACACCCTTTAACCAAACTGGATTATGGCAGCTAGATTTATCTATGAACGTATTTGCATCTACCTCTTTAAAAAAGGTTCTGGATTTAATACAGTTTCCTTCCCTATATATATCTAGGTCTAAAAATGTAACGTTTTCCACACTCCATTTTTTATCCAACTTGATACCCCATTCTGGGCTATCTAAGTTAACTAGAAAGGATATCAGGTCTTCCTCCATTCCTCTCCAGACAAAAAAAACATCATCGATGTAACGCCTATAGGACAAAACTTTACCCTGCGCCCAGCTACGCGAACCGTAGACAAACTGGGACTCCCAGCCTGCCATATATAGGTTTGCGTAGCTGGGCGCAAATTTCGTACCCATAGCTAGTTTTGGGCGCTTACCATCGTTTCTTTTTGTGTGAATTGTTAAAGTATAGCAAATTCCCTCATTGGTAATACAGCTGCCCTGCTATGTCATTATCCAATTTCAGAAACAGAGTTGGCAGCAACGTCAAAGCCACTTTTGGCAACAATATTTTAACGGTACAAATACAGGAGCCAGAAATGGGTATTAATAGAAAACCGCTAGTGGATCGTGAGAAAAATCTGACAAAAGAAATCAAGCTAAAATTAGAGATAGCCACTTTAGAAAAATATAAAAAAGATAAAATAACACCTAGAGGTCTTAGGTTCCATAAAACCCCATCCTCTGAAAAGGATGACATAGATTTTGTCTTGGGATGGAACACCATGTTGGAAAGCTTTTCTGTATCCATGATGGATTATGTTATTCTAAAAAAAGAGAGAAAAACTTATCAAACTAAATGTCACCATAGAATCACTCTCTAAACAAATAGATCAAGAACAGTCGGCAGAAAATATTGACGAGATCAACAAAACTTTGGAAGAGAAATTAGATAAAATAGAGAACGATATCTTGGTTCTCAAAAAAAAGAAATATGAAAGAGATATAGAAGACTATAGAAGGGGTAACATACATGGTAACTACAATAATAGTACAACTGAGAGGCAGTTTGATACTGATAATGAGAAAAGAGAACCTAGATTTGGAGGTTGGAATAACAACGGTCGACCATGGTATAATATTAATCGAAAAGGAGATAATAATAGGACTATTAATAGATACCATAACAATAACAGATATCAAGGTAATTGGAGAACAGAAAATGACAGGAGGTACTAGAATCCTCACCAAAATAGCAATATGAATCGCAATAACTTCGTTATAACAGAAATCAGAACTCCTACCACTCTGATAGACCCCCAATCAGAGAAGAAAATGGAGAGGGATGGAGACATAAGGAAAGACCATCCCTTGGTGAATGGTCGACCGTTGGGAGACAATCCGCCAATGGAAAATTTGGATATAACAACCAACAAAGTTTGTCTCAGAATGGGAGATTACAAAATAAAGAGAGGGAAGAAGCAATTAATAATGTTGTTCCCCTTAGCAATAGATTTTCTGTCCTCAAAGAACATGTTGGGGAGGAGGTTTTTTGGAAGGACCCATTAGAGAGAGGAGAAAAACAGGGAGACTACAGAGACCTAGACGTAAGACTGGAGAAAAGGGGAGGACAAAAAAGATCTTGGGAAAGACCAGAAGAGGAAAGAGAGCTGGAAAACATGTATGCAAAAGAAAAAAGGGAAAGGAGATAATTCCAACTAGTGGCATATTCAATCTAAGCAGTAGAGTTCTTTCAGATGTTAAGACCAGAGTTTTAAACAAAGGTCTAAAATTTGCTCCTACTAACCAACTAGATAAATTTAATATGTACATAGATCTCCAAAAATTTAAACGGAAACTGAGTTTAAAAAAATTCTTCCTAAGAAACCCCATAGAGAAAAATGCTATACAGAACCCCAATCCTGATCCAACTTTGCATACTACCCTTAAAAATAAATCCAAATTTTATCTTCGTTATGTGATCTCGGATGAGATAAAAAAAATTGAAAAACTTGTAATGAGGGATATAGAAAAAACGCCCACAAAAGAACGACATTATAATCTCACCAAAGAGGAAAACACAGCTTTAAAAAACCTTCAAATATTGTAATAAAACCCGCCGATAAAGGCGGCGGGATTGTGATTCTTTCTAGAGAGGCCTATACCACAGAGGTATTGCGAATTCTGAGTGATAACACCACCTATGAGCAATTAAAGGGAGATCCCATTAAGAACATAAGACTAAAACTGGACACCCTCCTTTTAGAGGGGAAAGACAGAAAGATCTTAAATGAAAAAGAATATGGTTATTTAAGAATGGAGTACACCAAAACACCTCATATCTACATTTTACCCAAAATACATAAACATCTCACTAGTCCACCCGGAAGACCTATAGTAGCTGGCATTGATTCTATCACTAGCCGCCTATCAGAGTATGTAGATGTTTTATTACAACCTATTGTACAGGAGATACCATCATATCTTAAAGATACATTAAGTATGCTGAAACTTTTACAAGAACTACAGTATGAAACCAATGACATAATGGTCACTTGCGATGTCAATGCATTATACAGTAGTATACCTCATCAGATGGGTCTCAACATAGTAAAGGAAGAACTACTAAAGTCTAATAAAATGCCTATAGATCAGACATCCTATATCCTTGAGAGTATTGAATTTATACTCAATAATAATTACTTTAAATTTGAGAACGATTTTTTTGCTCAACGTAGAGGCACCGCTATGCGCTATGGGTACGAAATTTGCGCCCAGCTACGCGAACCTATATATGGCAGGCTGGGAGTCCCAGTTTGTCTACTGTTTGCGTAGCTGGGCGCAGGGTAAAGTTTTGTCCTATAGGCGTTACATCGATGATGTTTCTTTTGTCTGGAGAGGAACGGAGGAAGACCTGATATCCTTTCTAGTTAACTTAGATAGCCCAGAATGGGGTATCAAGTTGGATAAAAAATGGAGTGTGGAAAACGTTACATTTTTAGACCTAGATATATAAAGGGAAGGAAATTGTATTAAATCCAGAACCTTTTTAAAGAGGTAGATGCAAATACGTTCATAGAGAAATCTAGCTGCCATAATCCAGTTCGGTTAAAGGGTGTCCCCAAAGGACAGTTTGTCCGATTAAGAAGAAACTGTACAGATGTTGAAACTTTTAAAAAGCAGGCAAACACCCTGAAGAAAGATTTTTTGGATAAAGGCTATGAAGAAAACAACCTAGATCATATCATCAATAATTTAGCCCATGAGAACCGGGAAGAACTGTTGAAGTATAAACCAAAAAAAAGATTGAAGAGTGAAGAAGTGAGCTTTATTTGTGATTATAGTAACAAAGCATCATGTGTCAAGAAAATTTTCAAAAAACATTGGCATATACTACACAATGATAAAGATCTTAAGGAACATGTGGGTAAGATACCAAGAATTATTTTTAGAGGGGCAAAAAATCTTAAAACCAATCTAGTCCATAGCAAGACAAAAAAGATTGGGTGTAAAAAGGAATTTTTTGATGTGAAGCAAGGCTTCTACAATTGTGGACATTGTTTAGCCTGCAGATCTACTAGTAACAAAAAAGGATTTAAAGGATCATACCAAAATCATAAAAGCAATCAGGAGGTCCCCATTAAGGGTATTCTTAATTGTTTCTCTAAAAATATAATCTATATGTTGGAATGCCCCTGCGGCCTACAGTACGTAGGTCGTACAAAAAGAGCTCTCAATGTAAGGATATCAGAGCATGTGAGGAATATAAAGAAAGGTTTTTAACAACATTCAGTCTCTCTCCATTACAAAAAGACACACAATAGTCTTCCCGTAGGTTTAAAATTTACAGCAACTAAACAGGTTAAACAAATAGATATAGGTGAAGATTTTATTAGGAAATTGGGACAGGAAGAAATGCGCACCATATTTGAAATGGGCACTTTGTCACCAGGTGGTTTGAATGACGATTTCGAAGTCACCCATTTCTTGTAAATTTGTGTGAGTAAGCCAACCTCCTATATGCTGTATCTTTTTTCTTAAAAGAGAATATCTATTGACACCCATCAAAGATAATTGGCGGTTTTGTTTATATCTTTATTCTTTATTTTTAACATCAAAAGTTTTATTATGTTAGGACAAAATAGCGTCATTTTGCAAAGGATTTCTGGCTGGGTGGAGTAGAGGTAATGTCACCGCTCTGCATGGAGAGAGCCTGTGGAGTCATGGGTTCGATCCCAGCGAGCAACCTCTCCAGTAAGTGTCCTTGGCAAGACACCTAACGGTACATACTCGCCACCCAGGACATACTTGAAAACGAGAGAAATCTCAATGTATCCTTCCTGGTAAAATCCTTTCACAAAAAAAATAAATAAAAAAAATAATAATATTAATGATATTACACACAAAAATAATTCTTTCCGCAACCAAGAGATAGCACTAAATATGTTCATTTAATTATATTAAAAAAAAAGTTAAATTGAGTGAATAATAAAGTTGAGATGTTCGTCTGAATACTTATAAGACAACAACACTATTCATTTTCCACACTTCGATTATCTCACAAATAATAGATTCTCTATAAATGTCACTTTCTTCCAAAACCTGAAATTTCTTATAAAATGACTTAGGTCACACTTATTCCCACTATTCGGCTGTTTATAAGTTAGACAGCCAGTACAGTTTCTTGACAGGATCTATATTGAATATCCATTCACAATTATTTAACACTAAACATGCACCTAAAATATGCACTTGACTGATTGTCTAAAGTTAGACTGCTATACAGTCCTTGGATAAGATATGCACTTAATATCACACCCTCTCTATTTACAAAGAATAGATTATATCTAGTACCCACTCCAATATATTATATTTCATTGAGTCATTCATATAGCTAAGATGTTCCAGAACACTTAGAAGATAATAAATAAAATAAAAACATTAGTACTACTTTAAATCAGAATATTTGTATCAAATGACTCACACCTTTTTTACACATCACGATTTATTTTGCAATTGAATCTCAAAAGGATAATAATGTCACATTATATATATCCTTTTTCTCATAAATCAATAGACTATCACTATATCGTTATATGACTTTTGATTAATTATTTATAATATCATACTTTTCATTAATATTAATTAGATTGTATTTAATATACACCTATAAATAGAAAGTCCATTTTATTTACAATATAAAAAGGTGTCTATTGGAACACCTTAAAAAAAAGAAAATCATTATAATATAAATTTTTCATCTTGAATATTTTGAATTTAATAAGTAATGAATCTCCTTTTTTAGTGCCACAATTCCTTTTGCAATTGATTTTATTTTAAATATAACAATTGAGATTACACCGTATTTTTCACTAATTGGCTGCTCTGAGATATAAATTTCCCGCACAATTTTATGATAGGATCGGTATTTAATATCTATTTGATACCAATCTTTATTGGAGTATGGCTTCCTCACCCTAAACATTGGGGATAATATGTAGGTGTACATGATTGTAATCTATCGCCTTCTCCACTTAATTGTTTGGGGACATATGTTAAGAAAAGACGCAGAGAAACCGCGAGCATATGGAGTGAATGGAACGCATTATGGAACATGGAAGCTACGCACTGCGCCTGCGCAAAATGGCGCCATTCCCGTGGAGCATGGAGAGCCTTTGGAGCGAGACATGGAACGCACGCCATCGCTAATTAGAGACACAAGGAGACACTTGTTTTCTGATTTTGGAGACTATATTAATATGCATGGAAGTTCTAGTCTATTGATACCAGCTGATGAAGCCGTAGTTTAGCGGCGAAACGCGTCCTGGACCTTATACATTTGTTTTAATATTGTTTATTTTAATAAATTTTATAGAACGAGTTCCTGCATTCCATATGTTTTTTTTTGGATTTGACCTTACTAAATCCATAGGCATTTACCTTGAGCCAGGAACAGGCTCCATCAAATGTGAGTTGTCATTTATAAAGAGATCCATATTGAAATTATAGTATTTCAGATACACACAGAGATTTGTTTTATTTCTGCTTCCACATTTCTCTGCTGAACAACCTGTGAAGAATCTTCGATATTAAGGAGTGGGTTACCTGAGAATACTTCAGAAAAAAAACAACCCGCAGGCGTTTTCCCACTCAGAGCCAGTGTTGGGGCTCTTGCTCTGTGAGTGAATATATAACCACAATATCCAATATGTACCTTGTGTGAGACATACTGCACCAATCTAGTGTTTTTGTCTTTTTTACCTTCTATATATCTCATCCATACCGAGGACGTTATTATAAGAACCGCCCGACATCCATTGCGTTCATTTCGCGCTGACCAGATACGTATTCGCTTCTATGGATCAGTAGTTGTCATGAACATCCAGGACTACATTGCAGAAGGTGATAGACAACTATCCATGAAAACTATTACCAGAAATTGAGTCAAGACCCCACAACTGTATACAACACTTGTAAGAATTCATCAGGTCCTTCCCCAAATACCTACAGCAAGAATTAGAGAATCATGAGCCTTCCAATCCTCGCATAGGCACTTTCAACATGCTGCCCAAAATACAGAAGCCTGGAAACCCAGGACGACCCATTATCACAGGTATGGACACACTTACTGAATAAATTTCTGGCCTTAAAGAGGGTATCTTGAAACCCTTAGTAACCAACAATGTTAGCTATATACAGGAGAACACAGACTTTCTCAACAAACTCAGAGATATACAGACACTACCTGCCAACACTAAGGGCCCTATTCCATTCTTTGCGCTAAAATGGGGGCGTTAATGGGGAAAATCTGTGCTTGCTATTCCGGGGCAGGCACTAGCTTGTTACCTTGCCCCGGAACATAGAGCTAACCTCTGGGATACTCGCAGTAGTGCTTCCACGCCGCTGCGAGTATCAGCTCCTGTAGTACATAGGACTCCATGGAGGGTTGCCCTTGCAGACCACGAGCCCTGCGTAATGTTGTTCTTGCGAGATCGTGCAGTGCCATGTAGTGACCACGAAGGGAGACTAGGAACTAATTCTTCCCAGTCTACCCCTACCCCCCGCGATAAGAAGCAGCCACCATTCTCGCCGTGGGGTGAGAGGTGAGTATAGAATTTATTGGTGGGTTTAGGGCTGCTAAATTTTTTTGCAAATGTAGAATCATTTAGAGGAAGCTTTCAGGTGTAGCTAAAATATTGGCTTGCGCATCCCTGCAGTAATTAGCGCTAGGAATTGGTAATACCTTACTTATCGAAATGCTAATAAATGATTTGCTCCCCATGTTAAGTATAGGATGTGCAAAGTACAGTAAGCTCGTGGAAGCTAGCGCAAAAGCCGATGCACTAAGTGGTTTCATAAAGGGTTTAGCGTCAGGAAGGTAGTATCTGGGCATGCGTTAAAGTCACTTATCCTAGCAATAACACTTAAACATCTGCCCGCTAATATTAGCGTTCACTAGGGAATCGTGCCCTATATTGGTTACTATGGATGTAGAATCCCTATACAGTAAAGTCCCATACAAAGATTAAATTAACATCTGTCTATTATTTCTCTCCAACGTCACTATGCATAAATATGATGGTGAAATAATCACCAAGCTTATTGAATTTATGCTCACACACAACTATTTCAGCTTTGCCAATAACTGCTACCTACAAATGACTGGGACTTCTATGGGTAGTAAAATGTCGCAACAATATTCCAATCCTTTCATGGCTGATCTGGAACAGTGGGTCCTGCAAACTCACCCTCACGAAGAACCACACAAATATCGGCGATACATCAATGACATTTTCATCATATGGACAGAAGGAGAGGAAAGGCTTCTAGACTTCCACAGTGCATTCAATATGTTCCACCAATCTATAAAAACTCAAGATGGATTTCTCCAAGCAAAGTGTGAGCTTCCTGGATTATATCATATCAGTTGCCAATGGCACGCTGCACTCATTAGTATAGAAAACCTGCCCACAGGCCCAGCTACCTCCACAAAGCCAGCTTTCATTCCAATCACACCAAACAGGGCTTCATCACTACAGCCAGGCCATCAGGTATCACCAAATCTGCTCTGACACTGGGGACAGGGATGAACACCTGAGCAAAATGTCTACATCATTTAAGCTATAAGGAAACGACAATTCCTAAAAAAAATTGAATTGGCCCTAAAAACAACAGTGAACAACTGTTGCTCTACAAAGAAAAGAAAAACACCACACAGATCCCTCTAGTTGTATCCTATGTCCCGACTCTAGAGGGAATTCACAAAATCATAAAAGAGCTGCAGCCAATGATCACAGCGGACCCTGCGCTTAAAGAAATAATCCCCCCTTACTGGCATTCAAGCAACCCCCAAACCTGAGACAAAGACTGGACCGCAGCAAACTCACTCAGGAACCGGAAGATGTCACATATATGTGACAGCAGCACTGCCCAGCACAATAACACCACATACACAAGGGCTCATACTCCTGTCCTGCATGTCTGCCAATGTGGTGTATATGATCCAGTGCATGCATGATCCAGTGCCTATAAAAAGGCTGCTATATTGGTGAAACTGGCATTGAACTGAATCTCAGGATGAACCTGCACAGACACTCCATCAAGATCAATCAGCAAAATAAATACTGTGCCCCGGTGGGACATCACTTTAATCTGACAGGCCACTCCATCCACAACCTCAGGATTAAAGTCCTCAAAGGAAATATTAACCCTTGAGCTGCTGAGCCATTTCACCACTTTGTGCTGAGCTCATTTTGACCATTTTGCGCTCAAATGGGTTTTGAAATCATGTTTTATTACAAGACCTCGGAAAATTCTATATCTTATTTTCAGCAGATTTAAAATATATCATAAAGTTTATTGAGTTTTTAAACAGATATGACAATACATTGAATGCATGACAGCATATTCAAGCAGTCGCGGAGTGCATGGAACATAGGTTTCAGATAATAAAATGCGTAATCTATAATGCGTCTCATTCAACATCGTATATACATGCAAACATAGGTAACACAAATTTAAGTAAAAAGGGGGAGATAGAACCTGTGACAAGGGAATGAAAAAAGGGGGGGGGTTGGCCAGTCATTTGTTATTCAATTGCAGACAGGGGAGATCTGCTGAATTGTGGGGCGGGGAGCAGGCTGGTTTCGACCAATAAAACCAACGCCGCAGGTGTTTGGCGGAGGTGCCGGAGGATTGGTGCAACAGATCCTCTATGTCTCTGATACGTTGGACTTCATCCAGCCATTCTCGAAAAGTGGGGGCTATCGGGGATTTCCAGTGCCTGGGCACCACAGCCTTGGCGGCATTCAGTAGACGAATATCAAGGGTGTTTCTGTAGGAGTCCACAGATAATGGCGTATGGTGGAGCAGCATGGCCGCTGGTGTGTAGGAAGGTGGAGAAAAAGAGATTTTGCTAATGGCATCGTGAACCAGTGTCCAGAAGGGTTGCAACACTGGGCAGGACCACCAAACATGTAGTAGGTCAGCGCGCTGTGATCCACACCTCCAGCAGGAGGCATCTGCCGTGGCCGAGTATGTAGCAATAGTGGTGGGCGCCCTATACCATCGCGACAGCAGCTTGTAAGCCGTTTCTTGTGTACGAGTAGCAATAGAACACCGGGTATTGAGCGCGAACATTTGAGTCCACTCTTCCTCTGTGAATGTTTGGTGGAGTTCTGTTTCCCATTTCGCCACATATGAGGGTGTGTGAGGAGAGAGGTTTTGCAGGACACCGTACAGAGTCGAGATGCCATGTTGGGGAAGGGTCTTACGAGTGATCACTTGTTCAAATGTGGTCAGAGGGCGAGTATACTTGCCCAATGGAGCCAGGGAGTGGAGATAGGTTATGAGGCAGTGCATATGGAAGGTAGTGAGAAAGGAGTCAGGGTGAGCCAATGGTATGTCCTTTGGGGCTTTAGGTCGGTTGCCATCTATGTACAGGCCAGGTAGGGGTTCTGCGGTATAGCCGCATCAGTGAGAGGTAGCAGTCGTGGCGAGAAGGCCGGCAAGTAACTGAGAGGGAGAAGCGGAGAAGGCCAGGGGCCAGTTGCGTGGACTTCTGCAGCTGACGCCAGATGGTCAATGTAACTGAAACTGTCGGGTGTGCGGGGATGTTAGTAAGGGCAGCGTTGCCTAAAAGCCAAGGGAGGGAGGTGAGCGAGCGGCCCGCCAGTTCATGCTCTAACGCCACCCATTGTTTACCAGAGGTACCCAATGTCACGTTCCCACGTTCCAACCCTGTCTCCCTGCCCTCTGTATTCCTTATGTCTGTGTTTCCCTGTGCTGCTTTCCCTCACATGCAGCTCAGGGGTTAAGTTCTTTGCTCGTTGAGCTTCTGCTGGTGATATGGGCTGATTACTCCCCTATTTAAAGCCATGGGCCCATATCACCATGCTCTTGCATCCTGGTTCACTTCAGCCACAGATTTGTTCCTGAGAGCTCCCTGTTTTCCATCCTAGTTCTATTTCAGTGTTTCCCCCTTGTCTGAGTTTTATGTTCTGATTGACTTCCTGGTATTGACCCTCTGGCCTGGCTGACGGATTTTCTCTGGTGCTATATCCCCGCTTTGGCTCAAGGTATACGTTTTGGTTTTGACCCCTGGCTTATTTATTGACCACTCTTCTGGATATCCCTAGCTGTCCTGTGCTTATCGTATTATATGTTGTGTGTCCCTGTAGACCACGGCTTTAGTATATTGAAGTCCTGCCTGCAAGTTGTTGAGTATACTCTCCTTCAGGTGTCTGTGTTTTCCCAGGACTCTGCACGGCTACAAGGTAACCTTTTTCTATTAGTGCAGATTCGGCCACTCTAAGGACCGATCTATCAGTATAGGGCTCCTTTGGTATTTAGCCGTGCAGAGGTCCCCAGTGTCTACTGTGGTTTATTTACTTTTCCTGATCGTTGTGTCACGCATCTCTGCGTATAGCGGCTTTTCCTCTTACCTGGGCCCTACTTGGCACATGCCAGGTACCGCCATTGTGGCTGATCGTGACACCCAAGCTCCACTCCACCAGACGCAGAAGGTGAACAGCATGATAATAGCGCTGCAGATGTGGCAGAGCCAGGCCTCCACGAGAGCGAGGAGCCGTCAGCAATGTCACGCTCAGTCTTGGCTTACTCACGGCCCAGACATATCTAATGAAGAGAGATTGCAAGGAGCGGAAAAAGGCAGATGGGACATGTATCGGCAAGGTTTGCAGTAAATAAAGGACTCTTGGGAGAACGTTCATTTTAAGGACATTTATGCACCCAAACCACGTGATGTGCGGAATGGCCCATCGAGTAAGGTCTTTTTCCAGGACCCGAAGCAGGGGGACGAAATTTGTAGCATAGAGATTTGAGACCACTGGGGTGAGGTGGACTCCGAGATACTTAAGAGAGGATGTACACCATCGAAAGGGGAATGTGGATTGAATGTGTGTGCTAAGGGGGGCAGGAATTGAAATATTCAGAATTTCCGATTTTGACATGTTAATTTTATAGTTACTTAGCGAGCCATATTCGCGGAGTAATTCAATGAGTAAAGGTAGGGAAATCTGGGGCTGCTGTATAAAAAATAGCAGATCATCTGCATACGCCGCCTTGTGTGTGTGGCGCCCAACACAAACACCATGGATGGAAGGGTTGGCCCTGATAGTGCAAATAAAAGAGGGGAGAGAGGGCAACCCTGGCGAGTGCCGTTTTTAATGATGAAAGGGGAGGACAAGGTACCATTTAGATTAATGCGGGCGGTAGGGAAGTCATATAAGGCAGTTATCCAGCGCAAGGCATTGGGGCCAAACCCCATATGGTGTAGAGTCCAAAATAAGAAAGGCCAGTGCACCCTATCAAACACCTTCTCAGCGTCGGTGGAGAGGAGCAGGGTCGGTCCGGTGCCGGGTGCCTGGGCAGCATGGATCAAGTTAATGGCCAGCGTAGTATTATCTCGCCCCTCCCTCCCTGGGATAAATCCTGTCTGGTCAGGGTGGATCAGCTGTCTCATATGTTTTGCGATGCGCAGAGCAAGTACCTTAGCAAAGAGTTTTACATCCTGATTCAGGAGGGAGATCGGTCTATAATTAGCACACAGGGCGTGATCTTTGTCCGGTTTAGGGATTAGTGTGATGTGGCAGAGAGTGTTTGTGGGGCAAATTGGGACGCAGGTTCAGTCAGGCCATTAAAGGAAGCCAGCCAGGTGCGAGAGAGGTATTTTTCGCATGTTTTATAGTATTTAAGGGTAAGGCCATCAGGTCCCGAGGTTTTACCTACCGGTGTTCGCTTGATCGCTTCATGCAGTTCCTCCGTAGTGATTGGACCTTCAATAGAGGACCTCATGCGTGGCGTCAGTTTTGAGCGTAAGTGAGTGCAAAGGAAGCGCTGGGTGATGTCAGGGGCCGTCTGGTTGGGAGCGGGGGTGAGGCCGTATAGCTTAGTAAAGTAATCATGAAAGAGGCCAAGCATATCTTTCGGGAGGGTAACGGTGGTTCCCTGGGGGGAGCGAAGATGGGTGACATATAGTGCCTGTTGGTGGGTCCGGAGGGCGTTGGCCAGAAGTCTGCCGCATTTATTACCATGTTCATGGAAGGTTTTACGTACCGTCAGGAAGGCCTTCTGAGCCCTGTTATTAAAGAGGGAGCGGAGCTGTGACCTAAGGTCCAGAAATTCAGCGTAGGTGTTGTCATCAGAGTGCAGTTTATGGGATCGTTCCAGGGCCGCTATGCGCTGCAATAGGGATTCCTGCTGCTCTGTGTGTTCTTTCTTACGTCACGTGCCCTGTTGTATAAGGTATCCCCTGATGACAGCCTTATGGGTTTCCCAAATAATCTGCGGGGAACAATCGGGTGTGTCATTCTCTGTAAAATAGTTGTGTAGTGCGTCATGAAGGCCTTCTTTAATCTGGGGGTCAGTAAGAAGGGATTCATTGAGGCGCCAGAGTTTCTCCCTAGGGCGGGCGAGGGGGGAGGAGAGCGTGATCAGGACCGGGCAATGATCTGACCAGGTCATGGGGCCTATGGTGGCAGATTCCAGGAGGTGCATACTACCAAAAGGGAGGAAAATGTAGTCGAGGCGTGTGTAGAGCTGGTGCGGCGCGCTGTAGTATGTGTAATCTCGTGTGGAGGGGAAGAGCGAGCCCCAGCAGTCCATCAATCTCAGGGATTGTAGCGCAAGTCGAGTGCGACGGAGGACGGTGTGTGGGGTGCTAGTGACACCTCTAGAGGTATCCAGGCAAGCGGTAGGTTGAGGTCACCTCCCACCACTAGGATGCCCTCCTGGAAGTCCTGCAGTCGACGAAGTATGGAACGAATGGCGGAGTGTTGTTGTCGATTCGGGAGGTATACCGAGACAAAAGTGTACCATTGCGCACCAATTTGGCCCTTCACAAACGTGTAACGACCAGCAGGATCTAGCAAAGAGGTCGAGTTACTGAACGGGGTGGAGCGGGAAAATAGCACCGCAGTGCCGCAAACTTTACCAGCTGTAGCATTACTGAAATAACCAGTAGGATATTTGTGGTTTTTGAAGGTGGGAGGCCGGGCATGTGGAAAATGGGTTTCCTGCACTAATACTATGTCAGCGTGAAGTGAGGTAAATTCCCTGAGGGCCGCATGGCGCTTTTCGGGTATGTTCAGGCCTTTCGCGTTAATTGAGAGAACTTTAAGAGTGCGGGGGACAGTGGCCATGGTATAATCGTGAGGGAGATAACAATATGAAAGGACTGGGGAGGGGGATGGGGGGGCACCCAGTAGGACAAACCAGGTACAGGGGAACAAAGACAAAAAACCAATTACAATTACAATGGTACAAATATATACACAAGGAGCATGTGCCTAAGGAGACAAGTCACCACGCCACTGAGTGGGCGTGGGGGAGTCTCAGGTCACAGAGGGGGGGTGCGTACACCACTGATCCCACTGTGTAGACACTGACTCGGGGGGGTACCCGGCGCAGGAAGGTCAACAGTGAAAATCAAGTAATATAACAACGAATTCAGATTGCAACTTAGCAACAGATATTAGGAAAACAGCTGAATAGAAAAAGCAAAAAATTCAAAAAATCAAAAAGCACACAGGAGGCGCCAAACGCGCAGCCCCCAGGTCGGATAAGTACATGGGTGTGCTCAGGAAAAAAAAAAAAAAAGAGAGGAAGTAGCGGCTCGCACTGGCCACCCCTGAGGCGCATAGAGCCGTGCAGTGCTTTAGGTCGTAAACGGTAAGAACAGGCTGGTGGAGATTCAAGGGCGGAGGAGGAACCTCGCCACCATTCGTATTACACAAGTCAGCCAGGAAAGAGGCTTGAGCGATCAGGCGTACCTCAAGCCTAATAACACATAAAAAGGATACTGACGTTGTCAAGGTCTTCGAATCAGCTAGGCGCCGATACCAGTCTAGGGCGTCTTCCGCAACAGAGGGAGAGGTCCAGAGGTCCCAGAAAAAATCAGATGGAGCCGATGGAGGCCAGTTCAATCCACTGGTGCCTGCGAGGAGGAGGAGCGGCGTCTGCGGCGGGATCTTCGCGGGCGTGATGGAGCCTGTTCCGGCGGCATGTATAGCAGTGCCAGGTCTGGCCAAGCCGGGAGCGTGTCCGGTGGAAGGGAGAGTTCCTCTAAAAACAGCGGGAGATCCAGTTCGCTGCGAAGATTAAGAGGTCCCGATGGCGTGCGGACTTGGAGGCCAAACGGAAATAGCCACTTGTATTGAAGTTTCATGTCCTGCAAGGCCGCCGTGAGCAGACGTAGCATGCGTCTGGACTGCAAGGTAGCGGGTGAGAGATCCTGGAATAGCGAGATCTTAGCCCCCGCAAAATCAATGGTGCGAGAGCCTCGGGCCGCTGCCAGTATGGAGTCTTTCAGCGGGTAGCGTAGAAGGCAGCAAATCACATCGCGCGGGGGAGCGTCAGGTGGGCCCTTCGGTCTCAGTGCTCTGTGATAGCGTTCCATTTCGATATCCGTGGCAGGGTCCCTTTCCAAAATGTCATTAAATAAAGCGATGAGGGTGCATTTTAATTCCTCCTGTGAGTTTTCTAACTCCGGAAGGCCTCGAACCCTTATGTTATTACGGCGATTTCTGTTCTCTACATCTTCTAAATGGCGAGTCATCATTTGTAAGGCCGAACGCTGCGTGTTTATTGCAGAGGAGTGGGGCACTATCGTGACAGACTGCTGTTCCTGTGTCACCTCCACGTGCTGTAGCCTGGTCTGTATGCCGCCAAGATCTGTGCGCAGCACGCGGATTTCTGAGAGGAGGGAAGCTCCCAGCTCAGTGGTGGCAATGGCTAAGTCCTCTTTACTGGGGAGATATTGTAGGAGTTGGCGGAGGTCATTTGGGGGGTCCCATACACTCACCGAGTGCGTTGGAGAGCTGGAGGCCGAGGAGCATGCGGCGGCGGCCATCTTGGAATCCGGGTCAGCGATTTCAGCGGTCGAAAGAGGGGCTAAAAACAGCCTGATGGACCCAGTCTGCTGGCTCCCAGTGGGTTCTGGGGGGCCAGGGGTGTGTGGGGGCTTCTTGGCTTTACCCATGGGTGCGGATGTGCAGCGGAAAAGGGGTAAAAACAGCGCGCTCAGCGGAGCTCACTGATCAAGCAGCCATCTTCCTGGACGTCCCGGCCACGCCCCCTTAAAATATATCATTATCATGTGCATGCGCAGGGCTCAAAATTTCAGGTCCCAAGTTACTAGCCATGCCTTAAGAGTTACTCGCCACCCAACCCTTACCCTTAACTCTGCCCCTAAACACACCCTCTTAAATTTATTATTTATCATTAATAATATAACAAAGCAGTGGAAACATAAAGGGAAATGATGTGCGGTGTGTATGAGCGTATCACAGAGCTCCACAGCAATAAAACTCACGCTTATACACACTGCACATTACTGTGAGTTTTATTGATGTGGAGCTCTGTGATACAATAATGTGCAGTGTGTATGAGCGTGAGTTTTATTGCTGTGGAGCTCTGATACACTCATACACACTATGCATTACTGTATGAGAGCACCACAGCAATAAAACTCACAATAATGTGCAGTGTGTAGGAGCGTATCAGAGCTCCAATGCCTATTTTTATACCGTCTCATTCTTTTTACCCCCTCTCTAATTTTTTTTACTCCCTCTCTTTCTCTTTTTTTTATCACCCCCTCTCATTCTTTTTTTTACCCCCTCTCATTCTCTTCTCTTTTTCACCCCCTCTCTCATTCTCTTTTTCACCCCCATTCTCTTTTTCCCCCTCATTCTCTTTTTCCCCCTCATTCTCTTTTTCACCCCTCATTCTCTTTTTCACCCCTCTCATATTCTCTTTTTCACCCCTCTCATATTGTCTTTTTCACCCCCCTCATATTGTCTTTTTCACCCCCCTCATATTGTCTTTTTCACCCCTCTCTCATTGTCTTTTTCACCCCTCTCTCATTGTCTTCTATTTTTACACCCCCTCTCTCTCTTTCTTACACCCCCTCTCTTACTTACACACATTCAGCAGATTGGGCTGCTCTGTCCTCCTTCCTGGTCTGGAAGGATGCAGGCTGGCTCCACCTCTTCTGTGTGCAGATCGAAGCTGCAGCGTGCTTCCCACACTCATAACAAGAGTTTGGGAATGACACTCTGCATTGGTGCCTCCCCCTCCTGCTCGTCACCTGACCCACCCACGTGATGCTTCGTAGACTCGCAGCACTTTCGCTGCGAGTGTGCGACGCTTCACATGGGTGGGCAGGTGATCTGCGAACGTGAATCTCGCGGGTCACCTGCCCACCCATGTGAAGCGTCACACACTCGCAGCATGCTGCGAGTCTACGAAGCATCACGTGGGTGGGTCAGCGTCGATCAGGCAGACAGCTCCGGATTCGGACTCTAAGAGTCAGATACCGGAGCTGTGAATTAAGGCGGCGGCTTACCCTGAACCTGGCCCCAGCAACCAACGGGTCAGTGCGCCCCACTTGCCCTCAGATAATTTCCACTCGCCGAATGCGAGCAGGCGAGTGGAAATTTTGAGGTCTGTGCATGCGTCATGTCCGATCAGAATGCTATAACAAAAAATATAGGGCACCATTGCACCATCTTCATGCTAAAACAGGAACGCAAAGGAGAAAAACCTGCGCCTGCGGGTTTCTCCTTTGCATCCCCGTTTTAGCGTGATGTTAGGATGCAGGCGCTAAAAAACGCTGCCTGCACCGTAATCAGGTGCTAAGCCCCGGCATTCGTGCGGCAGCGTTAAGCGCCACTGCGAGCATTCACTCGAGGAGTCCACTGAGGCAGACGCTGCTGGTCACATGACCTGCCCAATCTCGCGTCGGCGTAGTGTGATCCGCAGAGGGAGACTGGGGGACTTTTCCCCCCAGTCTCTCCCTGCTCCCGGCGGACGGAGAAGACTGTTGGAGCCGCAGTCCTCGCCGTGGGATAGGTGAGTATCTGATTAAATTGGTGGGGGGGGGTTCTGGCTGGTGCTGATAGATTCTGCAGCAGCGGAATTCGTTTGCACCAGGTCCTGGCTATGGTTAACTTTCGGGTTACTGCAGCCAGATGGTAATTAGCGTTAGTATATTGTAATACTAATGCTAATTACCACTTTGCGCTCCCCATGTTAAGCATAGGGAGCACAAAGTACAGTAACCTCGCGCTGAAAAGCACAAGATACGAATCGCTAATGGATTTTTTAACCTGTTAGCGTTTGGGTTGTAATATGGGCCATTAGGGCCACCACGGCTAATGTTAACTAGACATGTGCACAGCACAAAATTTCGTTTTGAACTAATGGATTAGTCCTAAAATGCTATTTATTTAGTTGCTAAAGAAATTCGTTTTTCAGTTATTTAGTATGAAAACTAATTTCATTCATCCGAAAACCAGTGGATACAATTACTATTGTAGTGGCTCCTCAGAGTGCTGAGATCGCTGCTTGTTACAGTATCTCTCACTCTCAGCACAATGTGGGCCATATTATATAGTTGGTGCTAACTTAACCAGAGCTGTTTTAAACTTCCCAGAGCTATTGTAGCCTATGGAGGTTTTCAGTTTACAACAGCTCTGGTTAAGTTAGCACCAACATTGTAATACTGCCCCGTGTCAGGCAAAGCTGTTACAGTAACTGACTGCTGCTCATCACAGCGCTCAGAGTTTCAGTAAAACTAGTAAATAATATTTTTATATATATAAGAGGTTAGAACAATATTATTTCCTTGTTTTACTGAATCTCTGAGCGCTGTTAGTCAGTTACTGTAACAGCTGAGCCTGATACATTGTACTGAGAGATAAGGTAACAAGCAGCCGATCTCCGCGCTCACAGCCACTGGATTTAAAGGGCTGAGAAAAAAAGGATCCTCTCTGTATAATGTTTAGAACATCCTCCTGCATTAATTAATACCCCTCTCTGTATAATGTATACAACATCCACCTGCATTAATTAATACCCCCTCTCAGTATATTATATAGAACATCCTCCTGAATTAATTAATGTCCCTCTCTGTATAGAACATCCTCCTCAATTTATACCTTTCTCTGTAAATGTATATAACATCCTCCTGCATGAATACCCCTCTCTGTATAATGTATAGAACATCCTCCTGAATTAATTAATGTCCCTCTCTGTATAGAAAATCCTACTGCATTGGCATGTGGAGGGTGCAGAACTTCGGATGTTGCTCTCTTCATTGCTGGTCTCCTTCACTTATCAATGTAATATCACAAAAAGGACTGACACTAAAATGTAGTGCATTTTATTTTAGTTTCTTTCGTTTTTGTACTGAGCAGTTTAGTTTCTCTTGAGTCATACGAAAACTAAATTATCCCAAAATTCGGACTAAATCGTTTTAGTACTAAAACGAATGCACATGTCTAATGTTAACACTCACTCAGGTGAGCGCTAACGTTAGCACCAACAATGTAATGGTGCCCATAGACTTCTATTCAGCGTTCAATCATTTACAGCATGTAAAAAATTTCTTTCACATTTTATCATCCAAACCTTTGTGGTTATATATTCTATGGGGCACTCGTGTTAATTTTTTTTTAAATAAAAATAGAAATAGGAACCTATTACTGCATTTTCTGAGAAAATACACAATTTTGACTAAAACTGAAAAAAAAAATGTTTTGCTTGTATTTTCTATTCTAAAGTACCACATTTTCCCCTTATATTTCTCAAAGTTAAAAACTAAAGTATGTATTTCAATGATGTATAAATGAAACATCCAAAACGCTCAATATTGCCTTTTAGAGTTATATTATTCAATGTACTGATCAAACACATTATAAATGTTTTGACCCATGCACTAATAATGTGTATCACTAAGGTGAAATACATTCTATATGGTTATTCAGTGTGCTCTCTCTTTCGGCTCTCTTCTTCGGCACCCTTCGGTGCCCTCAATTCGACTACCCTGCAGTGAATTCTGCATTCACTGTAGGGTCCCCAAAGTGCACTAAAGGGATCTTCTGAACGCCATGATTAACCAACAGAATGCAGCCGCCGAACAAACCGGCGAACACCGCCAAGAGACCGCCGACCGCAGACGTCGAATGCTGCAGAGAGACTGCGTAACGCAGCCGACGACCCACTGAACAGACTACTGAACGCCTCCTCAAATTGCTGAACGCAGCCAACGACCCCAGTTCAGGCCGTCCCCATGTAGCCAATGACGCGAGCCACACGTTAGCGTGCAGGCTGTGGGGAGGGGCCCAGGCAGCCCCATTTTAGACAGTGGGGGTACCTGTACGTCCTGCATCTTCGAAGCCCTCCCACCGCCAGGATGGCATAGGACATCCTGCAGCAGGTAAGGGTTAAGTTAATTACAGTCACAACAGCACTTCAGCAAAACAATGCCAAAACAGGTAATCAAATATTGTCAGCAATCAAATAATTAACAAAATTAACAGACAAAATAAGAAGCAGTTTATGAAAGAGAAATGTTACTAACATGCAACTAAACCAAGACAAAAGTAATACTTACATGATGAAAATGCCAATATTGCTTCTCAGGGGAATAAACATCTATAGCCATATAAGCAGTGTTAAAGCGTTTTCAAGTATTTATTAGACATGTGCATTCGTTTTAGTACTAAAACGATTTAGTCCGAATTTTGGGATAATTTCGTTTTTGTATGACTCAAGAGATACGAAACTGCTCAGTCCAAAAAACGAAAGAAACTAAAGGAAAACGCATTACATTTTAGTTTCAGTCCATTTTGTAATATCACATTGATTGAAGGAGACCAGCAATGAGGAGCGCAGCATCGCAAAGTTACAGAAAAAGTTTGTATGTGTAATCCTTCCCGACCCCTACCCGAAAATCCGACAGTGAGAGCTCCAGAATACTCACTCGCAGCGCAGACAGCCAGCACAGGAGAGGAAACCTTAATCCTTGCATGTCTAGGAGACAGACGAGATGATAAAAGCAGCTGGAGAGGGAAAACATTCAAATAAATCACACTGAAAACTATTGATAGAGGAGGGCTGGATAGTAAAAACCCCTTTATAACAAGCACCGCTGGGAGAAGAGAGGGACTTTATAAAACGTCTGTTATCTCCCCTCCCGCTCTGCATAATAGGGGCTTAGGTCTGATACATTTTATATTATCAGGAGCACTATCCCCCTTTCCTCATCTATAATACACGTTTTATATAAAGTCCCTCTCCTCTCCCAGTGCTGCTTGTTATAAAGTTTTTTTTTACGTCTGATACATTTAGTATCCAGCTCTCACAGTTACTCTGTCATTATGAGCCTTCAGTGTGATTTATTTGAATGTTTTCCCTGGATTTAAAGTGCTGTATTTTATAAAATAAAAAAAATCTGCACCAGACATCTCTTCTCTGAGCTTTCAGACCGATTTACGTTAATATTTTCCCTCTCCCCTGCTTTTATAATCCTGTCTGTCTCCCCCACAGAGATGCAAAGTTTAAGTAGACGTTCCCTCTCCTGTGCTGGATAAGCAATGCAATACAAAGTTCTGCACCCTCCACATACCAATGCAGTAGGATGTTCTATACAGAGAGGGACATTAATTAATACAGGAGAATGTTCTATGCATTATACAGAGAGGGGTATTAATGCTGGAGGATGTTATATACATTATACAAAGAGGGGTATAAGCAGTCGATCTCAGTCCTCTGATGAGCCACTGCAATAGTAATTATATCCGCTGGTTTTCGGATGAATGAAATTAGTTTTCATACTAAAGAACTGAAAACTAATTTCTTTAGCATCTAAATAAATTGCTTTTAGGACTAATCCATTAGTTCAAAACGAAATTTTGTGCTGTGCACATGTCTAGTATTTATCCTCCAAATTAGTACTTAATGGGAATGCGTACCCCAGCACCACAAATATATACATTTCATTACACACCTTGTAAGAAAAATTGTTTGCTTACCGTATGCCTTTATCAAGATCAATGTATATATCCAACAGCTGCCCTCCTATCACATAACCTATTGCAGGGCCTAACACAGACATTCCTTGTGAAATTCCTGAAAATAGAGGATACGGGGTATCATATTCTCATTTTTTGTAATTCACATACTTTTATACACAGAGTATCTAAACTTTACTTAGAACCAATTGAATATAAAAATAATAACTGTATGTAGCATGACGCCTGTGTATGAAATTACAGTAACACCTTGTATCTGTACTTACAGCAATTATAATTTCCTGAATCCTATCCTTGTTAGTGATAGCCCAAACATTCCCTGTATTCTACCCTCTCTCACTGGCTGTTGAAATGCTGCAGAAAGCTTGTTGTGCTTGTTGCTACAGCGAGAGTATAATACAGGGTGAAAAGAATGAGGGCTGACTGGGAATTTGCTTCTTCACAGGAGCACACTAATCTTGCATTAAAAAAATGGGATTTTATATGCAAATTTTTGGTGTTCATTGTATCACAATGAAATATCTAGTTTACATGATTTTGGTAAGGAAAGGGTTAAGCAAGCAGTTACAATCCAAACAATATAAACGTAAAGTCACTCGAGCTTTGAGACAAGCTTTCAATGCATTCCGCTCTTTATTAACCCTTTCGCTGCTGAGGCATTTCCCGCCTCTGTGCTGAGGTAATTTTTACCGGTTTTGCTCATCATGTTTAAATGTGTTTTGAAGGCTTATTTTAGTATATGACCCAGACATATTATATATCGTTCTTTCCATCAGACTCGGCAGATTCATAATATATCATTATTATATGTATACGTCATGACCTATCTGTATATTATAACAAACAATGCAATAAAATATGAATTTTCAATAATTTACAACGTGTAAAGTGTTTTTTTTTTCACATTTTAACATGCGAGCAATTGCGGTTATATTTTGTATGGGGTGCGCTTGTTAAAAAAATTAGAGATGGGGTTATATTTTGTATGGGGTGCGCTTGTTAAAAAAATTAGAGATGGGGTCTCGTTCCATTTTTTTTTGGGGAAAATTACGCGATTTTTAACAAACGCACCGCATACAAAAATCGTTAGTGCAGCATCATTGTTCACATTATAATTGAAATGGGAACAATTTTTCTGCATTAACGAACTAAAAAAAAGAAAAAAAAATTGTTTATTTTTTTTATAATCTTTTTTTAAAATATTTTTTTATTTTTATTTTTTATTTTTTATTTTTTTAAAAAAACTTTTTTTATATTCATGCTTGGTATTGTTGGAACGGCCATGCTCTGGCCGATACAACAATATCAAACATTAACCCCTAACCTCCACGGATCGGGAGATAGGGGGTTCATTGGAACCCCCTATCTCCACCATTGGTGGCAGTTAGGGGTTAACTCCAGGACTGGCGTCATCGTGCTATGCACGATGACGCCAGTCCTCAGGAGGCATTCCCGGAAGCTTGGCCGACATCCAAGATGTCGGCCAGCTCCGGGAAAGGATCACGAACCGGCGCTTTTCAGAGCCGATTCGTGATCCGGCCCCCATGGGGTTAAGTCCAGGTACCTTTAGGAAGGGCAGGCTGTGCCCTTCCAAACGGTGCCTGGGTTAACCCCCTGCACCCCGGCGATCGGGAGGGAGAGAGGTCCGAAGGACCTCCCCCACTCCCTTTCAGGCGCCTCCTCCGCACATGCGGGGGGCGCCTGAATTAGATGTCATCGCGCCGCCGCGATGACATCTAATTGTGCCGGTGGTGGTTCTGGGTGCTGGGCTGACATCGAGGATGTCAGCCCGCACCGGGGGGCACAGTGATCGGCCGGAACCCGGCCGATCGCTGGCCCCAAAGGGAGGACGCGCTCCGCGCGTCCTCCGCAAGGAACGCTACCTGCGGGTGGACGCGCTCAGCGCGTCCTCTGCAGCGAAGGAGTTAAGTATTGTTCCTTTTTTTTTAATATGTAGTTCACATTATTATTCAATTCGGACAATTTTTGAGTATCAGAAATATGACCCTTTCATTTGATGTTTGAAATTCACCCAATAATACCCTATAGATACTCGAGTATACCGCTAGATTTTGGTGACAAAAAAATTACCATAAAATTGGAGGGGTCGCGTTATATTCGAGATATCTGCATCGCGTATAAAAAAAAATTAAAAAAACTTGCCTTGCTCTGGATCCTAAGTCTCCTCGAAGTTCCGGTACTCTCGCTTAAGTGAATACGGGCTCCCTGATGCTTGCAAACACTTCAGGAACTCCCGGATTCGGGAGAGGTGGGATCCATCGCGGCCAGAGGGCATGCTCGGTTTAAGTCAATAATTCACCTCCCTCACCTCTGCCGGCCATCTAATCGCTAGTAAAGAAGACGGGTGGCCGGCGGCTTCATACTTAGTAACAGCTGCAATCATTCTAGAGCAGAACACTCTGGCCTGAGCGGTAGCCTGACTGTGTTAGGAGAATCTGGAAGGATTTTAATTGTTTACCGGTACAGTATAATTTTGCTCCTCGCATTATTTTCAAATCTTGAGTATACTCTCATTTCCATAATAAATCTCTATCCATCGCGTTATATTCGGGTCGCGCTATACTCAAGTAGCTACAGTTTTTCTGCATTTGAATTACCCTCCACAGTCCTGTCAATGATTGCTTATTGATAGCTGTAATTGAAACTAATTAGAAAAATAACTTTAATAACAGATGCTGAAAAGTTAACCTGTTTCAGCTACGGAAAATACCTATGTATAATGAAGATTTATGTGTGGGGAGGCTGTCATCAAAAAACGCAGTTCCAAGGGTGTACAATGGAGTTCCTCCAACTCCCATAAGCAGTTGCCCCAGCATGAAGACGTAAAGGAAATTCGACAGTGAAGACTGCTTATTATTTGTGCAAGGAATAAGAGTGCTGTTAGTCTCGGGGCTTAGACATATCTCTGTAAAAAAAAAGTCACTGTTAGTCTTTACTGTAAATGAAGAAAATCAACTATATTTGTTAAATTATTTGTAATTGAAAGAGCAATTTCATCTTCTTGATTTATAAATGTGTTACCGGGAAGGGATAACTTGAGATTTCTCTCATTTTCATGTATGTTCTGTGCTATATAGAGTGGGCTAGATTACATACCGAATGCTAACTGTAGCGTTAACATCAGGATAAGTGACTTTAACGCAAGCCCCCTGATTACGCTCCTAACACTAATTGGGGTAAAAATCCATTAGCGCATTGTTGTCGGGCTTACTGTACTTTGCGCACCCTATGCTTAACATGGGGTGCACAAACAGTAATTAGCGTTAGGATAAGTAAGGCATTACAAAGTCCTAGCACTAATTGTGATGGGTTAAATGGATTTCTACACAATAAATCTGATATTCACCTCTCATCCCTCGGCGAGCACTTTGGACCAATCCGCTGCTTCTGGTTTACCGATAGCAGAGTGAGACTAGGGACAAACAGTCCCCAATGTCCCTTTGCGATCACTCCACAGCGCTGTGTGATCTCACACAGGTTTCCCCGTAGTGTCCCCATTTTTGCGGTAGATTCCGGGGCAGGCACCTATTTCAGCAGCCTGCCCCGGGCGCAGTGCCCCCTCAATGATACTCGTGGTAGCGCTTCAGCGATGCCGCGAGTATCACCTCCTGGAGTAATTAGCGTTAGGACTTTGTAATACCTCACTTGTCCTAATACTAATTACTGTTTGGCTCCCCATGCTAGGGTGCGCAAAGTACAGTAAGCTTGTGCAATCACCAATGCTATAACTGATTTTTTTTCCTGATTGTTGTCAGGAAGGTAATCAGTGGCACATGAGTTAAAGTCAATTATCTTGACGTTAACGCTTACATATCCAAAAGGTAATGCTAGTGTTCGGTATGTAATCTAGCCCATTGTGTGGTAGGAGACGATCAGGTCTATTCATTAAAGTTGAAACTCAGGAGTATTGTGGGAGAAGAGCCAATATGGAAATGGGGATATATGGGAGAATGTTTCTGGTTGGGCTATTTTAACCTAGAGTTTTCATTTCTCCTTCCAATTCTCCTGTCAATCATTAGTCGCATAAGTAGTGAAGGTGTGGAGAGAAAAAAATTGACAGAATGAGTGTTTAATAACGCTCATGTAATCAGGCAGTGCCAAGAACACTGAAATAGGTTCTCACAGCATTCTTGGGACCAGGGGAACACCAGCAGACAATTTTTTGTAGTTGTCGCCTGCCTAGTGCTTTCACATTGCTGCGGTTCCCCACAGCTCTTGACACACAGTACATCTTGTGTCGTTAACGCAAGTAAACAAGCAATGCAATGGTATAGAGTACTGTCTGGGTGGAGTAGAGGTAACATCACTGCTCTGAGTGGAGAAAACCTGTGGGGACATGGGTTCGATCCCGGCAGGAGCTCCTCTCCAGTAAGTGTCCTTGGGCAAGACACCTAACGGTACAGACTCGCCACCCAGGACATACTTGAAAACGAGAGAAATCTCAATGTATCCTTCCTGGTAAAATCCTTTCTCAAAAAAAAAGTATAGGGGTGTCAGAAAGGGGTGACTTAGAATGCTGCTTGAGTGACATCAGTAGGGACATTTTGAGTTATGACGTTTGATTGTAGACCTCGTGATAAATGTGTTTTCAGGGATCGTTGCTTCCAATGTCCCATCCAGCTGCAGGTAGTCTTAAATGTGCAGGGCAGCATAGCATGCCACACAGCTTTCTGGCCCTCGTCCTACCCGACTCCCTTTCCAGTGGTGTGATCAACCTCATTGGCTGCAGGGGAACTGCTGGAGTTCAGGTAGTCCCCATGCAGCCAATGGAGGCGATTGGACTGCTGGGAAGGGAAGTAGGCCTTAGAAGGGCTAGAAAGCCACAGTGCATGCTATACCGCCATGTGGCATTTAAGTCTGTCTGCTGCCAGGATGGCTTAGTACACCCGACAGCAGCAAGGGGTTAAAGGACTGAATATTAGGGGACAGTCTACTGGGACAAGGAAGGGAATTTCAAAGAAAAGCAGCAATTCGTGAGAAATCGTGCAGTCTGATTTGGTAGATTTTAGATCAATTAGGGAGAGACTATATTGACCTTTCTACCCAATTCATAAAGCCACATTTGTCACAAAAGGACCTTGCTTACGACATAAAATACTTCCATTCAGTGAAACAATACAATGTCCCCTATATCAGCAGTCCCCTTTCACCCCACCTCAGACCCCCATTCTCAGCAGTCCCATCTTACACCTATCTTTCCCTAATGGCCACAGTCCATATTGCACTGCCAGTCTAGCACAGACAGTGTAATTTCCAGCCGGTGGGGTGGTGAAAATGCTATGTAATATATATATATATATAAAGAAAAACAGTGATATAAACAGTTGTCCTACAAACCTAATTATTAAACACGTGACTTACATATATTGATCAGTTAAATTGTCACAAACATAGAAACCCTCACCATTATATTTGCTTCCATATTCATATTTTCCAATAGCGAAGTGAGGCAAGGAAAAAACAACTGCCCCGAGGCCAATCATGAATGCTGAAAAGGCAAGCCATCTTGGTTTATGTCCTCTTTGTCCATAAAAAGACACAAAAAGTGACAGAATGCAAAATGCAATGTCATAACTTGCTGCTATTAATCCAGTCAGGGAACTGTTCAGGTCATAGCGCTTCTCAATGGTGGAAATAATAACATTTACCAGTCCATTTACAAGAGTACCTAGAAGAGGGAAAAAACAAGTTTAATTCTGGGCCTTAAAATATTATTTTATCAAGTATATCAATAAAATGTTTTTGATGTACCTCCATTAAAAAGTAAATACAATTTACCAATTTACCTTAAGCCCCATTTCCTGTGTATTAATGACAGGGGAAATTCTACCATTCTGCTCTCCATTGGTTTTACCTTAAATGTTTGCTGTCTTGTTAAGTAAATGCATACAAAATATACATTGATTTTAACAAGCAAACATGGCTTTTATGACACCACTTATATGCACAGAGACCAATACGAATATAAGAAAAAGATGGGGAGAAACAATTAAAATTATATTTGTTTTGCAATTATTTCTACACAACTAAGGCACTATTGTGTGTCCTGAGCTAAAACCGGGACGCTAAAAGGAGAAATTTCGCTAACTTCACCTTTGTCCCGGTTTCCTCGGCAGATCGTGGGGCAGGCGCCGAATCCGTCAGCCTGCCCCTTAGCAATCGGTAAGCTCACGGATGCTGGGGCCAGTGCAACAGCACCGTGCCCAGCATCCCTTTCATAGTGCCATAGGACTCCATGGAGGATCATGCTGCCGGGTCACATGACCGGCAGGATCTTGCCTCTTGCGAGATCCTGCTGGTCGGCGGAGTGATCGTGGAGGGAGACAGGGGACTTTCTTCCCCCAGTCACCCTCTGCTCCCGGCGGTCAGAAGTAGCCGATTGGGTCTCCATACTCTCCGCAGGATAAGAGGTATGTGATTTTTGGGAGGGGGTTGAGCTGAAGGTAACAGATTCTGCAGCAGCGCAATCTGTTATCTACAAATCTGAGCTGGTGGTAACTTTTCCAGCTAGCTCCAGCTCTTAGTAACTAACGTTAGGACCAAGTGATCTTATCGCTAGTTACTCTGTGCTTTCACTTTGCTCTCCCCATGTTAGGTATAGGGAGCGCAAAGTACAGTAAACTCATGCTATGAATCGCTAATTAGCGAGCGCTAACGGGTTTTTTAACCTGTTAGCGATTCAAAGGTGACGTGGGCGCAGCGCTATGACCTCCTTTAAGCTAGCGTTAACGCTGCCAATAGTGTTAGCTTGAAGAAGGTAATAGAGCCCATAGTGTAACTCATGAGACACACCTTTAAATAGGTGAATAAACAAATATTGATTTTAACCATTGTCAATATCATATCTTTTATTTGGCTGGCAAAGTTGGCTCAGGAGAGAAACCACACAAGAGATTTAAAGTGGTGACTGTGAGTGTGGTCGTGGTGGGGGTGTAACACAGGATGTTGCCTGCTCCAATTTTTCCCATGAAGGGGAGCAGTGGACCAGTGCGTTTGCATTTAAATGTGCTAAGCTATGGTGGAAAACTCTCTCTCCACCTGTCACTGCCAGCATGATCAAGGACCAAAGTAGCAACAATTGTGCCTAGCAAAATGTGTATCAATACATCCCCTAACCCACATATTGAGCTTGGACTCTATACAAGTTTCTTAATGCTTTATTTCATTTTATTTCATTTTTTTGTTAAAAGAATACTTGTAAATTATCCCCCCATCTTTGGCTCTCTGTATACTATTAATAATCTTTCGGTTACATTGGCGTTAAGAGGAGCAGGTTGCCCGAATGGAAGGTTGGACACGACCATACAAGTGTTACAGGCAATCAAGTCTCAGAGGTGGATCCTTGTGGGCTCCAGAGGAGGTGAGTGCTTCCATCTCTACCCACGACTCTGGATTAAAATACGTTATTGCCCTATGAAGTATATTTTCTGTGGTTATGTTTCTGTGTTACTCCCGTGAAGTTCAGCACGCTGCCTCAATTACAGAGCCAGTATCACACAGGCTTTGTTTATTGTGAGTTGCATTGCTTACCTTTTATAATTTCATCACAAAGACAATAATGAACTATAATATATCTTTAAATTTTTATTAGATGCATGATACGCCTGAGGACCATCTAGACCCATTTTTAGGTATTTTCTCACTCTTTATATGATGTGCTACACTATATGAGTTAAGATCTACCACCTTTTCAGCATTTGCTGCACACCATATATTGTAACCCACTGTCTCTGCGATATTTCAGTCGTACACATTTGCATGATTTATTTAAGTATATTTGCATGTTATATTTATCAATATATTTTTATTATTACACATTGTACACGATTTGTCTATATAAAAACACCTGCAAATACACATTGTATAGGATGTATTGTAATATAATATTTTGTACATAAGCATGTATTATTGGTTTTATGTTTGCGCTAGGGATTGTTTTTTTGATGTATGATTTTTATTTTCATTTGTTTGAAATTTTTATGGTGGCGCATGAAGGATCCACCACCTGCAATCTGATTTTGTAGCAGCATTCTTTATTTTACATATATTTCACATATATTTTACAGTGAACAAGCTTCACGATTGAAAAACACATTTAATTCTGTTTGGAGCTATCACATTACACTTTCCCTCTCAGAGGATTAAGGACCGGCTGAACTGGGCTAACAGGGAAGGTGTTACATGAGTGAGGGCAAACGGGTGATTATTAACCCCTCCTGACACCAGCCAAATTACCCCTCACATTTAGGTTAAAGTATCCAAAAATACTCATCTCTTTTCCAGCACTGGGCATATGAGTATATACTGTCACTGAACTGGCTTCATTCCACAACTCAGCCAATCCAGGGCTTCTCATGCAAGTTCATTGAGAGGAATTGACTAAATGGCAGGACCTTGGAAGGGTGTCCCTCCATTTTAACAATTCACATGGTTACCTGAGGGAGCAATGGCAGGTGGACACTGATCAACATAACCATTCGTAGTAAATGGTCTTGGTGCTAAAGTGTCCATTGAATGTCTGTGAAGAGAAGTATACCATGTCAAAGGACTCAGAAGATCAATGACCACTACTTGTGACCTTTGAAAAAGAACAGAACTATTGTTAATTACAATGGTCTTCATCAAACCATTGTCAAGCAACCAGTATACAAACGGCTGTAAATTCTACACTGGAACTCTAAATAGACAATGCTAAAAGATTCACAAAAAATTGTGCTAATCGCAATACAAAACTACTCCCATTCTCTGATAGAAGTTTATTTTTATGTAACCGTTACATCCTTTTTATTCAATATTTTGTACTTATAAATAGGTTTTGGAAATATTGCCCATGAGATAAAAGTGAACAAGAAGAATACTGTATGTGACCAGAGCTGATACCTTAGTTCAGGGAGTCCACAAGTCCAAAATAGAAAATGTTGACTCCACTATTTAGGACAAAGAACTTTGTCGCACCTATGTAACCCTTTATTTTATTGTATTTTATTATAGTTCCCAAGAAATGCATGAAAAAAGATAATTTTCAATATATTCTTCATAAAAAGTAGAATAACTTTGCACTTCCTATACTTTACATAAAGCTTAAACACCTAGTGAAAACCCTGTAGTTATAATGTTATATACCATTTACATTTATTTAGAAAGCACCAACATATTCCGCAGCGCTTGTACAATGGGTAGGACGAAACAAACATAAAGTTTACAATTAAGTTTCCCTTTCCCATGATAGACTGCAGGATTTCTCACACGCAGTCTCCATCCTCTGGAACATTCTCCCCAGGGACGGACTGACAACTAATGGGGCCCTCGGGCAATAGATCATAATGGGGCCCCCCTTGTGCTGCCCCCACAGGAGGCCACACCTATACAAAATCCCACCCCCTACAAAGCAACAGTTAAATGTACCTTGTTGTGTTAAAGAATTTATTTCTTAAGTCACTAAAATAATCTTTTCGAAAATCGTGTGACGAAAATCCATTTGGATCCAGCAGTGAATTGGGGAATCCATTGTGCCCCCTTCAGACTTACAGATGGCCACCACTCTGCTGAGGCAGACATCACCAGCTCACTGCAGCTAAGGCTGAGCCGTGCCACAGAATGTCCCTGTGGAAAATGTGGGAAACTGACAATTACTTTAAAAGATACTGTACATTACCAACACACTGCACATTACAGAGCTCCACAGCAATGAAACTCACAGTAATGTGCCGTGTGTATGAGCGTATCACAGAGCTCCACAGCAATAAACCTCACAGTAATATGCCGTGTGTATGAGCGTATCACAGAGCTCCACAGCAATAAACCTCACAGTAATATGCCGTGTGTATGAGCGTATCACAGAGCTCCACAGCAATAAAACTCACAGTAATGTGTGATGTGTATGAGCGTATCACAGAGCTCCACAGCAATAAAAATAAAACTCAAAGTAATATGCCGTGTGTATGAGCTTATCAGAGCTCCACAGCAATAAAAAACTCACAGTAATGTACCGATATCACTTTATTCAACCCCCATATCAATTTATTCAAACCTCACACCCATTATAAATTTATTCAAACCCCACACCTATTATAAATTTATTCAACCCCCCCAAATCAATTTATTCAAACCTCTCACCCATTATAAATTTATTCAAACCCCCAAATCAATTTATTCAAACCCCACTCATTATAAATGTATTCAGCCCCCCAAATAAATTTATTCAAACCCCACACCTATTACAAATGTATTCAATCCCAAATCAATTTATTGAAACCCCACACCCATTATAAATTTATTCAACCCCCAAATCAATTTATTCAAACCCCACACCCATTATAAATTTATTCAACCCCCAAATCGTTTATTCAAACCCCACACCCATTATAAATTAATTCAGCCCCCCCCCAAATCAATTTATTCAAGCCAAAAGCTCCCCCCCACAACCACCACAAGCGGGTCGCTCACAGTGTTAATTTCGTCGACGAAATATTTTCATCATAATTTTCATCAGGCACACTCTTTCCTTACTAGAAACAAAATTGTAACGAGACGAAAATGATGTGCACCTGACGAAAATCATGGCGAAAATACTCTGCCATTTTCATTAATTAAACGATTTTTGACGAAAATGCAGCGTCGGACAGACCCATCAAGGCACTTGGGCGCTGCCCGAGTGCCCCACTGATCAGTAGGGGCCCCGCCTGTTCCCCCTCTGCCTCTGTTTATTGAAATTCACAGGCAGCCAGCGGCGCACTGTGAAAACATCACGGTGGCGCCTACGCCGCCCCCTCACGTGACGTGTCACGTGAGGGGCGGCGCCAGTGCAACGTGCCTGCTCCAGTGTGGGATCGGATGGATGCAGGCACGCTACAGGCACCACAGCGGCGTTTTTTCAGACTGCGCCGCTGGCTGCCTGTGAATTTCAATCATCGGAGGCAGAGGGAAACCGGCGGGGGCTCACTGTGGCGCCCCAAACCGGGCCCCTATTGACCCGCGTCCCGGTGAGCAATGGGGGGGGGCTGCGGGGGTGGCAATTCATAACCATGTTTGAGCTAATGGGGCAATTCATATCCATGTGTGAGCTAATGGGGGCAATTCATATCCATGTGTGAGCTAATGGGGGCAATTCATAACCATGTGTGAGCTAATGGGGACAATTCATATCCATGCGTGAGCTAATGGGGGCAATTAATATCCATGTTTGAGCTAATGAGGGCAATTAATATCCATGTGTGAGCTAATGGGGGCAATTCATATCCATGTGTGAGCTAATGGGGCAATTAATATCCATTTTTGAGCTAATGGGGGCAATTCATATCCATGTTTGAGCTGCACATTAGTGTGGGTATTATTGCTGCGGAGCTCTGTAATACGCTCATACACACTGCACATTCCATTGAGTTTTATTTCTGTGGAGCTCTGTAATGTGCAGTGTGTCAGGATTGTACAGTATCTTTTAAAATGATCGGCAGTTTCCCACATTTTCCACTGGGACTTTGTGCCGTGGCGCAGCCTTAGCTGCAGTGAGTGGGTGATGATGGCTGCTGCAGCAGTGCGGTGGCCATCTGTAAGTATGGAGGGGGGGCACAATTCGCTGCTAAACACATTCGATTTTAGTCGACTAAAATCTACTCTAAATTTAGGCTAGGGTCAGACGAACGCATTTTTCACGTTGTCCGTGAAAAAGTGCGTTCGAACGAACGTACGTATTTTTTCCCGCAATACGCGATAGCGATCATACAATGCGCCTTTTCGTCCGTGATTTTGTACGGATCATCAATAAAACCCTTTTTGCGTCTGGACGTTATGTTGGCCGGACATTAGCAGCGTCTGACGTCTCCTAATCCCGCAAACACGCCGCTATGCGGCCGCAGCGCACTCTGTACGTCAGTAGTAGCGGTTTGACGTTCTCGAAAAAATGCGTTCGTTGGCCACTTGCGTTGCACGGACGAACGTACGTGCGGCCGTTCGTCGTATGTTCCCCGGCATTGGACGTCATTTGCTGCTAGCACGGCCGTGATTTCGTGCGGCTAAACGCACGTGAAAAATGCGTTCGTCTGACCCTAGTCTTAGTCGACTAAAATTAGACTAAAATTAATAATAATTCTGACGACTAAAATACGACGAAAATTAAGTGGTATTTTAGTCAAAAACCTAAAATTAAGACTAAAATTAAATTTGCTGTCAAAATTAACACTGGTCGCTCACTAAACACTTTTAGGAAAAGAATCTCCTTGTACTCTCTGCTCTCCTTCACAGTGGACGCAGGCTGGCTCCACGTGAACGCACCCTTTATTGTGTGTGTCCCGGTGCCTGCCACTGCGTGCCCTACGTGGCGCACTACATGAGGGGGCAGCGCATCACGTGAGGGGGCGGTTTGATAATGCGCCACCGGCCCCCTGCCCTGGCGCACGATGATCATAGCTCCTTCGGATTCTGAATACTGGAGCTGAGTGGAGCCCACTAAGCCAACCAAAACTGGGGCCCTACAACCCGTGGGCCCTTGGGTAGTGCCCAAGTGCCCAACGAGTCAGTCTGCCCCTGGCTCTCCCTCGTACTGTCAGGCTTTCCCCTAGCTTCCCTCCCTTCAAACGCTCCCTTAAGACATTCTACCACCCGACTCACTAATACACCTCACTGCCCCAACCAGTCAAGCACTCTCACCTTGCAGTTCATCACTCTCACCAGCCCATCACTCTCACCTTGCAGTCCTTCTCACCCCCAACCCTTCTAGATTGTAAATTCCCACGGGAATAGGGCCATAGTTTCCTCATGTGCCGGTTTGTCACAATGTTGTTCAATAAATTTTAACCCTGTCTATATTGTGCCCATTGTACAGCGTGTGGAATATGCTGGCGCTTCATAAATAAAGAATAATAATAATAATCAATGCTCAATGTAATAGAGCAGCAGGAAATGCTAGCAGAATGCTTGGTTGTGTAGGGAGAGGTATTAGCAGTAGGAAAAGGGAAGTGCTCATGCCACTGTACAGAGCACTGGTGAGACCTCACTTGGAGTACTGTGTGCAGTACTGGAGACCGTATCTCCAGAAGGATATAGACATCTTAGAGAGAGTTCAGAGAAGGGCTACTAAAATGGTGTATGGCTTGAAGGAGAAAAGTTACCAGGAAAGGCTTAATGATCTTAACATGTACAGCTTGGAAAAAAGACGAGACAGAGGTGATATGATAGAAACATTTAAATATGTAAAGGGAATCCACAAGGTAGAGGAAGGGAGTATATTTAAAAGGAAACAAAGTAGCAAAACAAGAGGACATAGTCTTAGATTAGAGGGACAAAGGTTTAAAAGTAACATCAGGAAGCTTAATTTTACTGAGAGGGTGGTGGATACATGGAACAGCCTTCCAGTCGAAGTGGTAGAGGCCAAAACAGTAATTGAATTTAAGCAAGCATGGGATAGGCATAAGGCTATCCTAAACAAAAGATAAATCCGGGTAAAGTATCCATGTAATTGGGTAGACTAGATGGGCCGAAAGGTTCTTATCTGCCGACATTTTTCTGTGTTTCTATGTTTCTAATAACATACAGCGAATACTAGGATAAAGTGGCTCAAAGCAATTTCCATGGGTCTGAGTGTCACACAGTCCCTGCTGACTAACTTGGAATAGATCCCAAAGTGTAATAATAGAAGCCTCTGGGACAGTCACAGCCACAGCCAGCGTCTATGTGTGCTGCTTTGTGTTGCTAGTATAATAGGGAATATTCACAATAGTACCACATAACAGTACATAAGAAGCATAGTTTTGTTGAAGGTGACCAGGTTTAATCTCCTTAACAACGCCAACTTACTGAAGGGAAAAATAAAGTACACAGACACGTCAGTGCTATACAAGACTGAAAAACATTTCTAAAAATAATTTCTGAAAATAAAATTAACTAATTGATTAGAAAAAATACAGCAGGCTAACACCATAGATAAACTGGATATTTTAGGTTTGAAAGTACAGGATGCCATCTTGCAGCGTCTGGATGTAGCTTCTCGACTTACAAATCCCCTTGGCAGCACATCAACAGTGGTTATATCCAAAATCATTAAGCAGGAAAAAAATATAATTCAACTATTGGAGCAAGATAAAGATGTATATTCACAAAATGTAATAGCTCATAAAGATGTTCATCCTAGACGCCTCCAACATATACACAGCAAGGTCATGGTACATTCACATTCGGTTTGACATAAAAGCCCAAAGCTCCATTCTCTACAGACTGGGTTGGATAATCAGGAAAACAGGTAAGATTCATGGATTAGAATAACTTAAATAAATAAAATGAAATTTGAGACCGCAAAGAACTAATACGACTTGTGGTTGCATAAAATCTTGAAAAGGCGCATTAAGAAATTGTGGAGGGTTTATTAATCAAACGCTATGTGGTGAAAATATGTTTACATTTTTGTGGACCCATTTTTTTCTCACATAAACAACTAAATATATAGGTGGTGAGAATGGTATTCAACCAAAATAAAGTGCAACTTATTAATAAGGTTAACAAAAACATTAAAAGGACATTTCACTAATGTAAAATCCAAAGATCGACAAGAGAAATCTCAATCACACACCAGGTGGCACCTGGCAAGGATATCTACAGAGCAAGCTGCAACAAAAGAGAAGAATCCAACGTAAGAGAAGAACCCTATTAAGGCTAGGGTCAGACGAGCGTGATTTCTACGGACTGTACGTCCGTGCACACGGACGTACGTTAGTACGGAAGACGCAGTAGTGGCCAGACAGTCCGTTTTTTTCACTGACGTATATATTTTGACGGATGTAGGAGGGAAAATAAATTAAAAAGCAAAACCATTTTGTCTGTGAAAAATGCTGGACGTATAAATGCAGTCCGTCTGACCACGTTCCATCACTCACACACAAAGCTATGCGGACGTTGCGGACGCAGCGCACTTTGTGCGGCCGTTCTAGCGGTTGTACGTTCTTGCCTGCCTTGCGTCCGTGGGCCGCGGCCGTTGTGCGTCCGCAGTTCAGTGCGGACGTACTTCGTGTAACGGGCTCCGATGGGCTTTCTGTCATGCTATCACGGACGTACTTTTAGGCGCAATCACGGACGTGAACACTATGCTCGTCTGACAGCAGCCTTAACCTCCCTGGCAGTCTAATTTTTTCAAAATTTTGTGTCTAAAAGCGTCTCAATTTTTTTTTAAAGGAAACGTGTTTTTGTACATAGTTAGCCTGTAATAATTAAGAATCACGCACTGAAATCCGTGAAATCAAGAGTCCTTACTGGCAAAATCCTTTATAAATAAATTAATTAATTAATTTAAAAAAAATAGTAAATACATGGAGTCCGATAAAGTTTGAAACACGACATAATAATTTATTATCCCAAAAATAATTATCCAAAATAATGCAAATAAATGATATTCAATAAAATACAAATTAAAACACTGAAATCTGTCTGAGAACAAGGGTGAGACGATGTATGGTCTATTTCTTATCCTGTACTGCCACCTAGTGGCCGTTCATAAACATTGCATTTTGTATTCAGTGTTTATTATGAATGAAATTTGCTGCGGTCCAGCCCCCCTGCATCATGTGACTCACAGGGAGCCTTCCAGGAAGCAGCTCGCCACGATCACACTGCGGGGGACAGCGAAGGAGCCAGGAGGAGGTGAGTATGTATCCAGCCCGAGTGTGGCTCGGGGTTACCGTTCGTGGTAGTGAAATTTAACCCCGAGTCACACTCGGGAATACCGCCAGGGAGGTTAAAGGAAATGTGAGATCATTGGCATAATAACATTTTTAGATTTTGAATTATCCATGTTGATGCAGAAAACAAGCTCATACAGTGCCTGCAGCTGAAAGGTCTGGCAGTCGCAGTTCTGATAGCAGCAAAGCCGCGAGAGGGAGAAGAAGGTGTAAACATGGAAAGAGACAGAGTGGAACCATCGGGCCACCATTGCCCAACAGCTGCGGCAACCACAATAGTGGCCAAAATTGTGGATACACCTTCTGAATTTGTCAGTTTTGGTTGACAAGAAAAGTCCTCTGCTTCCCTGGCCCAGAAATGGCCCTGACTTGAATCCCATAGAATCTGTGGTCAAGATTGAATACACATGGTCTCAAGCAAGAATCCAAGCAACAAGCGAGGACTCATGGAGGATATAATCAATTCCTGGCATCATTTGATCACAGAAGAGGATGTCAAAAGACTTGTAGAGTCAACGCCTAGGAGGTGTCAGGCAGTAGTTAAGGCCAAAGGCTATCCAACACGTTATTGAAAAAAATCATTGTGACAAACTTGAAATTATCATTTTATGCTATATAATACCCAAGATGCATTATGGTACATTTCCAGCCATAATTTTACTTATTTAACGATTTTTTTTGTTGTTAAGGCATTAATTTACTATATTAAATTTTACTTGTGCTGTGACATTTTTACAGATTTTTATATAAAACTTACTCTAAACTGCAAAAGTTTGTAAAAATGGAAGGTGTATCCACAATTTTGGCCACCAGTGTAGCTATCCTGGGCTGGGAGTCTCAAACTGATGGGCACGTGTGATGTCAATATCTTGACACCCTGATTCCAACGACTGCAAAGACTCCAAAGAGCAGGTAGTGCTGCCAATGCATTTGAAAGATTTCCCACTGCAGAAGATGATATTGGATTGTTGAACTGAAAGAAGATTTGGCCCATCAATCTTTTACTGCACCTATATGGAAAAGCGAACAGGGGACTCTATATGACATATCCAGACATTAAGAAGCAACAGGACAATAAGTGAAATTGTTTTATTGTATTTGTGTCATTTAGGTACATGTTAATAGTATTTATGAATTACTTTGCTTTTAAAACTAGCACCGGGACCGTGGTAGTAATTGAATCCAATTTATTTACTAAAAATCAACATCTATAGAATTTATGAGGAAAAATATGGTCATGAAAAGTATAGAGGAAATAAACTACATATATGTATATAAAAACCAAAACCATGGAGAGATTTACCATGTGGTAAAAGCTGGCATTATGCACCCATGCATGGAGCTGTTGTTGCAGGTTTTTGAACGTGTTTGTCTGGAGTGCTCTCTCCGTGGTTTTGTTTTGTATTTTATTTTTGAGACGCACCCACACTGAATGCTTAGTTAAGGCTGAGTGCTACCCCCCATGTGTTTTATATATATATATATATTTAATAAAGTATGTAATTCACATCAAAAATCATCATTGAGATTTAGTGAAAGTGCTTTATGTCTGAAAATGTTAAATGGGCTTTGTCGCCGCCTCATTAGTCTAATCAGTACACAATCTTTAAAAAGTACCAAAAAATGTTGATTTTAATGAGCAATCCGAAGTTACCCTGGTTAATCTTTCTCTACGTTTTTATGTCCTGTTAAATAGGTTAGGCGCTGCCTCAATAACATGCAAAGTGATGGTTGATTTCACAGGAAGATTTAGGGAATAAAATAACAATACCTGACACACAAACTGATGTTTATGGCAGATTAGCGTAAACCTTTATCATTCATAAAACTGAGCATTGCATTTCATGAATTATTTTTAGTCGACTAAATCTATGGTAGATTTAGTCTACCAAAATCTAACGAGTTAAAAGTGTGATGCATTATGCATTTCATAGCATTTCCATACTCAATATATACTGCTGCTGTAAATCTCTATTAACCTGCTACTACAGTCAGGCTCAGAAATATTGGGACATCGACACAATTCTAACATCTTTGGCTCTATACACCACCACAATGGAGTGGGAATGAAACAAACACAATGTGCTTTAACTGCCGACTGTCAGCTTTAATTTGAGGGTATGTACATCCAACTCAGGTGAACGGTGTAGGACTTACTGCAGTTTGCAGATGTGCCTCCACTTGTTAAGGGACCAAAGGTAATGGGACAGAATAATAATCATAAATCAAACTTTCCCTTCTTAATACTTGGTTGCAAATCCTTTGCAGTCAATCACAGCCTGAGGTCTGGAACGCATAGACATCACCAGATGCTGGGTTTCATCCCTGGTGATGCTTTGCCAGGACTCTACTGCAACTGTCTTCAGTTCCTGCTTGTTTTTGGGGCATTTTCCCTTCAGTCTTGTCTTCAGCAAGTGAAATGCATGCTCAATGGGATTCAGGTCAGGTGATTGACTTGGCCATTGCATAACATTCCACTTCTGTCCCTTCAAAAACTCTTTGGTTGCTTTTGCAGTATGCTTTGGGTCATTGTCCATCTGCACTGTGAAGCGCTGTCCAATGAGTTCTGCAGCATTTGGCTGAATGTGAGCAGATAATATTGCCCGAAACACTTCAGAATTCATCCTGCTGCTTTTGTCAGCAGTCACATCATCAATAAATACAAGAGAACCAGTTCCATTGGCAGCCATACATGCCCACGCCATGACACTACCACCACCATGTTTCACTGATGAGGTGGTATGCTTAGGATCACGAGCAGTTCCTTTCCTTCTCCATACTCTTCTCTTCCCATCATTCTGGTACAAGTTTATCTTCGTCTCATCTGTCCATAGGATCTCGTTCCAGAACTGTGAAGGCTTTGTTAGGTGTTGTTTGGCAAACTCTAATCTGGCCTTCCTGTTTTTGAGGCTCACCAATGGTTTACATTTTGTGGTGAACCCTCTGTATTCACTCTGGTGAAGTCTTCTCTTGATTGTTGACTTTGACATACATACACCTACCTCCTGGAGTGTCATGCCCCATGGCTGCCACCATCCTGAAACCCCCCCTGGTGGTACACTTCCTATTCTGCTCCTGCCCTGTAACCTGAATCCAGCAACCAGCATCCAGCAATGTAAGAGTTAAGCACCAAAACACACGTGACTCACAAAATAAAGGGCGCTGCCCCACACTCACACATTACTGGTTCATTACAGCTTTTGCTCACGAAGTGTGAACATCGTTGCTTATTGCTGGTCTGCTACCTGATCCTGATTTCCCCATTTCTGGTTCCTGCTACTACAACCATCATTCCCATCATCCCTCTGCAATCAACCTGGTTAGTCACCATTTCCATCCACCCTCCTCTACCCTTATCCTCTGTTTATCTGTGCAGACCACTGCACGCTGGGCTCATACTACCCTCAACCCCGGTGCCACCCTGGTACCCTCCCTAACCCTGACAGAATGAACCAGCCTAATACTAATGAGCCCGCAGTGCTGCATCTTATGATGGACCTGCAAAAAAAGACCTTCCAGGAACTTTTCAACAACCTGGCTGATTTTCTGGTTAAGTTGTTGCAAGGCAATTGGGGCACATCGCCTAAGGAGTGTGTTCCTCCAAAAACTGTTTTTTTTCACACGATTCAGCCAATCAGAATTAAGAACCACAATTGTCTCACGTTAAGTTTTTGCGCCTGTCAAAGTCAATCTGCGCATATATGTTGCATCAATAAAAAATGCACCCACAACTTCTCAAATTTATTGGTTTGGTATGTGTAGAATGTGTAACTATACTTTGCAGCATTTTTTTTTTGGGCTGGTGTATTTGGTTTTGTCCAGGTTGATAGATTTGCCATTAACACCAGCTTTTAGGAGTTGCTAAAATTATGCACGCAAAAGCTGTGAGTTACAAACTGCGCATAGATTGTAATACCATCTGCATACCAGCGCACATACGCATTTGCGCTCACAATGTTAAGTATAGAACGTGCGAAGTACAGTAAGCTTGCGCAGCGTTCGCGCAGGTTCACCCGCGTAGACGTATACGTGCGTTTGTTGCACTGAAATTGTAATACGACATTCAGCGCAAAGGGTTTTGTCCCTTGCGTTAATGCGTTTTTGCGCGAGCGCAAACGTATGTGCGAAAAATGTAAAAGGGCCCATGTGTGGAGATGGGAGCAACTTGCAGAAGCATAACCATCACTGCAACACGCCACTGATCCACGCATCTACTGTATTTCAATATTGCTGTTATCTTAGCAGCTGACGTCGATAGCTTGGGGCTTGGAATTAATGTACATTATGTACATTAAGGATTCCTATACTTTTTATAGGAATCTTTAGTTTGCTGCTAGAATGAGAAGAAAAAAACCTTACCTTCAATCCCTTGGATGAAGGTGACGGTTTGATGCACAGCTTCTTCTCATCGTACAAAGCATAAGACTGGGGAGAAATAGTTCTGAGCGTTCTTCTGCCATTCCTGTGTGACCCTGCTCTTGAAAGCTTGTGCAATGCTCATAACAGGGTCTCACCGAACTCAATGGAGTTCTATGGACTCCAGCAACCAAGACTAGCGGTGGGTGGCTTCCAATAATTCCGATGAGCCACTATTACATAGGCTGGGTTGGAATAGGCCCCGTAACAGGGAGCCGGTTAGCAATATCGACTTGCATCAATTTTTTTATAACAATCCTTATTGATTCCCTGTTGGAATAGGGCCCCTTGCCCGGTTTGGAATTTGCAAAGAAATCTAAAGGGCTTTTAGACTTTGAAAAACAAGATTTTCTGGTCTGATAAAACAAAGAGTGAACTGTTTACCTATTACAAAGCTTGATGTCCGGAGGAAAACTGGTACCACTCATCACCTGCATTAAACTATCTCCAGCACGATTGTAGTAGTATAATGCTTTATGTGGTGTTCAATCAACAGCAGGGACTGGGAGAGGGGTCTGGGTGAGGGGAAGCTGAACTCGGCAATATACAGAAATATCTTTTAAAACAAGTAGTGTCCCGAGTACTAAAGTCCTCTGACTGGGTGTAAGCATCACCTTCCAACCACACAATGATTGTCAATGCACATCCAAGACATCACAAGAGTGGGTTCATTTTAAAACCAGTACCATACAATCCCAATTTTGGGTCATGAAGAAAATGTTGCAGGTCAGCAACAAACATGAAACGGCTGCAGAAAACAGAAAGTAGTTAAAAATACAAAAAAATGAACTCCCGCTAATCTTGTGTGGCAGAACACATACAGGGTTATTCAGAGAGAGTGAAAAGCAGGAGAATGGCTGGAGAATGACTGGAGAATGAAAAATTCTAGGTCAAAATAGCCAAACCAGAAAAATTCTCCCTTTCATCTCAATTTCCAAATCTGCTATTGTGACCTAGAATTTTTCATTCTCCAGTCATTCTCCAGTCATTCTCCTGCTTTTCAAAATCTCTGAATAACCCTGTTAGTTAGTATTCAGTCCCACTTCAAATTTTAGCCCCAAAGTAGGGTTGATTGGTGCTGCTTGTAAATTGAACCCACCTCTCTATGGGCCACATTACAGTCCTACCGTTAAAACGCTGGCGCAAGGGAGGAAAAACTGTCCCTGCGTTTTAACACTGGATTACAATGCAGGTGCAAAAAATGCTGCCTGCATTGTTTGCGGGCGCAAAGCCCCAGGATGCTCACGGCAGCGCTGAGCGCATCCACAAGCATCCACTCGATGGAGTCCAAAGGACTCCATTGAGTTTCCCCCTGCCGGTCACATGACAAGCTGGATCTCACCTCATGAGATCCGGCCGGTTGGCGTAGTGATACACAGGGAGAGACTGGGGGGACTTTTTCCCCCAGTCTTTCCCTGCTCCCGCCAAACGGAGGAGGCGGTTGGAGCCGCGGTCCTCGCCGCGGGACAGGAGTTGAGTATAGCATTCAGTTTTTTGGTTTTTTAGGCTGGTGTTAACTGATTCTGCAGAAGCGGAATCCGTTAACACCAAGTCCAGGCTGTGGTTAACTTTTTGCTAACCACAGCCAGACGTTAATCAGCGCTAGTAGATTGTAATACTAACGCTGATTAACACTTTGCACTCCCCATGTTAAGTATAGGGGGCACAAAGTACAGTAACCTCGCGCTGAAAAGCGCAAGCTACCAAACGCAAACAGGTTACTTAACCCGTTTGTGGTTGGATTTAATGTGCGGTAGATATCGCAGCTAACGTTAATGCTCACGCAAGTGAGCGCTACCGTTAGCAACCACAATGTAATGTGGCCCTATATGTTTTCTCATAGCAGAAAGCTGCTAGAGTCAATGAATTAGTGTTAAGTCTTACCTAAAGACATTTGCGTTACCATTACATAAATGGTCATTTAGGTGTAAGATCGCCAAGGCATTAGCGTTAGGTCTTAATGATTAAATGACCATTTAAATAAATGAAACAGTTTTGGTTTGTAATTCGTTTTTTGCACTACTACTTTAGCTGGCGAATGAACAACCTGCATAAATGGTCAATAACGTAAACATATTGGACGTCAATACAAATGTTCTGAAAAAATATATTTAGTATGATGTATAAATTTTGATTATTTTTAATTTGAAACTGCATGGTAACACAGTTAAAGACAAAAAGTAAAACTTAGACAACCTTCGGCATACACAATAGTATTAGGAAACAACATTTTTGTTTTACAATAACTTTTTTGCTCTTGATTACACCCTTTAGTAGTACAAACATGGTTTTCAGGTCATTAAAGATTGCATAATAGTTTAAGTCTCTGACTATTCTTTAAAAGCGGCCTGTAATTTGTACTGTACTTTAATCTCTATTAGAAAATCCATACAAACAATACTTTATTGCTATGCAATAAAATACTAAGGGCTAAATTCCAAACCTAGTTTACACTAGTAAGCCTAGTAACGCTATAAACGTTCAAGGTTCCGAAAAGTTTACAGTAGGTTTCCAAACCTCCTCTGGCTGATATACAGTCTTTGGAATAACTAGGTTTTGACCTGACTGGTTTTTACAGCATATTTCTGAAAGTCTGTGGCTTGGATTTTTGGGGGAAGGAGGGTGGTAACATAGGTCACCTTGTACATCATAACCTGACCAACCTACTTCTTTTTAACTGCTTGGCTGAGGAGGACACGCTCAGCGCGTTGTCACGATCGTTCCCAACATGCGGACGATGCACTGAACACGTTGCAACTCTTTGCAGTCGTAATCAGATAATATTTCGGCCAACCACAGTGTTATCCCGGTGCGGGCTGACATCTTTGATGTCAGCCCTGCATCTGGGAACCTCCACCCATGCATCAGAAATAGACTTCCCACCAGCCGGGCAGGGAAATCCCTATGATGGAGATACAGGGGTTGTTTGAACCCCCATATCCCCTGAACCATGCCATGTAGAGAGTCATGCATGGCATCGTTGGAAAGGCCAGAGCATGGCCAGGTTATTTGTAAAAATAAAATCAATTTTTTTATCTTTTTTTCCTAATCTGTAGTTCACTTTTCAATTGTAATGTGAACAATGATGCTTCACTAATTTACCTTCTAATCTACCATGATCCAGCAAGTTTGAAGGTGATGGCACAATGCATTATTATGCATTGCTTCATCTAAGGCTAGGGTCAGACGAAAGCATTTTTCCCCGCGAACGTGAAAATGTGCGTCCGAACGCATTGACGTATTTTTTCACGGAATGCGGAAAAACGGTCAGACGACGCGCATTATCGGGCGCGATTTTGTACGGAGCGTCAATAAAACTCTTTTGCGTCTGGACATTATGTAGGCTGGACATTAGCAGTGTCTGACATCTCCTAATCACGCAAACACGCCACTATGCCGCAGCTGCGCACTCAGTACGTCAGTACTAGCGGTTCAGCGTTCTCAGAAAAATGCGTTCAAATTCCACTTGCGTTGCACGGCTGGACGTTTGTGCGGCCGTACCTCGTATATTGGCCGTCATTGCCCGTCATCTGCTGCTAGTGCGGCCGTAATTATGTGCGCCAGAACGCACGTTAAAAGTGCGCTGGTCTGACCCCAGCCTAACACCTAAACCGCAGCACTGTTGTGAGGGTCGCAGGTGGCACTTTGAAGCCTGCATCTCTGATAATTACACCACACAAGGTCAAGAGAGGTGGCATTGGAAAGGTTAGTGTCTGACCTTTCCAACTATACCAAATATGACCACGTATTGTGTAATAAATAAATGCAACATTTACTTCTTTTTTTCTCTGCTCTAAGGCGGTGGCCTTATGTGCTTTTACACTCAAATCAAACAAGTTGCTGTCCTAACTCACCGTCTCATTTCCCACGCCGGGACCAAATGTGGAATTAATGGAACAAAGCGTTATTGCACAGTGGCATACCTAAAACACAAGTGGCTTCACCATTGCCAGGAGAGTGGGGGTCCGAAGGACCCCTTTATTTCCATTGTTTAAACCCCACAAAGTCAGGTTCAGTGTCATTGGACAGGTCAGAGTCTGGCCTTCGTAATGATACCAAATATGATCATGTAAAGTGTTATGTAAAAAAACAAACACACACAAACATAAAACTATTTATTTATTTATTTATTTTTTGTTCCAAAGCGGTGGCATTGCCCATTTCTCCTGTATAAAATGAGCAATACCACTGCCATTGCTCACCTTCTCATTTCCCACAAAGTGAGCAAGGTCAGTGTTTTATACAGTCACATTTTCATAAAAACACAATGCGGCAAAATACAAGCGAAAAAGTTAGCTTTATCTCAATTTTAGCTAAAATTGCGTATTTTCGCAAAAGAATGCAAGAACAGGTTCCAATTTCTAATTTTTTTTTTAGTAAGAGTACCCCATAGAACAGCCCTCAAAATTTCCACTCGCCTGCTCGCATTTTGCGAGAGGAAATTAACTGCTGGCGAGTGGAGATGCCCCCGGAGGCAGTACGATAAATTACATTGTGCTGCCTGCGCTGTGTAATCCAGCGGCAGTGGCTTTTTTTTTTTTTTTTCTGCCGTCAACGTGCTCAGGGCCAGCCAGACTTTGCCTGAGTCATTTCTGGCATGCTGACTGGCCGCTCAGCAGCCTCTTATTTTCTCTGCCAGCTACAGAATGTCCCTGTAAGGAAAACAATTGAGGGGGGTTGCAAATTCTCTCTCCCGCAGCCCCTTTACCAGACTTTACTGTCTCTCAGGATTTTCTTCCTCCACGCTGCAGGATGAGGGGGCGGGGATTATCCACTCTGTGATTCATGCTGCTTCCTCACCTCATCTTCCAGGCACAGCGTGAAGGAGGATCCAGCGTGCCTCAGAGTGTGGATAATCCCCGCCCCCTCATTCTACTCTTTGCGAGGTAAGGGGGGTGAAATAAACAGCAGGGGGGGGGGTGAAATGGAGAGAGCTGAATTGGGGGGAGAGAGAGAGAGAGCTGAATTGGGGGGGAGAGAGAGCTGAATTGGGGGAGAGAGCTGAATTGGGGGGGAGAGAGAGCTGAATTGGGGGAGAGAGAGCTGAATTGGGGGGGAGAGAGCTGAATTGGGGGAGAAAGAGAGAGCTGAATTGGGGGGGAGAGAGAGCTGAATTGGGGGAGAGAGAGAGCTGAATTGGGGGGGAGAGAGAGCTGAATTGGGGGGAGAGAGAGAGAGCTTAATTGGGGGGGAGAGAAAGAGAGCTGAATTGGGGGGGAGAGAGAGCTGAATTGGGGGGGAGAGAGAGAGCTGAATTGGGGGGGGAGCTGAATTGGGGGGAAGAGAGAGCTGAATTGGGGGGAGGGAGAGAGCTGAATTGGGGAGGGAGAGAGCTGAATTGGGGAGGGAGAGAGCTGAATTGGGGAGAGAGAGCTGAATTGGGGGGAGAGAGAGCTGAATTGGGGGAGATAGAGAGCTGAATTGGGGGGAGAGAGAGAGCTGAATTGGGGGGAGAGAGAGCTGAATTGGGGGGGAGAGAGAGCTGAATTGGGGGGGAGAGAGCTGAATTGGGGGGGAGAGAGAGAGCTGAATTGGGGGGGAGAGAGAGAGCTGAATTGGGGGGGAGAGAGAGCTGAATTGGGGGAGAGAGTGATGAATTGGGTGAGAGTGATGAATTGGGGAGAGATGAATTGGGGGAGAGAGTGATGAATTGGAGAGAGAGATGAGTGGGGGAGAGAGAGATGAATTGGGGAGAAATTAGTTGGGGGAGAGAAATGAAATAAAATAAATGGGGAGAGAGATGAATTGGAGAGAGAAATTAAATAAATGGGGAGAGAAATGAAATAAATGGAGAGAGAAATGAAATAAATGGGGAGAGAAATGAAATAAATGGGGAGAGAAATTAAATATGTGGGGAGAGAAATGAAATAAATGGGGAGAGAGATGAATTGGGCAAAAGAAATGAATTAAAGGGAGGAAGAAATTAAAGTGGGGAGAGAAATTAATTAAAGGGGGGTCCTTGGCAGAAAAAAAGGCTCCCCACCCCTGGTGTAAACTAAAGGGAAAGTAAAAAGCTGCTGAGCTGCCAGTGCACCGGAAGTGACGCCAAAATCAGTGCCGCTACTACAACTCCCTTGAGGGGCCATAATTGGTGAAGTGGAGGCATAGGCTTTTGAGGGTATGCAAAATAAATCTATAAAGAAAAATGGGGGATACAGAAGGAGCAAAAAAAGAACGTGGATGGAAGTATCGCGCACAAATATTAATGGATCCATCTGTATAAGCATCCAAGGGGGAAACCTGACTTTGGGGTCTAACCTCTAGTGATAACCTGGCCTATGAATAATGAGAGTATTAGGTTACACTTGATATATCGGATGCATAAACCACAAAATAATTTGGTCCTAAAAACTGTTGGAGAGGAGCCTGTACTTCATGGATGATACTACTTATCTGGGGCTGATGCCTGGGTATTAATGTTATTTATTTTTGTAACTTTATTCTGAATAAAACCTTTAACAGTGAAATTTCATATGATAATTTGAGGAGTGTTTAGGGGTGAAGTTTAGCGCAGGGTATGTGGGGCAACAGGTGGCGAGTAACTCTTAAGGTCTGGCTAGTAGCTTGGTACTTGAAATTTTGAGCCCTGCCATAGAATATATACCCTCAAAGGTTTACATGATAAAATTTGGGGAAAAGAATATTTCACAAGCTGTAAATGATTGAAATCTGAATGGAAATTTAAATATATTTAAAAAATTTTGTTACAGCTTTCTGACAGGACATGACATATACATATAATAATGATACAGTTTGAATCTGCCAAGTCTGCTGAAAATAAGAATATATTATTTGTCTGGCTCCTACAATAAAACATGACATCAAATCGCGTTTAAACCTGATGAGCACAAAACGGTAAAAATGAGCTCAGCACACGGAGGTGAAATGGCTCAGCAGTCAAGGGCTTAAACATGCCCTGTTAAATCAAGTTCTAAATAAAAAGAGATGAACTTACTTGATTATATCTAAAGTAAGAGTGATAAGTTGAATTTTAGCATTCCAGCAGTAATTTATTGTGGACTCTTCAGATAAGCTGTGTTTGCAGTCCAAAATAACTGAACGTTTTTTTTAACAATTCAATTATGACTTTTGTTTAACCCCTTAGGGACCTTGGACGTACCATGTACGTCATGGCAGCGGGTCTCTTTTAGACCCGCTGACGTACATGGTACGTCCTGCGGTGTTTTGAGCGCTGGAAGCGATCGGATCGCTTCCAGCAGCTCAAACGCCATTGCAGGATGCCTGGGAGTCCAGGCATCCATGCAATGGCGGTTACAAGTGCCGGGGCACCTTGTGATCGGTCCCCGGGAGCGATCAACATCCGGTTTTACCGGAGAGGTGCCCGGCACTTGTAGAGAGTGCTGGAAGCGATCGGATCGCTTCCAGCAGCTCCAAGGCCATTGCACGCTGCCTGGGAGTCCAGGCATCCGTGCAATGGTGGACAGGAGTGCCGGGGCACCTTGTGATCGCTCCCCGGGAGCGATCAACATCCGGTTTTACCGGAGAGGTGCCCGGCACTTCTAGAGAGCGCTGGAAGCGATTGGTATCGCTTCCAGCTGCTCTGTGTATATTGCAGGGATGCCTCGACATCGAGGCATCCCTGCAATATGCTTACCTGCCGCCGGTCCGCTCAGTGATCGCTCCCCCCGAGCGATCACTTCCGGTAGCGGCAGGAAGTACTGAGTGCCACGAGGTCGTGGCACTCAGTACAAAAAAGATCACATGAGTGATCAGGTGCTCTGCTGGGTGCCTCGAGGGATCAAGGCACCCAGCAGACTAAAAAAGTGTAAAAAAAAAGAAGAAAAAAGTAAAATAAATAAAATAAAAATGAATAAAATAAACTGACAGCCAAGATGGCGCTGCCCTTCTAAGGGCAGGGTCATCTTGGGGCTGAGTGGGATGTTCCTAGCCTGCCTCATCAGAGAGGCAGGCTAGCAACATCCAATCAGAAGTTAGAAAAAGTCAAAATAAAATTTCTAATTTGTCAGGTCAGGTCAATATTTTGTAAATATTGGCTCTGACCTCTGTGATTCTCCCTCCCTCTCCTCACTTGTGTTTTGGTGAGCGAGAGAGAGAGATCAGATTTGACAGGTTAGAGATTTTAGGTAGATTGAGTGAGATTAGAAAAATTGAGGCAGATTTAGAGAGAATTTAGGGAGATTTAGAAGAATTGAGGCAGGTTTAGAGTGATTTAGAGAGATTTAGGTGTTTATTTGTATTTTCTTGTGAAACCCAACGGTTCTTCTAAGAACCAATAATCCGTTATATATATAATAATTATAAAATTTTATAATCTATTATATATAATGTCTGAGAGGGTGTACAGCGCCGAGGAGGCATATGCCATCCTGGCGTCAGAATCTGAGGCATTTGCGTCAGACTCAGACCCTGATTTCGACCCCGCCAACTGCTCAGAGACGTCGCTAGATACATCATCTACGCTGGTTGATGTATCTAGTGATGTTTCTGATGCAGATCCTGGGTCACCACCTGCCAGCAGGAGACGCACAGCTCCAGCTGAGGAGTGGGTAGTGCCTCATCGCCAGAGGCCAGATATCCCTCCTTTCACGGCAAATCCTGGCATCAATATTGATGTTGCAGGATTTACCGCCACACAGTTTTTGCAGGTGTTTATGGGGATGATTTGTTGGCCACATCGTGGCCCAATCAAATCTGTATGCCCATCAGCATTGTGCTGCGAAGCCAGACTCTTACTTGGCAAGGCAGCAATGGACCCCGCTAGATGTGCCAGAATTTCTGAAATTCTGGGCACTTACTATGCTGATGGGCATCATAAAGAAGCCCTCAATTCGCTCCTACTGGAGCAGTAGCCCCATCTGCTCTACCCCCATTTACCCCCCAATAAATGTCACGTAGAAGGTATGAAAACATTTTGCGTTTCATGCACTTCAGTGACAACAGCCTGTGCCCTCCTAGAGAGCATCCCCAGTTTGACAGGCTGTATAAAATCCGCCCCCTGATTACCCACTTCGTCGCCAGGTTTGCAGAGGCTTATACACCTGGAAGGAATATCTGCGTGGATGAATCCCTAATGAAATACAAGGGAAGGCTGGGATTCAAGCAGTATATTCCTTCCAAACGCTCCAGGTATGGAGTGAAGGTGTATAAGCTCTGTGACAGCGAGAGTGGGTATACTCAGGCCTTCCGGGTGTACGAGGGAAAGGATAGTAGCCTTGACCCTCCAGGTTGCCCAGAACACATGGGAACCAGTGGCAAGATTGTGTGGGACCTACTTTTTCCCCTGATGAACAAAGGGTACCACTTGTATCTTGATAATTTTTATACGAGTGTCCCTTTGTTCAAGCTGCTGTATTGTTTTGATACAGCAGCATGCGGTACTGTTCGCAAGAACCACGTAGATTTCCAAGCACAGCTTGTCCGCACCCGGCTAAAAAGGGGGGAGACCTCAGCTCTGCGCCAAGAGGAGCTGTTGGCGGTCAAGTACAGAGACAAGAAGGATATATACCTTCTATCCACCATCCACACTGAGAGGTCTGTGGAGGTCTCTGTACGTGGCAGAGCTGAGCGCATCAGGAAGCCAGTGTGCATCAAAGACTATAACCGGCATATGGGTGGGGTTGATCTGGCAGATCAGCTGCTCCAGCCCTACCAGATTATGCGGAAGTCAAGGGCCTGGTACAAAAAGGTTGCAATTTACCTGATGCAAATTGCAACCCACAATGCCTTTTTGCTCTGCAAAAAGGCAAACCCCGGAGTGACGCTGTCCTTTTTACAGTTTCAGCTCCAGGTCATTTCGGGGGTTTTGTACCAGGATGCACATGCTCCCCGAGCGGTGATGGGGGACAGAGTTGGGGCTGCACATTTTATTTATAAAATCCCCCCTACTGAGGGCAAACAGAAACCCCAAAAAAGATGCAGGGTGTGTTTCAAGAGGGGGCAGAGGAGAGACACAATCTTTTACTGCCCAGAATGCCCTGGACAACCCGGTCTGTGTCTTGGGGACTGTTTCAAGCTATATCACACTGTGTGTGATCTGTGATTAATTTTTTTCCTTTCTATTTTTTCTTACACTCCAGTTAGTTAGTTCAGTTTTTTTTTTCTTTTACTGCACCAGACTTTTACATTTTATTCGTACATTTTTATGTTCTACAATTGGTGCTGTATTGTTCCAAAATCTTTGCACACCTATGCATGGGGGGCATGGGTGTACTCAGGAGACCTTGCAGAAGACAACCTGGAGAGTTTTCATGCAGTAACAAACAACAGTGTCTCCTAAATCACAGTCCAAATCTAATGTGGGCGTAAAAATCTGAAAATTTAAAAATTACCGCCACACACCTTCTCAAATGTTTTGGGCTAAAGCCGTTGCATCCATGGCATCAAAGCACTCCATATGCAATACCTTGGGGTGTCAACATAACAAATATAAACAATTTTCTTGCAATAATTCAAACTGGGGTATGCGGTAGACCCAAAACCAAAGCTAGGCCTAGCTGAAGAAATAATCTCAATTTCAACTCCAATGACAAAGTCATAAAAATTGTATTTGAACCTTCCCAAAATCCTGGCAAACCTATGCATGGGGGGCATGGGTGTACTCAGGAGACCTTGCAGAAAACAACCTGGAGAGTTTTCATGCAGTAACAACAACAGTGTCTCCTAAATCACAGTCCAAATCTAATGTGGGCGTAAAAATCTGAAAATTGAAAAATTACCGCCACACACCTTCTCAAATGTTTTGGGCTAAAACCGTTGCATCCATGGCATCAAAGCACTCCATATGCAATACCTTGGGGTGTCAACATAACAAATATAAACAATTTTCTGGCAATAATTCAAGCTGGGGTATGCGGTAGACCCAAAACCAAAGCTAGGCCTAGCTGAAGAAATAATCTCAATTTCAACTCCAATGACAAAGTCATAAAAATTGTATTTGAACCTTCCCAAAATCCTGGCAAACCTATGCATGGGGGGCATGGGTGTACTCAGGAGACCTTGCAGAAAACAACCTGGAGAGTTTTCATGCAGTAACAAACAACAGTGTCTCCTAAATCACAGTCCAAATCTAATGTGGGCGTAAAAATCTGAAAATTGAAAAATTACCGCCACACACCTTCTCAAATGTTTTGGGCTAAAACCGTTGCATCCATGGCATCAAAGCACTCCATATGCAATACCTTGGGGTGTCAACATAACAAATATAAACAATTTTCTGGCAATAATTCAAGCTGGGGTATGCGGTAGACCCAAAACCAAAGCTAGGCCTAGCTGAAGAAATAATCTCAATTTCAACTCCAATGACAAAGTCATAAAAATTGTATTTGAACCTTCCCAAAATCCTGGCAAACCTATGCATGGGGGGCATGGGTGTACTCAGGAGACCTTGCAGAAAACAACCTGGAGAGTTTTCATGCAGTAACAAACAACAGTGTCTCCTAAATCACAGTCCAAATCTAATGTGGGCGTAAAAATCTGAAAATTGAAAAATTACCGCCACACACCTTCTCAAATGTTTTGGGCTAAAACCGTTGCATCCATGGCATCAAAGCACTCCATATGCAATACCTTGGGGTGTCAACATAACAAATATAAACAATTTTCTGGCAATAATTCAAACTGGGGTATGCGGTAGACCCAAAACCAAAGCTAGGCCTAGCTGAAGAAATAATCTCAATTTCAACTCCAATGACAAAGTCATAAAAATTGTATTTGAACCTTCCCAAAATCCTGGCAAACCTATGCATGGGGGGCATGGGTGTACTCAGGAGACCTTGCAGAAAACAACCTGGAGAGTTTTCATGCAGTAACAAACAACAGTGTCTCCTAAATCACAGTCCAAAACTGATGTGGGTGTGAAAATGAAAAATGACCACCAAACAGTATCCAATTTGTTTGGAGCAAACGGTTGCATCCATGGCATAAAAACACTCCATTTACAATACTTTGGGGTGTTAGCTTACCAAATATATGCACGTTAATAAAATTGGGGTATGTAAAAAGGCCCCTAAAAAGAAGATAAGCAAAGAAGATACTGTATGTCAAATTAGAAAATTGACAAGCACATGTCAAAAGATTGGCTTAGCACCCCAAAAACAACAGAACAAATCTACATATGGGTGGTATCAATTTACTCAGAAGATGTTGCTGAACATATTTTGGGGTGTTTTTTGGCAGTAACCCATAACTGGATTTGACAATTCACGCCTAAAGTACAATGTGTGTGAAAAAATAACACAAAAAGTGACTACCTGAAAGTTTGACATAGAGCTAGTGCATGGAAAGTGTTAAAATACAACTCTTTAAAGCACCCTAGGGTGTGCCCTTTCTAAAAATATATGGTTTGATGGAGGTAAATTACTTTGGCCGGCTTCAAAAATGTCCCAAATAGGACATGGGTGCATGATGACGAAATGTGAAAATTCCAAGTTGGAAAACTGAAATGCGCACCCCCCAAATAAGGCCTATTAGCCCCCAAATGACCCGACATACCTATACATGGGTGGTATCAATTTACTCAGAAGATGTTGCTGAACATATTTTGGGGTGTTTTTTGGCAGTAACCCATAACTGGATTTGACAATTCACGCCTAAAGTACAATGTGTGTGAAAAAATAACACAAAAAGTGACTACCTGAAAGTTTGACATAGAGCTAGTGCATGGAAAGTGTTAAAATACAACTCTTTGAAGCACCCTAGGGTGTGCCCTTTCTAAAAATATATGGTTTGATGGGGGTAAATTACTTTGGCCGGCTTCAAAAATGTCCCAAATAGGACATGGTGCATGATGACGAAATGTGAAAATTCCAAGTTGGAAAACTGAAATGCGCACCCCCCAAATAAGGCCTATTAGCCCCCAAATGACTCGACATACCTATACATGGGTGGTATCAATTTACTCAGAAGATGTTGCTGAACATGTTTTGGGGTGTTTTTTGGCAGTAAACCTTAAAGTTCACAGTACATGTATTCTTAAATTGCGTTCAAAAAAAAAAATCACCAAAACTTTTTTTTTTCTCAAACTTTGGCATAGATTTGTGGTAAAATGGTTTGCATGGAAAGAGTCAAAATACCCCAAGTTTAATACCTTGATTTGTGTACTTTAAAAAAATATGTATATGTGGAGGGTTATTCAGCAATTAGTGACAGATATCAGTGTTACAATGTCACTAGCACTAGTTTTGAAAATAAACTCTTTGGAAATGGCAAAGTGCTACTTGCACTTATTGTTGCATAAAATAAGGAAAAAAGCGAGAAATATGTAAACATTGGGTATTGCTAAACTCAGAACTAAATTTAGAAACTACTAAGGAATTAAAGTTTTTTGACGGTTGTTGATACATAAGAAATTTTGGGGGTCAAAGTTCGAAAAAGTGGTGTTTTTTCAATTTTTTTGTCATATTTCACAATGTTTTTTATAGTAAATTATATGAAATGATGAAAAAAATGGTATCTGTATAAAGTCCATTTAATGACGAGAAAAACAGTGTAAAATATGTGTAGGTTGCATAAACGAGTAAGAGGAAAATTTGTCCTAAACACTAACAGCGCAGAAACGTAAAAACAGCAGCGGTCACTAAAGGACGGATTTGTGTAAAACCGCCCGGTCACTAAGGGGTTAATTAGCATCTTAGTCTTACTAATTTGCACTGGCCCACTGGTTTGTAAATAGCCCTATAGACTTTTAGCATTAGTGAGTAGCAGGGGTGTATTTCGGGTTGATTCTGTACTAGGCACCCTTCTTCTGTTGCCCCCTCTCCTCCTGGGCAGACATAATGGGTAGATAAATACTCACAATTGGGGTCAACTATATCGTATCTCTAAAAGAAGGGCCATTACCCACTTTGTGTATTTTGTGACTATCATAGTACGTCAAGAGGCAAGGAAACGAAAAGAAAAAAAATAAGGGAACTGCGTCAAAAATAGTGGATGTCCCATCCAGACGGGGAACCGTAGGAGGTATGCGCGTGTGAAAACACGTAAGGGATCTGTGTTTGAGTGAACTGAATTGGTTGAAGTGGGATGTTTGCCTAAAGGGTCTTTGTGTTTTGGCTTTGTGTCTTCTTTGTGTTTGTGGGCCCGAATGAGTGTGTGAGGAAGGATTTTTGAACAATGTTTAGGGTCCGTCTCTCCTTTACATGGATATATTATATTTTTAAGATCACAACATCAACCTCACATCATGAACTCTCACCCATTGCATAGTTGTGCTTTCTATAAATCAATGCAATAAATAGAAACACAAAACCATTAGCCAGAGAACAGCATCAGCCTTTTCCATAGCTCTTTGTGGCTAATTTACATTACTACAGGAAAGAGTCCTGGGACTGAGAGCTGTTTAAACTAAACATATAAGGTAAAGGGAAAGCTGCAGCCAAATGTGTCTTCACTGCTCACCCACAAAGGAGTTGATCTAAGGCCAAGATTCACAGAACAGCCTGAATGTAAGCGACATTGGGCTTTATTCCATAGCTGATGCTAATGCAACATCTCGATATATAAGGCTAGGGTCAGACGAAAGCATTTTTCTCCGCGAATGTCAAAAAGTGCGTCCGAACGCATTGATGTATTTTTTCACGGAATGCGCAAAAACGGTCAGACGACGCGCATTTTCGTGCCAGATTTTTTACGGATCGTCAATAAAACACTTTTTTGCGTCTGGACGTTATGTAGGCTGGACATAAGCAGTGTCTGACATCTCATCACCCACACATGCCGCTATGCCGCCGCAGCGCACTCTGTACGTCAGTACTAGCGGTTCTGCGTACTCGAAAAAATGCGTTCAAATTCCACTTGCATTGTACGGCCGGACATTTGTGCGGCCGTACTTCGGATATTGGCCGTCATTGCCCGTCATTTGCTGCTAGTGCGGCCGTGATTAAGTGCGCCTAAACGCACGTTAAAAGTGCGCTGGTCTGACCCCAGCCTAAGCGTTAATGCCAAGATAAATGATTTTAAAGCATGGCATTCATATTACATTCCTGACACGACACTGCAGTGAAATCAGTTACTGCCTCGCAGCTTGCGAGCTTACTATACCTTATGCATCTTATACCTAACATGGGGAGCACAATCATTAATTATGAATTCGATAAGTGAGGTATTGCAAAGTGCAAGCACAAATTACCATCGGGATGTGAAGAGCCAAAAGTTAGCAATTGCAGAATCATTTAACACCCTCTAAACCTCCCCCACTATATCCGATACTCACCTCTCATCCCATGACGAGAAGGGTGGCCCGATCCGCCACTTCTTCTGGCTGAGAGCAGAGTGAGACTGGGAACAAATAGTTCTCAGCCTCCCTCTGCGATCAGTCTGTGGTGCTGTGTGATCTCACGAGAGCAAGGACGCACAGGGCTCGTGGCCCTGAAGCTCAACCCTTCAAGGAGTCCTATGGACTCCAGGAGGTGATACTCGCTGTGGCACAGAAGTACTATGGCGAGTATCACTGCGGTTATATCTGCTTTCCTGGGCAAGGTGCTGATCTAGCACCTGCCCCGGAATACCACACTAACATGGGGATGCTACAGGAAAATCTGCAGGCATTAGATTTGTAATATAGCCCATTATGTCAGTTTAAATTAATTTATTATTTTTCCAACATTTTGTCTTCTTATTTTAATACTTTGAGGATATGACATTTCAAGTGGAACCAAATAATGGTAGGCTGTTCGAGGGGGAATCTAGTTTGCATTGACTTTTTTCTCTCTGTGAAGTAAAATGGTCATATAGTCTGCTTTTCCACAGGAACTGACTATTTTTACCTTGTAAGAAAGTTTACAAAGAAAGTTCTCAATTTAGTAATAATCAGCCAATGAATCGTCAGTGTATAGTGAATTGGATGTGGATTATTGTCCCTTTATCACTGAGGGGTGTCCTAATGCCCTTCTGGCAGCAGGCTGGCTTAAACGATGCCTGGCAGCATACCTCACCCCCTGACTTTCTGGCCCTTCTGTGGCTAACTCCTTTCCCAGCAAGCTTATCACTCTCATTAGCTGCAGGCAGACTGCGTGACCTCAGGCAGTCCACCCTGCAGCCAAAAACGGCAATCAGTCAGCTGAGAAAAGAGGCGGGCCAGACGAGGGCCAGAAAACCACGGGGCACACTATGATGGCGTTTTAGCCCTCCTGTTGCTAGGATGAGGCACGGCGTAAAGATGAACCCTTTAATAAACTGATAGTTATCTGAAAATAATGTGAAACTACTGAGGGAGAAAAGAGACAAAAGCAGCCCTTTCACTTACATATCAATTAAACTGCTGCCTCCCTTCCATTATGCCACGCCCAAATGTCCTAGCAACAATACACCCACATACTGTGTAACCTGCAGATCCTGCATTAACCTTTATTAGTTACAAAAGCTGCTGTCTTGCTTACATTTAATTCTTAAATTTATGGTCAAGCATATGATTGCGCTGGATACGTGACACACCAGCACTCAGTATATAATTTGCTGATATTCTTTGTAGGTCAGACACGTCATGGAATCCTCAGCATCTCCTATCACTACATCTCTTTAGGAAGGAAGAGAATGCAGATTAAAATAGACCCAAATACAACAGCTTGACCAATTTCATTTCAATATAAATGGAGATTTTTTTTAAATTAATGGGTGAGGCACAAATGTAATTAGTCATTTCGTAATACACTTTATTAGCACCTCTGTGATTATGTCTGTGTATGTGGGACAATCCTGCTCGGTCAAACACTCATACATATGTATGACCAACAACTCCTTCGTACATTTATTCATTGCTTCATAACTTAAGTGCACACATACAGGGTTATCCAAAGAGATTCGAAAAGTCACCGCACGTTCGGTGACTTTTCGTTCTCTTCAATTCGGTTCCTTTTGCCGATTGCATTTCGGTGACCATGCGGTGTATTCAGCAAACACCACAGGGTCCCCGAATTGCAGGGAAAAGCTGCCGTAAACCCACCGAAAACTAACCGCAAAACCCACCGAATGCACGCCGAAAACAAGCAAAAACATCTGGATTAACCTTCGAAAAACCAGAGCAGGAGCCGATCACACGCAGCGAAGCAGCCGAACAGGAGCCGAATCACACAGAGCCGAAGCAGCTGAGACGCAGAGGAGGCAGTGAATAAATTAGCAAAACCATTTGTATGAATCTGTGAAAATGAAACGCTGTTTGCAAAGAAACTACTGAGCGAAAATGTCTGCACAGGAGGTCCGGGCATGATAATAAAGAGGGCTGTTATTGAAAAAATAAGTAAACTTAAAAAAAAAATAAAAAAAAATCGGACTTTTAAAAAAAAAAATTCTGAAAAATGCTTCAAGTATCCTACAAAATCTATAAATAAAGAGACTTTTTGCTGCAGAATTTTACAATGAATGGTTTATTAGATATTGAATTAAATCGGGAATATTTTTAACATTGAAGTCTATGGGATTGTCCTGAATAAATTTGCGAAATTAAACCACCGAATGGCAGGGCATTAGGGGAACCTTTCACTGCTGGTTTGTGTTCTCTGAATAGCCGAAGCAGTGCTTTTTTAAGGGGATTTCACTGCCCTCGAACAGGCACCGAACAGGCACCGTATGTGCAGGCAATTCGCCAGGATTTGGCGAATTGCCTGCTCTCTGGATAGCCGAATGGCCAGGAAAGGTAACCGAACGCTGATTTTCAGCATTCGGTTACCTTTCTCCAGCCATTCGGATCTCTTTGGATAACCCTGATAGTTTAGACACATACATATACATAACTAGTAAAACTAGTTACTCATTGCATAATTAGAAAACACAGATTGTATATATGTATAAAATGTAACAAACAAATGCCAGTAGGATACCATCATGAAGTAGAGAGCAATTTCTATGTATTCAGTTTAAAGCTTAACCTGCTTGTTGCCCCTTTTTCCTCAACAGTCAATATGGGCAGTGTATTACGGGTTGAGCACCCCTCATCCGGAATTCTTAAATCCGGAAGTCTCGGAAAACCAGAATTTTCAGAGCTACCCAGATTTGACTATTTATGGATTAGGGGCGCTCAGGATGGGTGGTGCTGCTGAGGAACCAGGCTCCCGAGCATAGCAGTAGACCACGGCACAGGCTGGGTGCCTCTGAGCAGCCAGAGCATGTGACATGCAACTTGGAGTCACGCTGACTCTGAGCAGCATGTTCGCAGAGTAACTCTGCACAGTGCTCCAGCATATGTATAAAAAAAACAATGGGCACTATTCCATAGTTGGTGCTAATGCTGCTTCTAGAGTATGTAATCATTAGCGCTAGGAGAAGTAAGTTTAACGTCTGGCATCGATATTCCGATCTTGAAGCTACAGTCGGGGGGGAAAATGTTTTGTGCCTCCCAGTTTGCGTGAGCTTTCTGTATTACCTAACATGGGGAGGGCAATCTTTTGCGTCTCGACAAGTTAGGTATTACAAAGTACAGATGTAATTTTACGTCAGGATGTGCAAGCAAAAATGTTAACACCTCCAAATAGCTGGAGTTAAATGATTCTGCAAATGCAAAATCATTTAAACACGCTCTAAACCCCCCCCCCCCGTAAATCCCATACTTATCTCTCATCCCGTGGCGAAAAGGGTGGCCTGATCCACCACTTCTCCTCCTCGGGAGCAAATAGTTCCTCGTCTCCCTCTGCCATCACTCGCGCAGAGCTCGCGTCTGAGGCGCAAGCCTCCATCGAGTCCTATGGAATCCAGGAGCTGATACTCACGGTGGCGCAGTGGTGCTACCGCAGATATCAGCAAACGCAGATTTTCCTGTTTACAGTCTCCATGTTAGCGTCCACAATGGAATAGAGCCCAATATGTTCTAACGGTTCTGCTCACCGGTCGGGCCAGAATAGATCCACATACCTATTTTCATTAACGCTAGAGACAATGAAGATAATCCAGCACTCCATACTGAGTACAATCATGCCAGTTTATACCATCAGCAGAAAAGACAATGTTTTGACCCCTACTGGTCTTTGTCAAATCAGTCGAAACGTTGCCTTTTCTGCTGTTGGAATAAACCCAAGTGATGATATTAAGTACAGAGTGCCAGATTATCTTTATTGTCTCCAGCATGTGAACGCACTGAGGGCTTCAGCAGGAAGAGGATTGTGGCTCTCTCGCTGCAATCTCCTTCCTTTAAAACAACAGATTCTCCTGGATTCTGATATCCAAGCATTACGGATAAGGATTGCTGCACCCTAGTGGGAAAATCCATTGATGGGGCTGTTACCACTTGTATCATACAAACAGAGGGAAAATATGCGTAAACTAGTTTAATCTTATAATGAACAAGGATTTGTTTCTAAACCAAACTGAAACAGAATTAAAAAAGAAAGAATATGATTAAACTGCTGTAGGTTTGATAAAAGAATTGAAGTCCCCTCCGGACAAAAAAGCAAAAAAAATATATGAGATTGAGTTTTGTAATGTACTGATGCAATTCCTAGTTAGTAGCAGCTGTATAATTTAATTTACACGTATATTTGTGTCAGTGTGCATTCAAACAAATCAACATTCAGATTAATTTTTTTATATTTAAATCTCAATATGTGCACATTGCTGCATGCGAGTAAAAAAACTCATGTTCTCTATATTGTGCACTCATTGGTTTCAAGTCTTGTGGACTGCACAAACTGACATTAGGCACTGTATCTGCTTTACGTTAATTAAAGCAAAACAGTTCCATGTTTGTTTTGTAATAGTCAAATAACAAATGATATGAGATATGAAAAAGTTTTTTTTAAAATATGGTTGTGACAGGGCATGCAATACATAAAAGGAGTATGTAGGCAGGCTACAGATTTTTGTGGCGAAATGGCAAAATCCAGTAGAGTTGCACTATTACAAGCAAGCCACTATGGTTGTGGCTCGGCTCATATTATTTGGGAGCTGCTGAGTGACACCCACTTGTATCCCCTTCATGGAGTCCATAGGACTCATGTAGCATTTTGCAAGATTGTATGTGCTGATGCTGAACTACTCTTTGAATGCCGCCAATAAATGGCAGCTCAACAGCTGCCTGGGGTTGGGCTCTCTAGAAGGAAACTGTACTTCACAGTGTTACTGTGGAGATTTAATGAATTAAAGCAATAAAAAACAAGCTAAATACAGAACCTCAAAAGCAAACAAGCAAGGACTTTGCCAAGTTTTGTGAATTCAATATATGTTGAACGTTCCAGTCTAGCCTATGCAAGTCCAAATATAACTTACAAGAAACATTTACCCGATCAATGAATTTAAATTATTTATAAAGTATTTTACTAGGAAGGATAGATTGAGATTTCTCTTGTTTTCAAGTATGTCCTAAGGAAATGGCGAATAATTAATGCTTAAAACATTAAAATGCTTTGCTCTTAAAAGAATTACCGTATATGCTTACAGTAGCTACTCGAGTATACCGCTAGATTTGGTGACAAAAATTTACCATAAAATTGGAAGGCTTGCATTATATTCGAGACATATGCATAGCGTTTAAAAAAAAGAAAAATTGCCTTGCTCTGGATCCCAAGTCTCCCTGAAGTTCCGGTAGTCTCGCTGAGGTGAATGCAGGATCCCTGATGCTTGCAACCACTTCAGGAACTCCTGGATTCAGGAGAGGTCAGATCCATCACAGCCAGAGGGCACGCTCACTTTAAGCCAATCATTTACCTCGTTCGCCTCCGCCGGCCATCTAATCGCTAGTAAAGAAGACGAGTGGCCGGTGGCTTCATACTTGGTAACAACTGCAATCATTCTAGAGCAGAGCACCCTGGTCTAAGGGGTAGCCTGACTGTGTTAAGAGAACCTGGAAGGATTTTAATTGTTTACCGGTACAGTATAATTTTGTTCCTCGCGTTATATTCGAGTCTTGAATATTCTCTCATTTCCATAATAAATCTCTATCCATCGCATTATATTCGGGTCTCGTTATACTCGAGTATCTACGGTATTACTAACTTCCCCAAACCCAATCTTCCCAGAAGATGTGTTGTTGAGTATTTAGCAAGAATTTTAATAGGCCTGCAATATTGCTGCACTTTACAGTTTAAGAAGAGTTCCTTCAGGTTTAAACCTTGCTCTATGGTGTCTACTTTTTGGGGCTTAAAAGTAACACTGGCAGCGGTTATTCCTTTCTGGAGTATATTGAGCTCCATGAAGAGACATATGGTAGTCCTTGTGCAAAAATCACACAGGATATCACTTTATGGAGGAATGAAACAAAACCATTTGTTCTCTAATTCCTTCCATGTGGAGGCAAAGGATTGTATCCTCTTCTACATCACAGAATATGGGCCAAGTTTTAAATCGATTTTTTCTTTTTTTTGGCTTTCCGAAAGTGTTAACTGATTTTGCTCATTATTTGCGCTCACAGTACATTTGAGCTTGATATACAGGGTATGTATATTGTTATAGCAGCTGAACCATTAACATTTGTGATTGTTGCCATAACAGTTAATAGCCCAATTGCAAATGTTAGCAGCTCATCTGGAATTGAGTTCCTAGTATGCAACAGTGTATAGAATCTGGTTACACTAAAAGGGGTTATTCACTAACCAGTGTTTTTTTTTCCATGAACGAACAGTGCTTTTAATCTGGCAAACTTCAGGGATTAACTATGGGCAAGCAAGCATGGTGACGCTACAGTAAATTCAATATTACGGAAGTTCCACCCTAATTCGCTGGACTTTTCAACATTTCCCCCATCATATTTTCCGCTGAAGATGCTTACAGGGTTATTCAGAGAGAATCGAAAAGTCACCGCACGTTCGGGGCGATTCAGAGATTCCTAGTTCGGCGACCCTGCGGTGTATTCAGCAAGCACTGCAGGGCCCCCGTAGTGCAGGAAATACTCGCCGCTAACCCGCAGAACACTCGCCGAACACTCACCGAAAACCCGCAGAAACCCCCCCAAAAGTCCCGCCGAACACACCGGAAAAACACGGCTAGCCGCCGATCACTGCGCAGAGCAGCTGCCAGAAAAAGCCGACTAGCAGACGAACAGGGTACCAAAAAAAGTACGTTTAAAAGTTTCAAAATTGAAACGCTGTTTGCAAAAACACTACTGACCAAAAATGCCTGGAATTTACACATAAGATCCAATGAATGATAATAAAAAGGTCTGTTAAGGAAAAATGAAAAGAACAATTTATAAAAAACCTGAAAAATATTTTGCCGAAGAATGCCTAAATTTGCCAAAACACCAAAATTTGGTGAATTGCCTGCTCTCTGAATAGCCGAATGGCCCCCAAATTGAAATTCAGTGTCCGGTTACATTTCAGACACATTTCGGATCTCTCTGAATAACCCCCTTAGTTTTCACCAAACATTCACACCAATGTTTCCAGTGTAAATTCTGCCAAAGCAATTTAGCATAGATTTCATAATAGTTTCCACCGGTGTTTCAGACAGCGTAGACCAGCTTTGTTTTTACCGTTGATTATATCTGAGGTCAATGGAGATCCCACATAAACTACGGCATTGTATATTCACTGTTGTTACAAACCCCGGTGAAACAACTCTGAATGTAGCATAGATGTAGTTTACACCTTTTACAGAAGAGTAATGGTGGCACCATTGTTCAGCGTTTGCAAGTTGTTTGTGGCATCACTTACAGATGTTGAATTTTCCTTCTGTGGATTTAACGAAGTTCACCCTAGTTACAGCAACGGTGTACATAAATGTTAGTGACTAACTGTAGTGTACTGGATAATACGAGACGTCTTGGGTTTTCATTAATAGGTTTATTAACAACTAAGCATACAGGTTTCCTATAACAGCAACTGGCTGCGTCACTAGTCAGCCTCAACTGGCAGACAAAATGGATGACCAACTGTCAACAGCCAACTGCCAAGAGAAACAACCAACTCCCCCCCATTGGCAGCCAGCGCGACTACACCACACCTCCTCCCTTTTCTTAAAAGAAAAAAAACAACAAACAAAAACACACAAAACAAAGCAAAAATGTCCAGTACAAGTCTATGTATCTTCCAGAAACTCCTGACTTTCATTCTGTAATCTGTGCTTTCGGTTCACATAGTATCTGTGGTTCTGCAAGCTTTTACTCCTCCGATGGAAATCCCTCAATGGGTCTGGAACTTGCCAGCGTTCTGGAGGATGCCGGACTCTTTGATTCCGAGCTAACCTGACATTTCCAGCCAGATCATGTGAAGTGGAATCTGCTTCACTGAGACGATCACCATCTATTTCTTCCCTCGAAAGGGCACAATCCTCTTCTTCTTGTGAAAATACATCTCCATTATCATGCCAGACCCCCGTCCATATATCCGTGTCTGTCGACTCTTCAGCCTGGTCATTCAGTTGTTTGTCAATAACAGATCTGGGCCGTAACTGGGCTGAATGTCTCTTAGTGTGCAGACCATTGGACGTGCTAACCTCATAGGTGAGGAATCCCAAAACCTTGGAAATAACTGCCGGAGACCAACGGTTTGGCCCTCTGTACATCCGCATCCAGACTGGATCCCCTATATTGTATGTGCTTGATCTTTTCCTGCTGTTTCTGTACATGACGTTGTTCCTGGGAGATGTCCGTTTGACTCTTCTTGTCCAGTTGGAATAAGTCTAACTTTGTCCTGAGTGGTCTGCCAAACATCAGAACTGCTGGTAGCTGGTCGGTGGTTGGGTGAGTTGTGTTCCTGTACTGCAACAAGAATTGCTGGAGTTGTTGAGGTAAGCTTTTGCGGTCTGTCACAGTACTCCTTAAAAATCCTTTCAGAGTCTGGACAAATATTTCAACTAGACCATTGGTAGCCAGATAATACGGAGCTGTACGGAGATGTTGAATACCATGATCCTTAAGGAAACTTTGAAATTTCTGAGCTAATAACTGTGGCACACTATCAGATACTAGTATCTTAGGCCAGGCCTCAAAATTTCAAGTCCCAAGCTACTAGCCAGGACTTAAGAGTTACTCGCCACTAGTTGCCCCACCTAACTCCTATATAGTCATGCCTCTGCATTCCCACTCGCCCTCATGTAATTTCCACTGTCCAAATGCCAGCAGGCGAGTGGAAATTTTGAGGCCTGTTTTAGGCAATCTGAATGTGGCAAACACCATCTTCAGGGCATCAATGGTGGCATCAGTTGTAGTCTGAGGCAGCAATATCACTTCAGGCCATTTGGAATGTGCATCCACCACTAGGGATGAGCTGTTAGGTTCGATATGTTCGGAGTTCGATTCGAACAGTGCCCATTCGTATGTTCGCGAACTTCGAACATTTCCAAGTGTTCGCGGCATGTTCGCCCACAATGCTGGACCACAATGCACTTTTTCCACTGGCCTGAAGCTTGTAATAGGCTACAGCCTGCACCTGACCACAGGTCAGGTGCAAGACAGGTGCAAGTCTATGCCAATCACGGCTCAGAGTTCTGATTGGGCAAATTTTGCCCAATCATGGGCTCACAGAGCTAAGTCCCACAGCACACAATATAAGGCGTCCCTTGCAGCCCCAGCACGTGTTTTTGAGAGGAGATTGTTGTGTTAGTGTGTGTTCTCACTGCCAGTCTGCCACCAGTTATTGGGGGGGGGGGTCTCACTTCTACAAAATATCTGGGAATTGTTGTAATCTGTGTGTTCTCACTGCCACCAACTATTTTGGGGGTCTCATTTCTACAAAATATCTGGGAATTGTTGTAATCTTTGTGTTCTCACTGCCAGCAGCAATTGTGGGGTCTCACTTCTAGAAGATATCTGGGAATAGTGGTAATCTGTGTGTTCTCACTGCCACCAACTATTTAGGGGGTCAGTCTGTGGCAGACTAGATCTGTATTTCTATCTATATCAGGGTCTGCCTGTGCATATGTGTCTAAGTGCCTATATATATATATATATATATATATATATCCTCCATATCGTCGTATTCATATTGGTGTCTGACCATTTGGGAAGCGTATCCCTGTGTCCACAGCTGGTGAGGAAGACCTGCTAAAATGTAATTAAAATGGTTAGCTTTCTCCCTTGGCAGGAGGATATAACATGTAACTGTAAAATGGAATGGCTTTTGTACACTGACATAGTAAATCACACCTTGGGAGCCAGCCAGATTAATTGACAAGCGTACTGAGCGCACTCGAGAAGGGCACTCTGGGATATGTAGTACAGGTGGCTGGGCCATTTGTGGGTGGGTTGGAAGGATCAGGAAGTGTATAAATTCTGAAAACTGGCCATGTGCTTTGGCTGATCACTTGGGGTACATTCGAAAGATGACTGATCTGTCCATGCTATCTCCAGGCTCCAGGAGGCACCGATGCTAGCTTACTGATTAGTGCGTCGCAGGTAAGGCTCTGTGATTAACCCCTTTTCTTTTATTTGCTGTCTAGTGTGTAATTAATTGATTTATTTTAGTTATAATTTTTTCTGTAACAAAGCACTGTGATATATTCTATATCATAAATAAACAAAAAGTTTTTAAGTTTTGACTCTGGCTGATGAGATCCACGCTAACTAAGAGATTGAGAGTATTGCTATTTGCTTTAAGCTCGGTTATATATAAAAAATTGCGAGTTGCGGTCGTCAGACGGCAGGGATTGTGGGATCTGTAGTCACTGTCAGAGTCTAGGGTAGGCAGATAGTGCGGCTGCTAAGCCCTGCATCTCCTGTTGCGATGCGCGTAGTGTCCATGAGGACTGGTGGCAGCGTTACTAATAGAATAAGGAAGTGAGCTCAGGGATTGGGGGAGACGTAGTCAGTACCCGCTTCAAGAGAAGATTTGTACTGCGTTGCAATCCTGGGATCAGTATTTCGCGCTCTACGTGCCTGTTGTGAGAGAAAGAGTGTCCGGGACGGGTAGATAAGCGCGCGTGATTATCTGGGTCTAGGATAGATAGATAGTGAGTGGCTTAACGCGGCGTTTTTGCGCAGCAGCGCGCATAGTGGTCGTGACACAGTCATTTCTACAAAATATCTGGGAATTGTTCTAATCTTTGTGTTCTCACTGCCAGCAGAAATTGTGGGGGTCTCATTTCTACAAAATATCTGGGAATTGTTGTAATCTTTGTGTTCTCACTGCCAGCTACTATTTTGCGGGTCTCATTTCTACAAAATATCTGGGAATTGTTCTAATCTTTGTGTTCTCACTGCCACCCATCAGGGGGTCTCACTGATGGTGTGAAAAAGTCCAGTTTTATCAATAACGTGACCACAAAATTCTAGGTGATCTTACAAGAACTCACATTTGTTTATATTAACTTTGAGTCCATTATCCATTAGTATCTGGAGCACGTCTTGTATATTCTGCCTGTGCTCCCTCTCCCTTCGGCCGGTGATCAGCATGTCATCCAGCAGACATTGTGTCCCCGGCACTCCAGCAAGCAATTCATCCATTGTACGCTGCCAAATTGCTGGTGCTATCCCAAATACCATTCTGTTATACTGGAACAGCCCCTTATGAGTATTGATGGTGAGGTAAGGCCTGGATTCTGGATGCACTGGTAACTGCAGGTATGCATGTTTGAGATCCATCTTGGTGAACTGCTGTCCCCCGGCCAAAGTTGCAAAAATGTCCTCAATCTTTGGAAGTGGATATTTATCCACAGCAAGTTGAGAATTAACGGCCATACGGAAATCCCCACATATCCGAATATCTCCATTCTTTTTACGCACAGGCACAATCGGGGAGGCCCATTCACTGCAGCGCACTCTGGAAATGATCCCAAGGTTCTCTAGACGCATCAATTCCGCTTCAACACCAGCTTTAAGTGCAAAAGGTTCAGTCCGTGCCTTAAAAAATTTTCCCTCATATTTAGGGACATTTGCCGTCCCTTAACAGTCCCCAAAGTATCATCAAAAACCGGGGCAAACTTCCTCTGCAAGTCCTGTATCCAAGCTGAAACCGCAGGTAATGTCTGTAAGGCGTGGCAAGCATTATACTTTATGTATGACATTCCCAATTTATGAATCCATTCTCTTCCAAATAGTGGAGGACCCCCAGACTTCATAATATATAACGTCAGCTTCTCCGAGTGTCCATTTAACTGCACTCTCACATGTACACTGCCCAGAGGGGTTAATACTTTCTTTGAATAAGTCTGTAGACGAACAGCTGTCTTAATCACTGGAACATTTACTTTTAATCTCCGCCAGTCTTGCTCAGTAATCACAGAAACAGCCACCCCCGTGTCCAGGTCCATGGTCAAATATTTCCCTTCAGTCTTCACTGGAACAGAAATGGCTGAATAAGCTGAATCCATCTTATAAAGTTTTACTGTTTGAATGGGAATGTGGCCGTCTGAGTCATCCGAGGAGTCTTGGAACTGGATTTGATATGCTCTCTTCTGAAGCAATTTATGCGGCTTCCCTTCATGCACCGTCCCTTTCTTACAGACCCTTTTAATATGCCCTTTATTACCACAGGAGTGACAGACGGCATTGCGGAAACGACATGAGTGAGATTCATGTGAAGTCGCCCCACATCGATAACATCCATTTTGGGGCTCTTCATGCACGCTCCTTTGACGTAAGGAATTGTACTGTGGATGCTCTCCATGCACCGTCCTTTGACGTAAGGAATTGTACTGTTTATTCCGCTTGTACCGCTCCCTGGTATCTGTATGGAATATTTCCGCCTCTTGCTCAGTCTTTTGCTTCCTATGCTAAACATCAGCTTCTTTGGTGACTTGTTCCATGATGCTAGCGATATCCATAGCTTTGTGTAAGGTCAGCTCTTTCTCAGTAAGAAGTCTCTTAATCATAGCTTCACACTGTAACCCCATCACAAACTGGTCTCTGAGGGCTGTGACTAAATACTCCCCAACTGACAGGTACTTGCCAACTTCCTGAGAGCGGAGACAAAGGAGGAGACGCTTTCTCCAGGTTCTTGATGTCTTTAATAAACCTTCCATCTTTCAGCAATTTCAATTGGCTGTGGCTGATAGTGGGCCCACAGTAAAGCAACTAACACAGCTAACGGCTTGCTTGCAGGTTTCTCTGGATACAAGAGATCTGTGAGTGTGTCGTACACCTTCACTCCAATCGCTGTGAGGAACACAGCTACCAGTTTTGTCTCCAAAATGCCATTAGCAGTGAGATACTGTTCAAACCTTTCCACCCAAGAGATCCAAGACTCGGTGTCTGGATTAAAATCATGCAGAGTGCCAATCAGCGCCATCATGCAGATCCAACAGCCTCGTCGCCACTGTAGTGTTATGGATAATACGAGACGCCTTGGGTTTTCTTTACTAGGTTTATTAACAACTAAGCATACAGGTTTCCTATAACAGCAACTGGCTGCATCACTAGTCAGCCTCAACTGGCAGACAAAATGGACGACCAACTGTTAACAGCCAACTACCAAAAGAAACACCCAACTCCCCCCATTGGCAGCCAGTGCACCTACACCACACTAACCTCTTAAACTATTTTCTATTCCACACATAATTAATGTCTACATATTTATAATTTGTCCTATGGACTCCAGGAGCCTATTCCAGCAGTGGTGCGTGGTTGTGTTGTGGATATTGGGGGGCAGTATTCCCATGTTAGCCCTAAAATGGGGACACTACCTTGGGATATCTGCGCCTGCAGGTTTCCCCATAGCGTCCCCATTTTACCTTGATATTCGGGGACAGATGCTCTCTCGGCACCTTGCCCCAGACCGTGGTGCTAACCGCTGGGATATTTGCGGCAGTGCTTCTGTGCCACTGCAAGTATCACCTCGTGGAGTCCATAGGACTCCATGGAGGGATGTGCTTCCGGGCCGCGAGTCCTGCGCGATCTTGGAGGGAGACTGGGAACTATTTGTTCTCACTCTCCTCTCAGAGACAAGAAGCGACGGATCGGGCAACCGTTCTTGCTGCAGAATGAGAGATGAGTATTGGATTTATTGGGGGGGGGGTTAGGGAGTGTCAAATGATTTTGCAAATGCGGAATCATTTAGCACCAACTTTTAGGTATAGATATACTTTTGCCTTGCGCACCACTGTGGTAATTAGCCTGGACCCTTCTTATCGAAATGCTAATTAATGATTGAGCTCTCCATGTTAGTATAGGATGCGCAAAGTGCAGTAAGCTCGCGAATGCTAGCGCAAAAACCGATGTGCTAACGGGTTTCTTATGGGTTTAGTGTCAGGAAGGTAATTTGGAGGCAATGCGTTAAAGTCACTTATCCTGGCGGTAGAGCTTACACATTTGAATGCTAAGGTTAACGTTCACTAGGGAATAGTGTCCTGGATTGCAGCTCCATATTATCCTGATTCCAGCCACTAATACAGAGGTCGGGTCGAAATAGATGTGGTAAAAGGAAATTGGCTCGTGACAGTTTTTCCCTTTCCCTTATCGGCTCCCTTTTATTGGATCACTGGCTTATTGTGTTTCCTATCTATACATACACCAGTACGCCATTGTATTAAACCTATAAAAAAAGTCTGATTAAAAATAATTAATGCAGTTTCCAGAGCTGTCTATTTCATTATGTTCAGGAAAAAAGCAACCGTGAGTAGCTCTCCACGTGCAAGCAGGTAAGGACTTTGAGTCATCAGTGGATAGGACAGGAAAAGTGACGTTTCGGCCCTCCAGGTCTTAATCATTGTTATGATTATCGTGATTATGATAGGATAAGTATGATAAGCAAGATTAAGGCCTGAAGGGCCTGTCCCATACACTGATGCCTTAAGTCCTTACCTGCTTGCACATGCAGACCTGCTCACTGTTGCTTTTTTCCTGAATTTACGGAGAAGTGTAACTGCCCTCCTGCGGTAAAGCGCCGCTATGCGCTGACCAAGTATACTTCCACAAGATCTATTGTCTTATGTCATCTTAATTGAAATGTAAGGAGTGATCATACAAGGGCTGGAAATATAGGTTTCATTCAGTGAGAGTTGTTGTGATAGAGAAGGCTGAGGCAAGACATTCATTGCATCATTTAACGGTCAAAACTGTTTTCTTGGAGTAATATTTTCTCAGGGTTAAATTCTAGGATTGCTTAACGCCAGACCCTGTCCCTTTCGGTTAATATTCACTTATGGGCACAAAGCTTATGTACCTGCCTGCACTGTACTCAGACCCTCATTATCATAAGAGTATTATATGGTGCATTTTTTGTCTTAACATTCATGTATGCTTTCTATTCCATCACATGCATTTTTATCATCCTTGTCATGTGTATTTGCTCTTTGCAACGCTCTGAGCTGTCATGTCATATTTTCAGGATTATTTTTATTCCTTTATTAATCCTATGTATGTACAGTACTTTATTTATTCTCGGGTAACACTGTATGCATTTTCTGGCTACATCAGTTTCAAACTATATGCCTTTTCTTCATTTTACCCACTGTCACTCAGAAGGAAATAACCTGTGTGCCCTGTGCAGTACCATAAGGATACAGAGCTACTCTATATTCCAGGGGTGAGCAACCTTCGTGCTCAAGGGGCTCTATCAGCTGGTGTGAGCTAAAATGACAACGCTACTTTAAAAATCTAGTGCGCATCGTTAACAGGTAGCGCCTGGCAACCCACCAACAGATCATCTTCTCCGTAGTAGTCCGTGTGCAAGATTCATTAGCGGACGCTAGGGAAACGCTAAGACCCAGGCTGGGAACCAGCACTAATGCATCATATGGTTAAAAAAAAAAGCGTTCCAGTGCAAAAAAAACTCGTTTTTTAAAAAAAAAAAAAATCAGAACCCCTAATTTCGCCTGAAAAATCCAGAAAAATAACTAATAAATTCTAAAAATTCAATAAATAAAAAGGCTTTTTGCTGCGGATTAAAAAAATAAACGGTTGAATAAATACAGAATAAAAACGATAATATTTTTTACATTGAAGCCTACGGGCTTCACACACTGCATCTTCTCACATTTCCCCACAGCACGCCGGTTTAACCAAACAATGCATCTCTTACACGTAAACTACATCCAGTGAGCCAAGAGAACACCTGTTCTGCATTCCTTTCAATTGCCTGTTAATTTTGGGCAAGGACCTTATGTTTTTTTTCCCTTTTTTCTTCCTTTTCCGTCAGTTAACACCAGGGTTGAGCAGTAGGTAAATTTTTGAGATTAGCGTTGGCGTTAATATTAACGCCTGGACCAACCGATCTGTTGGTTAGATTAGCGAAAGTGCTCTGTAGCGCTGCCCATGTTAAGTATAGGAGACGATAAGTACAGTAAGCTTGCGCTACAAATCATTAATTACCGTTCGCTAAGTGGTTTTCGCAAGAGGCAAACGATCTGTTGGTCAGGCGCTAGACTGGATTTACCTGGATGCAGCCCTAATTGTGTAAGCATACATCCAAGAAACAAATGGGCCATACACAGCATGAGATCCACTCATTACTCTTACTTTAAGAGAAGAATTGAGATACAAATCTCTAAACATTCTCCTTTTCTCTGAAATTATATGAATTTTACATGTATTTATGTTAAAATTCTGGGAGGCTGACCAGTACCTGGTCCATTAGCTTAACTTTCTTCGAGCTATGAAGGCAAGACACCAATGGAAAACTTTTGCATCAGATCATTTCCTTTTGTGGCACACCTTTAACATCTGTATTACGACACAGGAGCTTTCTCAGCAGCTCGAGTCGTAATACTTACAGACTGAATCCTGCAATCACTGAGCAGCAAATCATATCACCTGTGCTGTGCTTCACATATCTGGCAAACCTGGCGAGGCGGAGGGTCCCAAGGACACCTTTGGGAAACACTACTTTACAAAGTGGTTCCTAACCCTGGTCCTCAAGTACCCCTAACAGGCCAGGTTTTCCAGATATCTGAAGCACAGCACAGGTGATATGATTTGCTGCTCAGTGATTGCAGGATTCCGTCTGTATTTCCCCAAGGTAATCCTTAAAATCTAGCCTTTTAGGGGGACTTGTTCCCAGGGATGGGAACCGCTACTTTAAACAATGGAGTTTACAGAGAAGCAGAGAGAGATACATTGGCCTTTTGTAAGACCTGATTCTTCTCTCCTGTAAGTAGTCATTCCTGCACACTTTGATTATCACTTTGACTCTCCAAACAAATAAAAAATAGCATTTTCCTTTTTAGGGAACAGAGGGTGAAATGATGATTTGAGCATACTAGTTCACATGCACTAAAATGTTAAGAACAGTAAGGGAAAAAATATTTGATCCCCTGCTGATTTTGTATGTTTGCCCACGGACAAAGAAATGATCAGTCTATAATTTTAATGGTAGGTTTATTTTAATAGTGAGAGACAGAAAAACAAACAATAAAAATCCAGAAAAACACATTTCAAAAAAGTTATAAATTGATTTGCATTTTAATGAGTTAAATAAGTATTTGATCCCCTATCAATCAGCAAGATTTCTGGCTCCCAGGTGTCTTTTACACCGGTAACGAGCGGAGATTAGGAGCATTCTCTTAGGCTAGGGTCAGACTAACGCATTTTTCACGTTGTCCGTGAAAAAGTGCGTTCGAACGAATGGACGTATTTTTTCACGGAATACGCAATAGCGGTCATACGATGCGCAGTTTCATCCGTGATTTTGTACGGATCATCAATAAAACACTTTTTGGGTCTGGACGTTATGTTGGCCGGACATTAGCAGCGTCTGACGTCTCCCAATCACGCACACACGCCGCTAGCGGACGCAGCGCACTCTGTACGTCAGTACTAGTGGTTTCACGTTCTCGAAAAAATGCGTTTGTTTGCCGCTTGCGTTGCGCGGCCGCACTTTTGTGCGACCGTACTTCGTATATTGGCCGTCATTGCCCGGCATCTGCTGCTAGCACGGCCGTGATTAAGTGCGCCTGCACACGCGTTCGCACTGCCTCAGTCTGACCCTAGCCTTAAAGGGAGTGCTCCTAATCTCAGTTTGTTACCAGTATAAAGACACTTGTCCACAATCAGCAGGGGATCAAATCATTTTTTTTCTCACTGTATACACTTATTCTCCTTGATTTCAATGGAGGTTGTAATTATGTCCATATTAATTACAAGGATAGCTTCTCCAGCGGTAAGTAGGACAAGAATCTGGTTGATTGCAGAGTATCAGGAACCCAACCTGAGTTATTATCCCAGCACTTGAATGAAAAGCAGGGGTTTTAGCTTGTTTTACTTTGTTGTCTCTCTATATAAGGTGTAGGTATGTGTTTATGTTAAGGTAGATTGTTTTCCCTTCGTGTGCATTTTCAGGCACGGTTCCCTGGCTGCTTAGTGCAAGAACGCATATGTCAGGTACTTAGGGGTTTCCCCTTTCTACAAGGACCATGTCAGATGAGCGTACTATGTGCGCCAGTACTGATGTGCCTCCCGGCGTCCGTCGCAGTGTTGTGACGCTTTGACGGGGCCGGCCACATGCTGTAACAAAATGCATGTGCTACAGTAGGTGTGCTGCGTCCGTTCAAAAAGCCGCTGTAAAGTGTGATCCTCCATAGGAGGATCAAGCCTTGCAGCGCTGAGTGCACTAACTGCGCTCAGCGAGGTGGCAAGACGGGTGTCAGACAGGAGTCAGAGTGTCAGCCTAAAGAGCTAGACATACCAGAATACAGAGAGAGAACTAGCAGGGTTTATGACATTTACAAAATACAAAAGTGTGCCGCCTCCACGCCTTGCATGAACTGTCGTTGTTCCGATTTTATCATTATATTCATTGAGGATAATTCAACTTTGACGGTGCATTGGATCGCACTGGACTGCTTCATTGCCTTACATCGCTGTAGCAGCCGGCTCTGTGCTTTCATAGAGATTTATTAACAAGGGTAAGAAACTGTGCCGATGATATATAAAACTAGAAAACTTACAGAAACTTAAGCATTACTCTCTGTTAGCTTCCTGTAACTAATATCTCCCCAATTACTAACCCCCTTAATGTCCTAATCTTCTCTCAACCTGTAATAACTCACACAGCCCTCTCCCCATGGTTTTCTCTCCAGCTGGCTAGTGGCTACCCGTCTAACGTTGCTCTTTCTTGATCTTCTCTCACTCCCTCATCTTTCACAGTCACGCACAGACAAACCTATACAACCAGACAGTCTGTCAGGGTTTGCCAGGCACTGGGAGATGAACGAACCCAATGTGCGGTGATGAAGAGGGCAGACACGGGGGATTGATCTAAACAGGGTTTATTAATATACAAAGGATAACATAAGTGAGGGGCAAGGCCCGAATATGGCTGACTAGATACAGAGGAAAGGCACAGAGAGACAGGACAGGAATTGGGTTGCCCAATAAATACACAGGACACAAGATGGAAACAGAGGGGGCAAGACAGGAAGAGAGCTGTGTATAGAAACACAAGGGCAAGGCAGGGAAATGAATATACGGAGGGAATTTACAGACACCAGACAGGCAAGACAGGATAGGGGCTGTGTATAGAAACACAAGGGCAAGGCAGGAAATTAATATACAGAGGGAACTTACAGACACCAGACAGGCAAGACAGGATAGGGGCTGGATAACAGACAGGGCTAAAAGGCAAATAATCTGATTGCAGGGGCTAAAAACAAGAGTCCAGAAATCCGGAGATACTGAGGACAGGATCTGTAGCTGAGGGTAACAAAGGGTCTTGGAACAATAGGTGGGGTCTTTAGAAGTAACAGAAGGAGTCCATGGAAATAGCAACAAGGGTCTTTAGGACACATAGTAGGGGTCTTCGGAGGCAGCAGTAGAGACTTTGGAAACAGCAACAGGGGTCCTTAGGAAACAGCTTTAGGGGTCTTTGGAGGCAACAGCGTTACGGGTCTTTGGATCAGGAACAAAAGCAGAGTTCGATAACCAAGGGTCTGGGACACAATAGTTCACAGCACAAAAAGCTTCTTGGTTCTCAGGTGATTTGAACAAAATAATGAAGCGAGGTCTCATGGGTGCCCCACCCTTAAGTAGGGATGGATATGGCTAGGGGTTGGGAGCACCTCTGTCTGCTATGGAGTGTGTTAGAGTACAGAACTGTGCAGCTCAGGGCGTGATAAGTGCTGCCAGGGTTATATTCAGGGTGGAGTAGCACTTGTTTTAGCCTTCTTGCGGTGCCGGCAGCTAGGTCCTTGACACAGTCACACACAGGCAGCCACCAACAGACAAAATACACACAAAGGTAGGTGTAGAGAGAAGAGACACTGACAAATGTACACAGAGACATTGACAGACACATCAACAGAGACACACAGAGATAATAAAAGAAATACAGCATTGCAGAAAACAGATACTCGATTACATGAACAAGGAACCACAGTGCAGAATACTGATCACTACTCCCAGGACCAAGAAATGTCCACGACTTAAAAAAAAGATAATGTTGAATATTTGTACTACTATAAAATGGACTTGGCAAAACAATTTGACCATTCAGGTCTTTATCAGCCTCTATAATTGCCAATACAAATATATAGTTAATCAATACATGTCACATGACAATACAAACTGATAACTGTACAACATCAATTAAAGGGCAATTTAACCATATAAGCAATCACCATGACAAAACATATGTGTTTATCTAGCATATAAAGTGCTACACTTATTAAAATTAATACTATCAGGAATCATTTGAGCATGTTCAGTATAGAGGCAATAGCATTGCCGGTATTTATAATATGCCTTCACCAGCTAGCCAGCCTCGAACACTGGCTGTGCTGGTAAAATTCTGGCATGGTGGTACCCTGTAGAATTGAGAGTCATTTTTCCAACCTCTCCAAAGTTACAACATAAAACATGTTGGTCCAAACAATGTCAGACAATATGGAAGCCACCAAATACATGAATTACTGAAGGAAAACAAGAAATAAAGCTCTTCTCTGGCTCCAGTAAAAATCTTGAGCTAGTATCATTCCGGTGTCCCACCAGAGAGCTGTCTCCATCCTATAATTTTCCTTTAAGAGAGTCTGTCATGTCATTTATTTTATTTCAAATAAAAGAGCTTAAAATTCCACCTATATATTCTTCTCTCGAAATCGCTTTACTAGTAAAAGTGTTTTTTGCTTGAGATGAGAATGATACAAACTCCAACTCCTATCCCCAATGGACTATCAATCCTTCAGCTTTGAGGGATTTGATAAAAATGCAGCCTCCATAACCACTATGCTGAGGACTGATTGGCAGCAAAGAGCACAGATCCTCGTCTTTTAAACTGTGGCAGGAAATCAAAGCTGGCCTATTCGAATGGAGAGAAATAAGGCATATGGTATAACAATCGAGTACACCTTATACAAGAGCAGTGCCATCCTGACCCTGAGCTCACAAGCAAAAGGAATTGAAAGGGCCAGGGACCAAAGGCAACCAAACAGAGGGAGAAATAAACTGGTAGGCAGGGAATGTTCCAAATGTGCAGAAACTGTAATTCCGGGCTTCTATTCAGGCTCGGAGCTGCCCTTGTCAATTCAAACTCCAAATTAAAATTTATAACAAATTATCTTAATTACACCGAATTATTCTAGCAATCATTGCTCAAAGATTTATTGCTTTGCAGCTCTGTTATACACCCGCAGATCTCAAATATATGGGAACTCTAAAAGAAAGGACAGAAAAAATGAGGTATAGAGCAACTTGGACTAAAGCTACAGACTGGTCCTCTCAAATAGGTGCCACTGAAAACATCCAGAAAAATGACTACAAAATCCTTGTAAAAATGACTACAAATTTTTTTTTACATTTATTTATTTATTTATTTATTTATAAAGGATTTTACCAGGAAGGATACATTGAGATTTCTCTCGTTTTCAAGTATGTCCTGGGTTCAATTACATCGAAGTGTTACATTTACAGAAATACAAAGTAATACAATGTAAGATATTAACAACACAAATATACAGATTAACAGAAAATAAATATGTAGGAAATATAGTCACTAGGTTACATGTTTACAGGTGCATTCTGTATTGAGGTATGTTAACAGGGAAATTTTGAGTGACTTAAGACTGGTGGAAGATTTGATGGTGTCTGGGAGGTTATTCCATAATTGTGGTGCTCTGTAGGAAAATGAGGACCGAGCCACTGTCTTTTTGTATTGTGGTATTGCAAGTAAGGTGCTGGTCCTGGATCGGAGGTTATAGGATGAGGGAGCTGCTGGGGGAAGCAGTCTATTCAGGTAGGGTGGCAGCTTCCCAGAGATGCTCTTAAACACCAGGCTGGAAAGGTGAAGGGTGCGTCTGGATTCTAGCGATGGCCAATTTAGCTGTTTTAACATGTCACAATGGTGGGTCATGTAGTTACATTGTAGCGCAAAGCGGCAGAATGAGTTATACAGTGTAGTAAGTTTATGAAGGTGTGTTTGCAGGGCGGCTGCATACACTACATCTCCGTAATCAATAGCCGGCATAAGCATTTGCTGTACAATCTGCTTTCTTACCGCGGGACTCAGGCAGGATTTGTTTCTGTACAGGGCACCTAGTTTGGGGTAAAGTTTAGATGAGAGTTTTTCGATGTGGGGGCCAAAGGATAGATTAGGGTCCAACCACATACCTAGATATTTGAGAGAAGTGACTGTGGTCAGTGTGCCATTTGATATTGTCCCAACACATAGATGGGGATTTTGCAATTTGTGTAGTTTAGTTGCTGTTCCAAAGAGCATCGTTACAGTTTTGTCAGTATTTAAAAAAAGTTTGTTGTTTTTGATCCACTTTTCTACCTCTGTGAATTGTTCTTGCAGCACGGCCTCCAGCTGCGGGAGATTTGGTTTGCTGGTATAGATCACAGTGTCGTCTGCGTACATATGTACAGTTGAGGCTTTGCAGACGTTGGGCAGATCATTTATGAATATTGTGAATAGCAGGGGGCCTAGTATTGAGCCTTGGGGTACACCGCAAGTGACTGGGAGCGGGAGGGAGGAGCTGCCAGAAATTGACACATATTGTGATCGGTCGGATACATATGATTGAAACCAGGTTAGCGTGCGATCACCAATGCCAGAGTTTTTAAGTTTTTCTAACAAGATGCCATGGTCTACCGTGTCAAAGGCCTTGGCAAAATCAAGGAAGATGGCTCCAGTTAGGTTTCCTTGTTCCATCCCAGCTTGGATATCATTGCAGACTTTTAAAAGGGCGGTTGTGGTTGAGTGATTTGGGCGAAAGCCTGATTGATCCGGGGTTAAGTAGTTCCAATATTGATAATAATCACGTAATTGTGTGTAGACACATTTTTCCAAGACTTTTGACATTACAGGGAGCAACGATATCGGACGGTAGTTGGATACCAAAGTACTGTCACCACTTTTATGGATAGGTACCACTCTTGCAGTCTTCCAGAGCTTGGGTATGTAACCAGTTGCCAGTGACTCATTTATTAGGGTTGCGACTGGATTTGCAATTGCTGGCGCACTGATTTTCAGCAGCATTGCTGGTATTTGATCAGGTCCAGACTGGTATTTCATTTTTTGCTTACGGAGAAGTTTAGTAACGACACTGACAGGCACTGGTCTAAAACTGAATTCCTGTCTGATACAGGGACTTTGCACAGTTGGGGGGGCCTGACCTGCATGAGGCCTCTCTGATTGCATGTCATTTCCTAGCTTGGCAATCAAAGTGGTGGCACATCCAACAAAATAATCATTAAAGGCATTTGCTACATCTAGCGGGTGTTGCAGGGTTTGGTTGTTTACTTTGACAGCAGCTGGCTGGGAGTGGACTGGGGTGCTTGTATGTTACTTATGGTTCTCCAAAAGTTTCTAGGGTTTGAGATGTTATTGTTTAGATTTTCATTGAAGTAATGGGCTTTGGCCATTTTTGTTTGTTTTGTACATTCATTCCGACATTTTCGGTATTCGTAGTGATCGTTCATGGAACCAGTACTCTTGAAATTTGACCACCGTGAATCTCTAAGCTGGTACATTAGTGTAAGATCAGCTGTAACCCAGGGGAGATGAGTCCCTTTTACTCGCACTTTACGCAGCGGGGCATGGGAATTCCAGACTTGCAGGAGCTCAGACTGAAAGTATTCAACTGCACAGTCTAGGTCTGGGATTAGGTTTAGCCTGTACCAGGGGAGCTGTTTGAGATCACTTAGGAAGGATTCAAGAATAAATTTCTTGAAAGACCTGGTGGTTATTACCTTTGGGGTAGATTTCAAGGCCTTAATTTTGCGCACGCAGTACACTAGACAATGGTCACTAAAGCTATTAGCAAGCACGCCTGCCTCCTGTATTCTATCAGGAGATGAGGAGAGAATCCAGTCCAACAAGGTATGGTTGGGGCTTTTCATATTAATGCGAGTGGGGGAGGAGATTAATTGAGTTAGCTGCAAAGTTTTAAACAGCGAGCAGTGTCTATTGTTTTTAGGATTTAGCCAATCTGTATTAAAATCGCCAAGGACCAGCAGTTCACTTTTTTGGTTTTGGGCAAGTAGGTTATTAAGGATTTGAGATATGTCAGAGAGGGAGTGCACTGGAGAGCTCGGTGGGCGATAGAACCCAGCAACAATGATTGATTTACTGAATGGGATCTCAATTATACCAGAGAAGAAATCAAAGGTGACAGGAGAGCTAGAAGTCTGTAAGGGGGTGAACTTTATGGACTCCTCAACATAAATAACAATTCCCCCTCCTCTCTTGCTCTGTCTTTTCTAAAACATGAATACCCCTGTATTGATATGGCAGAGTCTGGTACTTTTGGGGTTAACCATGACTCTGTGAGCACAATGATTTTGAGTTTGTAATAACAACACCAAGCCTGAAGCTCATCCAATTTAGGGAGTAAACTGCGGATGTTACAGTGCACAAATGAGAGGCCTTTTTTAGTGGGGAGACTAAAGGTTGTGTCACCTATAGGACCAGGGTTAGTTTCCACATCGTTTGCCAGGGAAAGTAGCAGAATAAATAGGAATTTGGACAGTGTTTTCTTTTGATAATGTGGTTGCAGAGTTTTAAATCTTTGTGTGGGGGTAGGAGGGCTGGATTTTAACACTCTCCACCAGCACTCAGCTGATAGGTTAAAAGAACTGAGCAGGCTGTGGTGTATTGGCACTGGTTTTCCATCCTGGGGCAATTGGAAAGGTGTATAGAAGGAGAGAGTAGCTTTAGAGAGAAGGGATGATAAAGAAAAGAGAAGCAATAGTGGGATAAACATTATAGTGAAAGGTGTTGGAGGTGAGTAAACAGGAAATAGAGAGGTACCAGAGTAAATGGTGTAGGTTGCTGCAATATATCACATGATCAATTAGTTGGGTATATATCAAATGAAAACCTTGGGGGGGGGAGCAAAGTCCAGCTGGATGAGGGTACTGAGTTGTTCTGTGCAAGGGCCTGGTGCAAACACTGAGTGAGGTTGGGGTGTGTGCTTCAGTGAATGGAGCCTCTACACAAGATGCCTCATTGTGGAAAGTCCAGCTGGATGAGGGTACTGAGTTGTTCTGTGCAAGGGCCTGGTGCAAACACTGAGTGAGGTTGGGATGTGTGCTTCAGTGAATGGAGCCTCTACACAAGATGCCTCATTGTGGAAAGTCCAGCTGGATGAGGGTACTGAGTTGTTCTGTGCAAGGGCCTGGTGCAAACACTGAGTGAGGTTGGGGTGTGTGCTTCAGTGAATGGAGCCTCTACACAAGATGCCTCATTGTGGAAAGTCCAGCTGGATGAGGGTACTGAGTTGTTCTGTGCAAGGGCCTGGTGCAAACACTGAGTGAGGTTGGGGTGTGTGCTTCAGTGAATGGAGCCTCTACACAAGATGCCTCATTGTGGAAAGTCCAGCTGGATGAGGGTACTGAGTTGTTCTGTGCAAGGGCCTGGTGCAAACACTGAGTGAGGTACATTGAAACCTATGGGATTCGTCTGATTAAACCTGTCGAATGAAACCACCGAAAATCAGGGCATTTCACTGACTTTTCGGAGTTCTCTGAATAGATTAACCATTTCATCTCTGGGGAGTTCTCTGCCTTCAAAGACCACTATATTTCACTGGCAATTCGCCAATATTTAGCGAACTGCCAGCTTTATGAATAGCCAAATGGCCACGAAAATGCACCGTACAGAGAAATTCACCATTTGGTGTAATTTCTGGGCCAGTTTGACTCTCTCTCTGAATAACCCTGCTAGTGTTTCTTGTATTTGACTTACATCAAATAGTTTCCTAATTTGCACCCATTATTTATTTTGTCCATTTAACAAGCTATTCCTATGTAAAAAAAGTGTCTGCAGACCTCCCTCTAGAATTAAAGTAGGTAGTAAGGTAGGAAATAGCAACTGCAGATTAGAAAAGAGTTGCATTGATTTGGACCAAGATCAGATATGACTATAAAAGTCCATTTCATGGCTTAGAGTCTAGAAGGACAGATAAAGAGATAAAGAGGAGATCATTTGTCCATGGCACAGGTTAACCTGCACAAATCTCTTGATGGCATAACACTTGTCAATCTGCGGGAGAATTTTAAGATATTTATAAATATGGGTAGAATAAGACGGCCCGAGTCAATAAACAAAAACTGTAAACTTTTTTATATTAAATAGAAATAATAATCAGAAAGTTATTATTAAAGCGCTAACAAGTTCCGTAGTGCTGTACAATGGATGTAGAAGTGTAGACAAATAATAGCCCAACAATACTATACATAGCCCTCAATGCTGCTATAAAGAGTATCATGTCTATTCAAAGAAAGGTGAAAATCAGGAGATATGGCAGGAGAAGAGAACAATGTAGACCAAATAGCCGATTTAGAAAGTGAGATAAATGGGAGAATTTTTCTGGTTTGGCTATTTTGACCTAGATTTTTCCCTTCTCCTGCCAATTCTCCTGAGTTTCACCTTTCTTTGAATAGACCTGTATGTATCTAAATAATCAAACGCGAAAGCATAGGTAGTGCGGGAATAATCTAAGAATTTAGAAACTGCCATGTGGCAAGGTATCATGGCAGAGAGGTAAGGTACTCAAAATCGCGGTGAAAGGACGCTTTATCTTTCTGCCTTGATTCCTTTGTCACTTTCTAACCCGCTCAGGGTATTCTTAACCCCTTAGTGACCGGGCGGTTTTACACAAATCCGTCCGTTCGTGACCGCAGCTGTTTTTACGTTTCTGCGCTCTTAGTGTTTACGTCAAATTTTCCTCTTACTCGTTTATGTAACCCACACATATTTTACACTGTTTTTCTCGTCACTAATGGACTTTATAAGATACCATTTTTTTCATCATTTCATATAATTTACTATAAAATATTTGTGAAATATGACACAAAAATTGAAAAAACACCACTTTTTCGAACTTTGACCCCAAAATTTCTTATGTATCAACAACCGTCAAAAATTTTTTATTCCTTAGTAGTTTCTAAATTTAGTACTGAGTTTAGCAATACCCAATGTTTACATATTCCTCGCTTTTTTCCTTATTTTATGCAACAATAAGTGCAAGTAGCACTTTGCCATTTCCAAAGAGTTTATTTTCAAAACTAGTGATAGTGACATTGTAACACTGATATCTGTCACTAATTCCTGAATAACCCTCCACATATACATATTTTTTTAAAGTACACAAATCAAGGTATTAAACTTGGGGTATTTTGACTCTTTCCATGCAAACCATTTTACCACAAATCTATGCCAAAGTTTGAAAAAAAAAAAAATTTTGGTGATTTTTTTTTTTTGAACGTAATTTAAGAATACATGTACTGTGAACTTTAAGGTTTACTGCCAAAAAGCACCCCAAAATATGTTCAGCAACATCTTCTGAGTAAATTGATACCACCCAAGTATAGGTATGTCGGGTCATTTGGGGGCTAAAAGGCCTTATTTGGGGGGTGCACATTTCAGTTTTCCAACTTGGAATTTTCACATTTCGTCATCATGCACCCATGTCCTATTTGGGACATTTTTGAAGCCGGCCAAAGTAATTTACCCCCATCAAACCATATATTTTAGAAAGGGCACACCCTAGGGTGCTTCAAAGAGTTGTATTTTAACACTTTCCATGCACTAGCTCTTTGTCAATCTTTCAGGTAGTCACTTTTTGTGTTATTTTTTCACACACATTGTACTTTAGGCATGAATTGTCAAATCCAGTTATGGGTTACTGCCAAAAAACACCCCAAAATATGTTCAGCAACATCTTCTGAGTAAATTGATACCACCCATGTATAGGTATGTCGGGTCATTTGGGGGCTAAAAGGCCTTATTTGGGGGTGCGCATTTCAGTTTTCCAACTTGGAATTTTCACATTTCGTCATCATGCACCCATGTCCTATTTGGACATTTTTGAAGCCGGCCAAGTAATTTACCCCCATCAAACCATATATTTTTAGAAAGGGCACACCCTAGGGTGCTTCAAAGAGTTGTATTTTAACACTTTCCATGCACTAGCTCTTTGTCAATCTTTCAGGTAGTCACTTTTTGTGTTATTTTTTCACACACATTGTACTTTAGGCATGAATTGTCAAATCCAGTTATGGGTTACTGCCAAAAAACACCCCAAAATATGTTCAGCAACATCTTCTGAGTAAATGATACCACCCATGTATAGGTATGTCGGGTCATTTGGGGGCTAAAAGGCCTTATTGGGGGGTGCGCATTTCAGTTTTCCAACTTGGAATTTTCACATTTCGTCATCATGCACCCATGTCCTATTTGGGACATTTTTGAAGCCGGCCAAAGTAATTTACCCCCATCAAACCATATATTTTTAGAAAGGGCACACCCTAGGGTGCTTCAAAGAGTTGTATTTTAACACTTTCCATGCACTAGCTCTTGTCAAACTTTCAGGTAGTCACTTTTTGTGTTATTTTTTCACACACATTGTACTTTAGGCATGAATTGTCAAATCCAGTTATGGGTTACTGCAAAAAAACACCCCAAAATATGTTCAGCAACATCTTCTGAGTAAATTGATACCACCCATGTATAGGTATGTCGGGTCATTTGGGGGCTAAAAGGCCTTATTTGGGGGGTGCGCATTTCAGTTTTCCAACTTGGAATTTTCACATTTCGTCATCATGCACCCATGTCCTATTTGGGACATTTTTGAAGCCGGCCAAAGTAATTTACCCCCATCAAACATATATTTTTAGAAAGGGCACACCCTAGGGTGCTTCAAAGAGTTGTATTTTAACACTTTCCATGCACTAGCTCTTTGTCAATCTTTCAGGTAGTCACTTTTTGTGTTATTTTTTCACACACATTGTACTTTAGGCATGAATTGTCAAATCCAGTTATGGGTTACTGCCAAAAAACCCCAAAAATATGTTCAGCAACATCTTCTGAGTAAATTGATACCACCCATGTATAGGTATGTCGGGTCATTTGGGGGCTAAAAGGCCTTATTTGGGGGTGCGCATTTCAGTTTTCCAACTTGGAATTTTCACATTTCGTCATCATGCACCCATGTCCTATTTGGGACATTTTTGAAGCGGCCAAAGTAATTTACCCCCATCAAACCATATATTTTTAGAAAGGGCACACCCTAGGGTGCTTCAAAGAGTTGTATTTTAACACTTTCCATGCACTAGCTCTTTGTCAATCTTTCAGGTAGTCACTTTTTGTGTTATTTTTTCACACACATTGTACTTTAGGCATGAATTGTCAAATCCAGTTATGGGTTACTGCCAAAAAACACCCCAAAATATGTTCAGCAACATCTTCTGAGTAAATTGATACCACCCATGTATAGGTATGTCGGGTCATTTGGGGGCTAAAAGGCCTTATTTGGGGGGTGCGCATTTCAGTTTTCCAACTTGGAATTTTCACATTTCGTCATCATGCACCCATGGCCTATTTGGGACATTTTTGAAGCCGGCCAAAGTAATTTACCCCCATCAAACCATATATTTTTAGAAAGGGCACACCCTAGGGTGCTTCAAAGAGTTGTATTTTAACACTTTCCATGCACTAGCTCTTTGTCAATCTTTCAGGTAGTCACTTTTTGTGTTATTTTTTCACACACATTGTACTTTAGGCATGAATTGTCAAATCCAGTTCTGGGTTACTGCCAAAAAACACCCCAAAATATGTTCAGCAACATCTTCTGAGTAAATTGATACCACCCATGTATAGGTATGTCGGGTCATTTGGGGGCTAAAAGGCCTTATTGGGGGGTGCGCATTTCAGTTTTCCAACTTGGAATTTTCACATTTCGTCATCATGCACCCATGGCCTATTTGGGACATTTTTGAAGCCGGCCAAAGTAATTTACCCCCATCAAACCATATATTTTTAGAAAGGGCACACCCTAGGGTGCTTCAAAGAGTTGTATTTTAACACTTTCCATGCACTAGCTCTTTGTCAATCTTTCAGGTAGTCACTTTTTGTGTTATTTTTTCACACACACATTGTACTTTAGGCATGAATTGTCAAATCCAGTTCTGGGTTACTGCCAAAAAACACCCCAAAATATGTTCAGCAACATCTTCTGAGTAAATTGATACCACCCATGTATAGGTATGTCGGGTCATTTGGGGGTAAAAGGCCTTATTTGGGGGGTGCGCATTTCAGTTTTCCAACTTGGAATTTTCACATTTCGTCATCATGCACCCATGTCCTATTTGGGACATTTTTGAAGCCGGCCAAAGTAATTTACCCCCATCAAACCATATATTTTAGAAAGGGCACACCCTAGGGTGCTTCAAAGAGTTGTATTTTAACACTTTCCATGCACTAGCTCTTTGTCAATCTTTCAGGTAGTCACTTTTTGTGTTATTTTTTCACACACATTGTACTTTAGGCATGAATTGTCAAATCCAGTTATGGGTTACTGCCAAAAAACACCCCAAAATATGTTCAGCAACATCTTCTGAGTAAATTGATACCACCCATGTATAGGTATGTCGGGTCATTTGGGGGCTAAAAGGCCTTATTTGGGGGGTGCGCATTTCAGTTTTCCAACTTGGAATTTTCCATTTTCGTCATCATGCACCCATGTCCTATTTGGGACATTTTTGAAGCCGGCCAAAGTAATTTACCCCCATCAAACCATATATTTTTAGAAAGGGCACACCCTAGGGTGCTTCAAAGAGTTGTATTTTAACACTTTCCATGCACTAGCTCTTTGTCAATCTTTCAGGTAGTCACTTTTTGTGTTATTTTTTCACACACATTGTACTTTAGGCATGAATTGTCAAATCCAGTTATGGGTTACTGCCAAAAAACACCCCAAAATATGTTCAGCAACATCTTCTGAGTAAATTGATACCACCATGTATAGGTATGTCGGGTCATTTGGGGGCTAAAAGGCCTTATTTGGGGGGTGCGCATTTCAGTTTTCCAACTTGGAATTTTCACATTTCGTCATCATGCACCCATGGCCTATTTGGGACATTTTTGAAGCCGGCCAAAGTAATTTACCCCCATCAAACCATATATTTTTAGAAAGGGCACACCCTAGGGTGCTTCAAAGAGTTGTATTTTAACACTTTCCATGCACTAGCTCTTTGTCAATCTTTCAGGTAGTCACTTTTTGTGTTATTTTTTCACACACATTGTACTTTAGGCATGAATTGTCAAATCCAGTTCTGGGTTACTGCCAAAAAACACCCCAAAATATGTTCAGCAACATCTTCTGAGTAAATTGATACCACCCATGTATAGGTATGTCGGGTCATTTGGGGGCTAAAAGGCCTTATTGGGGGGTGCGCATTTCAGTTTTCCAACTTGGAATTTTCACATTTCGTCATCATGCACCCATGTCCTATTTGGGACATTTTTGAAGCCGGCCAAAGTAATTTACCCCCATCAAACCATATATTTTTAGAAAGGGCACACCCTAGGGTGCTTCAAAGAGTTGTATTTTAACACTTTCCATGCACTAGCTCTTTGTCAAACTTTCAGGTAGTCACTTTTTGTGTTATTTTTTCACACACATTGTACTTTAGGCATGAATTGTCAAATCCAGTTATGGGTTACTGCCAAAAAACACCCCAAAATATGTTCAGCAACATCTTCTGAGTAAATTGATACCACCCATATATAGATTTGTTCTGTTGTTTTTGGGGTGCTACGCCAATCTTTGACATGTGCTTGTCAATTTTCTAATTTGACATACAGTATCTTCTTTGCTTATCTTCTTTTTAGGGGCCTTTTTACATACCCCAGTTTTATGAACGTGCATATATTTGGTAAGCTAACACCCCAAAGTATTGTAAATGGAGTGTGTTTTTATGCTATGGATGCATCCGTTTGCTCCAAACAAATTAGATACTGTTTGGTGGTCATTTTTCATTTTCACACCCACATCAGTTTTGGACTGTGATTTAGGAGACACTGTTGTTTTTTACTGCATGAAAACTCTCCAGGTTGTTTTCTGCAAGGTCTCCTGAGTACACCCATGCCCCCCATGCATAGGTTTGCCAGGATTTTGGGAAGGTTCAAATACAATTTTTATGACTTTGTCATTGGAGTTGAAATTGAGATTATTTCTTCAGCTAGGCCTAGCTTTGGTTTTGGGTCTACCGCATACCCCAGTTTGAATTATTGCCAGAAAATTGTTTATATTTGTTATGTTGACACCCCAAGGTATTGCATATGGAGTGCTTTGATGCCATGGATGCAACGGTTTTAGCCCAAAACATTTGAGAAGGTGTGTGGCGGTAATTTTTCAATTTTCAGATTTTTACGCCCACAGTAGTTTTGGACTGTGATTTAGCAGACACTGTTGTTTGTTACTGCATGAAAACTCTCCAGGTTGTTTTCTGCAAGATCTCCTGAGTACACCCATGCCCCCCATGCCTAGGTTTGCCAGGATTTTGGGAAGGTTCAAATACAATTTTTATGACTTTGTCATTAGAGTTGAAATTGAGATTATTTCTTCAGCTAGGCCTATCTTTGGTTTTGGGTCTACCGCATACCCCAGTTTGAATTATTGCCAGAAAATTGTTTATATTTGTTATGTTGACACCCCAAGGTATTGCATATGGAGTGCTTTGATGCCATGGATGCAACGGTTTTAGCCCAAAACATTTGGCAACAAGGTGTGTGGCGGTTTTAATTTTTCAAATTTCAGATTTTTACGCCCACAGTAGTTTTGGACTGTGATTTAGGCTAGGGTCAGACGAGCGTAGTGTTCACGTCCGTGATCGCGCCTAAAAGTACGTCCGTGATAGCATGACATAAAGTCCAATGGAGCCCGACACACGAAGTACGTCCGCACTGAACTGCGGACGCACAACGGCCGCGGCCCACGGACGCAAGGCAGGCAAGAACGTAGAACCGCTAGAACGGCCGCACAAAGTGCGCTGCGTCCGCAACGTCTGCATTTTGTGTGTGAGTGATGGAACGTGGTCAGACGGACTGCATTTATACGTCCTGCATTTTTCACGGACAAAATGGTTTTGCAATTGAATTTATTGTCCCTCCTACATCTGTCAAAAAATAAATGTCAGTGAAAAAACGGACTGTGTGACCACTACTGCGTCTTCCGTACTGACGATGTCCGTACTGCACGGACGTACAGTCCGTAGAAATCACGCTCGTCTGACCCTAGCCTTAGCAGACACTGTTGTTTGTTACTGCATGAAAACTCTCCAGGTTGTTTTCTGCAAGATCTCCTGAGTACACCCATGCCCCCCATGCATAGGTGTGCAAAGATTTTGGCAAAATACAGCACCAATTGTAGAACATAAAAATGTACGAATAAAATGTAAAAGTCTGGTGCCTGTCAAACTGGGGATGCTCTCTAGGGGAGCACAGGCTGTTGTCACTGAAGTGCATGAAACGCAAAATGTTTTCATACCTTCTACGTGACATTGATTGGAGGTAAATGGGGTAGAGCAGATGGGGCTACTGCTCCAGCAGGAGCGAATTGAGGGCTTCTTTATGATGCCCTCAGCATAGTAAGTGCCCAGAATTTCAGAAATTCTGGCACATCTAGCGGGGTCCATTGCTGCCTTGCCAAGTAGGAGTCTGGCTTCGCAGCACAATGCTGATGGCATACAGATTTGATTGGGCCACGATGTGGCCCAACAAATCATCCCCCATAAACACCTGCAAAAACTGTGTGGCGGTAAATCCTGCAACATCAATATTGATGCCAGGATTTGCCGTGAAAGGAGGGATATCTGGCCTCTGGCGATGAGGCACTACCCACTCCTCAGCTGGAGCTGTGCGTCTCCTGCTGGCAGGTGGTGACCCAGGATCTGCATCAGAAACATCACTAGATACATCAGCCAGCATAGATAATGTATCTAGCGACGCCTCTGAGCAGTTAGCGGGGTCGAAATGAGGGTCTGAGTCTGACGCAGATGCCTCAGATTCTGACGCCAGGATGGCATATGCCTCCTCGGCGCTGTACACCTCTCAGACATTATATATAATAGATTATAAAATTTTATAATTATTATATATATATATAAGCGGATTGTTGGTTCTTAGAAGAACCGTTGGGTTTCACAAGAAAATACAAATAAACACCTAAATCTCTCTAAATCCCTCTAAACCTGCCTCAATTCTTCTAAATCTCCCTAAAATCTCTCTAAATCTGCCTCAATTTTTCTAATCTCACTAAATCTCACTAAAATCTCTAACCTGTCAATCTGATCTCTCTCTCTCGCTCACCAAAACACAAGTGAGGAGAGGGAGGGAGAATCACAGAGGTCAGAGCCAATATTACAAAATATTGGCCTGACCTGACAAATTAGAAATTTTATTTTGATTTTTTCTAACTTCTGATGGATGTTGCTAGCCTGCCTCTCTGATGAGGCAGGCTAGGAACATCCCACTCAGCCCCAAGATGACCCTGCCCTTAGAACCCTAACCCTACCCTGACCCTGCCCTTAGAACCCTAACCCTAACCCTACCCCTAACCCTACCCCTACCCCTACCCCTACCCCTACCCCTAACCCTAACCCTAACCCTACCCCTAACCCTAACCCTACTAACCCTAACCCTACCCCTAACCCTACCCCTAACCCTACCCCTAACCCTACCCCTAACCCTAACCCTACCCCTAACCCTACCCCTAACCCTACCCCTAACCCTAACCCTACCCCTAACCCTAACCCTAACCCTAACCCTACCCCTAACCCTAACCCTACCCCTAACCCTAACCCTTACCCCTAACCCTAACCCTAACCCTAACCCTACCCCTAACTGTCAGTTTATTTTATTTATTTTTCTTTTTTTACACTTTTTTTACACCTTTTACTTTTTTTTTTACCACTTTTTTTTTTACTTTTTTTTCACTTTTTTTTTACTTTTTTTTACTCTGCTGGGTGCCTTGATCCCTCGAGGCACCCAGCAGAGCACCTGATCACTGAAGTGATCGTTTGTACTGAGTGCCACGATACCTCGTGGCACTCAGTACTTCCTGCCGCTACCGAAGTGATCGCTCGGGGGGAGCGATCATGGACGGACCGGCGGCAGGTAAGTATATTACAAGGATGCCTCGATGTCGAGGCATCCTTGTAATATGCTCAGAGCAGCTGGAAGCGATCCGATCGCTTCCAGCGCTCTGTAGAAGTGCCGGGCACCTCTCCGGTGCAACCGGATGTAGATCGCTCCGGGGAGCGATCACATGGTGCCCCGGCACTTCTAACGGCCATTGCACGGATGCCTGGACTCCCAGGCATCCTGCAATGGCGTTTGAGCTGCTGGAAGCGATCCGATCGCTTCCAGCAGCTCAAAAACGGCAGGACGTACCATGTACGTCAGCGGGTCTAAGAGAGACCCGCTGCAATGACGTACATGGTACGTCCGCGGTCGGGAAGGGGTTAAATTACATATCTTCTTTGTGTTTGATTATTTGGACATGTACCCTTCATAGTGCACAATTGATGTGTCTGTAATAGGGATGAGCCAAACACTCCCTGAGTTCAGTTCGGAGCCGAACCCGAACTTTTCAAATGTTCGGATCCGAACCCGAACCCGAACTCGAACTCAATACAAGTCAATGGGGCTGAAAATTCGGTTTTTAGAGTGCCCTCCAAGAGGGCATATATGCTATATATTTGCCATTAAAGGTGTATGGGGGTCCGGGTAGTGCCCTGGGGGACAGGAAACAAGGACAAAAAGTAAAAAAAAATACATTTTTAAAGGGACAGTGAGTATTCCATGAAATAAGGGTTAAAAATAAAAACGAAAAATTCCTTCAAATATCGTGCCTAGGAGGTCCCCATAACCTGCCCGTGAAGTGGCGGATTTGTAGGATGTATTAGAAATATGTAAAAAACCAAAAAAAATGACATTTCAATATGACGGTAAATGCTTTTTGATTTAATCTATCCATAAACAACTGCTTGGGGCGGCGGCAGTCTGTATGAAAAGAACATTTTCGGACACGCAGAAAAAAGTTACTCATTTTTTGGCGGTGAGAAGCAGGAGAATGACTGGAGAATGGAAAATTCTAGACCAAATAGCCGATTTGGAAAGTGAGATAAATGGGAGAATTTTTCTGGTTTGGCTATTTTGACCTAGAATTTTCTCTTCAGTCATTCTCCTGAGTTTCACCGCTCTCTGAATAACCCTGCCAGGGTTATTCAGAGAGCGGTGAAGAGCAGGAGAATGAATGGAGAATGGAACATTCTGGGTCAAAATAGCAAAACCAGAAAAATTCTCCCATTTAGGCTAGGGACAGACTAGCGAATTTTTAACGTGCGTTTAGGCGCACTTAATCACGGCCGCACTAGCAGCAAATGACAGGCAATGTCGGCCAATATACGAAGTACGGTCGCACGAAGGTCCGGCTGCGCAACGCAAGTGGAAAATCAACGCATATTTTCGAGAACGCAGAACCGCTAGTACGGACGTACAGAGTGCGCTGTGTCCACTAGCGGCGTGTGTGCGTGATTTGGAGACGTCAGACCCTGCTCATGTCCGGCCAACATAACGCCCAGACACCCAAAGTTTCCTGGTTTGGATCCGTACAAAATCACGCACAAAAATGCGCATCGTATGACCGTTTTCACGCATTCCGTGAAAAAATACGGCAATGTGTTCGGACGTACTTTCGGTCGCTGTGAAAAATGCATTAGTCTGACCCTAGCCTTATCTCACTTTCCAAATCGGCTATTAGGTCCAGATTGTTCTCTTTTCCTGCCATTCTCCTGGTTTTCACCTTTCTCTGAACAACCCTGAGAGAGAGGTGAAAGCCAGGAGAACTGGCAGGAGAAGAGCAATCTAGACCAAATAGCCGATTTGGAAAGTGAGATAAATGGGAGAATTTTTCTGGCTTGGCTATTTTGACCTAGAATTGTCTCTTCAGTCATTCTCCTGAGTTTCACCGCTCTCTGAATAACCCTGTGAATGTTTGATCCCGAGGTGAAAAATAACATTGCTTTAGATGTTATTTTGAATTTTTTTCAAACACCAGTTAAATGCAGCATATTAGGATGTTTTAGGAGGGAAATTAATTCTCAAATCTCAATCAGAAGCAGACACCACCCCACCCCCTCAGTATAGTGTACAATGTATCAAATTGATTACCAGACTAAAAACACCTGGTGTTATGCCCGTTTGTGAACAGAGGTCATTTAGAGTTGATAATCTTTCCACGTACACATTAGTTTTTAATTCAATATCTAATAAACCATTGCTTATAATATTCTGCAGTAAAGAGTCTCTTTATTTCTAGATTTTTTAGTATTTTTTTAAGCATTTTCTATACTTTTTTCAAAATTTCTTTTTTTTCCGAACTCGAACCGAACACACCCAAAAAGTTCGAAGTTCACAAACGTTCGAACTGCCAAAGTTCGGGCCGAACTCCGAACCGTCCGAACCCGAACAGCTCATCCCTAGTCTGTAACAGTGTTAAGTGTTATATAGAATTGTATGTTTAGAATTTCATGTGAACGTATGTTTTTAAATATAGCTTTGCACGAAACTGGCTGTTTTGGTATTTGAGTATAGTTTTGTGAAATAGATCAGTGTTTACTCATTTTGGACCTCATTTGTCAGCACTAAAGTACACTCTCCTTATAATTTATTTGCAATATAAAATTAAATATTGCTTTTTATTTATTGAGATGTACAGCCTCATTCTACATATTAATACTTGTTATAGATGATTGGGAAGAACCTCTTTTATGAGTTATTGCACCCAGTGGTGTTTATGCATTTTGTCTCCAGTTTGCAACATAGAAATACATTTCATAAGATATTAGTGAAACACATGTTGCAACAGGTGCAGATAAACAGGAAGCAAACCTCTCAAGAACCTCTTTCTTCAGAGGTGTCTCCGACTCCATGAAATACAGTCTATCTAGTTTCAATAGCACAAAACAAATAATCAAGAAAATAAAAGCAGATAAATGTTTATCCCTTAACGGAGATGACTGGATCAATTCATGATAATTGAATATGTGCCACTTCACACCCCGCCTCAGCACATTCATCCTGTTTGCAAATAAACTACCTTCACTTTTTGATACAGTGATACTTTAGGGTGATTTTATATATATATATATAGGGATGCACCGATACCACTTTTTTAAGACCGAGTACGAGTACCGATACTTTTTAAAAGTACTCACCGATACCGAGTACCGATACTTTTATTTAATGTCATGTGACGCTTTCCAATAGGAACAGACCTCATAAAAATTTATATGAGATTGACCGCAGCTCACATGGATTTGCCCCAGCTCACATGGGTTTGCCCCCAGCTCACATGGGTTTGCCCCAGCTCACATGGGTTTGCCCCCAGGTCACATGGATTTGCCCCCAGATCTCATGGATTTGCCCCCAGGTCTCATGGATTTACCCCCAGGTCTCATGGATTTACCCCCAGGTCTCATGGATTGGCCCTCAGGTCTCATGGATTGCCCCCAGGTCTCATGGATTGCCCCCAGGTCTCATGGATTGGCCCCCAGCTCTCATGGATTTGCCCCCAGGTCTCATGGATTGGCCCCCAGCTCTCATGGATTTGCCCCCAGGTCTCATGGATTTGCCCCCAGGTCTCATGGATTGCCCCCAGGTCTCATGGATTGGCCCCCAGCTCTCATGGATTTGCCCCCAGGTCTCATGGATTTGCCCCCAGGTCTCATGGATTGGCCCCCAGCTCTCATGGATTGGCCCCCAGGTCTCATGGATTGCCCCCAGGTCTCATGGATTTGCCCCCAGGTCTCATGGATTGCCCCCAGCTCTCATGGATTTGCCCCCAGGTCTCATGGATTTGCCCCCAGGTCTCATGGATTTACCCCCAGGTCTCATGGATTTGCCCCCAGGTCTCATGGATTGGCCCCCAGCTCTCATGGATTGGCCCCCAGGTCTCATGGATTGGCCCCCAGGTCTCATGGATTTACCCCCAGGTCTCATGGATTGGCCCCCAGGTCTCATGGATTTGCCCCCAGGTCTCATGGATTGGCCCCCAGCTCTCATGGATTTACCCCCAGGTCTCATGGATTGGCCCCCAGCTCTCATGGATTTGCCCCCAGGTCTCATGGATTTGCCCCCAGGTCTCATGGATTGGCCCCCAGCTCTCATGGATTGGCCCCCAGGTCTCATGGATTTGCCCCAGCTCTCATGGATTTACCCCCAGGTCTCATGGATTGGCCCCCAGGTCTCATGGATTGGCCCCCAGGTCTCATGGATTTACCCTCAGGTCTCATGGATTGGCCCCCAGCTCTCATGGATTTCCCCAGGTCTCATGGATTTGCCCCCAGGTCTCATGGATTGGCCCCCAGCTCTCATGGATTTGCCCCCAGGTCTCATGGATTTGCCCCCAGCTCTCATGGATTTACCCCCAGGTCTCATGGATTTGCCCCCAGCTCTCATGGATTTACCCCCAGGTCTCATGGATTTGCCCCCAGATCTCATGGATTTGCCCCGCAGGTCTCATGGATTTGCCCCGCAGGTCTCATGGATTGGCCCCGCAGGTCTCATGGATTGGCCCCGCAGGTCTCATGGATTGGCCCCGCAGCTCTCATGGATTGGCCCCCAGCTCTCATGGATTGGCCCCCAGTTCGAACGCTGGGGAAGCTGGCCGTGTGCATGTAAAGCACGCGGCCAGCGTTCCCCTCCGGCGCGCCAAATACTCACCCTTCCTGAAGTTCCGATCTCTGGGCAGTGATGCGGTCACGTGGCCGCCGGGCGCATCTGTGACGCTGCCTCCAGCCGAGAGGCCGCGTCACAGGAGCGCCCGGCAGCCACGTGACCGCATCACTGCCCAGAGACCGGAACTTCAGGAAGGGTGAGTATTTGGCGCGCCGAAGGGGAACGCTGGCCGCGTGCTTTTCATGCACGCGGCCAGCTTCCCCAGCCCCGCGGATACCGGCAAGCCGGCCAGCGCCGGCTTCCGGTATCGGCGGGATGTATCGGGCCGTTTGCACGAGTAACAAGTACTCGTGCAAACGGCAATATCGGCCCCGATACCGATACTAGTATCGGTATCGGTGCATCCCTATATATATATATACACAAAAACTCGTATGGGAGCACTCAGGTACTTGCTGAAACTATCATTTTACTAAATATACATTAAAAACAAACCGACATTTTGTCTCCTCAGAGCCTTTATCAAGTTACCTTTACCTTGATAAAGGCTCTGAGGAGCCGAATCATTGGTTTCTTTTCAATGTATCTATACTATAATTGAGTAAGGCTTGGCGTGTCCATCGCCAAGCCTTACTCTGCGCATGCGCGCGCAACCAGCGGCGGTTGGTTGCGCGCGCATGCAACCGCCGCGGCACGAGCCGGCTGTGCGCTCGTCGCGGCGGTTACAAGATGCACACAGCAGCCGGGTAGAGGCTGCGCTCGCAGCCTCTACCCGGCTGCCGCGCGCATCCAACCCCCGAGCGGCGGAGGGAAAGTTCCCTCGCTTCCGCTCTTTGAAGGACCCAAGCCGCGGTCACGTGACCGCAGCTTGGGTCCTTCAACGACCGAAGCGGGGAAACTTTCACTTCCCCGGCGCCGCTCGGAAAGGTAAGTATGCGGCTGAGAGCTCCAGGGGCGGCTGTCCGAATGCCGATAGAGCATTCGAACAGCTGCCCCATGTCTGGTCTGGGGTCTGATCTGGGGCATATATCCATGAGAGCTTGGGGGGCAATATCCAGGAGCTGGGGGGCAGTATCCATGAGCTGAGGACAATATCCAGGAGCTGGGGGGCAATATCCATGAGCTGGGGGGCAATATCCATGAGCTGGGGGCAATATCCATGAGCTGGGGCAATATCCACGAGCTGGGGCAATATCCACTTGCTGGGGCAGTATCCATGAGCTGGGGCAATATCCACGAGCTGGGGCAATATCCACGTGCAGGGGCAATATCCACGAGCTGGGGCAATATCCACGTGCTGGGGCAGTATCCACGTGCTGGGGCAATATCCACGTGCTGGGGCAATATCCACGTGCTGGGGCAATATCCACGTGCAGGGGCAATATCCATGAGCTGGGGGGGCAATATCCATGAGCTGGGGCACAATATCCAGGAGCTGGGGCATATATCCATGAGCAGGGGCAGTATATCCACAATAGACTGCCCTCTGGGCAGGCTTTCCACCTTGTATTTAATAAAATGATAGTTTTAGCAAGTACCAGCGTGCTCCCATACGAGTTCTTGCAATGATACCCCTTTGGGTAGCCCATGGCATTTGTTTCTTCAACCAGCAAACAGAGTATATATATATATATATATATATATATTACACCAGGGGATCCGCAGCCAGGATATCTACTTCTAATTGCTCCAGTGCTGACCGCCTCCAAGGGCAAACAATTCATCAGAAGCGTGTGCACTACTGGAATCTTGTGACTATCAGGGTTATTCAGAGAGAGGTGAAAAGCAGGAGAATGACTGGAGAAGGGAAAATTATAGGTCAAAATAGCCGATTTGGAAAGTGAGATAAATGGGAGAATTTTTCTGGTTTGGCTATTTTGACCTAGAATTTTCCATTCTCCAGCCATTCTCCAGCTTTTCACCTCTCTCTGAATAATCCTGTATGTTATTTTATTGTGGAAGTATAAAAAATACTATCACAATAAAAAAATATCTATATAGTTAAAAGTCTCCATGAGTGCACGCCTTTTTGATGAGAGATATGCGATGCAGTGTGATATGATACCTTTTTTTATTGGGCTTACTTTACATTTAAAGGACAAGCTTTTGAGTGTTCCTCTCTTCCTCAGGTCTGGAAGCTATACTTGAAATATTGCCTTTGAGGCTAGGGTCAGATGAACGCATTTTTTGCGTAGTCCGTGGAAAAGTGCGTTCGAACGAATGGACGTATTTTTTCACGGAGTACGCGATAGCGGTCATACGATGCGCCGTTTCGTCCGTGATTTTGTACGGATCATCAATAAAACACTTTTTGCGTCTGGACGTTATGTTGGCCCGACATTAGCAGCGTCTGACGTCTCCTAATCACACACACACGCCGCTAGCGGACGCAGCGCACTCTGTACGTCAGTACTAGCGGTATCACGTTCTCGAAAAATGTGTTTGTTTGCCGCTTGCATTGCCCGTCATTTGCTGCTACTACGGCCGTGATAAAGTGCGGCTGCATGCGCATTCGCACTGCGTTCGTCTGACCCTAGTCTAAAATGTAACATTAGTCCAATAAAAAAGTTATCACTACATACTGTTATACTCTGGTGATTTTGGCATCTGGACTAACACGGCTTATCAAATCTATATATCACATATATATATTTATTTACAAAGTATTTTACCAGGAAGGATACATTGAGATTTATTTAGATTCATATATATATATGGTTTATTGTCGTAGAAGAAGATGTAAAATATATATATATATATACATATATTTTACATGGGGAGGGTAGCACTCAACCTAAACTAACACTCAGTGCGGGTGCATCTCAAGACAAAGCAGTACAACAAATATATATATATATATATATACATGTTGATCTAACACTTCACAAAGTAACAACAACTTTAGGTTATTGCGCTGGTGCAAAAAATCAAAGAAATATATGCATACTGAAGCTGTGTGTTTGCACTCAGGGAACTTGAATAAAAACAAAAAACTTTATTCAAACATAAGTCCCTAATAACGTTTATTGTGTTTATTCAAGTCCCTCCTGTTTGTCTACTCAGCTTCAGTGTGTATATATGTAATGAAGTGCAGAAATTGTCTGCCAGCCCATGGGCATTACATTGCCCTGGACTCTGGCAGTGCCAGACAGCATGTGAACCCAAGGGACATGCATATACCAGAGCCTCAATAAGAACACCTGGTGCTGTGTCTGTTTACTGGAAGTCCAGTAAGTGAGAAAAGACTAAAAGGTGCATGGGAGCTGGTCACTTTTCCATTACATAAAGGGTTAAATGTGCCCTGGATTCAAACACTGGACAAAAAAAAGTCTCAATGCACACACTGTAATTGACATTCCAATGGCTTTCAAGCTGGCATACTTGTGAATGGCAAATATACTGCAGAGGTAATAGGGCAGGTGTGTGTGTATATATATATATATATATTCATAATACCAACGGAGTACTTTGTTACATTGTTGCAATCAGGTAGATCATGTGACAAGAAGCCTTACCCTGCATGATAGCCAGAAAGCTGTACATTACCAGGTAGCCCTTGGGATTGTTGCAGCACTGCATCCACCTTGGGGTCCAGCTACCCCATCCACATGGACCCTCCTCATACTCATCATCTTCTGGCTGCTGGGGGTCCTTTGATGGTTCCTTTGCAGATGGTGGGTGCACTGTGCCATTGCTTTTCTCATAGGAGGACGGGTCAACATCTCCATTGGTAATGAAAGCCGGGTTGTCATGGCCTTCATCCATAACATAGACCTCACAGATCAGCCTTTCTCGTGGAGTGAGGAGCCTGTTGCTGTGCCTGTGCAGATAACCTGATTGCTTATCTCTGCCTCCTTCATATGTTCCTCTATTGATGCTCGGCAAGTGAAGCAATACAAGTTCATCTCCGTCCTGCATGTGTTGACTCATAGGGAGGAGTTGAAGGGCTGATTTTTGATTATTATTCCCCTTTTTTTTCTTGGCTGCGATTTAGGGGTGAATTTACCTGTCAGAGACACCAAACCACACCTGTACCTCCCTTCACTGTGTGTGTCAGCCAGGAACTGGGTCACGTGACTGGCTTTAAGCTGACGCCTACTGTACCTGTCAGGACTGTTCCTTGAGACTCTGTAAAAAAACAGACACTGGTCCCCCTGCCTCTGGGCATTGTGAGTGCCATCACCCTCTGCTAGGCATGTCCTACCTGTTTGTCATGTTCTGCTGGAGAAAGCGAGGTCTATCATGTGATGTTCTTGAATGCAGGATGTCTTGAGGAAAGAAAAAAAAAAACAACAGCAACAAAAACTTCCTTATAAAAAAAATAACATTGTATATTAACCTCTCCACTGCTGAGCCATTTCATACCTGTGTGCTGAGCTAATTTGTACCGTTTTTGTGCTCATGACATATAAAAGCGATTTGAAGTCATGTTTTATAGTAGGACCCAGACAAATTATACATCCTTATTTTCAGCAGACTCGGCAGATTATATATATATATATATATATATATATATATATATAATGTGTGTGTCCTGCCAGAATGTTATAGTAAAAACTGTACGGAAATGGAAATTTCCATCAGATTTCAATCATTTAAAGCGTGTAAAAAATCTCCTAGGAAGTCAGACCACCATGGAACCCCGACTGAAGAGGTGAGTATCTCACCCCTTGGCTGTGGAACCATTTGATGTGTGGGGAACATCTTCCTCATATAGAGAGGAAGACGTCCCATGACGTTCCCACACATTGTCAGCAGCCAAGGGGTTAAGGAAGAGCAGGTATCACTTGAATTTGCCTAAATGCTAGACCAGGGCTGTCAAACGCACATCCCACTATTGTTGATGCCTAACGTCCCTGAATTCAGCAACAGTTGTCCAGGGAATCATGGAAGTTGTAGTTCAGAAAAAACTGGGGGGCCTGAGTTTGACAGCTCTGTGCTAGAATGTGTGGCACAGATTGGCATAGAGTGTGACCGCTGACATGGCTGGTCCCTGTAAATGCTTGTGGGTGTGTGATGCCCAGAGTTTTTCCATTTGCAAATGCAAAGTGACACGATAACAGCAATGTGCAGTGATGGTTTGGGCTTTAAGTTACAATGTTAACTGCATGGCTCACCCTGTCAGGGGCTGTTCTACATGCTATTGGTCTGTATGTCCAGTATTCCTGAAGCATGTATTTATATACACTGTATATATAATCCTCAGTGAGCGATAAAAGAAGACGTTTCAACACGCAGGTCTTTGTTAAGTCTAGATGCGCAATACACCAAACACATGGATATATTTGCCCCCAGGCAGCTCACATAGATATGTTTGCCCCAGCTCACATGGGTGTATTTGCCCCCAGCTCACATGGATATATTTGCCTCAGCTCAAATGGATATATTTGCCCCCAGCTCACATGGATATATTTGCCCCAGCCAAATGGATATATTTGCCCCAGCTCACATAGATATATTTGCCCCAGCTCACATGGATATATATTGCCCCCAGCTCACATGGATATATATTGCCCCCAGCTCACACATGGATATATTTGCCCCCAGCTCACGCATGGATATATTTGCCTCCAGCTCGCACATGGCTATATTTGCCCCAGCTCACACATAGATATATTTGCCCCCAGCTCACACATGGATATATTTTCCCCCAGCTCACACATGGATATACTTGCCCCCAGCTCACACATGGATATACTTGCCCCCAGCTCACACATAGATATATTTGCCCCAGCTCACACATGGATATATTGCCCCCAGCTCATCCATGGATATATTACCCCCAGCTCACACATGGATATAGTACCCGCAGCTCACGCATGGATATATTTGCCCCCAGTTCACGCATGGATATAATTGCCCCCAGCTCATACATGGATATACTGCCAAGTGTAAAGTGACACGATAAAAGCAATGTGCAGTGAGGGTTTGGGTTTTAAGTTACAATGTTAACTGCACGGCTCACCCTGTCAGGGGCTGTTCTACATGCTATTGGTCTGTATGTCCAGTATTCCTGAAGCATGTATATACATTATATATATATATATATGTATATATATATAGTGTTTATTATTGCAGAAGCCACTTGCACATGACAGCAATTCGATGAATTGCATCCCAGAGCTCCTGTTCCACATTCCCCATATGCAGCAAGGAATTCTGGGTAGGATATGCAAATGACATCTGTCTCACTTTACAAAGCCACAGTGTGGCATAGCATTGATTTTAGGGTTCTGTGTAATAACAGGCCCAGGATGCATAAACGTGAAACAGATGTCATTTGCATATCCTACCCAGAATTCCTTGCTGCATATGGGGAATGTGGCACAGGAGCTCTGGGATGCAATTCATCGAATTGCTGTCATGTGCAAGTGGCTTCTGCAATAATAAACACACTTATTATAGTGTGGGGGCCTTTTATCTCACTTTTTGTCCTCCACTACAACCCTTACAGATACTGATTGCCCTGTGGGTCCCAAGCATCCACTGCAACTGGTCATCATGCCTAGCTCCTAGCTGATGAGAGTCCAACAAACCCGAAACAGTGCTGTCCTAGGAGTGTCTTTGACCAGTTGCATAAACCTTATCTCTGCTACAAAGCCACAGTGTGGCATAACATTGGTTTTAGGGCTCTGTGTAATAACAGACCCAGGATGCATAAACGTGAGACAGATGTCATTTGCATATCCTACCCAGAATTCCTTGCTGCATATGGGGAATGTGGCACAGGAGCTCTGGGATGCAATTCATCGAATTGCTGTGATGTGCAAGTGGCTTCTGCAATAATAAACACACTTATAGTGTGGGAGCCTTTTATCTCACTTTTTGTCCTCCACTACAACATATATATATATATTCCTCAGTGAGCAATAAAAGATGACGTTTCGACAAGCAGGTCTTTGTTAAGTCTAGATGCACAATACACCAAACACATGGATATATTTGCCCCCTAGGCAGCTCACATAGATATATTTGCCCCAGCTCACATGGGTGTATTTGCCCCAGCTCACATGGGAGTATTTGCCCCCAGCTCACATGGATATATTTGCCCCAGCTCAAATGGATTTATTTTCCCCAGCTCAAATGGATATATTTGCCCAGCTCAAATGGATAAATTTGCCTTAGCTCAAATGGATATATTTGCCCCCAGTTCACATAAATATATTTGCCCCCAGCTCACACATGGATATATTTGCCCCCAGCTCACACATGGATATATTGCCCCAGCTCACACATGGATATATTTGCCCCCAGCTCATGCATGGATATATTTGCCCCAGCTCATGCATGGATATATTTGCCCCAGCTCACGCATGGATATATTTGCCCCCAGCTCACACATGAATATATTTGCCCCCAGCTCACACATGGATATATTTGCTTCCAGCTCACACATGGATATATTTGCCCCCAGCTCACGCATGGATATATTTGCCCCAGCTCACACATGAATATTTTTGCCCCCAGCTCACACATGGATATATTTGCCTCCAGCTCACACATGGATATATTTGCCCCCAGCTCACGCATGGATATATTTGCCCCAGCTCACACATGAATATATTTGCCCCCAGCTCACACATGGATATATTTTCCCACAGCTCACACATGGATATACTTGCCCCCAGCTCAAATGGATATATTTGCCCAGCTCAAATGGATAAATTTGCCTTAGCTCAAATGGATATATTTGCCCCCAGTTCACATAAATATATTTGCCCCCAGCTCACACATGGATATATTTGCCCCCAGCTCACACATGGATATATTGCCCCAGCTCACACATGGATATATTTGCCCCCAGCTCATGCATGGATATATTTGCCCCAGCTCATGCATGGATATATTTGCCCCAGCTCACGCATGTATATATTTGCCCCCAGCTCACACATGAATATATTTGCCCCCAGCTCACACATGGATATATTTGCTTCCAGCTCACACATGGATATATTTGCCCCCAGCTCACGCATGGATATATTTGCCCCAGCTCACACATGAATATATTTGCCCCCAGCTCACACATGGATATATTTGCCTCCAGCTCACACATGGATATATTTGCCCCCAGCTCACGCATGGATATATTTGCCCCAGCTCACACATGAATATATTTGCCCCCAGCTCACACATGGATATATTTTCCCACAGCTCACACATGGATATACTTGCCCCCAGCTCACACATGGATATACTTGCCCCCAGCTCACACATGGATATATTTGCCCCCAGCTCATACATGGATATATTTTCCCACAGCTCACACATGGATATACTTGCCCCCAGCTCACACATGGATATATTGCCCCCAGCTTATCCATGGATATATTACCCCCAGCTCACACATGGATATAGTACCCGCAGCTCACGCATGGATATATTTGCCCCCAGTTCACGCATGGATATAATTGCCCCCAGCTCATACATGGATATACTGCCAAGTGTAAAGTGACACGATAACAGCAATGTGCAGTGAGGGTTTGGGTTTTAAGTTACAATGTTAACAAGTTACTTGCCCCAGCTCACACATGGATATATTTGCCCCCAGCTCACACATGGATATATTGCCTCCAGCTCATCCATGGATATATTGCCCCCAGCTCACATATGAATATATTGCCCCCAGCTCACGCATGGATATATTTGCCCCCAGCTCACGCATGGAAATACTTGCTCCCAGTTCACACATGGATATATTTGCCTTAGCTCACACATAGATATATTGCCACAGCTCACACATAGATATATTGCCCCCAGCTCATACATGGATATATGGCCCCCAGCTCTCACCTATGCCACCACGTGCTGTGCTGCACGTCGTTGGCTCCCTATGAGCGTCTGAAGGCATGGAGCTTGGCCACTCGCCTGGGGGAACCACGTGACCAGCCGCGATCTCGCAAGAATGCGGCTGGTGACGTAGTTCCCCCAGGTGAGCGACCAAGCTCCATGCCTTCGGACGCTCATAGGGAGCCAAACATGCGTGCTTTGCACGGCGGTCGATTAAAATATTTTTAATCGACCAAAAAAATTATGATTAATCGATAGATTAATCATTAATTTCGGCAACCCTAATATTTATATATATATATATATATATATATATGTTTTAGGGGTAAAAAATTATGCAGAGCCATCAAACTGCGGCCGCACAGATATTTCTGAACTACAATTCCTATGATTATCTGGCCGGCCATTTATTGCATTCAAGGAATTCTGGGAATTGTAGTCAGTCAACAACATCGTTTTTTGGCAGAAGAAGTAGTAGTTCCTTTATAAGCCTGAAGTAAAGTGTGGAGAATCCTTTTTTCATGAATAAGTTGTAAAGTTTTCTGGTCCAGTACCAGTCTAGGATTTTTCTTGTAACTCCAATCATGCGTTTCCAAGAGCCTCCCATGTGAAAGGAGGGAGGTGGGTTGAATTCCCATTTACACTTGTCCTTCAAGAAGTTCAGTATCTTTTCTGGTCGAGAGGCCTCCTGAATTGTGGGGGGGGGGGTCTTTACAGATGTGCCACTTGTGAAATTCATTGTTCGTGTCAGAGCTGTTTGTAAATTGATGAGCAATGTGAATAAGGCGTGCAATGGCTCGTACAACAGAAGACCACTTAGAAAAGCGTTCAAAACGGTGAGGACTCAGCCTTTCCCTTTCTTTCACAGAGGTGTTGAGTGTAACGGTAACAGCTCAAATTTCTTTATCAGATTCCGGTTCAACCAGTTCAAAGGTAGAATTTGTAGAACTTGAGATGAGGTCTTCTTTCAAATGTATTGGTGGGGTAGTCATAATTTGTCCAGAAATGCAGTAGCAGGTACTGCACGAGTGCCTCGATCAGCAGGGTTGAAGTTATTGTAAACATAGTGCCATTGTTCAGGTGTAGAGAACTTTCTAAAACGTTCCCCTCTGTTGCCGACATACACGTGGAACTATCTTTTCTGGTTGTGTATGTATCGCTTTCTGAAAGGCTTCTCACAGGCTGATACTTGAAACGTGAACGTGTCTTGCTTAACGTTCCAAAGCAATCCAAGACTGCGCTGTGTAATGGAAAGTTCAGATCCTAGTTGGAATTTCTTCACACTGACAGCGTAGTCATCAGAGGGAAAGGCTCTCATGGCCTTGTCGCTGTTCAAAATGATTTTGTGAAGTCTGAGGTTTGCAGTGGCAAGCATGTTCTGGGTTCTAGTAGGAAGGTCAATAGCTTCTTCTGTAGGCAGAGATTTGAGTCCGTCGAAAAGAACTTCTATGTAGACGACGAACTTTCGTGCATCAAACCCAAATTCTTTCTCTCCTTTTTGAGCCATATTCCTCAGTCCATAAATTGCTACTGCGGGAGAAGGACTATTACCGAAAACTTGTACCTTCATCCGGTAGTCTATGACTTCATCATTGACATCATTATTGTGATACCATCGGAACCTGAGGAAGTTTCTGTTGTCTTCACGGACGATGAAACCGTGGAACATTTGCTGAATGTCAGCCATAATAGCAATTGGTTCTTGTCTGAAGCGAAGTAAAACTCCTATGAGGTTGTTGTTCAGATTAGGCCCAGTGAGAAGACTGTCATTGAGGGAGACACCTTCATGTCGAGCACTTGAGTGGAAGACCACCGTAATCTGATCAGGCTTGCGAGGATGATAGACATCAAAGCATGGAAGATACCAGCATTCTTCTCCTTCCTTAAGCGGAGGTGCAGGCTCAGCATGATCTCTCTCAAACACTTTCTGCATAAAGTCCACAAAGTGTCTTTTCATCTCAGGTTTCCGATTCAAACTGCATTGTAAAAAACCAAACTGTGCTTCTGCATGTTCTCTGTTGTTTGGTAGTCTCTTTCTTGCAGTACGGAATGGTAGAGGTGCTACCCAGCTGTTGGAATCATCTTGGTAGAACTCTTTACTCATGGTTTTCAAGAATTCCTTGTTTTCCACGGTAGCTGCCAACTCATTGTCTTTAGATGTTACCTCAAACACTGTGTTGCCGATGTTGTCATCCCAGAAATTAAGAGCTTTCTCTTCATCCTGTATGATGTGTCGTTGTGCGCCCTTATGAAACAGTCTTTCCATCACCTGATATTGGTGTGGTCATCGTGCAGAACAAGAAGTCAGTCCATTCGTCAGGACGTGTGTTTTAAAGGAAGAAACTGAGTAAGGTTCTCTGCCTTTGTCTCGACAAACATTGCCTATGATGACCCAGCCTAGATCCAGACACTGAGCATATGGAGCATCATGTGGACCGTTGATTTGTTGATGAACTTTGTGCACCCTTAAGATGTCTCGGCCGAGCAATTGCAGGATATCAGGACTTCCGTCGAGAGCTAGTATTTGGCAGGCTATGTCCTTCAAGTGAGAATGGTGTAAGGCAGCTTCAGGAGTAGGGATCTCCTCTTTGTTGCTTGGAATCTGGTTACACTCAGTGATAGTGGGCAAAGGTATTTCCAAATTGTCGTTCAGAGGAGCAACCACAAGACCGCTGGCTCTCCTACCTAATACTTCTGTAGTGCAAGTAGTTAGGGTATAAATTAGAGCATTTTCTTTTATGTTGAAAAGTTCAAAAAATTGTGTTGTTCCAAGAGATCTGTTACTCTGATCATCCAGAAAAGTATACAGTCTTATGGCCTTTTCAGGTTGACCTCTTGGGTATACACAAACCAAACATATGTTTGTGAAGGATTTGTCACAGAGTCCTTCTCCACAGACTGCCGTACATGAAGAGAACACTGAGGTGGAAGGTGCTGCTTGATCTGTGTGCTCCCCGCCTTGCCTTGCCTCAGGAGCATTTTTTGTGGGCTTAGTAAAGTTGTGCGGATATGGATGAAGAGCTTGTACATGGTCATCGCTGTCACACTCTATGCATTTAATGATAGCTTTACAGTCCTTTGCAAAGTGTTCTGTGGAGGCGCAGCATTTGTAGCAGACCCCAAATTTCTTTAAAAGTTCTTTACGTTCTTGTAGGGTTTTCTTTCTGAAGCCAATACATTTCTTAAGTGGATGCGGTTTGTTATGTATGGGACATTGGCGATTTGGGTTCTCAATGTTCTTGTTTTGTTCAGTATTTCCAAGAACTGTTGCAGGTGCAGGTAGAACAGTGGTCCTTTTCACTGACACTGGTCCTCTATGGTCTCTGTGTGTCATACGTGTGTTTGTAGGTCTTGGAGGGGGTGAACTGAGAGGGATACCGTCACAATAGGAGAAACTTGGGTCATTCTTTCTATCCGCAATTCTTTTGATGAACTCGCAGAAGTAAGAAAAGGGAGAAAAGGCAAATTGATGTCTTTCCTTGTACTTTGATCCAAGCGATGCCCATTTTTCTTGAAGGCCATACGGTAGCTTGAGAACAATAGGGTTGATGCCACGAGGGGTGTCAAGGTAACTGAGACTAGGTAAGCGGATGTCAGCTTTAGCGAGTTGAAGCACGAATAAAACATTGCTGAGTTTTTAAAACTTTAAATTCTCTCTAGCAGAAATCCTTGGGAAGCTGTGCAATCTTTTGAATAAGGCATCTTCAATGGCTTCTGGGCTGTCAAAGGTACGTTCAAGTCTGTCCCAAGTAGGGATGAGCCGGACACCCCCGTGTTCGGTTCGCATTCGAACTCGAACAATTTCAAAAGTTCGGGTTCGAACGCGAACACGAACTGATCTCAATGCAAGTCAATGGGACTCAAAAGTTCAGTTTTTAGAGTGCCCAGCAAGAGGGCATATATGCAAGATATTTGCCATAAAAGGTGTATGGGGGTCCGGGTAGTGCCCTGGGGGACAGGAAACAAGGACAAAAAGTAAAAAAAAAAACATTTTTAAAGGGACAGTGAGTTTTCCATGAAATAAGGGTTAAAAATAAACTAAAAATTCCTTCAAATATCGTGCATAGGAGGTCCCCATAACCTGCCCGCGAAGTGGCGGATTTCTAGGATGTATAGAAACATTTAAAAACAAAAAAATGACGTTTCAAATGACGGCAAACGGATTTCCTTTAATCTATTGATAAACAACTGCTTGGGGCGGCTTCATAAACAACTACTTGCAGGCTTTGGATGAAAGTAACAATAGGTGCTTTTAAATTGGGCCTTTAGTGTCGGCAACAGTGTCGTCACACCGTAACCCCTCTGTGGTATTGTGGAAGAGTACAGGGTTGGACCCTGCGGTCCAAAAAATTAAAATGATATAAATCTGGTAATATAGGCGTCAGTGTCAGTGCAGCCAAATATTGTGCCTTCACACCGAAACCCTTTTGTGGTATTGTGGAAGAGTGCTTGGTTGGACCCTGCGGTCCAAAAAATTAAAATGATATAAATCTGGTAATATAGGCGTCAGTGTCAGTGCAGCCAAATATTGTGCCTTTGGAGGCAGCAAGTGCCTTCACACCGTAACCCCTTTGTGGTATTGTGGAAGAGTTCAATGGTGGAGGTTTTGTGAATGCAGAAGAGATCCACGATCTATTCCGTTACGTCAGCATCAGGGGATTGATAGCTGCTGATTCAGGTCTGATTCATTTTTATAAATGTCAGCCGGTCTACAGAGTCGGTGGACAGACGCACTCTTTTGTCTGTGACAAAACCTCCAGCGGCACTGAACGTCCTTTCAGAAAGCACGCTAGATGAAGGGCACCTAGGAGCTGCATAGCATATTGGCTAAGTTCTGGCCAGTGATCCAATCTCAACACCCAGTAAGCCAGTGGATCATCTGCTGGAAAGGTATCCAAGTCTGCCCTTGCCCCTAGGTAGTCCTGAACCATACGGTGAAGACGCTGGCAATGGGTGCCTACATTTGACATCCCTGGGTGTCGTGGACTAAAAAAATTTAAAAAGGCATCAGTCAAGCGGGCCCCGGCCTTCACCACTATTCCTTTGATCATCTGTAGCCTGAGAAGCACCTGTGTCATCACTTGGTAAACTACCAGTGCCTGGAAAGGTGTTACACAAGTGTCGCTTTAGAGCGTCCTCAGGTTTTTTCATCCTGTGCTCCCTCTGTGCGGGCAGGATGAGCTCTGCAACTTTACCCTTGTATCATGGATCAAGAAGGGTTGCCAACCAGTAGTGATCCCTCTCCTTAATAGCACGAATCCTGGGGTCCTTTACCAGGCTTTGCAGGATAAGAGAGCCCATGCAGCGTAGGTTGGAGGTGGCATTAGCTTCCAAGTCTTCCTGGTCAATGAGGATGACCCCATCATGCACTTCCTCCTCCCAGCCACGTACTAGTCCTTGTGTTTCTGGGCACACAAAACCCTCCCTTGAGGAATCCCCACCTTCAATGCCCCCACTACTTAAATATTCCTCCTCATCCTCCTCCTGTCTGATCTGAGGAGGACCTGCTGGAATGCTGTCTGCGGAAAGACTGGGGCCTTGAGAGCTAGGGAAGGCCTCCTCTATCTCCCGCTGCTCTGCCTCTAGAGCCACATCTATAATTCCCCGCAGAGTGTGCTCCAGCAGGAACACTAAAGGAATTGTGTCACTGATGCATGCACTGTCCCTGCTCACCATCCTCGTTGCCTCCTCAAACGGTGACAGTACAGTGCATGCATCTTTGATCATCAGCCACTGCGGGGGGGGAAAAAACCAAGTTGACTTGAACCTGTCCTTGTGCCATACTCACACAGGTACCCTCTGCTGCTTGTGCAGACGCTGCAGCATTGCTAATGTCAAGTTCCACCTGCTGGGCATGTCACAGATCAGAAGGTTTGTGGGAAGGTGGAATTCTCTTTGAATTTCTGCCAGGCGAACGCTTGCTGGGAATGACCGTCTGAAGTGGCTGCAGACTTTTCTGGCCTGGCTGAGAAGCTCTGCCAGCCCTGAGTACCTGCTTAGGAAATGCTGTACCACCAGATTTAGGACGTGTGCTAGGCATGGTACATGCATCATCTTACCCTGGCGTAGGGCGGAGAGAAGGTTGCTGCCATTATCACAGACGACCATTCCCAGCTGAAGCTGGCGTGGTGTTAACCGTCTCTGCACCTGCCCCTCCAGAGCTGACAGAATTTCTGGCCCGGTGTGGCTCCTGTCCCCTAAACAAACCAGCTCAAGCACAGTATGGCATCTTTTTGCTTGAGCCATTGCGTAGCCCCGTCACACGTCGGTTTAACTGCCACTTCGCAAGAGACACAGAAGGAGGAGGAAGAGGGAGAGGTGGTGGTGGAGCAGACAGACCTCATACAAGCAGCTTTCTGGAGGCGTGGTGGATGAACAAGCTCCAGCACAGAGCCCCGTCTTGGATCCCTCCCAGCTGCAATCAGAGTTACCCAGTGTGCCGTGAAGGAAATGTAACGGCCCTGTCAATGCTTGCTGGACCACGTGTCTAAAGTCACATGCACCTTGCTGCTGACTGCCTTTCCCAATGACTCGATAACATTGTCTTCCACGTGCTGGTATAGTGCTGGAATGGCCTTCCGTGAAAAGTAATGGTGTTTTGGAACCTGCCACTGTGGTACAGCACATTCTGCAAATTCATGGAAGGAAGCAGAGTCCACCAGCTGGAAAGGCTGCAGCTGTAATGCGAGTAATTTTGCTAGGCTGGAATTTAGACGCTGTGCTTGGGGATGGTTGGGACTATATTTTTTCTTACGCTGCAGCAGCTGGGGTAACGTAATCTGACTGCGTAAATCTTCAGCTGATGGGATGCTGTCACATTGTGAGGAAGGACCTGGTACATCCATTACTGTAGCATCATCCCTGTCAGTGGAGGTTGGAGTCAATGACATGGCAGGACATATAGTGGGGGTAGAGACAGGTGAGGAGGACCTACGCAAAGTTTTGCACCAACGGGATGCATGGCAGGTGGTCATATGTCGCCTCAAGCACATGGTAACCAAGCGTCCGGTGTCTTTCCCACGCTTGAGCCTCATCTGACACAGATTACAAATAGCAACGGTGCGGTCTGCTGCACTTTTCTTAAAGAACTCCCAGACAGCAGAGTTCCTGGATGTGTGCTTTGAGACAAAGCGCTCTGCACCTGAGCAGCTCTGACATCTGATGCCTTGGACTGGCTAGTGCTACGGTTGGTCATAGAGGACATTGTGCCTTGTGTTTGTTGTGCCTCCTCCTCCTCCTCACGTGACTCCTCTGTTCGATCAGGCACCCAGGTGGAGTCAGTGACCTCATCATCATTCTCATCACCCCCTATCTCCTCGTCACTGGAGCCAATTTGGCAGTATGCTGCAGCTGCTGGGGCAACATGAGTGTCAGTTATTTGTGTGTCACTGGCACTCCCTTCCTCTAGGTTGATTATACTCCCTTCCTCAACCTCAGAGATTGAATCAATGCACTGTAGTTGCTGCGCATCCTCAAGCAGCATGTCACTGTCATTGTAGTCAAACAATTCAGCTGACTCCTCCTTGTGTGATAGTGAGGCTACGGCAGGAGTAGCTGTGGACATGGAGGCTGCATTAGATGCTTTGGCAGCTGAGGTGGACTGTAAACCACTACAAGCCTGGCTGCCAGAGGACTCGGAGGATGAGGATGGCCTGGTTAGCCAATCCACCAAATCCTCTGTATGTTGCTGCTGCTTAAGACGGCCAGCACCAGTTAGAAAGGACAATCGTGCCCCTGCAGAGGATGCACCACATCCACGATGACCAGAGGCACAGCCTCCCGACACAGAGGCTGCTTGCCCTCTTATCTGTGCCTGGGAGCATCTGCCTGTCCTTTTTGGTATTTCTGACATGGTGAGTGATATATAGATTAAAGATATACAGAACTCTGATTCAACTCTGTTATAAAAATTGGAGATATGCTGCAGAACTCTGATTCAACTCTGGTAAAGATTAAAGGTTTCCAGAACTCTGGTATAACTCAGTGAGACACCCTGATAGCTGGCAGCCAGTGACAAGACACATATTACAATTCCCAGAAATCTCCTATAAATCAGTGAGACCCCCTGATGGGTGGCAGTGACAAGACACAAATTACAATTCCCAGAAACCACCTACAAGTCAGTGAGACCCCCTGATAGGACCACCTGATAGCTGGCAACAGTGACAAGACACAGATTACAATTCGCAGAAATCTGCTAGAAGTATGTGGGACCCCCTGATAGCTGGCAGTGAGGAGACACAGATTACAATTCCCAGAAACCTCCTATAAATCAGTGAGACCCCCTGATAGGTGGCAGTGAGAACACAAAGATTAGAACAATTCCCAGATATTTTGTAGAAATGACTGACCCCCAAAATTGCTGGTGGCAGTGACACACAAAGATTAGAACAATTCCCAGATATTTTGTATAAATGACTGACCCCCAAAACTGCTGGTGGCAGTGTGAACACAAAGATTAGAACAATTGCCAGATATTTTGTAGAAATGAGACCCCCAAAATACTTGGTGGCAGTGAGAACACGCAAATTACAACAATTCCCAGATATTTTGTATAAATGACTGACCCCCAAAACTACTGGTGGCAGTGAGAACACAAAGATTAGAACAATTCCCAGATATTTTGTATAAATGATTGACCCCCAAAATACTTGGTGGCAGTGAGAACACAAAGATTAGCACAATTCCCAGATATTTTGTAGAAATGAGACACCCCCCCCCCCCAATAGCTGGTGGCAGACTGGCGGTGAGAACACACACTAACACAACAATCTCCTCTCAAAAAACACGTGCTGAAGGCTGTGTGAAGCCTTATATAGTGTGCTGCGGGACTTAGCTCTGTGAGCCCATGATTGGGCAACATTTGTTGATTGGCATAGTCTTGAACCTGTCTTGCACATGACCTGTGGTCAGGTGCAAGGCTGTAGCCAATTACAAGCTTCAGGCCAGTGAAAAAGTGCATTGTGGTGCATTGTGGGCGAACATGCGGCGAACACGCGGAAATGTTCAAACTCCGAACCGATTGAACCGAACAGCTCATCCCTAGTCCCAAGCAGCATTAAGGCAGGGTTGTCAACATGAATCGTTTTGAGCCTCTTGATGCGTTCAGTAGACTGGGGACCTAGCCATCTGATGAGCAGATCCAATTCTTCAGTAGCAGTGATGTCTAGGTCACTCATTGTGGCTTTAAAGGTGGATTTCCATCCTCTGTAATTTTCAGGCTTGTCATCAAACTTGGTGAGGCCTGTCTTTGTGAGCTCTCTGCGAAGCATGTATTTACCAAACTGCGACATGTCTGTGTTTTCAGACTTTGGGTGCATGACTGCAGGTGACTTGGGAACATATTTTGGTGCTGGGGCATTCAACACTGGAACTGGTTTAAAGTTCATTGGCATGTTGGTTTGTAACTGTGGAGCAGTGTGCTTGCTAGTAGGTACTTGGCTAGTGTCAAGGTAAGGTGGATAGTTTATTATGTGCATGCTATTGTTCACTGCTTGCTGAGATGCTGCAGTCTGATGTACTGGAAGATATGAAGGCAAATTGTCTTAGAGTACAGTAGGTGCGGAGAAGATACCTTGGTTGAGTGCTTTGGTTGCTGTGACAGGGAGCTGACGTTCTGGAGAGGAATCTGAGGCATAAGACACAGCTGAGTGTCTGCTGCCACTGTTGTCTCTTTCACTTTCACTAGCTGCTTGTTCTAAGACCTTTAATCTTGCCATGGCCGTGGCATGTTCATATTGTTTTTCCAAAAGTTACATTTCCACTTTGTGGCGTGTGGCTTCAGCTTCCTTGCATGTGGCTTCAGCTTCCATTTCTGCTTTCTGTTGTGTGGCTTCAGCCTCCATGCATGTGACTTCAGCTCCCATTTCTGCTTTCTTTTGGGCGAAGGCTGCTTGAATTTTAGAAGCTTCAGCGTCAGCACGGGCCTTTATGAGTTGTTGACTGAGTGTGGAAGATCTTGATTGCAGGGATTTGGAAGACCTTGAGGAGTGTCTGGTGGATGCAGAGCGATGAGATCTGGATTCATGGAGCTGTGCGATTATTACTTCTGTCTTTGTCTTTGTTTGCAGCACTAAATTGCCTCTTTCTAGATTGAGGTCATTGAATCTCTTTAGTTCTTCCAGTGACACTTCAGTGTTGTACCACTTTAAGAGATGAATATATTTAACACACCACTGTAGAGCAGGCCACTAGTGCTGTTGCTCATCCTCAGGACCCTCACAAACCCCCCTTTATCTCACTATAAGTTTACAGGGTCATCCAGACGTGGACCCCTTGCTTGATATGCCTAGAGGGGTGTCAGCTATACCCTCCTGACGAGGCCTAACAAGGCCGAAACGATTGTCGGGGGTTGCTGCACCTCTCGTGCAGGGATGACGTCCTTGGCAGTCAGTACTGGCCACCCTTTTTGGGTGAGAGCAGGCTGATTTGCATATGTAGCATTCATTGTGAGTTCCTACGGGAATAGGGCCCTCATCTCCTCCTGTACAGTTTGTCAAATGTTGTTCACTGTATTGTAACCCTGTATATACTGTGCATATTGTACAGCACTGCGGAATATGCTGGCACTTTATAAATAAAGAATAATAATAATAATAATAATAATAATGGAATAATTTTTGTTATAGCATTCTGGCAGGACATGACGTATACATATAATAGTGATATATTTTGAATCTGCCGAGTCTGCTGAAAATAAGGATATATCATTTGTCTGCAACCTACAATAAAACATGACTTCAAATCGCGTTTAAACATAAAAGCTGGGAATAAGTGATTGTGTAATAAATCACTTCGTCCCACCATTGTACGGCCGCTTCACGGGAGGAAAGAGCAGATCTTTGCTGAATCCAGGGTAAGCCCCCTCACGGCTGGGACTGTCCAGGGAGAGGGGGCATTAAGAACGGGGGAGGGGGTATGAACCATGGGAAGGAGCATGCAGAATGGGGTAGAGTGAACAAGGAGAGGGGCCATCATGGAGGGGAGTTTGAACAGGGAAAGGTGGCATGTCATGTTTCACATGCCTTGTGATATGCCTTTAAGAATTGCACATGTCTTAACTACCCCTGGGTCTCCTCCCGTCCTCATGGTTCAGTGATTTCCTGTCAAGATAGCTCCACCCTTGTTCGTTTCCCAGTAATCCTTAGCAAGCCTAAATGGATCCACATCATACTATGATTTTTTGACCTAGCCAATGTATATTGTTGTGGATTTTCTACAGTTTTTGGAATAAAACTTCATCAGATCTTCAAGGTGTCATTTGGATTGAGTCACTGTCTGTAATTCATCTAAGACTGGGCGTTATCGCCATTTCATCACAACTGTAAATTAAGAGATCACATTCTCAGTGCTTTGGTGGAGAAGCAGAACAGTCAAAAAATCAGAAGATCAGCCAAAAGATCAAAGAAAGATTTATTTATTTATTTATAAAGGATTTTACCAGGAAGGATACATTGAGATTTCTCTCGTTTTCAAGTATGTCCTGGGTTCGAGAACACTGAGTGGTTACAGAAATACAAAATAGTAAAATGCAAGATATTAACACAAGACCAAATATACAGATTAACAGAAAAATAAATATGTAGGAAATAAAGTCATTATGTTACATACTCCATAGGATCCTTGCTAGCTCTGGATACACAGTGAGATGCTATAGGGACACTGGAAATAGCAGCTTCACACAGTGCATCCATTAAAAAAAGCCTGTATGTGCCTGCAAGCAAGTCCCAGCATAGCATTCAACAGTGTCAGGATATTAGTGCTGTGAATCTTCAATACATCTGTGCCTTACAAACAAACAGTTTATACAGTGCCTCTGTACAATACAACCAGTTTATTACTCTGTATGCATTGCACATGATTTGACTGTGAAATCTTATCAGAAAGTAAAAGAAAATCTTTCTACAACCGTTGCCTAGGAATCCTAGCTGAGCTGAGCTGAGCAAAATTTATACATTTCTCTGCTGCTCTAGAACTACATCATTAACCCTCTCCTTGTCAGCAAATGCTCCAGCAAATCAATATGCAATCTGACACACTACCAGACTCAGAAATCCTTTCAGATCAGGAATTAAACCATGAACCAAACAAAAGAGAAAAAAGATTAACAAAAGCAACCTGGAAAATACAAGAAAATCTTGAAGCTGACGCAGAAGAGTTGCTGTCTCATACGAAAGATCTATGGTGTACTACTGTCAAATCCATGTCAGCTCTCTCTAAACCATGTTATGATGCATTACAACTAGAGAGCAATATTAAGCAATTAGATGTCGCTTATCAGAAGTATCAAAGACGTCCTTGGCAATCAGTACTGGCCACCCTCTTTGGGTGAGAGCAGGCTGATTTTGCATATGGAGCATTCATCCCTGTAATGGCACAAGCAAGCTAAAACCTTTGCGAGACATGAGCGGGCATCCACCGTAGAGCAGGCCACTAGTGCTGTTGCTCATCCTCAGGACCGTCACAACCCCCTCTTTCCCCCACTATAAATTTATAGCGTGTAAAATTATTTTTTCACATTTTATCATCCAAACCTTTGTGGTTATATATATATTCTATGTATGGGGTACTCTTGTTAAAAAAAAAATAGAAATGGGAACCTATTACTGCATTTTTCTGAGAAAATAAACAATTTTAACAAAACTGAAAAAAAAAAAAAAAACTTTTATGTAGCTTTGTGTATTTTTTTTTTAAAAAAAAATCATAGTTGACATTTTGCATGGTCATGATTGGCATCATTAGAAATGCCAGACTCTGACCTGCCCAATGACACTTAACAAGTGCCGAAGGGACTTTTGTTTTAGATGGACCAATGTGTAATAACGCTTTGCGCCATCAACTACACTTTTGATCCAGGCGTGGGAAATGAGAAGGTGAGTTAGCACAGTGGCGTTGTTTTCTTTTAAAAGTAACAGCACATAATGTCACCGCCTTAGAAATAAAGAGAAAAAAGGTAAATTTTGCATTTAATTATTTTTGTCTATAATTACACATTACTTGGTCATATTTTGGTATTGTTGGAAAGGCCAAACTCTGACCTTTTCATTGAAACCTTGCATGACTTTGTGCGGAGTAATAATCAGAGACGCAGGGTTCCAAAGGACCCCCAGCTCCCCGTACTGCAGTGTACCGGTTTCGGTTTTTGATGGAGCAATGCGTATTAATGCATTATGCCATCACCTCCATACTTGGCATCATGGGAAATGAGAAGGTGAGTTAGTGCAACATCACTGTTAACTTTATAATTGAAAAGTGAACAATAGTCCTGCCTTATAGAAAAAAGAAATTATAAATTTTATTTATTTTACTATTTTAGTATAAATCCAAACCTGATAACAGTTGACATCATTGGAAAGGCCATGCTCTGGCCTTTACAACAACACAAAACATGGCCCGGTATCATTTACGGTTCAGGAGATACAGGGGTCCAAATAACCTACCCATCTCCGGTATTGGGAAATTCCAGCCCGGTTGGGGGAGGTCCCTTTGTGACATCATTGTGGTCATGCGTGTCCTGACACCAGTGGTCATGACACCAGTGGGCGAGGCAGGTCCCAAAGCATGGTCTGACTTCCAGGAAGCCAGAGCAGCACAGGATTCCCTCCTCCAGTCCTGCGTAGGTCTCCCCCAACATTGTGGGGAACCCATGACGTTTGGGGGACGTCCTCCGAATGCTGCGGGGGAATCCCTCACGTGTTAGTCCGTCCCTGCTTCCGGTGTCCCCTCCCCAACAGGCGCCAGGGGCACGTGCCCCCCTTGCTACGCCACTGGTGCCAAGCAGCATGCACATGTTACTCTAGTGAACTGTAACTGCTAGTGGAGATTACCATTCCATACAATCACCATCTTTGACATTACCACCCACCACCTATAACCAACTGCAGATTTAAAACTCATATATCTTATCTAAGTTACCCGTAAATCTGCTGAAATTATGTGAGATTTCTCAGGATTTTAAGCTCCTCAGAGCAAGGCCTCTACACTTCTTTTTTCTCGTTTAAGATCTTGTTAGTCATTTTGTTTTGTTTTTACTTCTCATTTTAGAATGCCAAACGATGAGGTAATGAAGGCGATACGTAAATGATACTAATAATTACCTCATGGAGTGACCTGCTCTAACCAGTTTCATCACCGTTCTAAGTACAGCAGTATGTAATGCTCTGTGTTGGGGCATGGACCTAGGCTAGGCTATCAGATTGAGGGTATGTGGGGGTAGAAGCAAATGGCCTCAATTTTGCAGCGGGAATACGATTTGTGACTAATAGGAGAATGGCAAATCATGTGCGTAATGGAGCAATGGCAAAAACAGGAAATTTTGTAATTGAATAGTACAGTAAATCGAAGCTTAAAATCCTAATACTTGCTTACTTAACCATTTCACTACCAATGTCAAGGTAACTCGATTTTGCATTGTAATATATTGAAAAGAAAACATTAGCATATAAAACCTCATTTTATGGTTTTTTTAAGGCAGGGTTAGTGTGGCCCCTGTGGAGAAATGAAATTCACTGTGAAAATTAACCTCTGTCCCTCTGTAATACTGAAAAGCAAGCTGTAAAGAGCAGCCTCCATTCTCACTGTATCAGGCTTCTCGCCGACGTGGCAAAAAAAAGACCAGGTGAAGCTCCAGACCAGGTTTTACCACTGCCTGGTCTAGTGTCCAAGGACTTTGGAATCCAGACCTGGTCTTCCCTCACCTTTCCAACCTCAGATGTGGGCTGAGCCTGGGCTGCTATATAAACAGGTCCAACGCTTAGCTCAGGGTTTCTGTATCTCATTTGAAGTCCCACTGTAGCCTGTGTCCACCCCTCATTGCTGTATCTTGCGGAACACCTCATTGCTGTATCCTGTGGAACCCCTCATTGCTGCATCTTGTTGAATCCTTCATTGCTGTGTCTTGTGAGAACCCCTCATTGCTGTGTCTTGTGGGAACCCCTCATTGCGGTGTCTTGTGGGAACCCCTCATTGCGGTGTCTTGTGGGAACCCCTCATTCCTGTGTCTTGTGGGAACCCCTCATTGCGGTGTCTTGTGGGAACCCCTCATTGCTGTGTCTTGTGGGAACCCCTCATTGCTGTGTCTTGTGGGAACCCCTCATTGCTGTGTCTTGTGGGAACCCCTCATTGCGGTGTCTTGTGGGAACCCCTCATTGCTGTGTCTTGTGGGAACCCCTCATTGCTGTGTCTTGTGGGAACCCCTCATTCCTGTGTCTTGTGGGAACCCCTCATTGCGGTGTCTTGTGGGAACCCCTCATTGCTGTGTCTTGTGGGAACCCCTCATTGCTGTGTCTTGTGGGAACCCCTCATTGCTGTACTCTATCTGCGACTCCCGTCACTGCTTCAGATCTGCTAATCGATTGACAAACCGTGTATGACCTCTGATCTGAACTTTGACCAACCTCTGCCAGCTTCCTGCCACGACCCATGTTTTATCTGACCACTCTCCTGCATTACCCTCTGTGTCTCCTGGTCCTCCACCCTCTCTGTCTAGTAAGGGTGTTCTCTAGTCCCTCTGTATCTCCTTGTGTTATTGTATTCAGTGTCCAGTCCAGTATCTGTCCTGTCCACCCTTCTTGTGTTTTTCAGTGTACCCTGTCCTCTGTATTTAGTATATTTATCAGTCAGCTTGAGACCCTTACCCTCCACAGTGGGTCCTGACACACTGTAACAAAAAGTTCATAAACTTGAATGCTGTAATACAATAACTAGGGATGAGCTGTTCGGTTCGATCGGTTCGAAGTTCGCATCGAACATAGCCTGTTCGCATGTTTGCGAACTACGAACATTTCCGCCTGTTCACACAGGTCAGGTGCACGACAGATGCAACAATATGCCAATCACGGCTCAGAGTCCTGATTGGGCAAATTTCGCCCAATCATGGGCTCACAGAGCTAAGTCCCGCAGCACGCTATATAAGGCTTCACACATCGCTTCTGCACGTGTTTGAGAGGAGATTTCAGAGGAGATTGTTGTTGTGTTAGTGTGTGTTCTTACTGCCAGTCTGCCACCAGCTACTGGGGGGGGTCTCATCTACTGGCGGAGGGGTCTCATCTGTTGTAATCTTTGTGTTCTCACTCCCAGCAACTATTTTGGGTGCTCAGTAATTTCTACAAAATATTTGGGAATTGAGGTAATCTGAGGTAATCTTTGTGTTCTCACTCCCAGCAACTATTTTGGGTGCTCAGTAATTTCTACAAAATATTTGGGAATTGAGGTAATCTGAGGTAATCTTTGTGTTCTCACTCCCAGCAACTATTTTGGGGGCTCACTAATTTCTACAAAATATTTGGGAATTGAGGTGATCTGTGTCTTGTGACTCACTGCCAGTGCCACGCAGTATTTTGGGGGTCAGTAATTTCTAAAAAATATTTGGGAATTGAGGTGATCTGTGTCTTGTCACTGCCACGCAGTATTTTGGGGGTCAGTAATTTCTACAAAATATTTGGGAATTGAGGTGATCTGTGTCTTGCACAGCCAGTGCCACGCAGTATTTTGGGCATCAGTAATTTCTACAAAATATTTGTGAATTGAGGTGATCTGTGTCTTGTCACTGCCACGCAGTATTTTGGAGGTCAGTGTCATGGAGCTGATGTAACGCTCCATGCTTCAAACCCCAAGAGACTTTATGTTCATTTATATCGTGTGGTTTTAAATATATTTTACATCGTTTGGTTTTAGTTTAATTTAGTTTAGTGTAAAATGGCATAGCTTTGGTTTTAAAAATACTCATATTCCTGTAGGTAAATGTGTTTTTGTGTATACAGTAAACAAGCTTTACTGCTGTGTAATTTATGCACCAGGGCTTTTCCCATTATCTAGCTGCATGTTTAATTCAAGGGATCTCTGATAGTGTGTGTTTAATCTGATGTGTTAGAACAATGGATATACAAATGTTGTGTGAGCTGAAGGCTAGAGAATGTAAAGAATGTTTATTGTAAATAACTGACATAATGTAATTAGTATGGGTATGCAAATTATGACTAGTAATTAGTATGGGCATGCAAATTATGACTAGTAATTAGTATGGGTATGCAAATTATGACTGTTGGACTTCAGCATAAATGGTGGCGTTTTGTTCATTAAAAAGTCAGAGAACTCTCAGAGCTCAGAGAGAGAGAATCCTGTTTTAAAGCATACAGCCGCGCTTGGTGTCTTTATTACAAACTACGCTACACTCCACACTCACCCTCAGAAGGCAGAGAACGGCCTTCTGGAGATTCCTAATGGCTCCAGGGCAGAGGAACAGAAGCAGGCAGGTCAAGCCGCTCGAGGCGCTGAGGACAGCGCTCCCAGTAGCCGGGCGGACCGCAACGAAGGGGTGTCTGGAGAGCCAGGACAGACGGAAGGGAACGGTTCCTTCACAGTCAGTAATTTCTACAAAATATTTGGGAATTGAGGTGATCTGTGTCTTGTCACTGCCAGTGCCACGCAGTATTTTGGGCGTCAGTAATTTCTACAAAATATTTGGGAATTGAGGTGATCTGTGTCTTGTCACAGCCAGTGCCACGCAGTATTTTGGGCGTCAGTAATTTCTACAAAATATTTGGGAATTGAGGTGATCTGTGTCTTGTGACTCACTGCCAGTGCCACGCAAGTATTTTGGGTGCCAGTAATTTCTACAAAACATCTGGGAATTGAGGTGATCTGTGTCTTGTCACTGCCAACCATCAGGGGGTCTCACTGATTTATAGGAGGTTTCTGAGACTTGTAATCTGTGTCTTCTCACTGTCAGCTATCAGGGGCTCCCACATACTTCTAGCAGATTTCTGCGAAATGTAATCTGTGTCTTGTCACTGTTGCCAGCTATCAGGGGGTCCTATCAGGGGGTCTCACTGATTTGTAGCAGATTTCTGCGAATTGTAATTTGTGTCTTGTCACTGACACTCATCAGGGGGTCTCACTGATTTATAGGAGGTTTCTGAGACTTTTAATCTGTGTCTTGTCACTAGACATGTGCATTAGTTTTAGTACTAAAACGATTTAGTCCGAATTTTGGGATAATTTAGTTTTCGTATGACTCAAGAGAAACGAAACTGCTCAGTACAAAAAACGAAAGAACCTAAAATAAAATGCACTACATTTTAGTTTCAGTCCTTTTTGTGATATTACATTGATGAGTGAAGGAGACCAGCAATGAAGAGTGCAACATCGCAACATCCGAAGTTCTGCACTCTCCACATGCCAATGCAGTAGGATGGTCTATACAGAGAGGGATATTAATTAATGCAGGAGAATGTTATATACATTATACAGAGAAAGGTATAAATTGAGGAGGATGTTCTATACAGAGAGGGACATTAATTCAGGAGTATGTTCTACATATTATACAGAGAGGGGTATTAATTAATGCAGGAGGATGCTCTAAACATTATACAGAGATATATATTTTTTCAGCCCTTTAAATCCAGTGGCTGTGAGCGCTGAGATCGGCTGCTTGTTACATTATCTCTCAGTACAATGTATCAGGCTCAGCTGTTACAGTAACTGACTGTAACAGCGCTCAGAGTTTCAGTAAAACAAGGAAATAATATTGTTCTAACCTCTTATATATAAAAATATTATTTACTAGTTTTACTGAAACTCTGAGCGCTGTGATGAGCAGCAGTCAGTTACTGTAACAGCTTTGCCTGACACGAGGCAATATTACAATGTTGGTGCCAACTTAACCAGAGCTGTTGTAAACTGAAAACCTCCATAGGCTATAATGACTCTGGGAAGTTTACAACAGCTCTGGTTAAGTTGGCACCAACTATGTAATATGGCCCACATTGTGCTGAGAGAGAGATACTGTAACAAGCAGCCCTCTGAGGAGCCACTACAATAGTAATTGTATCCACTGGTTTTCGGATGAATTAAATAAATTAGTTTTCATACTAAAGAACTGAAGACGAATTTCTTTAGCAACTAAATAAATAGCATTTTAGGACTAATCCATTAGTTCAAAACGAAATTTTGTGCTGTGCACATGTCTACTTGTCACTGCCACCCATCATGTGGTCTCATTGCTTGAGGATGCGCCGCAAGTACAGTGCTCTGATTCAATCTCTGAGGTTGAGGAAGGGAGTATAATCAACCTAGAGGAAGGGGGTGCCAGTGATGACACACAAATAACTGGCACTCATGTTGCCCCAGCAGCTGCAGCATACTGCTAAATTGGCTCCAGTGACGAGGAGATAGGGGGTGAAGATGACATTGATGATGAGGTCACTGACTCCAGCTGGGTGCCAGATCGAACAGAAGAGTTAAGGGAGGGGGAGGGGGAGGAGGAGGAGCCACAAGAAACACGAGGCACAACATCCTCTATGACCAACCCAGCACTAGCCAGTCCAAGGCATCAGATGTCAGAGCTGCTCAGGTGCAGAGTGCTGATGTCTCAAAGCACACATCCAGGAACTCTGCTGTCTAGGAGTTCTTTAAGAAATGTGCAGCAGACCCCACCGTTGCTATTTGTAATCTATGTCAGATGAGGCTCAAGCGTGGGAAAGACACCGGACACTTGGGTACCACGTGCTTGAGGCGACATATGACCACCTGCCACACATCCCGTTGGCACAAAACTTTGCGTAGGTCCTCCTCCTCCTCATCTGTCTCTGCCCCCACTGTATGTCCTGCCATGTCATTGCGTACAACCTCCACTGACAGGGATGATGCTACAGTAATGGATATACCAGCTCCTTCCTCACAATGTGACAGCATCCCATCAGCTGAAGATTTACGCATTCAGATTACGTTACCCCAGCTGCTGCAGCGTAAGGAAAAATATAGTCCCAACCTTCCCCAAGCACAGCGTCTAAATGCCAGCTTAGCAAAATAACTCCATTGCAGCTGCTGCCTTTCCAACTGGTGGACTCTACTCCCTTCCATGAATTTTCTGAATGTGCTGTACCACAGTGGCATGTTCCAAAACACCATTACTTTTCACGGAAGGCTATTCCAGCACTATACCAGCACGTAAAGACAATGTTATTGAGTCATGGGGAAAGGCAGTCAGCAGCAAGGTGCATGTGACTTTAGACACATGGTCCAGCAAGCATGGACAGGGTTGTTACATTTCCTTCACAGCACACTGGGTAACTCTGATTGCAGCTGTGAGGGATCCAAGACGGGGCTCTGTGCTGGAGCTTGTTCATCCACCACGCCTCCAGAAAGCTGCTTGTATGAGGTCTGTCTGCTCCACCACCACCTCTCCCTCTTCCTCCTCCACCTCCTTCTCTGTCTCTGGCGAAGTGGCACTTAAATTGACGCGTGGCAGGGGCTACACAATGGCTCAAGCAAAAAGATGCCATACTGTGCTTGAGCTGGTTTGTTTAGGGGACAGGAGCCACACTGGGCCAGAAATTCTGTCAGCTCTGCAGGGGCAGGTGCAGAGATGGTTAACACCATGCCAGCTTCAGCTGGGAATGGTCATCTGTGATAATGGCAGCAACCTTCTCTCCGCCCTACGCCAGGGTAAGTTGACGCATGTACCATGCCTAGCACACGTCTTAAATCTGGTGGTACAGCATTTCCTAACCAGGTACCCAGGGCTGGCAGAGCTTTTCAACTAGGCCAGAAAAGTCTGCACCCACTTCAGACCGTCATTCTCAGCAAGCGTTCACCTGGAAGAAATTCAAAGAGAATTCCACCTTTCCAAAAACCGTCTGATCTGTGACATGCCCACCAGGTGGAACTCGACATTAGCAATGCTGCAGCGTCTGCAAAAGCAGCAGAGGGCTATCAACAAGTACCTGTGTGAGTATGGCACAAGGACAGGTTCAGGTCAACTTGTTTCCCCCCCCCCCGCAGTGTCTAATGATCAAGGATGCATGCACTGTACTGTCACCATTTGAGGAGGCAACGAGGATGTTGAGCAGGGACAGTGCATGCATCAGTGACACATTTCCTTTAGTGTTCCTGCTGGAGCACACTCTGCAGGGAATTATAGAGGTGGCTCTAGAGGCAGAGCAGTGGGAGGAAGAGGAGGCCTTCCCTAGCTCTCAAGGCCCCAGTCTTTCCGCAGACAGCATTCCAGCGGGTCCTCCTCAGATGAGACAGGAGGAGGGTGAGGAGGAGGAATATTTGAGTAGTGGGGGCATTGAAGCTGGGGATTCCTCAAGGGAGGGTTTTGTGTACCCAGAAACACAAGGACTGGTACGTGGCTGGGAGGAGGAAGTGCATGATGGGGTCATCCTCATTGAGCAGGAAGACTCGGAAGCTAATGCCACCTCCAACATACGCTGCATGGGCTCCCTTATTATGCAAAGCCTGCTAAAGGACCCCAGGATACGTGCTATCAAGGAGAGGGCTCATTGCTGGTTGGCAACCCTTCTTGATCCATGATACAAGGGTAAAGTTGCAGAGCTCATCCTGCCCGCACAGAGGGAGCACAGGATGAAAAAACCTGAAGACACTCTAAGGCGACACTTGTGTAACACCTTTCCAGGCACTGTTAGGTTACCAAGTGATGACACAGGTGCTTCTGAGGCTGCGGATGATCAGAGGAATAGTGGTGAAGGCCAGGGCCGCTTGACTGATGCCTTTTTAAAAAAATTTATTCCACGACGCCCAGGGACGTCAAATGTAGGCACCCGTTGCCAGCGTCTTCACCATATGGTGCAGTACTACCTAGGGTCAAGGGCAGACCTGGATAACTTTCAAGCAGATGATCCACTGGCTTACTGGGTGTTGAGATTGGATCACTGGCCAGAACTTAGCCAATATGCTATGCAGCTACTATGTTGCCCTTCATCTAGCGTGTTTTCTGAAAGGACGTTCAGTGCCGCTGGAGGTTTTGTCACAGACAAAAGAGTGCGTCTGTAGACCGGCTGACATTTATTAAAATGAATCAGTCCTGGATCAGCAGCTATCAATCCCCTGATGCTGATGTAACGGAATAGATCGGGGATGTCTATTACATTCACAAAACCTCCACCACTGAACTCTTCCACAATACCACAAAAGGGTTACGGTGTGAAGGCACTTACTGCCATGAAAGGCACAATATTTGGCTGCACTGACGCCTGTGCCACATTTATATCATTTAAATTTTTTGAACCGCAGGGTCCAACCCTGCACTCTTCCACAATACCACAAAAGGGTTACGGTGTGAAGGCACTTACTGCCATGAAAGGCACAATATTTGGCTGCACTGACGCCTGTGCCCCATTTATATCATTTTAATTTTTTGAACGGCAGGGTCCACCCCTGCACTCTTCCACAATACCACAGAGGGGTTACTGTATGATGGCACTTGCTGGCCTGGCACCAAAAGCACAATATCTGGGTGCACTGACGCCTTTACCAGATTCATATCTTTTTAATATAGCACCACATGGTCCACCCCTGCACTCTTCCACAATACCACAGAGGGGATACTGTATGATGGCACTTGCTGGCCTGTCACCAAAAGCACAATATCTGGGTGCACTGACGCCTTTACCAGATTCATATCTTTTTAATATAGCACCACATGGTCCACCCCTGCACTCTTCCACAATACCACAGAGGGGATACTGTATGATGGCACTTGCTGGCCTGTCACCAAAAGCACAATATCTGGGTGCACTGACGCCTTTACCAGATTCATATCTTTTCAATATAGGACCGACCGCATGGTCCACCCCTGCACTCTTCCACAATACCACAGAGGGGATACTGTATGATGGCACTTGCTGGCCTGGCACCAAAAGCACAATATCTGGGTGCACTGACGCCTTTACCAGATTCATATCTTTTCAATATAGGACCGGCCGCATGGTCCACCCCTGCACTCTTCCACAATACCACAGAGGGGTTACTGTATGAATGCACTTGCTGGCCTGGCACCAAAAGCACAATATTTGGGTGCACTGCCACTGATGCCTGTACCAGATTCATATCCTCAGAGGGGTTACTGTGTGACGGCACTGTTGCTGACGCTAAAGGCCCAATTTTAAAGCACTTATTGTTACTTTCATCCAAACCCTGCACCATAATTTAGCCCAAAAATCACTAAACTTTTTCTGCGCTTCGTAAAATGTCTTTTCATGCAGGCTGCCGCCCCAAGCAGTTGTTTATGAATAGATTAAAGGAAAAGCATTTACCGTCATTTTAAACATCATTTTTTTGTTTTTAAATGTTTCTATACATCCTAGAAATCCGCCACTTCACGGGCAGGTTATGGGGACCTCCTAGGCACGATATTTGAAGGAATTTTTCGTTTTTATTTTTAACCCTTATTTCATGGAAAACTCACTGTCCCTTTAAAAACATTTTTTTTTTACTTTTTGTCCTTGTTTTCCGTCCCCCAGGGCACTACAGGGCATATATGAACTTTTGGAGGGCACTCTAAAAATCGAATTTTGAGTCCCATTTAGACATGTGCATTCATTTTAGTACTAAAATGATTTAGTCCGAATTTTGGGATAATTTAGTTTTAGTATGACTCAAGAGATACGAAACTGCTCAGTACAAAAAATGAAAGAAACTAAAATAAAATGCACTACATTTTAGTTTCAGTACTTTTTGTGATATTACATTGAGTGAAGGAGACCAGCAATGAAGAGCGCAACATCGCAAAGCTACAGAAAAGGTTTGCATGCATAATCCTTCCTGACCCCTACCCGAAAATCTGACAGTGAAAGAGCTCCAGAATACTCACTCGCAGCACAGACAGTCAGCACAGGAGAGGAAACCTTTACTTAACCCTTGCATGTCTATGAGGCAGACAAGATGATAAAAGCAGCTGGAGAAGGAAAACATTCAAATAAATCACACTGAAAGCTAATGACAGGAGGGCTGGATAGTAAAAACCCGTTTATAACAAGCAGCGCTGGGAGAAGAGAGGGACTTTATAAAACGTGTATTATCTCCCCTCCCGCTCTGCATAATAGGGGCTTAGGTCTGATACATTTTATATTATCCAGGAGCACTATCCCCCTTTCCTCATATATAATACACGTTTTATATAAAGTCCCTCTCCTCTCCCAGTGCTGTTAGTTATAAAGTTTTTTTTTTTACGTCTGATACATTTAGTATCCAGCTCTCACAGTTACTCTGTCATTATGAGCCTTCAGTGTGATTTATTTGAATGTTTTCCCTGGATTTAAAGTGCTATATTTTATTATAAAAATAAATTTGCACCAGTCATCTCTTCTCTGAGCTTTCAGACCGATTTACGTTAATATTTTCCCTCTCCCCTGCTTTTATATTCCTGTGTCTCCACCACAGAGATACAAAGTTTAAGTAAAAGTTCCCTCTCCTGTGCTGGATAAGCATTGCATTCCAAAGTTCTGCCCCTTCCACATGCCAATGTAGTAGGATGTTCTATTCAGAGAGGGATGTTAATTATTGCAGGAGGATGTTCTATACATTATACAGAGAGGGGAATTAATTAATGCAGGAGGATGTTATCTACATTATACAGAGAGGGGTATTAATTAATGGGGGTAACAGAGAGGAGCCTTTTTTTTTAGCCCTTTAAATCCAGTGGCTGTGAGCGCTGAGATCGGCTGCTTGTTATATCATCACTCAGTACAATGTGTCAGGCTCAGCTGTTACAGTAACTGAATGTAACAGCGCTCAGAGTTTCAGTAAAACAAGGAAATAATATTGTTCTAACCTCTTATATATAAAAAATATTATTTACTAGTTTTACTGAAACTCTGAGCGCTGTGGTGAGCAGCAGTCAGTTAGTTACTGTAACAGCTTTGCCTGACACATTGTGCTGAGAGTGAGAGATACTGTAACAAGCAGCGATCTCAGCCCTCTGAGGAGCCACTACAATAGTAATTGTATCCACTGGTTTTCGGATGAATAAAATTAGTTTTCATACTAAAGAACTGAAAACAAATTTCTTTAGCAACTAAATAAATTGCATTTTAGGACTAATGCATTAGTTCAAAACGAAATTTTGTGCTGTGCACATGTCTAGTCCCATTGACTTGTATTGAGTTCGAGTTCGAATTCGAACATTTGGAAAGTTCGAGTTCGAATGCGAACCGAACTCGGGTGTTCGGCTCATCCCTAACAATAACCAGGAAAAGGACAGAATACAGTGAGTGCTCTGGGGTACTCACTACAGAACAGGAATAATACTCTGGGGGTTATAATGACTGAAAATTCCTGTACAGTACACTTACAAGGTGCTACTGTAATTTCCATATACAAGCATTATGCCACATACAGATTGCATTTATTATATTCTATTGGTATTTTATGGAAGCTGCATTGTTAATCTCATTATGATCACTACAAATCCCCATAACCAGATCTGACCATTTTATTATCTATGTTTATCACATTTACTGTATTTGACACAAAGGCTATTTCTGCCTGTAAAAAGAAATAGGTGCTCAGGAGTATGCAAATAGAAAGACAGGAGTGCCTGAGCTTGGAGGAAAGGGGGTAACCATAAAAAATAATCTGAAAAAAAACATACCCAGGTGAATATGGTATGATATACTTTCGTGCAGGTAAAAGGAAAATTCTCAACAGGATGGCTGCAATGGCCTATACAAAATTGGTGTGAACAAGGATTAAAAATAAATTTTTAATAGAATGTAAAAAGGATCCACAAATCCTGGTAGTACTTTGAGGCGTATTGGATATACAAACTGAAAACTTTAAGCCCAGCTGGTCTGAACTAGGGATGAGCTGTTCGGGTTCGGACGGTTTGGAGTTCGACCCGAACTTTGGCAGTTCGAAAGTTAGCGAATTTCGAACTTTTTGGGCGTGTTCGGTTCGGGTTCGCAAAAAAAAAGACATTTTGAAAAATGTATAGAAAATGCTTAAAAAAATACTAAAAAAATCTAGAAATAAAGAGACTCTTTACTGCAGAATATTATAAGCAACGGTTTATTAGATATTGAATTAAAAACTAATGTGTACGTGGAAAGATTATCAACTCTAAATGACCTCTGTTCACAAACGGGCATAACACCAGGTGTTTTTAGTCTGGTAATCAATTTGATACATTGTACAATATACTGAGGGTGGGGTGGTGTCTGCTTCTGATTGAGATTTGAGAATTAATTTCCCTAAAACATCCTAATATGCTGCATTTAACTGGTGTTTGAAAAAAATCTAAAGCAATGTTATTTTTCACCTCGGGATTAAACATTCACAGGGTTATTCAGAGAGCGGTGAAAAGCAGGAGAATAACTTGAGAAGTGAAAATTCTAGGTCAAAATAGCCAAACCAGAAAAATTCTCCCATTTATCTCACTTTCCAAATTGGCTATTTGGTCTAGATTGTTCTCTTCTCTTGCCAGTTCTCCTGGCTTTCACCTCTCTCTCAGGGTTGTTCAGAGAAAGGTGAAAACCAGGAGAATGGCAGGAAAAGAGAACAATCTGGACCAAATAGCCGATTTGGAAAGTGAGATAAGGCTAGGGTCAGACTAACGCATTTTTTGCAGCGACCGTCAAAAAGTGCGTCCGAACGCATTGCCGTATTTTTTCACGGATTGCGCGAAAACGGTCATACGATGCGCATTTTTGTGCGTGATTTTTTACGGATCCAAACCAGGAAACTTTGGGTGTCTGGACGTTATGTTGGCCGGACAGGAGCAGGGTCTGACGTCTCCAAATCACGCACACACGCCGCTAGTGGACGCAGTGCACTCTGTACGTCCGTACTAGCGGTTCTGCATTCTCGAAAGAATGCGTTCATTTTCCACTTGCGTTGTGCAGCCGGACTTTCGTGCGCCCGTACTTCGTATATTGGCCGTCATTGCCCGTCATTTGCTGCTAGTGTGGTCGTGATTAAGTGCGCCTAAACGCACGTTAAAAATTCGCTAGTCTGACCCTAGCCTAAATGGGAGAATTTTTCTGGTTTGGCTATTTTGACCTAGAATTTTCCATTCTCCAGTCATTCTCCTGAGTTTCACCTTTCTCTGAATAACCCTGTCAGGTTATAACCAGAAAAATTCTCCCATTTATCTCACTTTCCAAATCGGCTTTTTGGTCTAGAAGTTTCCATTCTCCTGCTTTTCACCGCCAAAAAATCAGTAAACTTTTTCTGCGTGTCCGAAAATGTCTCCTCTTTTCATACAGACTGCCGCCCCAAGCAGTTGTTTATGGATAGATTAAAGGAAAAGTATTTACCGTAATTTGAAATGTCATTTTTTGGTTTTTACATATTTCTATACATCCTAGAAATCCGCCACTTCATGGGCAGGTTATGGGGACCTCCTAGGCACGATATTTGATGGAATTTTTCTTTTTTATTTTTAACCCTTATTTCATGGAAAACTCACTGTCCCTTTAAAAACGTTTTTTTTAAAACTTTTTGTCCTTGTTTCCTCTCCCCCAGGGCACTACCCGGACCCCCATACACCTTTTATGGCAAATATGTAGCATATATGCCCTCTTGGAGGGCACTCCAAAAAACCGAATTTTCAGCCTCATTGACTTGCATGGGGGTTCGAGTTCGGGTTCGGGTTCGGTCCCGAACAAATGGGAAGTTCGGGTTCGGGCTCGAACTGAGCTCGGGGAGGGTTTGGCTCATCCTTAGTCTGAACGAGGGCTTTACGTTTACACCTTTCTTATGATATAACCTATCCCACATCCTTTGATTAGCTTACCGGTCTATTCAGGTCCTCAGTTTAATTTACTTCTTACAATTTCCTCACCCGTCGAACCAGCCCAGTATATCTGGTTTTCCTCATGGGTAATACTCCCTTATGATCCATATATTGAGTTTGCTCTTCAAAATGCTTACCACCAGAAATATGCCCCAGGAAATCCACCCAATCATTGAGACATGTCACATAATTAAGTACCATATGCATTTTGTGCCCTCGGGACATTTGAATTTTTTTTTCCAGCGCTATGGCTGCCGGCATTCAGATATCTAGGGGCAAACTACATTCCTAGCGGTAAAACGGGGGAGGTAGGAGGGAAAGACTGCTCCTGCAGTTTCCTCCTAGCGTGCCCAATTTACCGCTAGATTACAATGCAGGCGCTAAAAACCTCGCGAGATCTGGCAGGTCGACATTTTTTGTAGCTGTTCTGCACTTATCCTTAAATGTGCTGCTGCAACTCAGGACCTCTGACTATGAATTCTAAATTATGGCTCTTTGCATTGTTATTTCAGGTATTTATTTAATTCGTATCGTATCGAATTCGATAGTTGATATCCATTTGAAAGTTCATTTCAAATTTGATAGGTGATATCCATTTGATAGGTGATATCCATTTGATAGTTCATTTCAAATTTGATAGGGGATATCCATTTGATAGTTCATTTCAATTTCAATCATATCATATCGAATTCGATAGTTGATATCCATTTGAAAGTTCATTTCAAATTTGATAGGTGATAGCCATTTGAAAGTTCATTTCAAATTTGATAGGTGATAGCCATTTGAAAGTTCATTTCAAATTTGATAGGTGATATCCAATTGTTGATATCCATTTGATAGTTCATTTCAAATTTGATAGTTGATATCCATTTGATAGTTCATTTCAATTTCTATCGTATTGGATCAAATTCGATAGTTCATTTCAAATTTGATAGGTGATATCCATTTGCTTGTTTCCCCGGATCCCCCCGAGGATTCCCCGGGGCTTGTTTCCACACAGCCCCTGACCTCCTTCATTATGGAGGATGCCCTCCTCCCACAAGGAGACCCCTACCCAGCAGAAGAGCTGGCCACGGGGCAGAGCGTCGCTGGCCTCTGCCCCCTCTCCACAGTCTGCCACGAGGAGTAGACAGATGTTCCCCCCGGGCTGGTTTGCCCGCAACCTTTGATCCCCCTGGAGATGGAAGAAGCCATCCTCCCGCAAAGCGACCCTTACCCAGCAGAAGCGCTGGCAACGGGGCAGAGCGCCGCTGGCCTCTGCCCACCCACCCCATCCTGCCCCAAGGAGCAGAAAGATGATTCCCCCAGGCTGCTTATCCCGCAGTCGCTGACCCCTTCCACCCTGCTGGATTTTGATCTCGCACCTGCTTTCCCAGCAGAAGAGCTGGCCCCAGGGCAGAGCGCCGCTGGCCTCTGCCCACCCTCTACAGCCTGCCCTGAGGCGCAGATGGATGATCTACCCGGGCTGCTTTGCCCGCAGCCCTTGCTTGTTTCCCCGGTTCCCCCCGAGGATCCCCCTGGGCTTGTTTCCACCCCCCTGGCCCCCTTCATTATGGAAGATGCCCTCCGCCCACAAGGAGACCCCTACCCAGCAGAAGAGCTGGCCATGGGGCAGAGCGCCGCTGGCCTCTGCCCACTCTCCACCGCCTACCCTGAGGAGCCGATGGCAGATACCCCCGGGTTGACTTGCCCGCAGCACTTGGTTTCCCCGAAGAGGGAGGAAGCCATCCTCCTGCCCAGAGACCCTTCTCCAGCAGAAGCGCTGGCTACGGGGCAGAGCCATTGTCAACTCTGCCCACTTTTCCAACCCCTTGGCCCGGAGGCCCCCTACAGCCACTACTTTTTCCAGCAGCTGACCAGAGCGCTCGGGACGCGTGCAAATGGCCCACGTTTTTCCCAGGTGCGTGATACCCCCGGAGGTGGTACAGGCGGTACCCCTCCCCGAAGACAGAACCCTTCCCCAGGAGGGGACACCTGCCACCAACTGCACCAATGGGGCGCCCGGCGCTGGGGCCTGGAGCACCCCTCGGACAGCGGGCTAGTTTACGAGGACAAGTGGAGAAGCCTGGTGGCTCGCCTCCTCCTGACAGACTATGGACCCACACCCAGGCATACCCTGTGGCGACCGTCGGACCCCACTGGTGATGCTTGTGCGCCAGCACCCTGGAACTTTGAGGATGGCGCAGAAAAAAAAGGACAAGGTGAGAAGTCTCGTCAGTAGCAAGAGATCTGTTTGGGATCTAAGCTTGCCCTGCCGTTCTGGAAGGGGGGACATATGTCATGGAGCTGATGTAACGCTGCATGCTTCAAACCCCAAGAGACTTTATGTTCATTTATATCGTGTGGTTTTAAATATATTTTACATCGTTTGGTTTTAGTTTAATTTAGTTTAGTGTAAAATGGCATAGCTTTGGTTTTAAAAATACTTATATTCCTGTAGGTAAATGTGTTTTTGTGTATACAGTAAACAAGCTTTACGGCTGTGTAATTTATGCACCAGGGTTTTTCCCATTATCTAGCTGCATGTGTAATTCAAGGGATCTCTGATAGTGTGTGTTTAATCTGATGTGTTAGAACAATGGATATACAAATGTTGTGTGAGCTAAAGGCTAGAGAATGTAAAGAATGTTTATTGTAAATAACTGACATAATGTAATTAGTATGGGTATGCAAATTATGACTAGTAATTAGTATGGGCATGCAAATTATGACTAGTAATTAGTATGGGTATGCAAATTATGACTGTTGGACTTCAGCATAAATGGTGGCGTTTTGTTCATTAAAAAGTCAGAGAACTCTCAGAGCTCAGAGAGAGAGAATCCTGTTTTAAAGCATACAGCCGCGGCTGGTGTCTTTATTACAAACTACGCTACACTCCACACTCACCCTCAGAAGGCAGAGAACGGCCTTCTGGAGATTCCTAATGGCTCCAGGGCAGAGGAACAGAAGCAGGCAGGTCAAGCCACTCGAGGCGCTGAGGACAGCGCTCCCAGTAGCCGGGCGGACCGCAACAAAGGGGTGTCTGGAGAGCCAGGACAGACGGAAGGGAACGGTTCCTTCACAGTCAGTAATTTCTACAAAATATTTGGGAATTGAGGTGATCTGTGTCTTTTCACTGCCAGTGCCACGCAGTATTTTGGGCGTCAGTAATTTCTACAAAATATTTGGGAATTGAGGTGATCTGTGTCTTGTCACAGCCAGTGCCACGCAGTATTTTGGGCGTCAGTAATTTCTACAAAATATTTGGGAATTGAGGTGATCTGTGTCTTGTGACTCACTGCCAGTGCCACGCAAGTATTTTGGGGGTCAGTAATTTCTACAAAATATTTGGGAATTGAGGTGATCTGTGTCTTGTGACTCACTGCCAGTGCCATGCAAGTATTTTGGGCGTCAGTAATTTCTACAAAACATCTGGGAATTGAGGTGATCTGTGTCTTGTCACTGCCAGCCATCAGGGGGTTTCACTGATTTATAGGAGGTTTCTGAGAGGTGAGAAGGTGAGAAGTCTCGTCAGTGGCAAGAGATCTGTTTGGGATCTAAGCTTGCCCTGCCGTTCTGGAAGGGGGGACATATGTCATGGAGCTGATGTAACGCTGCATGCTTCAAACCCCAAGAGACTTTATGTTCATTTATATCGTGTGGTTTTAAATATATTTTACATCGTTTGGTTTTAGTTTAATTTAGTTTAGTGTAAAATGGCATAGCTTTGGTTTTAAAAATACTTATATTCCTGTAGGTAAATGTGTTTTTGTGTATACAGTAAACAAGCTTTACGGCTGTGTAATTTATGCACCAGGGTTTTTCCCATTATCTAGCTGCATGTGTAATTCAAGGGATCTCTGATAGTGTGTGTTTAATCTGATGTGTTAGAACAATGGATATACAAATGTTGTGTGAGCTAAAGGCTAGAGAATGTAAAGAATGTTTATTGTAAATAACTGACATAATGTAATTAGTATGGGTATGCAAATTATGACTAGTAATTAGTATGGGCATGCAAATTATGACTAGTAATTAGTATGGGTATGCAAATTATGACTGTTGGACTTCAGCATAAATGGTGGCGTTTTGTTCATTAAAAAGTCAGAGAACTCTCAGAGCTCAGAGAGAGAGAATCCTGTTTTAAAGCATACAGCCACGCCTGGTGTCTTTATTACAAACTACGCTACACTCCACACTCACCCTCAGAAGGCAGAGAACGGCCTTCTGGAGATTCCTAATGGCTCCAGGGCAGAGGAACAGAAGCAGGCAGGTCAAGCCACTCGAGGCGCTGAGGACAGCGCTCCCAGTAGCCGGGCGGACCGCAACAAAGGGGTGTCTGGAGAGCCAGGACAGACGGAAGGGAACGGTTCCTTCACAGTCAGTAATTTCTACAAAATATTTGGGAATTGAGGTGATCTGTGTCTTTTCACTGCCAGTGCCACGCAGTATTTTGGGCGTCAGTAATCTCTACAAAATATTTGGGAATTGAGGTGATCTGTGTCTTGTCACAGCCAGTGCCACGCAGTATTTTGGGCGTCAGTAATTTCTACAAAATATTTGGGAATTGAGGTGATCTGTGTCTTGTGACTCACTGCCAGTGCCACGCAAGTATTTTGGGGGTCAGTAATTTCTACAAAATATTTGGGAATTGAGGTGATCTGTGTCTTGTGACTCACTGCCAGTGCCACGCAAGTATTTTGGGCGTCAGTAATTTCTACAAAACATCTGGGAATTGAGGTGATCTGTGTCTTGTCACTGCCAGCCATCAGGGGGTTTCACTGATTTATAGGAGGTTTCTGAGACTTGTAATCTGTGTCTTCTCACTGTCAGCTATCAGGGGCTCCCACATACTTCTAGCAGATTTCTGCGAATTGTAATCGGTGTCTTGTCACTGTTGCCAGCTATCAGGGGGTCCTATCAGGGGGTCTCACTGACTTGTAGCAGATTTCTGCGAATTGTAATTTGTGTCTTGTCACTGCCACTCATCAGGGGGTCTCACGGATTTATAGGAGGTTTCTGAGACTTTTAATCTGTGTCTTGTCACTGCCACCCATTATGTGGTCTCATTGCTTGAGGATGCGCAGCAAGTACAGTGCTCTGATTCAATCTCTGAGGTTGAGGAAGGGAGTATAATCAACCTAGAGGTCATCAGGGGGTCTCACTGATTTATAGGAGGTTTCTGAGATTTTTAATCTGTTTAATTGAGTTCGAGTTCGAATTCGAACATTTGGAAAGTTCGAGTTCGAATGCGAACCGAATTTGGGGGTGTTCGGCTCATCCCTAACAATAACCAGGAAGAGGTCAGAATACAGTGAGTGCTCTGGGGTACTCACTACAGAACAGGAATAATACTCTGGGGGTTATAATGACTGAAAATTCCTGTACAGTACACTTACAAGGTGCTACTGTAATTTCCATATACAAGCATTATGCCACATACAGATTGCATTTATTATATTCTATTGGTATTTTATGGAAGCTGCATTGTTAATCTCATTATGATCACTACAAATCCCCATAACCAGATCTGACCATTTTATTATCTATGTTTATCACATTTACTGCATTTGACACAAAGGCTATTTCTGCCTGTAAAAAGAAATAGGTGCTCAGGAGTATGCAAATAGAAAGACAGGAGTGCCTGAGCTTGGAGGAAAGGGGGTAACCATAAAAAATAATCTGAAAAAAAACATACCCAGGTGAATATGGTATGATATACTTTCGTGCAGGTAAAAGGAAAATTCTCAACAGGATGGCTGCAATGGCCTATACAAAATTGGTGTGAACAAGGATTAAAAATAAATTTTTAATAGAATGTAAAAAGGATCCACAAATCCTGGTAGTACTTTGAGGCGTATTGGATATACAAACTGAAAACTTTAAGCCCAGCTGGTCTGAACTAGGGATGAGCTGTTCGGGTTCGGACGGTTCGGAGTTCGACCCGAACTTTGGCAGTTCGAAAGTTAGCGAATTTCGAACTTTTTGGGCGTCATCAGTTCGGATTCGCAAAAAAAAAGAAATTTTGAAAAATGTATAGAAAATGCTTAAAAAAATACTAAAAAAATCTAGAAATAAAGAGACTCTTTACTGCAGAATATTATAAGCAACGGTTTATTAGATATTGAATTAAAAACTAATGTGTACGTGGAAAGATTATCAACTCTAAATGACCTTTGTTCAAACGGGGGAGGTAGGAGGGAAAGACTGCTCCTGCAGTTTCCCCCTAGCGTGCCCAATTTACCGCTAGATTACAATGCAGGCGCTAAAAACCTCGCGAGATCCAGCAGGTCGACATTTTTTGTAGCTGTTCTGCACTTATCCTTAAATGTGCTGCTGCAACTCAGGACCTCTGACTATGAATTCTAAATTATGGCTCTTTGCATTGTTATTTCAGGTATAGAGGCGCCATAACCTGCTTAGCATTTTCCCTTTCCTCATACAGCAAAGTACGGTCTGGAAATATTGTTTCCCAGTTTGTAACTGATCTGTCTACTGTATTATTTCCTTTATCAAACACAGCACACCCTTGAGTTTTCCTTTTTGCCTTTCCTATATATTACGGCCCCTTGAAGGCCCGTTGTTTCCTTTTCTGCTCGACAGATTAACTACTCTCTACATACTGGGGTGCTGTGCTAATGTGTATGTGCCTGATAGTCAAGGGGCCTTATCCATACTACGGATGTGCATGGCTGAAAAATTTGGTTTGTTTAGTTTCCTTTTGTTACGTTTTTTAAATAATTTCGTTTTCGGAATTTCGTAACTAATTTTGTTTCGTGTTTCGTTTCATTTTGGATTGATTTGTATCGTATAGGATTCGTATCGAATTCGATAGTAGATATCCATTTGATAGTTCATTTCAATTTCAATCGTATCGTATCGAATTCGATAGTTGATATCCATTTGAAAGTTCATTTCAAGTAATTTTTTTGGCTGGTGGCTGTTAATTCTTTTTTTTTTCTTTTTTTTAGTTTGTAAATATTTTATTGGAAATGGGTGATTGATGTTGGCTGAATCCCGTGACAAATCCCGTGACAAAACAGTCTGCCCACCGATTCCTGCACGCAACGTTCATTTGCGAACGGCTTTTCGCGTCGGATTCGCGCATGAAAAATCTTGAAGGAAGAAAAAATGCGCTCGGATCGTAATACCACGTTAATTTTCATGCGATCACGTTTTTTTCGTGCGCAAAAATTGCGCAGAGAATGTAATAGGGCCTTATTGTTTTAGGCAAACCTGACCTCAAGTCTTCGTATTTACTAGTGTGTTTCGTGCTGTGAAAAAGTGAGCGTGAAGTGGTGCAGATTTATCTTTTCCTTTTTTTTGTATAGTTGCTTATTTAAATATTAAAAATTTGTATCAATGAATCATTAAAAACAGGAAGAAAGAATTTTGACCTCAAACTCACAGGCATTAGGCTTTATGTTTGGAGGGAAGTGACAAATACAAGCAGTTTGGCTGTTTAATATCTTGTTTTAGGAGTAGACCTTTATGCAGTGAAATATTCAATGTTGGTTCTGTATTAAAGTGACTCTGTGTTGAAATATGGAGTTCCCATTTTGCCTCTGCCCAGCTATTTTTAGGTTATTTTGCTCCACTTTTTTGTCCCTTGTCGTTCGCTGCTCATCCTCTTCGGCACAGCGACTCCTGAACACAGATGTCCCTGAAGTTTTTCTGCACAATTTGATCTCCTGTGCTACTTGTTCAGTGTGTGAACCAGAAATTGTGCACTATGGGACTTGCACACTTTATGTACTGTATATAAGTTACGTAGCATCCTTGCAGAACAATGGAGTGGAGCTGCCCGCATGCGCAGATCTGATCCGATGTCTGCATCTCTGAGAACGCTTGCTACAGCGATTGGTCTCAGAGTGATGTTGGCACACTTTCTGCATGCCCAGGAAATTCATAAATCGCAGCTTCTGGTGACGCTGGGTGGGGTGGAGGAAACTATCGGGGGGAGCTGGGAGGGGGCACTCATTATATCCTGACCACTTTAAAATTGGGCAGAATGAGCAGAGTGCCCCTTTTAATGTCGATTCTATGATGCGAAGGGATGCATATTCTGTCTCTGGCTGGGGAAATAATTTTCATCTTAAACTGCAATGCTTATTTCATGTGTGTGTGGGTATATATTAGAATTGATACTATATATATATTAGAGTAAAAACATCACTCTCTTAACTGATGCATCATAAATTTCTCACTTTCTATAATAAACAGAAAAGCTGTCAAATTAATTTATATGTTCTGCTAATATGTTATACTGTGTTTTATCCACCCTTTTCAACGTGTAGTAGTGAAAGCATACGTCAGTTATACCTTCGCTTAACAGGAGCAATCACAGGGTCATAGGAGTATATGATAAAATATTATGGGCTATATTACAAGGGTGGTGCTAACGTAACCAGATCTGTTGTAAACTTAACAACCCCATAGTCGATAATGGTTCTGGTAAGTTAACAACAGCTCTGTTTAAATTAGCACCAGCTTTGTAATATTTCTCCATAGCTTTTGCCGAGTCTCTGTATTGGAGCGGTCTGTTTGTGCATACATCTATTTTCAATGGGTGAGAAGAAATCTGGACATTCTCATCAGCATCCCATTCTTAATAGTGTGCAATGCATAGTAAAGGCACAATGGGAAGTGAGAGATATGGGGCAAAGTCACATTTGCAGTGAAAAGAATTGGCCATAGGCCCACCAAAATGTTTCACGTGGCCTATAATGTTCATTATCCAGCAATGTGTGTATGACTCACTGATATTGATTATAATTTCACTTTTAATCTAAAGCATATTTTTAAAAAGTAATAATAAATACTTTCACTCATTTTGCCTCCCTGTTTAATCATCTTCTCCTATCACGGAGCAAAACAAAGTTGTATGAGGTTGCTGATAATGGGCAACAGCATTAGTGGCCCGGGTCCCCGCTTAGGTCTCACAAGGTTGTGCGGTCTGTGCGGTGATGCCGTGCGCCATCTGGTGGGTAGGATGGTTGCAGCCCATAGATGCCTGCGGCGTTCAACTCCAATTGCCACAGGGATGGCATAGTACGCACCGCGGTGTAATCGGGTTAAAACAGTTCTGGTTCTCTTGCAGGCACCACAGGTACTCCTCAGTCTCCTCAGCAACTACGGTATCCAGTTTTTACTCCTCAGCAACTCTGGTCTCTAACCTACAGAGCATATCTGGACTGTCTACCTACTGCCCCAGCAACCTGTTTTGCCTACAACCCAGCAATATGTATTACCTGTCTACAACCCTGCAATCTGTCTTCTGTAATTGCCTGTCTCATGTATCCTGTAAATCTCCTGTTGTGTTGCCCTTAGTATCTCTGTGTATTGTTCTTCCTTCCCTTGTTTCTCTTCCTTACAATTTCCCTGTCAGCTCTTTTCTGGTATTGCCCCTCACTATTGTTTTACTCATTATTTATCAGTTTCTTACAATAAACCCCGTATTTTATATATTTCCCTGCCTATGCCTATTTATCACCGCACATTGGGCTCCTACCCTTATCCCCCTTACGCCGAGCGTGACATACTGTCTCTCCCTGTTTTTGGATTGTTTGCCACTATATTGAGTTAATGTTGATAATCTAATAATCTTGCCTATTGTGTATTGATCAAGTTTCTGTATCTTCTGAAGTGATTCTTGTTCCCTCTGTCACGGCTGGCCCCGCAATCCTCGGTGGCCGGCATCGATGTCCTCGCTGCTCGCTGGCCGGACTGATATTGCCAGTGCCTGCAGGTCAGTGGCATGGGTGGGGCCTGGTGTGATGATGCGACGACCTCCGAATTTAAAAATCCAGCAGTGACTGAGTCTCATTGCCCTCATTGCCCTCAATTTTAGGTAAAACTGAAACCAAATGCATTTTATGTTAGTGCAGCATCATTGTTCAATAGTGCTGCATTAATAAATTAAAAACTATATATATATTTATTTTTATATTTATTTAATTTTTAAATTAATTTATTTTTATTTATTTATTTTTTACATGGAACCTAGTCATGTTTGGTATCAGTGGAAAGGTCATGCTCTGACAGCTAGGGCAGCAAGGGGTTAACTGGCTAACTGATGTCATCGCGCCACACTCGATGATGTCAGTGGACGTGGAGAGACCCAGAGGCAGGGCTGACATCTAAGATGGCAGCCCCCACTGGAAATAGACTGCGATCCAGCACAGATTGGTGCCGGATCACAGCCTGGCACCTAAGGAGTTAAAGACTGGCATCGCTGGAGAGGTCAGACTATGACCTTTCCAGCGGTGCCTGTCTTGACTTTGTACCTCCCGGCGACGGGGAGTTAGAGGGGTCCAAAGAGGGGTCTTGCTCTGGCGAGGGGGCACCTGAAACTGATGTAATAATGACCGGCCTGATGATGTCAGTGTGCCAGAAGGTGGTATGAATACGCAGGTCGGATTTAGCAGAAGTTAGATCTGCATGGGACCCCAGACAGAGGCAAGTATTGGGCAGGAGGGGGCTTGAATGCGAGGGCATGCCAAGCACATCCATCGCATTCAAGGGGTTACATATGTGTGACAAATTATTGGGTCTCTTTTAGGCAATACTTTGTTCTCTTTCCCTTTGCCAAGATAATAGCCCTGAGTCTTCATCTCCTATAATGCCTGATGAGATTGGAGAATGCATGGCAAGGGATCTGAGACCATTCCTCCATACACAATCTTTACAGATCCTTCATAGTTTGATGTCAATGCTTGTAGACTCTCCTCTTCAGTTCACCCCAGAAGGGAGTCCATGGCAAGACCTTGGTTTTGTGATCAGTATACCATTTTAGTGTAGAAAAACATAAAACCAGCTCAAATCTGGATTTTTAAAAAAATCTATGTTTCCTTCAGTGGGAATAAATCCGTAAACTAACCAAAATTCAGCACATGGAAAGGCAAAAGGTGCTGCAACTTCAGCTGAATTAAAGTAACTAGTCTTAACCTTTTGGCTGTAGACAACATGTGGGGAATGTCAATAGCTTCCCTGCTATTTGAAGAGGATGTTCCCACACGTCATGTGGTTCCGCAGCCAAGGGTTGAGATGCTCACCTCTCTGGTCAGGGTCCCGTGGTTGTCTTGACTTCCTAGAAATCAGACTGATCTATGGAAGCCGGGAAGGTGCCTGAAGGGGAGGGTGGGTCCTTTGGACCCCTCTATCTCCCCATCAGTAGTGGATAAGAAAATAAGATTGGCATCACTGGAAAGGTAACAGTCTGTACATTCCAGTGATGCCCCTCTTAAACCCTTAACTGCCAGTACCACGATCACTGGACTTCTCCCAGTGGGGGCTTACCTCTTTGACCTCTTGGAGCCCGCCTCCTGGGCCTCCCCTTGTCCACTGACATCATCACGTATGGACGTGATGACATCAGAAAGGGAATCACCCCCCTAGCCAGGGACAGAATTCTCTATGGTAGAGATATGGGACCCTTCTAACTCCCAACCAATAAAGTTTAGTGGGTCATGTTTGGTATCGTTGGAAAGGGCAGAGCATGGCCTTTTCAATGATACCAAACATAACCAGGTTATTTGTAAAATTAAATAAATATAAAATAAATAGTTATATAAAAAAAATTTCAATGTATAATGCAGCACTATTGTTCACTTTTCAATTATAGCATTTAAACACGATGAGCACAAAATGGTCAAAATGGCTCAGCACACAGGGGTGAAATGGCTCAGCAGTGAAGGGGTTAAAATTAATGTCTGTAAAAATTCCTTTATTAATTTTCGACAATAAAACGGGATTCTTGTAAATTCCACTAACCAATCTAACTAATATACGAAAGTTAGCACTTGCGTTTTTTGTTCAAAGTTCTTCTTAGATCTGCTACTTATGCAGCAAAATGTACCACAAGAGAGTCATGCATTAAGTGAAAATTACCTCAAGCATGAAAACAAAAATTCCCACAAACTAGTGACCAAAAAAGAAAAGGAAAATAATAAAGAATACTAATAAAGAAGAAAAAGAAAAATATTATACACAAACACAGTCTGATCAATAAAGCCTGTGCTCAAAAGTGAGCTGATATGGTTATTGCACCCGGGAGAACTCAAGCCCTGAAAGGCTTTCCAGAAGGCCACTGATTGAAAGCCTTCTAGGCAGAGATTATGCTTACACTTTGAAGTGCTGTTGCATTGTTCAGGTATAGCCAGGAAAAATTTGTGGGTACAGGCTCCTGTCACCGTAACCTCTTAAATTAGTTTAAGAGGTCATGGTGGCTAGAATGTGCTTTAACAGAGTCTTCTGTATAAAATCAATCAAGGTCTGAGTTGACATTGAAACTTTCTGCTCTCTGTTGACTTTGAGTGAAATACCAGAGATAGTAAAGGTACATAAGGCAATCTGTACACTTAAAATATGAGATGGTTTTGATTCATGGTGAGTAATTTAAGAAGCTGCCTTTGCATCGGCCATTGCACCTGTTCTATGTAGTACAGATCCACAGCTTGTACAAGGATAATTTGCATATAGTGATATAAGTGCAATATCTGATTAGAGTACAAACGTTATAAATAAAATCTTGATTAATCAAGGACTATGCTCAAATTTATGCAAATAATTAAATACAAGTGACAAGTCTTAAACTATATCTTATAAATAAAATTCTCAATTACATTCGTAAATGGTCTTTACAGCAATATGAATTTGTGACAATAGTCCAATATTGAAATAGGCAATCAAGTTCTAAACACCAGTCAATCTATGTGTCCCCTCTATGTTCTCCTTGTTAAAAATGTATTCCCGGAAATCTATCAAACACAGCTATTAGAAGTAAGAGTAAAGATAACTCTCAATGGTTGTAGTTATGTCATGAAATATATTGCAGCTGGATAAGAGACTGGGAATAAGGTCAGTGATAAGTTAGGAATGTGCTGTCATGGCCCTAGTTTTGTTATGGATATTCACTAAGCTTCAAGTAGGCACCCTGTAGAGCTACTTTGCTGTAATTGCTGAATTGTATTTGTCAGCATTGGCTCAGCTAACCACATAGGTAAGCAATGACTAATACTCTTGATTCATCCAATGTTTTCCTATGCGATTAGGTGAGCCGACACTAACAAAGTAGAACTCTGCATATACTGTACATCCAACTGGCATTTATCAGTTCCTGCTTCCTAGTTCCTGCTACCTTTGAATTAATGGTACCCAAACTGAAGAAATAAGATTTTTTTGGTTCTGCAGAAGTGTCTGTACCAATGTTAAAGAGCTTCAAAAATACACCACAGAAGAAACAAAGCATTGATGGTAAAAAAAATGTGTGGGTAAAGCATTGGCTGGTAACCTACCAAAATCTTTTTGAAGAGGATGTGTTGGCTATAATATTGGTTCAAACAGAAATAGTTGTTGAGATAATCAGGATTTGACATACTTTTATGTGAAAGAAGAGTTTTACCAGGCACTCAACCATCTTTATAGACAGATTTATTGGATAACACAGTTATCAGTTTGACAAAAGCTTTTTTTTTTTTACCAAAACATTGTTGTACTTGTGTTGTCCAGTAAATCTTATGATAAAAGGAGATTCAGTGCAAGGTCTAGTTTTTTTCCCCCACTCTTTGCATATCTTGGAGGTGCTCTCTCCATGGATCAACATGGCACCTGGCCATGCATGGTAGGAGTGCTACGCTTCATTTTGAAATTGGCATACATTGATGGCTTGTGTCAACCTAGCCTGGGAACTGGAAGAAGGTGGAGAGAACCCAAACCCAATATTTTGGTTTTGGAAGTACTCTTTATTACATTAGCCCTGGTCTTGTCTAGTGATAATTAAATACCCATACAAAACCAAGGTTAAGCAGTAATTAAAGCATTACCTTTGATGTGATAGTATGTAAGCAAACTTTTGATGTATTTGGTTTCATTTGTTCAATGTGTAATATTTAGTATAGGCAAAATTAAATCCGATGGTTAACAGTGCTGTCGCTATCTCCGGCTTTGACTTAAACCCATTCATTTCATTCAGTTCCAGATTCAGATTTAAAGGGAATAGAGTTACCAGAAGTTCTACAGACATTGATATCAACTTTCTAAACTAGCTGTTAGTCCTTTCTCTTGCTCCAGGTATTTAGTTACCTTGCGTCACCGATTTGACTATAAAAGCTATTTTCAAATCAATATAATGTTATTTAAGCAGGTAAATAATATGGTGGATTAGTCTTTATAGTTCTTCTTGGTTGAAGTTTATTGTGTAAGAGAATCTAAACCGAGACCTCTAATCCAGCCGTGTCAGTAATTTGGACCTGTAAGGGCAAAATTCAGTGTGGACCACTAATAATGTATGGCACCGACACTAGCATCTTCTTCTGGAGTCCATGGGACCCCATGGTAAGTCATGTGATACTCACGCAAAACACTGGGAACTAATTCCTCTCATTGTTCTCTTTCTTACTGCATGACAGTATTTATCACAGAGAAAACCTATAACAGGAGACATGCAATTCATTGATAAAAACTTACTAATATAAAGTTACTGGTTGACTCAGGACAAGGTTTTGCAGCAATTAAACAATGTGAATGTGAATAAAGCCCCGGTGCCAGATGGAATTCACCCGTGAGTACTGAGGGAGCTATGTGTTGAAATATGTAAACGTCTGTTCTTAATCTTTCAAGATTCTTTCTTTTCAGGAATCGTACAAGAGGGTTGGAGAAAAGCTGACGCGTCCCTATATTTAAGAAAAGTTTAAAATTGGTGCCTGGGAATTATAGACCTGTGAGCTTAACATCTGTAGCTGGGAAAGTATTTGAGGGGTAACTCAGGGATAATATTCAGGAATTTATTAGGAGGTATAATGTAATTAGCAAAAATCAGCATGGTTTTATGAAACACAGATCATGTCAGACTAACCTAATTACGTTCTATGAGGAAGTAAGTAGAAGTATAAATCAGGGGGTCACAGTGGATGTGATTTACTTGGATTTTGCCAAAACTTTCGACACAGTTCCACACAAGAGGTTACTTTTTAAATTAAGAAATATTGGACTAGATGATAATACTTGTTCTTGGATAGAAACTGGCTAAAGGATAGGGTACCGAGAGTGGTCATAAATGGTACATTTTCAAGATGGACATCAGTGGTAAGTGGTGTCCTTAAGGGGTCTGTTATAGGACCAATTCTATTCAATTAATTTATAAATGACCTTGAGATAGGCATTGAAAGTCATGTATCAGTGTTTGCAGATGACACAAAACTAGGAAAAGTAATACAATGTGAGCAGGATGTTACTTAGCTGCAGATGGATTTAGATAGATTGGGGGACTGGGCACTAAAATGGCAGATGAAATTTTATGTAGATAAATGCAAAGTTATGCACTTTGGAGTGAAGAACACACAAGCAACTTATACCCTAAATGGTACGGAGTTAGGGAAATCAAAGCAGGAGAAGGATTTGGGAATAATCATAGACTTCAAACTAAGTAACAATGTGCAAAAGTCAAACAGCAGCCGCCAAGGCCAGCAAGGTATTGACATGCATTAAAAGGGGAATTCACTCTCAGGATAAAAGCATAATTTTGCCTCTGTATAAATTAATGGTAAGACCGCATCTTGAATATGCCGTGCAATTTTGGGCACCTGTCTTAAGAAAGGATATTATAGCGCTAGAAAAAGTGCAGAGACGGGCGACTAAATTAATAAGGGGAATGGAAGGTTTAAATTACGAGGAAAGGCTAGCAAATTTAAACTTGTTTAGTTTAGAGAAACGGCACCTTAGAGGGGACCTGATAACCTTATATAAATATATACAGGGCCATTATATGGAAACCTATTCATTAACCCCTTAGTGACCAGGCGGTTTTACACAAATCCGTCCTTTAGTGACCGCTGCTGATTTTACGTTTCTGCGTTGTTAGTGTTTAGGTCAAAATTTCCTCTTACTCGTTTATTCAACCCACACATATTATACACAGTTTTTTCCACCATTAAATGGATTAAATGGATTGAATGTATTTCTAAAAATACCATTATTTCCATCATATCGAATAATTTACTACAAAAAAAATTGAAATATGATGAAAAAAATGGTAAAAACACACTTTTTCGTAATTTAATCCCCAAAATCTACAACCACCAAAAAAGACCCTGGCTAAATAGTTTCAAAATTTTGTCCCAAGAATAGAAATACCTAATTTTTACATGTTTTTGCTTTTTAGCCCCTTCACTGCTGAGCCAGTTCACCTATGTGCGCTGCGCTCATTCTGACAATTTTGTGCTAATTATTTTTAGGTGACAGGCTAGGTCCTATTTAACTAACCCCCCCCCCCGACCAATTTTTTTTTAAAAAAAACCATTTTTTTATTTTATTTATTATTTTTAATTTTTATTTTTAAACCAAACATGGTCATGTTTGGTATAATTGGAAAGGTCATGATCAGGTCTTTCCAATGATGTCAAATATGACCATCTAGCTGCCACGGATCGGGAGATAGGGGATCCTTTGTATCCCCTTATCTCAACATGGCAGCTAGAGAGTTAACTGGCCCACTGACATCCTCACACATATGGTGAGGTTGTCAGTGGGTGGGGGGACCTGGAGGCTTGGCTGACATCCAAGATGTCAGCACCCTCCGCGTTCGAATCGCGTTTTGGTGCCAATTAGTGCCGAAACGCGATCCGGCAGCGAAAATGTTAAAATGCTTTCCAGCGGTGCAAAAAGCATCACTGTAGCTTACATGGTTGGGGAGATAGAGGGCTCCAAAGGAGCCCCCCTCCCCTTCCTGTATTTTCACCACTGGCGCCTGCCGATGACGTGATCATGCAGCGTGATGACGTCATCGAATAACCGGGCCCCAGAAACGGCGAGGCAAGCTTGAAGCTTGCCATAGACGTCATGGGAGCCGGCAAGGAAGGTGAGTATCGAGCGGGAGGGAGGTTAGGAGCAGCTGACGTACTGTGTACGTCCGCGGGTCTAAGGGAGACCCGTGGGCAGGACGTACATAGTACGTCAGCGGTCCCTAAGGGGTTAATAGGACTATACATAGGACACAACGTCACCCATTTAGACTGGACGAAAGGAAATTCAGCCTAAAGCATAGGAAGGGTTATTTTACAGTGAGCACAATAAAGCTGTGGAATTCTCTGCCTGTTGAGGTGGTTGGGTCAGAGTCTGTACAGACTTTTAAAAAATGACTGGATGACTTCCTGCAGACACAGAATATTAAGGGTTGTAATATTTAATATGTGAGTAAAAGCTTCTTGATCCAAGGAGAAATCTGACTGCCATTCTGGGGTGAAGAAGGAATTTTTTTCCAGTGGGTTGCATATTGGCGAGCGCTTCAGACTGGGTTTTTTGCCTTCTTTTGGATCAACAGCAGTAGGTGATGTGTGAGAGGCTTAACCCGATGGACGCATGTCTTTTTCAGCCTATGTAACTATGTAACAAGGCATCAAATCATGCTGTCCTCACATTATGAGGGATAACATTTTGGGGTTAACATTTTTCAAGAAACCCCTTCTACTCGTTTTGTAGATAATCTTCTTCAGTTCCTTAGATAATAAAATAGGTAAAGTCAATGTATTATTTTGCTATGGCCAATATCATTCCTTTTAAAACAAATCAGCATTATCAGGGATCATAGGCATATGTATCTATATTCGTAACATGGCAACGGAGGTTAAAAAAGACTAATTTCCATCAAGTTTAACCTGCCACACATCCCTGCTGCTCTTGCTGATCCAAAAAAGGCAAAAAAAAAATAAACATTCGGGGCAATTTGCAATTGTGCCCAAAAGGGGGAAAAAACCTTTTTGATTTGAAGATGGCAATCAAATCTCTCATCTGGAATCTCAATAAGCAATGGATTCAACTTTAAATTCTTATATACATTTATATCATGTTTTAATTGAATTCTCAAAACTCAAACTTAAAAGAACTCCAACAGGTAACTTTGCACTATAACAATGTTACAGAACTATGTAATGAGTGAAAAACTGATGTCTATATTTAATACTTATGGTGATTATCTTAGTAGTATTAATTGCAAGTTGCAGCCTTGGAAATGGAATTAGCAGTGTAAAAACATCCCCAGAAAATATAATACCTCAGAGCATGGTGCAACAAATAATAATCTGTTCTTTGATAAGTGTATAACCATGTATTCCAAGGTATGACAGAGTGCCCAGCTATATGCAGTGAGAAACAAACAAGTATATACTCAAATAGTGTGTATTCCTCAAATTTCTGGGGATTTCAAAAAGAACATAAATACATGACAGAAACAATAGTGTAATACTGTAAAACAGGTTTTGTGAAAAAGGTTTTTTAGAGAGCCACTCACAATTTCCAGAACCCCAGGTCCCGACTCTGGGCAGTATTATATATTGCCTGCTAAAACAGGGCACTAAGGAGGAAAACCTGTGCCTGCAGGTTTCTCCTTAGTGTCCCCGTTTTATCTCCAGATTACGGGGCAAGCACTAAATCAGCAGCCTGCCCCATAACGCAGCGCTAAGCCTAACAGATACTCGAGCCAGCACTAAGCGCCGCCGGGAGCATCCCGTCCATGGAGTCCATAGGATCCCATGACCTGCAGGATCTCGCCTCTCGTAAGATCCTGCAGGTCGGAGGAGTGATCGCGGATTGAGACTGGGGACTTTTTTCCCCTAGTGTCACTTTGCTCCTGGTGGCCAGAAGCGGGCTGCTGATCTCGCTGCGTGATGAGCGGTGAGTATGTGATTTTTGGGGGGATTTGAAGCTGGTGATAACTAATTCTGCAGAAGCGGAATCAGTTAGCACCAGCTCCAAGCTGTGGTAAACTTTTGAGTTAACCGCAGAGGGACGTACTTAGCGTTAGGACTCCGAAAACTGTAGAATCTCTGAAATTTGTAATCCGAATAGTAATGGTTGAGTTACTATTTGGATTACAAATGTACTACATAGGTGGAGGCCATTGAAGTCAAGGTGTTTTCTTCCCTTGTTTTAAAGTGCCTAAGAAAGAAGGAATTTATACCAAGGAGAATAAAAGGTCAAGTGAAAAAGGAATCTAGAGAAATTGAACACTTTAAAGATAATCTCAAGATCCTCCCAATAACCTTTCCATATTATCGGAAACATGACGAAACAGAGCACCTAGAGATAGCAAACTAGTTGAGGTGATAACCACCTCTGATTTGACAATCCCATCATCTTCACTTAAATATGCAAGTCTACACTGTAGACAAATTCAGGACTGGCCACACTGATACTCTTCCCACTCCCCCCTTCCCCACTGCCATTTATTTTTCTTTTATTTTTTTTATTTAAAAGTTTTTTATAGAAAACCAGACAAATAGAGGCCGCGCAGGGCCCATCTCAACGAAACACATCTAAAAAGAGGGGGAAGTTATAAAAAGGGTGGACAAAAAGAAACAAGAGCAAGTTAGGGGGGCCAAGCCCAGAAAAACATAGCACTAATGAGGTCCAACAGAAGAAAACCAGGGGAAAAAAAAGGGGGGAGAGGAGAGTAAGGTGCTGCCCAAGGGAACGTGGCATTCACGACTCACCCTGGCAACCCTAAGGAAAGCAAGGGCCACTGAAGAGGCCACTGGACAGGGAGACCTGGGGCCAACAGGACGGACAGAGCCTAGGTTGTCGCCCTAACGGCTCGCCCAGGGAGCAACCCAGTGTCCCATACCACACACAAAAAAAGGAAAAGGTGGGAGAGAGGGGGGGAGGGAATCCTGATGCTCTATCGGACGAAGACAGCAGTCCCCTAAACACAGTCATTTGGGTGGATATATACAATACAAGGGGAAAAAGAAAAAGAAACAAAAATGGTGGGGAAACAAAAATGTCTCATCAAGTGCCTCGGAAACGGCTCAGAAACAAAACAGCAAGGGGGGGCTTGTAAAAAAAAGCAACCAAACACCACGGAAAAGTCTAGCAGGGTATGCTACTGAATGTTCTCAAACAAAAGCATGGTTGAGGGCATTAGAAAACTGCAGAGAGGTATCTCCTTCATCCAGGGTCCCGCTGCTGGGATCGTGTGGCCTCAGTGACAGCAGCAGGTGGCGTGCCAGTGCCAGGAGCAACAAGGCCCATGTCCCGGACCAGAGACCATGCATCCACCACAGTGGTAGTAGAGCAGGGCCAGCCGTCTCTCAATATCAGCTGTGCCCCGGAGGCTCCCCACCAGTACCGAACAGCCTGGGATCGCAGGACACCAGTGACCTCCCTGAACAAATTGCCAGCGACCTTCATCAAGGCAGATCAGGTCTGGACATCCCTGGCAGTGGCGATGACATCTCTGGGAGTGTCAGCAGGGGCCGTCACGGCCTTGCGGATGCCAACTGCAGAGACGATCAGGCAATCATATCAGGCGAGTGCTGGAGGAGCGCAGCCACCAGGCCGGCAACGCAGGATAACAATTCAGCATCCGAGACCGACTCAGGGACCCCACGGATCCAGACATTCCTAGCGCGGTGCCTGGAATCCAGCTCAATCACAGCCGCCGTCAATCGGTCCACCTGAGTTTTCAGCTCCGTCTCCACCAACCGCGATTCAGACCGGCCAGCGTCCAAGGTCAGCAGGTGAGTATGCACTTCAGCCACTTTGTTCTGCAGGGAGCTCAGGTCTGTCCATACTGCAGCAAGCTCAGAGCGCCATTGGGAGCGAAATTCCTCCAGACGCTCCCGGATGTCATCCTTAGTAGCCGGACGATCTCTGCCGTCTATCTGGGCCATCGGGGGCATCGCAGCTGGCAAGGAGGCCGGGGCCCACGAGTCTGTGGAGACAGCCGCATCCGAAGCCTCTCCAACCCCCTCCTTCTGCCCGGTCCGGGCACCCATAGAGGTCCGGATGTCAGGTTGGTCAGGAGAGGCAGTCTCCAGCCGCTTACTCTTCTTACCCATGGCTGGGAGATGGACGAAGATCTCAAAAAGCACGTCGTGGGAAAACAAGATGGCCACGAGGCCTGCAATGCCTCCCGCAGACGAAGCAGAACAGTCTGTATCAGACCTCTCCTCGCCACAAAACGGGACCAGTCCGGGAATGGCAAAGCCCTCACGATCAAAGGAGGCCGAGGTGAGTGGAAGGCAGCGGGTAATAGAGAGAATACCTTCCAAAAGTATGCTCGGTTGCAGGAGCTCAGCAGATTAGCTGCCATCCACCGCAGCTGATGGACACGCCCCCTCCCACTGCCATTGTTACCCATCTATGTGCATTAATTCACATCTCACCTTCCCCATAACCAGATGGCTCCACTGAAGTGATTACGTGACTATTATCAATATTGGAACTACTTAACCACAGATCAATCTGGCTTTCATCCAAATCACTCAACTACAACCGCCCTTTGAAAAGTCTGCAATGATATCCAAGCTGGGATGGAACAAGGAAACCTAAGTGGAGCCATCTTCCTTGATTTTGCCAAGGCCTTTGACACAGTAGACCATGGCATCTTGTTAAAAAAACTTAAAGACTCTGGTATCGGTGATCGCACACTAACCTGGTTTCAATCATATGTATCGGACCGATGGCAATATGTGTCCATTTCTGTCAGCTCCTCCCTCCCCCTCCCAGTCACTTGCGATGTACCCCAAGGCTCAATACTCGGCCCCCTGCTATTCACGATTAGGGATGAGCTTTCGGTTCGGATCTGTTCGGAGTTCGAATCGAACATCGGCTGTTCGAAAGTTTGCGAACTTCGAACATTTTGGGATGTTCGCCAAAAGTTCGAAAAAAAAATTGAAAAAAGTATAAAAAATGCTTAAAAAGTATTAAGAAATCTAGAAATAAAGAGACTCTTTACTGCAGAATATTATAAGCAATAAATAAATCTAAATAAATAAATCTGTTTTCTATTATAAGCAATGGTTTATTAGATATTGAATTAAAACGGGAATATTTCTAACAATGAAGCCTATGGGATAAAACATTCTTGTTACTAAAACATCAGACAGATATGGCCCTCTAATCAGGCACTGCAGAGGGCAGCCTGCCAGGGCCTCCCAAGGATCCCCATGAAGAGCATGCGGCCGCCGGATGACAGAGCTGCGACTGTGCGGGCTAGCCGCCCGGGTGCATGTGGCAGAGACAGGCGGCGCAGGGAGGGAGCCACTGCACTTACGGCCACGGTAGACCCCCCCCTCCACAACCAGTATCCAGGGAGCCCCAACTGACCACCAGGCTAAGGTAAGGCGACACAATTCTAAAAAAATAAAATCCGAGGACATTTTTAAATGTCCCCAGGAACATAAAATAAAACTTTTTTTTCTTTCTCTACCTGGCTGAATGTATTTAATTATATATATTAGATACATTCAGCCAGGTAGAGGGGGGTGGCATGTGGGCTGCGCGGGGTTTCAGGCAGTGGTTTGTTTTTTTTGTGTGTATATTTTTAGCAAATTTATAGGGGAAGGTAAGGGCAGGTATGATATATATATATATATATATATATATATATATAGATAAGATATATATCTATATTCTTATAAATATATATATAACCAGACTTGTATTACACACACATTTTGGCAACTAATTCCCCCCCCCCATTTGGCTAATCCCTCCAGAAGAAATGTTGAACCCGATAGAGCAGAGAATAATATATATATTCTCTGTTCTGTCGGGTTCAACATTTCTTCTGGAGGGATCAGCCAAATTGGGGGGGGCGCATTTAGTTGAGATTGTCCACATGCCACCCCCCATGTGCGTATGTGTATATATGGTCTAAGGTCTGTGGGTGGGTGTATATATATATATCTGCGTGTTGCTACAGTTGTGTTCAAAATTATTCAACCCCCACTGAAATTGAGTGTTTTGGCCAGTTTGACATTGATTTTGATCATTCAGTCATCTTGCTTACAATTAAATCAAAGAGGCACGTGTAGGTCAGACAAATATAACATAACATTTATAATGAAATAACCACAAATGTCTTTTCTGTGCTCACATCATTATCAGTTTTATTCAACCCCCAAGTGACATTCAATCTTAGTACTTAGTACAACATCCTTTTACAGTTATAACAGCTTTTAAACGTGAAGCATAGCTTGACACAAGTATCTTTCAGCGATCTACGGGTATCTTCGCCCATTCGTCATGGCAAAAGCCTCCAGTTCAGTCACATTCTTAGGCTTGCGCACTGCAACTGCTTTCTTTAAGTCCCACCAGAGGTTCTCAATCGGATTTAAGTCAGGTGACTGCGATGGCCACTCCAAAATGTTCCAGCCTTTAATCTGCAACCATGCTCTAGTGGACTTGGAGGTATGCTTGGGATCATTGTCCTGTTGAAAGGTCCAACGTCTCCCAAGCCTCAGGTTTGTGACGGACTGCATCACATTGTCATCCAATATCTCCTGGTACTGAAGAGAATTCATGGTACCTTGCACACGCTGAAGCTTCCCTGTACCTGCAGAAGCAAAACAGCCCCAAAGCATGATTGACCCCCCCGCCATGCTTCACAGTAGGCAAGGTGTTCTTTTCTTCATAGGCCTTGTTCTTCCTCCTCCAAACATAGCGTTGATCCATGGGCCCAAACAGTTCTAATTTTGTTTCATCAGTCCACAGAACACTATCCCAAAACTTCTGTGGTTTGTCCACATGACTTTTGGCATACTGCAGTCGACTCTTCTTATTCTTTGGAGACAGCAAGGGGGTGCGCCTGGGAGTTCTGGCATGGAGGCCTTCATTACGCAGTGTGCGCCGTATTGTCTGAGCTGAAACTTCAGTACCCACATCTGACAAATCTTTTCTCAGTTCCTCAGCAGTCACACGGGGACTTTTCTCCACTCTATGCTTCAGGTAGCGCACAGCAGTCGAAGTCAGCATCTTCTTTCTGCCACGGCCAGGTAGCGTTTCAACAGTGCCCTTTGCCTTGAATTTGCGAATGATGCTTCCTATGGTCTCTCTTGGTATGTTTAACATCTTTGCAATCTTCTTATAGCCATTGCCCTTCCTGTGAAGAGTAATCACCTCTTCTCTTGTCTTCCTGGACCATTCTATTGACTTCACCATGTTTGTAACCACACCAGTAAATGTCTAGAAGGAGCTGAGTATCACAGTCATTTTAAAGCTGCCTAATTGGTGCTTATTATGCTTTATTGCTGCTCCGTGACATCCACAGGTGTTTTCAATACCTGATTGAAACCAGTTGAATGAACCTCTGTTCTTCAGAGTGGTAGTCTTTAAGGGGTTGAATAATTGTGTCAATGAAGAATTCACAAAAGAAACATTTACTACTGTATTACAAAACCAAATGATGTCATTTTAGTTGCATATGGTTCTTTAAAAAGTCCTTGTAGGATTTCATTCTGAATACAATTACAAATGTACACTAAATTCCCTAAAACCCTTTACAGCATTGGGGGTTGAATAATTTTGAACACAACTGTATATACGTATATATAGGTCTGCGTGTTGCTATATATGTATATGTCTGTATGTGGTATCCAGGGCAGGTGCAAGCATTTTTGTTTACTCAGGCGAAGTTGCGTTTTGGTGCCCCCCTCCACCCAATCCGTGCCATGCCAATTGGGAGTGTTTGGTGTCCTCACGCATTGCCAATCTATGCTGTGCCTGGTGCCCCTCCTGTGCCACAGGGCCAATCTACAGAGTGTGTGGTCCCCTCCTTTGGCAATGTGGCATAGGAGGGGCACCAGGCACTGCACAAACTTGCTATGTGGCCTGGTGGTGCCCCCTGGTCTTGCTGTGTCAATATACCCACATATTTCAAACTGCCTGCCACTCCCTGTGATCCTGCTACCTACCACTCTCACTCTGTTGCTGTGGTCCACTGTCTGACTCCAGGTCTCCAGAAGCAGACTGGCAGCAGGGTCCTTGTCCTCTAATTCAATTCACTCCCCCTTAATTCATTTTTCCCCTTTAATTACTTTCACCCCCTCCCCCCTTGAATTCATTTCATATACCGTAAGACAGAGCTCCACAGCAATAAAACTCACAGTAATGTGTGGGGTGTATGAGCGTATGACAGAGCTCCACAGCAATAAACCTCACAGTAATGTTCAGTTTGTGTGTATGAAAGTATAACTGAGCTCCACAGCAATAAAACTCACACTCATACACACTGCCCATTACTGCATCACAGAGCTCCACAGCAATAAAACTCACAGTAATGTGTGGTGTATATGAGCGTATCACAGAGCTCCACAGCAATAAACCTCACAGTAATGTACCGATATCAGTTTACTGAAATCCCCCAGCAGAACATTACACACACACACACACCCAGCAGAACATTACACACACCCCAGCAGCACATTACACACACACACCCCAGCAGAACTTTACACACACACACCCCCGGCAGAACATTACACACACACCTCCCCAGCAGAACATTACACCCCCAGCAGAACATTACACCCTCCCCAGCAAAACATTACCCCCCAGCAAAACATTACACCCCCAGCAAAACATTATACCCCCCCCAGCAGAACATTACACCCCCCCGAGCAGAACATTACACACACACACACTCTCCCCTCCCTCAATTTATTCAAACCTTTTAAAAATCTTCTCTCGGCCTCTCTGCCCAGTCCTCCTTCACATTAGTGGAAGCACGCAGGCTGACTCTGCTGCAGGGCCGCACCCTAAGCATTGGGGTTTGTCCTCCAGGCTTTTCTGCTGCTGCCTGCCCTGGCTATGCGTGTCACGTGAGGGGGCGCTGCCAAATTATGCAGTGTGCCTGCTCATGTTTAGAATGTGGGACTGAGGCAGGCACACTGCATCGGTTTGAGAGCGCGCGACTGGGCCCCTGGTTGATGTCTGAAGATCATTCATAGCTCCACTTCCGGTATTTTAAAAACAGAATTTTTCCACCCCTCACACTGATAGCAAGCCTTACACTAGCACCGGCCCTGGTGGTATCAATGCATCCCTACTCTATACACAGCGCTCCATGTCCCTATAATATATATGATCAGGGGTTACCTTTTTTTTATATTTTTATACTATTCCTCTTAAATTAACAGTAATTTTTGATGTATTTTATTCAGTAGAAACTTTTTTGCCTATATAACATGTGCTTTGTGAAAATAAAGTGGTTTTGTGTGTACATTTTAATTTAGTTAGTGGTTTACTGTCCAGTGCGGTGAGAAGCAAACGTAATGCAGTGTAGATACTCTACGAGGCGGAGCGGAGTGAAGTCAAGCCTGCAAAATGTATGCTTCGCTTCGCAATGCTATGCATCGCTACACACTCAGTGTGTCTCAGCCTTTATTCCCGCATCGCTAGCTTACCGAATCAGTCTGTATACTTGCTCCTGACCCTGCTTGTTCTGAGGACCCGATCTGTTGCTGACTTTGCCTGCCATTTGACTATTCTCTCTGTGTATTCTCTGCCTAATCTGTTTGCTTCCTGTTGCTACCGGTGTGCGACGATACTCACCATATACAGTAGCGCAGTACAAGTGCCTAAACATTGCTGACCCGGTTTTGTTATAGCTGGTGATGTAACTGAATAGATCGGGGATCTCTTCTGCATTACCAAAACCTCCACCACTGCACTCTTCCACAATACCACAGAGGGGTTACAAGGTGAAGGCACTTGCTGCCACCAAAGGCAAAATATTTGGGTGCACTGACGCCTGTATCAGATTCATATCATTTTAATATTTGACTGCAGGGTCCAACCCTGCACTCTTCCACAATACCACAGAGGGGTTATGGTGTGAAGGCACTAGCTGGCGCCAAAGGCCCAATATTTGGGTGCACTGACACTGACGCGTGTACCGGATTCATATCATTTAAATATTTGACTGCAGGGTCCACCCCTGCACTCTTCCACAATACCTCAGAGAGGTTACGATGTGAAGGCACTAGCTGGCACCAAAGGTCCAATTTTAATGCACCTGTTGTTACTTTCATCCAAAGCCTGCATAAGTTTCACCATAATTTAGCCAAAAAATCACTAAACTTGTTCTGCATGTCCTAAAACGTCTCCTCTTTTCATACAGGCTGCCGCCCCAAACAGTTGTTTATGAATAGATTAAAGGAAAACCATTTACCGTCATTTGAAATGTCATTTTTTTTTGTTTTAAATGTTTCTATACATCCTACAAATCCGCCACTTTACAGGCAGGTTATGGGGACCTCCTAGGCACGATATTTGAAGGAATTTTTCTTTTTTTTCTTAACCTTTATGGAACCCATGGAAAACTCACTGTTCCTTTAAAAACGTTTTTTTTAAAACTTTTTGTCCTTGTTTCCTGTCCCCCAGGGCACTACCCGGACCCCCATACACCTTTTATGGCAAATATCTAGCATATATGCCCTCTTGGAGGGCACTCTAAAAATCGAACTTTCGAGTCCCATTGACTTACATTGAGTTTGGTTCGAGTTCGAACTCGAACTTTTGAAATTGTTCGAGTTCGAATGCGAACCGAACACGGGGGTGTTTGGCTCATAAATGATCTGCCTAACATCTGCAAAGCCTCAACTGTACACATGTATGCAGACGACACCGTAATCTATACCAGCAAACCAAATCTCCCACAGCTGGAGGCCGTGCTGCAAGAACAACTCACAGAGGTAGAAAAGTGGATCAAACACAACAAACCTTTTTTAAATACTGACAAAACTGTAACGCTGCTCTTTGGAACAGCACCTAAACTACATAAATTGAAAAATCCCCATCTATGTGTGGGGACAAAATCAAATGGCATGCTGACCACAGTCACTTCTCTCAAATAGCTAGGTATGTGGTTAGACACAAATCTATCCTTTGGCCCCCACATCGAAAAACTGTCATCTAAACTTTACCCCAAACTAGGTGCCCTGTACAGAAACAAATCCTGCCTGAGCCCCACGGTAAGAAAGCAAATTTTACAACAAATGCTTATGCCGGCTATTGATTACGGAGATGTGGTGTATGCAGCGGCCCCGCAAACACACCTTCAGAAACTTACCACATTGTATAACTCATTCTGCCGCTTTGCGCTACAATTTATCTACATGACCCACCATTGTGACATGTTAAAAGAACTAAACTGGCTTTCGCTGGAGTCTAAACACACCCTTCACCTTTCCAACCTGGTGATTAAGAGCTTTTCTGGGAAGCTACCACCCTACCTGAATAGACTGCTTCCCCCAGCAGTTCCCTCATCCTATAACCTCCGATCCAGATCCAGCACCTTACTTGCAATACCACAATACAAAAAGACAGTGTCTCGGTCCTCATTTTCCTACAGAGCAACGCAGTTATGGAATAACCTCCCAGACGCCATCAAATCTTCCACCAGTCTTAAGTCACTCAAGAGCTCCCTATTAACATACCTCAACACAGAATGCACCTGTAAACATGTAACATAATGACTATTTCCTACATATTTATTTTCTGTTAATATGTATATTTGTGGGGTTTTTTTATATCTTGCATTGTATTACTTTGTATTTCTGTAACAACTGTAACATTTCAATGTTCTTGAACCCAGGACGTACTTGAAAACAAGATAAATCTCAATGTATCCTTCCTGGTAAAATACTTTATAAATAAATAAATAAAATAAGTCTGTCCATTGAGCAGTAATCCAGTCTCCAGAGTATTAGTCCTTCTTTCTGTTGCAATTTGCTTCTACAGATTTCCAACCTGTGTGCTCAAATTCTTACATTAATTACCCAGTTTAATCACAGACTGTGAGCATGTACCATGCACACTACAATCCAGAAAATATAAATATTCTTATGTATTCATTTGTGTTCAACCTACTTTAAATCATCTACATTAATTGCAGACTGTGGGACAAAAAAAATAGAAATTTTAAATAAAAATAAGTCAAACATGGTATCAGAAGTTCGTTTCTACCTTAAGTTGAACCAGCAACACAAACATGAATCCAGCACATATGTGGCTAGTGTTCAGATGACATTTCAGCCTTCACAGAGGCTTTCTTTCAAGTCATACAATGAAAAAACACATGAAATAAATCAACGTTTGGACGACATGGATGCTAGATTAATTTTGTTCCTCTGGATTCAACTTCCAGTATTTTTTGGCACACTAGGTGCTAAATTACAAAGTTTAATGCTAAAATGGGGATGCTAATGGGAAAAACCTGTGCCCGCAGGTTTCCCCGTAACGTCCCCGTTTTAGCGTTAGATTCCGGTCAGGTGCTCTCTCAACACCTTGCAGCCCTACCCTCAGTGATATTAGCGGTAAGGCTTCAGCGCCGCCACAAGCATTACCTCCTACAGTCCATAGGACTCCATTGAGGGTTGCGCTGCCTGGCCAGGAGCCCTGCGCAATCTCCTTCACGCAAGATCATGGAGTGATCATGGAGGGAAACTGGGATCTATTTGTTCCTAGTCTCACTCTGCTGCCTGGCTTGGACAATAAGCAGTGGATTGGGCCTATGTTCTTGCCGTGGGATGAGAGGTGAGTAAATGATTTTGCAAAAGTGGAATCAGCGCCAGCTTTTAGGAGAAGCAAAAATTTTGTTTAGCCCATCGGTACGGTAATTAGCGCTAGGACTTTGTAATACCTTACTGATCCTAATGCTAGTAGTTACTGATCGTGCTCCCCATGTTAAGTATAGGATGCGCAAAGTACAGTAAGCTTGCGGAAGCTAGCACAATCACCAATGCAATTTTTTTCATGGGTTTAGTGTCAGGAATGTCATATGGGGGGCATGCGTTACAGTCAGGGTTTAGACCAACTCATCCGAACGCTGCAAGTAGTGTTCTGTATATAATTCAGCCCATGATCTTTGTTAGCACCATGCTCATGGTCCACCCCAATTTGTGAGTGCCAATTGTCTTGCTTTGTTTTTGAAAAGAGTTTTGAAGCAATACTCAGAAAATTAGTTATAAAGTTATATTAGTTATAAAGGACACCTGCGGTAAAAACACAAAAAAACCCATAGTGCAACCAGATAATAGATTGAATCTCCTGCTACGGATAATATATTCTGCGCACCGAATACAAAAATAGAGCCGGCTTAACTGCTTATCTCAGTCAATCCTCCTTAGGATCTCGGCTTCCGCAGCATCGAAATCCAGCAGACCCGGAACAACATCCAAGGGATCAGGACTAAGTCTAACTCAGCTTGTAGGAAGCGCAGAACGTATTATCCGTAGAAGGAGATTCAATCTATTATCTGGTTGCACTATGGTTTTTTGTTTTTTTACCGCAGGTGTCCTTTATACAGTATATTCTTCTGACTTTGGCAGTGGTTAGGAAGGGGCACTAAGGAGTCCATGCGGTTCAGTATACACATATATTTATGTTCAATTTGTGTAGTTGTGCAAACCTCCTATATCAGAAAATTAGTTGTAGGTGTAAATAGTAATAAGCAATCTGGTAACCACCTTGCATTGGGATTAAACCCACGAGAGAGTTGCAAAAGAAGAGATAACATCTGTGTTTTTAGATTAAAAATACTAGACGAGATAGGTGATGATATATCTCTTAGTTTACTAAAACGTAACCTTAATGAACTATTTAAAAAGAAATTAATTGGCAACATAAACAAATTATTGCTGAGTCAGGATATCATGGTGAGAATGTGCCAAATAAATTATTATTAGTGCTTGTCCCTTATTTATTGTATAAGCCTCATAGCAGTATTCATATAAGTGTATTATTTAAAAGGAGTTTTAATCAATAGAAATTGCAACTTTTATACTGATTAATCACAGAACAAGACATTGCAAGGGAACAAACTGCCACACACCCTAGCTGTAAAAGTACCTCCTCCACGAACATGCATGTTTATTGAAAAAAAAGATAAAATGATGGTTTTTATACAATGTATTTGTATTGGATATTTTTGTGATGCTGATATATCCAGAGAAAATAGATGATCAAACTCAATTTTAACATTTTAATGTTCTTGAACCCAGGACATACTTGAAAACTAGGGAAATCTCAATGTATCCTTCCTGATAAAATCCTTTATAAATAAATAAATAAATGAATTTAATGACAGGACATTTTGTGTAAATCTGAAATTTAAAATAACTCAATAACTAGAAAGGTTAAAGTATGAGGACAAACCTTTTGGCTTGAGAGTGGGGAAAAAAGAAAGTTCTCAGTGTCAGTTAGAAAAAATGTAAACAACAATTTTTTAAGAAAACTGAAGCAGAAACCTTTTTACATGTAAAGTGATTGCGATATCCACTATAATCATTCGTGCATGTTGAAAAAAAGTTAAAACGATGGTTGGATTTTTTTTTTATTCTAATGTAAAATGTATGATCAATCTCAATATAATGACATGACAGTTTGTGAAAATCTGAAATTGAAAATAACATACTTAACTGGAAAGGCTTATTTATTTATAAAGTATTTTACCAGGAAGGATACATTGAGATTTCTCTGTTTTTCAAGTATGTGTGAGGACACACTTTGTTGATGGCTTGACAGTGGGGAAAAATGGAAGCTCTCTGTGTTAGATAAAAAAATATATAAATAACCATTTTGTAAAAACTGAAGGTCTCTGTCACTTTAAAAAAAAAAGCAGCTCTGTGTCACAGTTAAAAAATCTAAGTGCTCAGTGTGTCGGTTAAAATTTGAACTGGGCTTTCGAGGTTTAGTCTTTTCAATGAAAGTCTAGTATAGGTTAGAAAATAGAGCAATCTGAGTCAGAAGATGTTGAAGGTATGTGCCAAATCTGGTGGTCGTAGCTTGAAAGGTCTAGGAGTAGTTATTCCTCAGATTTTGGGTTTTGGAGGAAAAATAATAAGCTTAGAATTGATAACGATGTGTTGGCCTTTTAAAGCCAGCATAATAGAGTAGCTAACCAATCCGCATAGAGCATTTATACTTCTCTTACCTACAGATAGCTCTTATCTTATCTTAATGTTATGTTGATATTTGTCAACCTGACATATGATATCATAATCTTTATAATTTGTATATGTCTTTGCTTTTCTCGAACAAACTAAGGTGACCTTAATGAAAAAAGCACTTTTACATATACTAAAAAGTATATAAATAGCTATGTACATGGTGTAGCTTAACCATTTCTTCATTAATCTGACTTGCTTTCAAAACACTTAAATATATTACTAAGGTACAGTTACAATCACAAGCAGTTATACAGAGTCAACAAATTTTGTAACATTGTACAATAGATATGACAAAACAAACCAAGTTAATAAACCTGTTAGACACACTGAGAATGATGGGAAAAGAGGACATGCTCAGCAGCTTGCAATCTAAGAGGAGAGGGGTGACACAAAGAGGTGAGGGTAAACAACTGAGTATAAGAAATAATGGGATGCATGGGGGCTGTGTAGGAGACAGATCAGGAAAGATGCAACGGGGGCCTTTTTGAATTAATGTGTTTTTAGAGACTTCTTAAAAGACTGGAACTATAGGGAGAATTAAATGTTAAGAGGGAGGGAGTTCCATAAATCGGGGCTGCTTGAGATAAGACCTCCTAAGAAACCTTCTAATTTGGAAATGTCCAAATTGGGGTGTCTTTTATATACTGCAACTTAATCATCGCCTCACTTTTATCTGCATGTACAAGGTGTTGACTTTACCACAGGTTTGCTGCGGAATATGTGGTGCTATATAAATAAAGGATGAGGACGTACACAACTGAGAATTTTTTGTTATCCTTGTCCTTCCATTTATGGAGAGCTGAGTCAGCAAGTCGTGCCCTTCTCATCACCAAGGGGCGAGAAGTGGGTTTTAAATCTGTGATCTTTAAAGAGTGATTTGCAAGAGAAATATCACTTAACACCAGGTTTTGGGATCCAGTAAATATTTGATTTTCTTTGCTTTTACAGATGAGCAAATAGTGTATGGGGATTGCTAGTTATTTATCGGCTCTCTGTACGTTTGGTCTTTCTATTCAAAGGCTGTTATCATTTGCAGGTAAGTGGTTACCTGTTGCCATAAGAGGTAATGGCTCACTTCGCCACAACTTGAACTCGTCATTTAAAAAGAACAGTAGTTATCAGGGGCTTCTACGTTATGCTACATGGGGGTGCATGGAGGAGGGCACCTATTTACACTCCTGGTGGACCTGTGATTTTATTCCTCCGCTATGGGAGTCTGCTTTTGAGGACTTTAGCCACTGTCTGGGAGTGCGGCTTACCCCTGACCCCTGGATGGCGTTGCTTAATAGGCCATACCCTGGAATAGACTTGCCACGATGCGCTTCTAATTTAATCACTAGAATCTGCACTGTGTTACACTTATGCCTGGCACAGACATGGAAGGGCTCCCCTCTTGACAAGGCTCAGGGGTTACTGCGAAAATCTGGCACATGCTGACTATGGAACACCTTACTGCGATCTTACGGGATCGTAGGCCTCATTTTCAGTGGGTGTGGTGTCCGTTGCTTGACATGTTTGCCCCCCCTCCCACATTTGCTGCTCTGGCCTTCTCCAGATAGATTGCATGTTTCTTGGAGCTGAGCTGGAGCAGTGGGTCCCCCCGCCTGGGAGCCTGTGGGCTGTGGACTTCTCTTTTACCTGGGGGGATTCCCTTCTCCCCACGGTTGCCTCTATCGCCTAATCTTTTTCTCTCCACCTTTTCTTTCTCTCTCTTTCCTCTTCTTATTATCTCCCTTTCTCTCTATTTCCTCTTTCCCCTCTGACTTACCTTATTGTTTTGTGTGTTTCGGGCTGCCCCTGACTTGCCGTGCCTTTGGCTGCATGTTATTTTACCTGATTCTATATAATAGAATTGTGATAGCTACTAATGTGGTTCATACGCTATACCTTTTGGGATGCTGCAATGTATTCCTTTTCGTATCCTGCTTTTCTCAACATTCATTGTATAGTTTATTTTCTTGTTTTCATCTTGACCTTCTGTTTGTATCAATTGCATATAAAAAATATTGATTTAGAAAAAAAATAACAGTAATTTTTATCATTTGAACCACGGCAAATTGAAAAAGAAAATGAAACTTAGAATGGGTGAGTATTTCAGATTTTCATTTTGAGAATACCACTGTATTTCCTTCTGTACATAGGTTTACTACACATTTATTATGCAGATTTTTATTGTAAGTCCGGAACTAGTCTCTTGTCGTTCAGGTTTAAAAATAAAATATAATTTGCTAGATTAGCTACAAATAAAAAGCAGCAGCAGCAAGTCATTTTAATTGTTCAGTATTTGACTGATGTCCAAATATGTATTCTGAAGGTTTTTTGTAGATCTGTTTTGGAGATGTTCTCTGTATCTGGATCAACAGGTTAATGAATAAGGAAGTTATATTGGGTCACACCTATCCTACACCCAAGTGGCGTAAATTAACACCCAAGGTGACGCCAGTTAGATGTAACTTAACATAATATTTTGTTATTTTCTGTCTTATGATTATTGTTCCCATCTATTACTCTGTTAAAGCTATTAACAAAAGTTAACGCTCAATATCGGATATTTAACTAAATTATTTAAATATAAATAAATAGCTCTTGGTTTCTTGTCAGTTTCCTTTTTCATTTCTGATTTTATAATTTCTGATTCAGACAATATTTTTTGTGACAATAATATTTCAGCTATCAGGTAGAAGACATACAGTAAGTCTCAAATATAAATGAGCAAAGGATGAATCTGATTTTTGTTAAAAAAATAAGTTGCTTAACCCCTTTGCTACCAAACTCCTTTTTTTGAAAAAAAAAAAAAGGTTTTTCTGATTATTTACAGTTTGCAACTAATAAATCTTTCATGTGTGCACACCAAAAAAATATGGCCTGCACACGCATATGTTGTCAGTGTCTACAGGGCCTGATTTGCATCTCAGGAGCCTGCAGGCACAGAAATGTGAAGTGCCCCTACTCCCCCCCCCCCCGAACAAAAAAAAAAAGAAACATGCCATAATTACTTTTTAATTTTTGTTTTGGGGCAAACTAAAAATAATAGAAATAATAAAAAGTACATTTTTAAAAAAACTGAAAACCAGTTTCTCTCTGCTCTCAAATCAAAAGAGGGGTCAAAATCTGTTGCATTATTTGAGTTAGTGCAGTGGCATTGTTTGTTTTATATGTAAAATCATATATTGCTTCTGCCGTATAACAGAGAAAAAACTACATTTTGCATTTACTTTATTTAAATTTTTTATTTTTACACATTACATGGTCATGTTTGGTATCACTGTAAAGACCAGACTCTGACCTTTCCAATGACAACTCACTTAACCTTGTGCAGTGTACAATTCAGAGATGCAGGTTCCAACGTCTTCCTGCCTCTACTCACTGCAGTGCCCCGGTCTAGGTTGCCGATGAAACAATGCATTGCACCATCAGCTTGACACTTGCTGGCAGTGTGGGAAATGAGAAGGTGAGCTAGCACTGTTTGCTTTATAATTGTAAACTGAATAATAGTGTCGCATTAGAAAAACAACGTGTAAAATATTATTTGATGTCATTTTATTTTTACATAAACCTAACCTGGTTATGTTTGATATCACTAGAATGTCCATAATATGACCTTTCCAATGATACCTCATATATCCCTCTAGCCCTTAGGGCTCCAGAGATACAAGGGTCTAAATGATTGTAAATTGTTTAAAAAAAATTTTTTTTTCTTTACAGAGCAAGGTGCCCCCTTGTGGCAGGCACCTGTAGGCACATGCTTATTGTGCCTAGTTATAATTCCAGCCCTGAGTGTCTACATTTTCTAAGTCTGCTATCTCCTTCAATTTTTCATGTCAATGAACTTCACTAATGGCTTCTGAGTTTTGAACTCTAATGATTCTCATTAGTTTGGCCAAGACTCATTGTAAATGGACATGTAGTTCAAAAACTTCTGGAGGGCCAAGGTTTCTGACCTCTGCCTTAATTCATTATGCATGTCGACTTGGATTATAAAAATATATTATTGATTTGGCTAGGTCATCTTCATGCCATGGCAGACCTATCTGCACCTGCTCTGAAGAACCTGGATTCATAGCAACTTCAAAAGGTATAATTTTGTATCATACTATTATTAACTGGATTTTGTGTAGATTATGATTACCTTTCTGTCAATAATCCCCTTTCCTCTATCTGGAATGGATATCCCATTGATCATTAAAGACATAACAAACAGGATTAACTCATACAGGTGTTAGAAGGTCAAAGTCAACAAAACACAGCTCAAATGTTCCCAAGGTAAAAAGTTGCATAATTCCTTCAATATTCAGGATAGCAGAGATAATCTGAATGATAAGGATCCTGTGTCAGTTGTACATTTACAATGTTGTTAATATGTTAGATGTTACATTGTAACCTTTCTTTAACTATTTCTTTCTCAAAATAATAAGTAGTGCATTTCCATAAATAAGTCTTCAACTGTCTACATATTTAATCATGGACATGACTGAAGAACTACAAACAAATTAATTCACATATATGATGTGCTCTAATTAAATTGAGTGGATTTATGCCCAGCAGATAGTCTGTGGTCTTGTAACTGGCTGGGATGTCCAGTCAGATAAAGCAGCTCATTCATAATGGTATCAGATGTTGTCATTGTACTTGGTCCGGGACACCAGTGCAAAAATACCTTCGTATCTCTTTTTCACAGCATGAGATCGACTTTGGTTCATCTTAAATTTCACAGATGTCACTGAAGTTAATGATTATCAGAATGATCATAGAAATTACAGAAGGGTCACAGGCTGCATTGTTTCTCTATAAAAATATTACATTAGGATCAATCTGCAGGCAGCTTTGTACCCATGTGTCGACTTATTGTGATAGCATTTGATACAATGTCATGCCAAACAATACTTTTTTTTTTCCAAAAATGTCAGATAATATTCTGACCCCATATGCTTTTATTTACTAATTTAATTTTTATTACATTTCATAATGCCAGCCGGCCATTACGCAGCTCGAGAAATTAGCCAAGGCACAAATGTGAGGCTCTCCTTGTAATATCCAAAAAACACACAAACAAAGCCAATACATTTCATTATTAAATGCCCCCCCATATTTTCTTCAAATGTATTTATATTCAGAATTTCATTTGTGTGGAATATCAGCATGAATGCCATTTGCATCCTGACACTACACACAAATTCCACCATGTGAGGCCCCAGTTTGAGTGAGTCCTTAGCCGACTGCCTATTTTGCCTATTTATAGAGCCACCTGTGCTGCCTGCCTCTAATTTAACACTTGCAAGGTCTAACAACCGCTACATAGTACAAGAACGAGTGATGAAAAACAAATTGTATGATCATTTTTTTCATTCATGTGATTTGTTTGTTCATTCCTTTCATCCATTTGGCATTTAACTGTAGTTCCCTTAAAGAATAGTGGAATCGCTCCAAGATTAATGCATATATACAGTGTTAAGAGAAAGTGTGTGAACCCATTCAAATTGACTATATTTATGTATAGATTTGACTGAAAATCTGGTTTGAAGTTACAGTTATCAACAAACAGAATATGTTTTAATTAAGAACACACATATTAATGTAATGTTCTTGTACATATTGAATATATCATTCACATATTCACAGTATAGTTTGGAAGAAGTGTTGAAAACCCTAGGCTAATGACTTTTACTAAAGCTTAGTAGTGGTAAGAGTTGTCAAACCTGGAGTCCAATTAATGAAACGAGTTTGAAATGTGGGTTAGAGCTACTTTGACTTGCTATTCACAAAAACATGTGAAGTTGTGAACCATGCCTCGCAAAAAAAGAGCTCTCAGAAAACCTGCAATCAAGAATTGCATCAAGAATTGTTTCGGATTGCTAGAAAGGGTTACAAAGTTATCTCAAAGAGCTTAGATCTTCATCCGTCCACTGTTAGACAACTTGTCTACGAATAGATTTAGTAATGTTGTTACTCTCCCTAGAAGTGGCCATCCAGCCAGGATGACTCCAAGCGTACACCACAAATGTCTCAGTGAGGTAAAACAAACTCTATAGTGACAGCTAAAAACTTGAAGAAATCAATGCAACTGGTTAACATCTTTATGCATGAGTTTACTATACAGAAAACATTGAACAGGCATGGTGTTCATGGCAGGACACCACAAATCCAACCATTTCCAAAAAGAACATTGCTTCTAGCATGACGTTTGCCAAATACTGCCTTGACACTCCACCACAATCATACTTGTAAACTGTTTCGCGGATTATGAAATTAAGGTTGAGTTTTTGGGAAGAACATTCAGCACTATACATAGCATAAAAAAGGGCACAACGATGATCAGAAAATCATCCTTTTGGAGTGGCCCAGTCAGGGTTCAGACCTCAACCCAATAGAGATGCTGTGGAATGACCTCAGAGAAATGTTCACAGTACACACCCTAAGACTGTGGCTGAGCTGGAGCAGTTCTGTAAGGAGTGGTTGAAAACTTCTCCCGAACATTGTGAAGGCCTAATACGCATCTACCAGAAAAGCTTGCTTGAGGTTACTGCTGCTAAAGAAGGATCAACTAGCTATTAACTCAAGGTACTCACTTTTTCCACAGCTCTTGGAATGTTTAATGGGATATGTTCTGTAAAGTCATAAAAGTTTATAAATGCTGGTGTTTTGTTACCTTAAGCATATTGTATTTGTCTATACTCGTGATTTACACAAAGACGAAAACATTTTATGATCAATTTATGCAGAAAACCTACATGTTCCACATACTTTTTTCTTGCCGCTGTGTCTATACTAATGTGACCCAACACCGTCACAGGGCACTACAGCACAGTCCGCTAGGGCAATCACATCACAGACACACACTTTACAGGGTGGTAGATTCCACACTTTTAGTGCAGCAGTGTCAAACAAACAAAACATCACAGAAAATAAAAATCTAGCTCATCTGAGCACTAACTAACAAACTAAACATTCCTCTCAAACTTCCAAAACAACCTTTGGTTTTCAATTCTGTATCCTCTGCAGACATGCCTCTCCCACTTCAGGAGTCGCACTACTCTTTCTATGTGTGTGTGTGTGTCTCTCCTTCCTCCCAAGCAGGAGCTCTTTACTAACTTGAGTAGCTGCACCTGGGGGAACCTGCAGCCTGAACCAAAAACAATATATCCCCTCCTAGGAGTTAAAATGCATTGCATTAAAAAAAAATACAGAGGAATATAATCACCTGCACTGTCACAATACCAAAATTATTTTTCCAGCAGTATTTTTATCATGTAAGCCTTTATGAGTATGGGGCACTAATGATTCTGCACCAATCACAACAGAAAAATGATTTAGCCAAACTCACATTATGTAAAGCATTACAAAATAAACATGCACAGTATATAGAGATAGAGGGAGGCTACTATAGGCCAAGGAGAATGTTATCAATGTTGTATATAATTAGCACAAACATTTGAACTGGAAAATAATCTTATCCGTCTTGTATCAGAAAACAGATAGAAAACAGACAGAAACGCAATCTTTTTAAAAATGCAATAGAACATAATTGCATTGATAAATGAACAAAGTTCAACTTATCATCTTAAAACGTCTTATCGCTTCAAGAGAATATTAGCATTAAAATGCACTACACATTAGACATGACAGATATTATCCCTAGTTAACATAGCAGGATGTGGAAATAATGTGTTTGTTACTTTTATAATATTGCGTGCAACAGATTATATCATTTGGATTTTAAAAAACAACAAATTTTTAAGGTTTATTTTTAGGATTCCACTCCTAATAAACATGATATACCCCAAGGAATAACATAATTGGAAAGGTCAGACAATATTCTTTTCAGTTATGTGTATTGGGGGTATGTGTCACGCGCGCTCCCAGGCAGATGCCAAGGAGGGCCCTTTATACAGAGTGTTATTAAGACCTCTAGGCAAGTATGTGCTTTGCTGCATGATGCAGAACCCAGCACACAGTAAGCAGGAACAAAACCAGAGATGACAGCCAGACAGGATACAGACATAAGTGGAGGCCTTGCACTGGGTAAGGTCTTTTAGTATCCTTCTAACTACAGTATACAGATTACAAGGTGGGGAACAAACACCAGAACAACAACAAATATGCCCAGCAGCAACACAGAACCCCAAACTATGTATGAGGTCCTTTGGCTGGCCTCTAATATATTCTACAATTTGCTGCTGGACAACAATACATAAAGACCAGAATATAAAACATACTGAACATAAACAAGAATATACAAGATTCATCAGGGAATAGCCAGGTCTAGACTCCAGGGAGAATTGTCAGCCAAAACCAGGATTAGGAGCCAGAAGAGTTAGTCATACAATCCAAAGTCATACACAGGACCGGTTCTCAGACAGACCATGTCAGCAACAGGATATATAGCATACAGGGAGCAGACAAGAGAATAGTCAAGAAATACGCCAGAAGTCATACACAGAATAACAGAACCAAGACCAGATGCAGGCACACAGAAAGGAAGAAGTTGTATTCAAAATTATTCAACCCCCACTGAAATTGAGTGTTTTGGCCAGTTTGACATTGATTTTGATCATTCAGTCATCTTGCTTACAATTAAATCAAAGAGGCACGTGTAGGTCAGACAAATATAACATAACATTTATAATGAAATAACCACAAATGTCTTTTCTGTGCTCACATCATTATCAGTTTTATTCAACCCCCAAGTGACATTCAATCTTAGTACTTAGTACAACATCCTTTTACAGTTATAACAGCTTTTAAACGTGAAGCATAGCTTCAGTGTCTTGCAGCGATCTACGGGTATCTTCGCCCATTCGTCATGGGCAAAAGCCTCCAGTTTAGTCACATTCTTAGGCTTGCGCACTGCAACTGTTTTCTTTAAGTCCCACCAGAGGTTCTCAATCGGATTTAAGTCAGGTGACTGCGATGGCCACTCCAAAATGTTCCAGCCTTTAATCTGCAACCATGCTCTAGTGGACTTGGAGGTATGCTTGGGATCATTGTCCTGTTGAAAGGTCCAACGTCTCCCAAGCCTCAGGTTTGTGACGGACTGCATCACATTGTCATCCAATATCTCCTGGTACTGAAGAGAATTCATGGTACCTTGCACACGCTGAAGCTTCCCTGTACCTGCAGAAGCAAAACAGCCCCAAAGCATGATTGACCCCCGCCATGCTTCACAGTAGGCAAGGTGTTCTTTTCTTCATAGGCCTTGTTCTTCCTCCTCCAAACATAGCGTTGATCCATGGGCCCAAACAGTTCTGATTTTGTTTCATCAGTCCACAGAACACTATCCCAAAACTTCTGTGGTTTGTCCACATGACTTTTGGCATACTGCAGTCGACTCTTCTTATTCTTTGGAGACAGCAAGGGGGTGCGCCTGGGAGTTCTGGCATGGAGGCCTTCATTACGCAGTGTGCGCCGTATTGTCTGAGCTGAAACTTCAGTACCCACATCTGACAAATCTTTTCTCAGTTCCTCAGCAGTCACACGGGGACTTTTCTCCACTCTACGCTTCAGGTAGCGCACAGCAGTCGAAGTCAGCATCTTCTTTCTGCCACGACCAGGTAGCGTTTCAACAGTGCCCTCTGCCTTGAATTTGCGAATGATGCTTCCTATGGTCTCTCTAGGTATGTTTAACATCTTTGCAATCTTCTTATAGCCATTGCCCTTCCTGTGAAGAGTAATCACCTCTTCTCTTGTCTTCCTGGACCATTCTCTTGACGTCACCATGTTTGTAACCACACCAGTAAATGTCTAGAAGGAGCTGAGTATCACAGTCATTTTAAAGCTGCCTAATTGGTGCTTATTATGCTTTATTGCTGCTCCGTGACATCCACAGGTGTTTTCAATACCTGATTGAAAACACTTGAATGAACCTCTGTTCTTCAGAGTGGTAGTCTTTAAGGGGTTGAATAATTGTGTCAATGAAGAATTCACAAAAGAAACATTTACTACTGTATTACAAAACCAATTGATGTCATTTTAGTTGCATATGGTTCTTTAAAAAGTCCTTGTAGGATTTCATTCTGAATACAATTACAAATGTACACTAAATTCCCTAAAACCCTTTACAGCATTGGGGGTTGAATAATTTTGAACACAACTGTATACTGGAACAAAGATCTAATGCACTGCTGGCCATATATATAGGGCAGTGCAGGCAGCGATGTAGACCTAGGCCTAGGGCGGCACTTTTAGGGGCAGCAAAAAAATGCAGGCCTCCACACTAAAAACGCCGCCGTGCCGCTCACTGTGACCCGCGGCCGCCGATTTGTTTATCACTGGCGGCCCCGATATCAGAACTGCAGCCGCAGTGTGAGCCTGGCAGCACTGCGCTCCTCCCCATCTGGCACCGCCCCCAAGGCCTGCAAGTCATTGGCTCTCGCTGATTAGGTCACGCGCCGCGCCATGTGACGTCATCAGCGGGGGTCGACGGCCGGTGTTCTGTCTCCACTCTCCAGCCTCCCTCTGTTGTCTCTCTCCTGGCTCCCGCAACCCATGAGGTATGTGGGGTGGGGGAAGAAATTAATTAATATTGGGGGGGTATTAATTGATTTTGGGGGAATTAATTGATATTGGGGTAATTGATACATATTGGGGAGAAATAAATTGATATTAGGGTAATTAATTGATATTGGGGAATTCATTGATATTGGGGAAATTAATATTGAGGAGACATGAATTGATATTGGGGAGAAATTGATATTGGGGGAATAAATTGATATTGGGGGATTAATTGATATTGGGGGGAATAAATTGATTATTGGGTTGTACTGGGAGAAATTAATTGATATTGGGGAGAAATAAATTGATATTGGGGAATAAATTGATATTGGGGAATAAATTTATTATTGGGAATTTGTATTGGGGAGAAATAAATTGATATTGGGGGAATGAATTTATTGATATGGGGAATTATTTCTGTAGGTTTATTGCTGTGTTGCTCTGTCATATGCAAACACAGCGCACGTTTCTGTGGGTTTATTGCTGTGCAGCTCTGTGATACGCTCATACATGGTGCACATTTCTGTGGGTTTTATTGCTGTGCAGCTCTGTAATATGCTCATACACAGTGCACATTTCTGTGGGTTTTATTGCTGTGCAGCTCTGTGATACGCTCATACACGGTGCACATTTCTGTGGGTTTTATTGCTGTGCAGCCCTGATACGCTTATACACAGTGCACTTTTCTGTGGGTTTTATTGTTCAACCAATTAGAGCAGCTGTGATCCAGTATATGTGACTTGTATGGCTGAACTTTGTAAAAAATGGTTGAATTTAATCCTTTCGCTGCTGAGGCATCTCACGCCTGTGTGCTGAGTTAATTTTTACTGGTTTCGCTCATCATGTTTAAACGCGGTTTGAAGCCTTATCTTATTTTGTGACCCAGACATATTATATATTGTTCTTTCCGGCAGACTCGGCAGATTCGTAATATATCATTATTATATGTATTTGTCATGTCCTGTCTGTATATTATAACAAAAAAATTCAATAAAATTAGAATTTTCAATTTACAATGTGTAAAGTGTTTTTTTCACATTTTAACATGCGAGCGTTTGCGGTTATATTTTCTATGAGTTGCGCTTGTTAAAAAAATTAGAAATGGGGGCCTTGTTACATTTTTTTGGGGGAAAATTACACGATTTTTAACAAACGCACCCCATACAAAAATCGTTAGTGCAGCATCATTGTTCACAATATAATTGAAATAGGAACAATATTGCTGCATTAACAAAACAAAAAAAAAATGTTTTTTTTTTATTTTATTTTTTAAAATATTTTGTATTTTCATTTTTATTTTTTTATTTTTTTGTTAACTTTTAACATCGTCATGTTTGGTATCGTTGGAAAGGCCATGCTGATCCAACGATACCAAACATTAACCCCTAGCTGCCACAGATAGGGGGTTCATTGGAACCCCCTATCTCCACCATTGGTGGCAGCTAGGGGTTAACTCCAGAACTGACGTCATTGTGCTATGCACGATGACGCCAGTCATCAGGGGGAGATCTCGGAAGATGTCATAGGTATTCCATGAGTATGTTTCTAGATTTCATGACTGGTTAATCGTGGAAGAAAAACACTGACTTTTGGGGTACATACATTCTTCCTAGAGGTATAAGAGACGTAATACCTTTGTCACTTTCATACATGTACTAGAATGCGGGTATATAGAAATATATCAGCACTACCGGGAGCAGCGCCACACAGAGGAACATTTTTTGCTTTTGTACATAATATACAAGTAAGAACTTGATATCTACTTTAAATATACAGAGAGGAAGAGGTGGAGCTCAAAGAGAAAAAAGGTGGAGCCTAAAAGAAAGGGCAGGGTTTAACCAGGAAGAGGTGTGGCCTTGACAGGAAGGGGCGAGTCAAATTTAAATTGGGGGTGCCTGAGTTTAGTCAGGCCTAGGGCAGCACAAAACCTAAATACACCACTGAGTGCACGTCATGTGACCACAGGTCTGATCAGTCACAGAGACTCCAGGGGTGGAGAGCCTGAACAGATTAACCCCGAAACCCACAAGGGCTGACAAGGATAGCTCTCGCCACCTAGCTGCAATGTGGGAACATGACAGTATGTTGGGCTTAGGTTCCAGGGTTACTGGACCTTTGGTACCTAAGACCACCAATGGCTATCACTACACTCCAGTATAGATTACCTTTGGATTGACTAGATGCTCACTCAAGTGCCCAACCCCCTCTGATGATGTTACATGCTGCGACTAAGAGGAGGCAACCCTCTGCTGTATTTAAGTTGAGTTTACCCTAAATAAAAAGGGAAAAACCTGGGCGGATGCTGCAGAGGGGGTCAGGAGGGGTAAATGTTTAACCCTATAATATCTATTAAAAATTTCACTAGCTGCTCCTAAAATAATGTGTATGGAGGGAATTAACAAAGGAGCAATAGAGAGGAAAAATACCTTTTTAGGTTCACTCAAGGATCTGCTTCTACAGGTTACTGATGATTGTCATGATAACTGGGCAGACCTTAGTTACTGGCACACTTTAGAAAGCTGGCAGACATGATCATACATGAACACTTTGTTAACCTAAGCACAATGAGCAATGTCGACCATTGTTTGGTGCAATATATTCTGTGCACCTGTTATGCAAGTACTGCACAGTTCCTATCATTATAAACCTATTAAAGCTTCAGGACTACTCAACCAGATTAATGCTAGATGAGGTTGGAAGGGAATCAAATTCGGCAGATTAACAAGGGTTGTAAAATGTAGGGAGTATTGAGAGAAATTGACTGAAAGAAGTATGATAGGGAATTAAATATTAAGTACAACCTACTATGAAATTGATTGTTTGGGTGTGAGAGCTGACAAACACAGCATGTCTTATGGCCTCGTAAAACCACTGTAACTGAGACGTTTGTATACTAATATAAATAGACATATACTCTGCAGATGGGAAGATATATTACTATTTACAAGTGTATGTATAGAAATATTACAATGAGAGATAGCACAGATTATGGAAAGCCATATGCGTTTTAGAAAATGCAAACAAGACATTTGATACAATTTGTGTCTTTCCATATAAACCTATTAACTAAACAAAAAAGTTTACATAGGCAATGATAAACAAGGATAACATATTGTAAATTACGTTCTATGTTAAGTGAAAAAAAACAATAAATGAATATTGAAGAAATGCAATAAAATTAAAAGTTTTATTGGGAAAAGAAAATGAATTAAGTGTAACGTTGGGGGCTTCCAGCCTTTCCGGTGTGCTTGACGGCAGCATGTCTGATGCTGCTTGCTCCCCAACACCCGGTTTAAATTGAAATATGCAGGGAGGTGGCTGCATGAGGCGCGGCTTGAGAGGGGGGCGCGGTCTGGTGAAGGTCTTTTAAAAACCAACAGTTCCTTCTAAGCAGTGCCAGATCGTGGTTATCCATACCTGAGCTCCTTCTACCTGAATTCTCTCGTGATTTAACCTGTTATTGACCTCTGCTTGTTTTCTGACTATTCTGCCTTCCGTTGCCCTAGATTATTTCCTTGTACTACGCTTCTGCACTGATATCGACCCGGCTATTCCATTTGACTATTCTATACTCTGTATTCCTGATTCTGGCTCGTCTGACTACCCTCGTGTTGCTGACCTGGTTTTGTATTACGACATTGTCTTTGATTAACTCTTTCTGTCTAGCTAATATCAGATCCGATATTTCTGTCGATACGGTAATTCTGTTGATACGGTAATTCTGTCGATACGGTAATTCTGTCTATACGGTAATTCTGCCAATTCTATCGTTTTTTATTAAATAAAGATCCTTTTTTTCTTATGAATATGCATTGCACAACTTTATTTAATCATATTAAGATGGTATGAAAGAAACAAAAATGAACAAAAGGTTTTAAAAAACGCAAAAATACTGAACCACATGGTCTGACTTTAAAAATAAAAACCAGAACAAAAGGTTTTAATTTGGAAAAAAAGCTGAACAAAATTATCTGAAACGAAAAAAAAAAGCCAGAACAAATAAAATGATTTAAAACGAAAAAAAAGTAAAGAAATTAATGCAGCATATGAATCCGCACACTGTGGGGAAGCGCCTCTCTGCGGTATAATTAATGAAGCATATGAATCCACACACTGCGGGGAAGCGCCTAATACGATACGATAAACGATAAATAAAACATTATATAAAAAATTATTAAAAAATAAATAAATTAAAACAAAATAAAAATTTTTTTTGTTTTGTTTTGCTAATGCAACAATATTGTTCCCATTTCAATTATAATGTGAACAATGATGCTGCACTAACGATTTTTGTATGGGTTGCGTTTGTTAAAAATTGTGTAATTTTCCCCCAAAAAAATGTATTTAACAAGTCCCCCATCTCTAATCTTTTTAAGAAGCGCAACTCAAAGAAAATATAACCGTAAACGTACGCATGTTAAAATGTGAAAAAAACCACTTTACACCTTGTAAATTATTGAAAATTCAAATTTTATTGCATTTTAAGTTATAATATACAGACCGGATACATATACATATAACACAGACATATACATTAATTATACCGCAGAGAGGCGCTTCCCCACAGTGTGCGGATTCATATGCTGCATTAATTATACTGTAGCGCTGTTTAAAACTGTGTTGCTGCAATTGCTCGTTTTTGGCCACCAGAGGGAGACAAAAGTCATATGGACTATGCGGGAGCTAAACGAATTACAATATCCATCAGGCTTTGCGGCAGATACAGGAAGTGGGTGGGACAGAGGGGAAGGACGTAAGCAGCCTCGTGCGGAGGAGCGCCAATTGAGCGAAGCGGCGAAAGACAGAGGACGCAAGTGAGACTGCCAGGGATCGAGACCAGGCCGGTGGTGCAGACGCTGCCTCGAGGGCGCTGGAGATCGGGACAGTAACTTGCGGAGGCATACCCATTTATCGCTGAGAGGTTTGCGCAGAACTTCAGTTCCAGTTGGACCCCCTGTAAGGAGACCGCGATGATCCATGGGGAGTGCAGGCAGTAGGCCGTAGTTTCTTGTGTTGGAGATCGGACAAGCAAGAGAGCGGATCCGGTGGCACAGAGTTCTGGAGGACAAGCGGAGAGACATCCTTGATCGGGCAGTGGGACAGATTGTCTAACGATGGGTGAGAGGCCTTACAGGCCGCAAGTCCGAGTATAACCAAGCACGCTGCATTATTGTTCAAATCTACAGGGCCCCAACGTGACTAGTCGAAGATTTGCTTATTCCATTCACTGGCCAGTTGAATACGGTACCCGGGTACACGAATCAATACACGTACACCTTTTTGAGACATTACATTCACGGGACTTACACTCCAGAACTGAGGGGGTTAATCCTTTTTCTTTTGCCGCCGCGTGTTTTTCCCGCATTACGAAATCCTGTCGTTCATATACTGTATTTACATTATATATGCCACTTTATTGGGATCAGTAAAGTATATAATCTATAAAATCCACAACAGTGCTGGTGTATATTTATTCCCTAGTGCGGTGAGACTAACCCGAGGTTAATTCAGCAGCTCCTCCGGGAGTGAGCGCTACAATACCGCAGAGAGGCGCTTCCCCGCAGTGTGTGGATTCATATGCTGCATTAATTATACCGCAGAGAGACGCTTCCCCGCAGTGTGTGGATTCATATGCTGCATTAATTATACCGCAGAGAGGCGCTTCCCAGCAGTGTGCGGATTCATATGCTGCATTAATTAATAGTACAACGATATAGCGGAAGTAGAAACTTCCAACGGTAGGGGATAACCCAAGGATCAATTAGAAAAAAACAATTTTCCAACAACTTTATTATAACAATGAAGCAATTAAATCACACAACAAACAATATTAAAAAACACAAATTGGAGAATGGAGTATACGTAAAGGTATATCTGGGAGGTTATATGTCCAATAAAACCATATTATGTACCACAATTACAACTATTAAATAGTGTCGGTGTATGTGGGTATCATAAGTAAATGGACTAAACCTATGACCACTTGGGTGCACGAGGTGAATAAAAATTAGAAAAAACCACTAAAGAGATAGAATAATTATAACAGTTAGTGCTCCCGGTAAGGAACTCAGTCTTTAATGCATAAATATATGCTTTCTAGTAGTGGATTCCCATATGTGTATAAGACTCTACTGGTCTTAAGGATACATAGTCATATAAAATCGCAACGATGTATATAGCGGTATATATTATTATGGCAACTTAATATCCCAAACAAGGAACCAGATCTAAAAGGGGTTGTAAGAGACGCTTGTAATATATATCATCTGCAATTCAAGAGTCATTAATACAAGCGGTACGCTGTAGGTCTAATCAGTACGTGTCTAGCAATTCATGCAAAATGGATTCACATTTGAACATAGAGGAAGGGCTCAACCCCTCACTAATATAAAGACGCCATGCAACGGCTAGGAATAGGTATAATTGAAAGCATTTAGGCTTGTATATCCATGAGACAATCTGCTCTACGTGTATAATTCAACAAAAGGCATATATTAAGATGAAACAGTAGCGTCATATATATCTAAGGGCAGCCAACTTGAGGAAATATACATATGTGTAATTGAAGACACTGTTGATTAAACTCAATACAAGTATGGCCGATTGAATCAATTATACAAAGAGGTCTCTAATTAGAATAGGAAAAGACGTCTCTTGTTCGGTGGTACAGCAATTATGCAAAGAGGTCTATGATTGGAATATAGGAAAACCGTCTCTTGTTCGGTGGTGCAACAACTTAATATTTCTACACAAAGGCTGATTTAAAGAAGACCTTCAATCAGTATAGCTAAGGACAGCTCGATGAGGAAACCCCTACTAAAATTAGCACACCACTGATATCGTTAGTGCCCATATGAGGTCAAACATACAAGGGGCTTGCACTTAGAATACAGACGCCTCACTGAGAACCATCAGGACGTTAAATAGTCAGTGTTATACTTGAGCCAACCGTTATTGAAAAAAGTTTTTTTGGAAGGATCTGAGTAATAATACTTGCAAGGTAATAGAAAACAATTAAGTCGAGGTGCCTATACACAGGAACTGTATCTTATGACCACCAGGCTAGTTAATTTAATCAATCGTGTAACATTTATGGTCGAGCCAGACAGCGTATTCCTATATAAACATATTGAACGATAAAAGCTGCAGGGTTAACACAGCTAAAGCGATTGTAATTTATTTTATCGTAAATACATATGCACAGCAGCCACACCGTAGAGACACCCAGGGCTTATCCTAATAAGTCATATAGTGTTTATGGCCAAGCCAAACAGCATTTTCCAGATATTGGATCAAGCAGTAGTTACTGCAGAATTGTCACAATTAATGCGATTTATAGCCAATTAGACCATGCGTACAAATGCACACCTGCCACACCGCGTGGTCACCTAACGAATTTCTACCAGATTACCAGAACTGTATATCTCTTTAGTGGTTTTTTCTAATTTTTATTCACCTCGTGCACCCAAGTGGTCATAGGTTTAGTCCATTTACTTATGATACCCACATACACCGACACTATTCAATAGTTGTAATTGTGGTACATAATATGGTTTTATTGGACATATAACCTCCCAGATATACCTTTACGTATACTCCATTCTCCAATTTGTGTTTTTTAATATTGTTTGTTGTGTGATTTAATTGCTTCATTGTTATAATAAAGTTGTTGGAAAATTGTTTTCTTCCTGCTGCATTAATTATACTGCAGAGAGGTGCTTCCCAGCAGTGTGTGGATTCATATGCTGCATTAATTATACCGCAGAGAGGCGCTTCCCCGCAGTGTGTGGATTAATATACCACATTAATAATACCGCAGAGAGGCGCTTCCCAGCAGTGTGTGGATTCATATGCTGCATTAATTATACTGCAGAGAGGCGCTTCCCAGCAGTGTGTGGATTCATATGCTGCATTAATTATACCGCAGAGAGGTGCTTCCCCCGCAGTGTGCGGATTCATATGCTGCATTAATTATACCGCAGAGAGGTGCTTCCCCGCAGTGTGCGGATTCATATGCTTTTTCGTTTTAAATCATGTTATTGGTTCTGGGTTATTTTTTGTTTAAGATAATTTTGTTCAGCTTGGTTTCCATTTTAAAACATTTTGTTCTGGTTTTTATTTTTAAAGTCAGACCATTTGGGTCAGTATTTTTGCGTTTTTTAAATCGTTTTTTTCATTTTTATTCCTTTCATACCATTTTAATATGATTAAATAAAGTTGTGCAATGCATATTCATAAGAAAAAAAGGATATTTATTTAATAAAAAATGATAGAATCTGCAACATTACCGTATCGACAGAATTACCGTATCGACAGAAATATTGGATTATTCTAAACGATACGAAATTAAGGAATCAGCAATGGAACCAAAAATTACGATGTCCAAAATTACCGAAATGGAACCAAAATCACGAATGGAACGAAAATGACTTGCGATCAGGGCCATAGGGAGCGCGAGGCGAGGGGGCGCAGGCCAGGGGCGAGAATATCGCTGCCGCTGGCCGTTCTTCTCCCTTCGAGCAGCCGCAGGCAGCTTGGCCGCTCGCAGGGAACCACCTAACCAGCTCGCGAGAACGAGGCTTCGCTGCACCAGCGCAGCTGCGTTCTCGCGAGATCGCAGAGTTCACGTGAACTCTGCGATCTCGTGCTCTGGTCAGGTGGTTCCCGGCAAGTGGCCAACCTGCATGCGGCCGCTCGCTGGGAGAAGAACCGCCGCGGACAGGAGCCAGGAGGTGAGAGGAGCTGGGGGCAATATATCCATGTGATCTGGAGGCAATATATCCATGTGAGCTAGCTGGATGTAACTAGCTCCTGAAAACTTGAAGGAGCCCTCAGCTGAGCAGCACCAGACCTTGTAAGTGAGGTCACCTGGCCCTGCTGCTTAAAAAAATATTAACCCCCCCACATAAAATGTATTTATTTGCCTTGGCCAGCAAAACATCCCAGAAAGACATTATTTACCCCCCTCCCCTGGCTGAAAAAAAAAATACTTTATTTGCCCCCAGAATATTTTTTTTAAAAAAAATCATTAATTTTCCCTAGCTGGAAGGTAAATTAATGATTTTTTAAATTTTATTTGGGGGGGGGGGGCAAAGAAATATATATATTTTTTTATGGGTGCCCAAATACAGTATATTTCTTCTAGGGGAGGGGAGCAAATAAGGTAAAAATAAAAGAAACAGGATTTGCCCCCAAGAGCGTTTCCCAGATCTCCACACAGTTAATAAACTCACAGTTATGTGTGTTGTGTGTGTGTATAAGCATATCACAGAGCTGCACAGCAGTATACTCGCAGTAATGTGCAGTGTGTACAGTATAAGCATATCACAGAGCTGCACAGCAGTATACTCGCAGTAATGTGCATTGTGTACAGTATAAGCTTATCACAGAGCTGCACAGCAGTATACTCGCAGTAATGTGCACAATTTTCTGTTCTTGCCTCGGGTGCAGAAAGAGCTAGGTACGGCTCTGCTTGCGATTTTACAAATTTCATGTCCATAGGCTAGGGTCAGACGAGCGCATTCTGTGCGGACTGTGCGTCCGTGCACAACGGACGTACTTTCTGACTGACGACAAGGTAGTGGCCACACAGTCCGTTTTTGTGACTGACGTTTTTTTTGACTGATGTAGACGGGAAAATAAATTAATATGAAAAACAATTTTGTCCGTCAAAAATGCTGGACGCATAAATGCAATCCGTCTGACCTCGTTCCAACACTCACACACAAAGCTATGCGGACGTTGAGGACGTAGCGCACTTTGTGCGTCCGTTCTAGCGGATTTACGCTCTTGCCTAACCTGCGTCCGTTATGCGTCCGCAGTTCGGTGCAGACGTACTTCATTGGTCATAATTATATGCTATAACGGACGTACAAATGTGTGGCAACATGGACGTGATCAGTGCACTCGTCTGACACGAGCCTAAACTGTAGGGGGTTGGTAAATTTACAACTGCTCTAGTTAAGCTTACGCCAAGTTTGGAATACAGACCTAGTGTACCTGGAGTATTTTCATACAGTTTGTCTGTAAGGTTCCACCACAAATAAATCACATGTTCTGAGGTCCAGGAATTGAAGAGACTACCACCCTTTGGACACTCTGTACTTAATACTGAATGCACTAGATGTAAAGATACTGTACATGCCTTGGCCCTGTCTTGTTGAAAGTATGAGTACATTTTCTCCTGTCAAATTCTCAACAAGCATGAGCGTGACATGCCTCTTTGTTGTGACAGCTGAGCATAGACTTCTTTAAGCTCACACTTATTCTTCTGGCAAAAATGTACACCGCTTCAGGTGCCTGCACAGAGCACGGTCTCACATGCATCTGGTTTAGCACATTTTCTGTCTCCCGAAATTTCTTGACCAATTTTTGTATAGCCTTTGTGTAGGTTTTTCGGAATTTTGCAACAAATTTCTACTGAGTGGCCTTGAAGGATTTCATCGAAAAGTTTCATTCCACCACACATACCCTTTCTTGTAGACTCCGTGGCATTCTGAACAGCTGAAGGATAGACAATCATGATGCTCAGCCACAAAAAGTGCAAAGTAAACGGTTACATCAACTACACCTGCAAGACCAATGTTCTCAATGTTAACATTAGGGATGTGCAATTTGTTTCGTACCGAATCGATTTTCAGACGAAATTTACCATTTTTGTGCTTCCGAGGGCATCCCGAATCCGAAATGTCGACCACACGAAATTTCGGATCAATTTGAAATTTCAGATCATTCGATTCGATAATTCGGATGATTCGAAATATCGGGTCGATTCGATAAATCGAGTCGATTCGGTGATTCGGGTCATTTCGGCGTTTGGATCATTTCGGTGATTCGGATCATTTCGGGACATTCGGTTCAGATGGTTTTTGTTTTATGCTGCAGTAATTATACTGTAGAGGTGCTGCCCGGCAGTGTGCGGATTCATGTGCTGCATTATTCTGTAGAGGAGCTGTCCGGCAGTGTGCAGAATCATATGCTGCATTATTATACTTTAGAGGTGCTGCCCAGCAGTGTGCAGAATCATATGCTGCATTATTATACTGTAGAGGTGCTGCCCGGCAGTGTGCGGAATCATATGCTGCATTATTAAACTGTAGAGGTGTTTCCCGGCAGTGTGCAGAATGATATGCTGAATTATTATACTGTAGAGGTGCTGCCCAGTAGGGATGAGACGAACAACCCCGTGTTCGGTTCGCATTCGAACTCGAACAATTTCAAAAGTTCGAGTTCGAACTCGAACTCGAACCGAACTCAATGCAAGTCAATGGGACTCAAAAGTTCGGTTTTTAGAGTGCCCTGAAAGAGGGCATATATGCAAAATATTTGCCATAAAAGGTGTATGGGGGTCCGGGTAGTGCCCTGGGGGACAGGAAACAATGACAAAAAGTTGAAAAAATACGTTTTTAAAGGAACAGGGAATTTTCCATAAAATAAGGGTTAAAAATAAAAGCGAAAAATTCCTTCAAACATCGTGCCTAGGAGGTCCCCATAACCTGCCCGTGAAGTGGCGGATTTGTAGGATGTATAGAAACATCGCCATCAGAGACCCACACACGACACCTAGCCACCCTTAACCCTTTCGCTGTGGAGGACGCACTCAGCGCACCCACCCGCAGGTACTGTTGCATGCGGAGGACGCGCTGAGCGCATCCTCTCTTTGCGGCCAGCGATCGGCCGGATTCCGGCCGATCGCTGTGCCCCCCGGTGCAGGCTGACATCCTCGATGTCAGCCCAGCACCCGGCACCGCCGTCGGCAACATTAGATGTCATCGCGGAGGCGCGATGACATCTAATTCAAGTGCCCCCCCTGCGTGTGCGGAGGAGGTGCCTGAAAGGGAGGTCCTTTGGACCTCTCTCCCTCCCGATCGCCAGGGTCCTGCGGCTGAAGGCAGGCACAGTTTGGAAGGGCACAGCCTGCCCTTCCAAACCGTGCCTGCCTTTAACCCCTTGGTTGCCGGATCACGATTCGGTGCCAAAAAGCGCCGAATCGTGATCCTCTCCTGGAGCTGGCTGACATCTTGGATGTCGGCCAAGCTTCTGGGAATGCCCCCTGATGACTGGCGTCATCGTGCATAGCACGTCCTGGAGTTAACCCCTAACTGCCACCAATGGTGGAGATAGGGGGTTCCAATGAACCCCTTATCTCCCAATCCGTGGCAGCTAGGGGTTAATGTTTGGGAATGTTGGATTGGCCAGAGCATGGCCTTTCCAACGATACCAAACATGACCATTTAAAAGTTTTTTAAAAAACTTAAAATTAAAAATAAAAATAAAAACATATTTACAAAATAATTATAAAAGGAACAAACAAGTTTTTTTTGTTTTTTTTGGTTTGTTAATGAAGCAATATTGTTCCCATTTCAATTATAATGTGAACAATGATGCTGCACTAACGATTTTTGTATGCGGTGCGCAAAAAAATGGAACGAGACCCAATTTCTAATTATTTTAACACGCGCACCCCATACAAAATATTACCGCAATTGCTCGCATGTTAAAATGTGAAAAAAAATCACTTTACACGTTGTAAATTATTGAAAATTCATATTTTATTGCATATTTTGTTATAATATACAGACAGGACATGACGTATACATATAATAATGACATATTATGAATCTGCTGAGTCTGCCGGAAAGAATGATATATAATATGTCTGTGTCATATACTAAAATAAGCCTTCAAAACGCGTTTAAACAAGATCAGCGAAACCAGTAAAAATGAGCTCAGCACAGAGGCGTGAAATGCCTCAGCAGCGAAAGGGTTAAGGGGTTAAAATGCACAGGGACTGGCTACTATCCTGTTAGATGAGGGAATGTATTATATGTATAAAGCAAGGTATATATGACAATGGATAGTCAGAAACTCTAGGGACTCAGCTTGTACGCTTTATGATAGACATTTTCACGTTGTGTTGTGAATTCAGAAGCATACAGAGTTCATACATGTGCAGGAGCCACACCCAGTCTGCAGGCAATGTATCAAATTCATGAGACCAGACTAATTAGAAGCAGATGTTATTTCCAAACACTAATTAACACCTGTTGTTTACGCCGTTTGAGGGCCCTGCTGTAAGTACAGGTCATTTAGAGGTGAGAATATATCTAATAAACCGTTGCATATAATATTCTGCAGTAAAGAGTCTCTTTATTTCTAGATTTTTTAGTATTTTTTTTTAAGCATTTTTTATACTTTTTTTCAAATTTTTTTTTCGAACTCGAACTGAACACGCCAAAAAGTTCGAAGTTCGCGAACTTTCGAACAGCCGATGTTCGAGTCGAACTCCGAACTGATCGAACCGAACAGCTCATCCCTACTGCCCGGCAGTGTGCGGAATCATATGCTGCAGTAGTTATACTGTAGAGGTGCTGCCCGGCAGTGTGCAGAATCATATGCTGCATTGAAACCTATGGGTTAAAAAGCCTTGTTTCTTAAAAAAAGTTAAGAAACCTAAAATTTCAGCCAAAAAATGCTTAAAAAATCTTTAAAAAAATAAGTAAAGGAACTTTCATTCTATTGGTAGTAATCTACTTCCCATTCTTAAATAAGCAATTAAAAAACCAAATAACTCATTAAAAAATGAAAAACCAAACTGAACCGAATCACCCAAATGATCTGAATCACTGAATTGCCGAAATGATCCAAACACCAAAATGACCTGATTCACCGAATCGATCCAAAATTTCAAATCGATCCAAAATTCCAAATCGAATCACCGAATCGAAACGAAAACGGTCTGAAATAACCCGAAACAAAAAAAAACACATGGAAAAAAAGACTAAACAAAATTTTCAGCAGTGCACATCTCTAGTTAACATGAATGTACGACCGCCATGCTACTTTTTTAAAGGGTATCCTTTCTATTTACAATTTAAAAACATCATCTGGCATCCCAGAACATCCTTCCACTAGATATATTTCCTCCCCTCACAGCAAAAACAACAATAAAGTGGAACTGAGAGGTTATAATAAATCAGTGTCTCCACCAGCTTCAGAAAGTAATTTTTTCCCAGCCTTTATCTGCACTTGAGAAGCAGCCTAGAATTTATTTTATGCTCACCTGTCAAATTTTTTACAGGCCATGTCAGGACTTGGACTCTATTTTGTAATACCTGGTAAACAGCACCTACTTGAAAATAACTACATAGCATAGCTAATACCTTTTAATGACTGGATGTTTGGGTCCCTGTTTTGACTCAGTCATTAAAACTTACAAATGAACTACAACAAAATCCAATAAGTATAGCGCACACAAGTGTCTTGAGGGTACTCTGAAGGCTGGATCTTTCAATAAAACCTCAAAGAGAAAGACGAGGACATCATGGTGTGGATTGTCCAATTAGGACACATATTTATCACACCTAATAGTCCCACTCAAATTGTTTTGAGCCCCACTGGCTCTGTGGATTCTACTTCTGGGTTACTTATGGCCACCCAACAGCTCAAAAACGATCCTCTTGATAGTGGATAATCCTTGGATACAAATATAAGAAAAATAGTAGACCGCAAACACAATATGTAGTTCAGAGAAATCAATGATGGAAACGCACATTTTTCTGGACCTAAATCAGGTCCTAGATGTGTTTGCCCAGGTGGTTGTTTGCCAGGTACAACCTCCAAGAAAACCATATCCACATGGACTCAGCCAGGCAGTGGTGAAAAGTAGGTTGTTTATTCAACTTATAAAATACAAAATAAAAAAATGAATAAAATCTGATTAAATACCAAAGTGCGTTTCACCTTGGGAAAAATTATTCCGATGGCTTCCTCAGTTGGCTTCCTGTAAATTGGTTTTGGTTGTTCAGACAGGAACACCCATTTTAAGTAGTCAGCAGCACCAGTCTTTCTATTTATATATTCCATCATTAGCGCTGCACCAATATACAATTAATTCACAAATGAGCTACGATTAACTGACCATCCATTGGTTTAATGGCTGGATCCACTATTCCAATTTAGCTGTAAGCTTTGCTTGTGACTCGGCTTTAGTTTTTGCTTACTGTCACTTAATGCTTCCTATTCAAATTATAGGAAGTGCTATTGCCAGGCAGAGAATAACAAACTATTTCATGTGGCTCATTTTTAAAAGTTTGAAACAGTATTCAAAAAGAATACTGTCTTGGAGACCCTGGTATTAAGTGATGTTGTATGAACAGACTCAGTGTGACCACTGGAAAAACTGGGCAAATAACTGATGGGACACTGACCACGGAACAGCGCTGGATTAAAACAGGGGCTATTGGATCTACATCTCCAGACCCAGGACCCAAAATAGATCCTGTAAAAAATTAACTATTCAACCAAAGCAATGAGATTAAGAAGGACAGGGTAGTGGCACGATGGGGGGTGAGAAGAATAGGGTAGGAGAATAGTGGTAGGTGAGCAGAATTGTACAGAGGCACAATAGGAGGTGAGGAAAAAAGGGCAAAGGAACATGAAGGGTCAGAAGAATGCAGCAGAGATACAGTTAGTGGTAAGACGAATGGAGCTGAGGGACGAAGAAAGCTAAAGATTATGGGGCAGTGGAACAATGAGATGGAAAAAAAATGGAGCAGAAGTACAATGGGAGATGGGAAGAATTTGGCAGAGGCACAATGGAACTGAGAGGGTTGTACCAGTGATAGTCATTTCTTCTGCTCCGGACTCATGAGTCCAGCACTGCTAAGAAAATTAAGAGTTCTTCTGAGCTGGGACTTGTAAATGTTGCACAATGGTTTATGGGTCCCAGTGATGAGATCAAAAGATTTTGGATCAGCACTGACTTTCTGTTGCAGTCTGGCTGATCACCTTCTGACCCCACACCTTAATCCACACAGCGTTCCCATCCACTGGTATGTGCAACACATTCAATTAGCACTGAACATTCATCAAATCCTTATTGATTTGTTAAATAAGTTATTCCAGTTTCCTAGACTTGCTCCTAGTTTCCGTGATAATGATTGGTCCAGTTTTTGCACTATCGGTTCCCTTTTTGTCAATTATCTGCTGTCTTCTTATAAGCATCAATACACATTATATATCTTTTTCCCATAGCTGTTTTGAGGCACTCTTTATATACACATACATAAAACATAAATAAAATGTAAAGACATAATTTGAAAAATAGTACCAAAAAATAGTACCAAGCAAATATCATAAAAACAATAAGAACAATAATAAAATAACTGAATGCGTTTCACCTGGGAATGTATACCCCACGGCTGCCTCAGCGGTTACCGTTATTGTTCTTATTGTTTTTATATTTGTTTGGTACTATTTGGAATAAATTCAGCACTATTTTATTGTTGTGGTAATTTATCGCATATGCCTACAGCGTGGCTTAAGGCTTTTCTCAGGAGTTGTGCCTATCTGAACACGCTCCCGGGCGAATACAAAGAGATCCTAATCTGGCTCAGGAGCACGTGAGTGAATGGATTTTGATGCAATATTGACAAGGTCTTTGTACAATCTGCACCATGATGCTCTTTTTCTTCCTGAGGTCATCTGGAGGTTCCACTCTTGATTGAAGCCATTGGGGGAGGCATATAAAAACCTCCCACGGGCGAATACACTAGAGCCAGGCTAGGCTCTAGACATGTGCATTCGTTTTAGTACTAAAACGATTTAGTCAGAATTTTGGGATAATTTAGTTATAGTATGACTCAAGAGATATGAAACTGCTCAGTACAAAAAACGAAAGAAACTAAAATAAAATGCACTACATTTTAGTTTCAGTCCTTTTTGTGATATTACATTGAGTGAAGGAGACCAGCAATGAAGAGCGCAACATCGCAAAACTACAGAAAAGGTTTGTATGCATAATCCTTCCTGACCCCTACCTGAAATTCAGACAGTGATAGAGCTCCAGAATACTCACTCACAGCACAGACAGCCAGCACAGGAGAGGAAACCTTTACTTAACCCTTGCATGTCTATGAGGCAGACAAGATGATAAAAGCAGCTGGAGAAGGAAAACATTCAAATAAATCACACTGAAAGCTAATGACAGAGGAGGGCTGGATAGTAAAAACCCCTTTATAACAAGCAGCGCTGGGAGAAAAGAGGGACTTTATAAAACGTGTATTATCTCCCCTCCCGCTCTGCATAATAGGGGCTTAGGTCTGATACATTTTATATTATCCAGGAGCACTATCCCCCTTTCCTCATCAATAATACACGTTTTATATAAAGTCCCTCTCCTCTCCCAGTGCTGCTTGTTATAAAGTTTTTTTTTATGTCTGATACATTTAGTATCCAGCTCTCACAGTTACTCTGTCATTATGAGCCTTCAGTGTGATTTATTTGAGTGTTTTCCCTGGATTTAAAGTGCTTTATTTTATTATAAAAATAAATTTGCACCAGTCATCTCTTCTGAGCTTTCAGACTGATTTACGTTAATATTTTCCCTCTCCCCTGCTTTTATATGCCTGTGTCTCCCCCACAGAGATACAAAGTTTAAGTAAAAGTTCTCACTCCTGTGCTGCATAAGCATTGCATTCTGAAGTTCTGCACCCTCCACATGCCAATGCAGTAGGATGTTCTATACAGAGAGGGGCATTAATTAATGCAGGAGGATGTTCTATACATTATACAGAGAGGGGTATTAATGCAGGAGGATGTTATATACATTATACAGAGAAAGGTATAAATTGAGGAGGATGTTCAATACAGAGAGGGACATTAATTAATTCAGGAGGATGTTCTATACATTTTACAGAGAGGGGTATTAATTAATACAGGTGGATGTTGTATACATTATACATAAAGGGGTATTAATTAATGCAGAAGGATGTTCTATACATTATACAGAGAGGAGCCTTTTTTTAGCCCTTTAAATCCAGTGGCTGTGAGCGCTAAGATCGGCTGCTTGTTATATTATCTCTCAGTACAATGCATCAGGCTCAGCTGTTACAGTAACTGACTGTAACAGCGCTCAGAGTTTCAGTAAAACAAGGAAATAATATTGTTCTAACCTCTTATATATAAAAATATTATTTACTAGTTTTACGGAAACTCTGAGTGCTGTGATGAGCAGCAGTCAGTTACTGTAACAGCTTTGTCTGACACATTGTGCTGAGAGTGAGAGATACTGTAACAAGCAGCAATCTCAGCCCTCTGAGGAGCCACTACTATAGTAGTTGTATCCACTGGTTTTCGGATGAATGAAATTAGTTTTCATACTAAAGAACTGAAAACGAATTTCTTTAGTAACTAAATAAATTGCATTTTAGGACTAATCCATTAATTCAAAATGAAATTTTGTGCTGTGCACATGTCTACTAGGCTCTACTAAGTGTGATTGTTGTTCTATACTTAGGTGTAATTGTTTTGTGTAACCAATATCACACTATGTTTTTATGTTTTTTTCTTTATATTGATGTTTCGCCTGATTGATGTTTATAACTGATTTAAGCTAAGTATTAATCGGCTGTGTACAATTCACCATTTGTCAGCACTGAGAAGCGGCACACCCTTCCTTTTGCTATTTTCCATAACTAGTGTTTATGATGAAATGTACATTTGCGAATTAAACTCGCCGAAGTGCGGTGAATGAGAGATCACTGAAATTTTGGTGCTCTCTGAATAACCCCTCTAGACTTTTGCTTTAAGGTTGTTTGTAGAGCTTGAGTACTTTAGGAATGCATGGTAATGACAATATCTCTGTTTACCAGATGAATGACACTATTGTACACACAGAAGCCCTGCCACTGCTACAGCATCTACTAGTCTATTTTATGATGGGAATCATAGGTGGATAGAAATCTTGGTGAGTTCCAACACTTATTTATTTATTTTTTACTTAACCCTTAAATTGTTTATTTTCATATCATTTAATATAACATATTCGTAATTATATCATTGTCATTAACCCTTTCACTACCAAGTGATTTTCCAAAAAACATTTTCAGAAACCAGTGTTTTTTTTGTAAAATCATTTTTAATTAAATATAAACTAAAAAATATTTGAGTTTATACCTGTTGTATTTCTCACTGTAAAAAAACTATTTGGCCAGTAGATGGCGCCATCTACTGCCAAATTGAGTTAGAGATTTGAGCAGCTGGTCTATTTTCTTCTTTTCCCCCCTGCAACGCCTGCTGAAAGCACAATATTTCAGAGCTTTGAGCAGCTGATTTTCAGTTTTAGCTCTTTGGGCATTATGACCACAGGGTTAAAACTTTGGGGGCACCTTCAAAATTTGTTTGCAGCAAATGAATTTCATTTGCTTTTGGGCTGCAGATCAGCAGATCAAGATATCTCGATATTAGGGAACCAGATGTTGCCTTTGAAGCCCAAGATATCTCGATATCGGTGGTGAAGGGGTTAAATGTGATTTCAACAGTATAAATGAGTGTGAATTGGGCTCTTCTTATTAGACATATGCACAGTCCAAAATTACTTTTAGTTTCTGCAAATTTCGGAGTTCAAATTTTTATGATTTCAGAACTTTTCGATTTTTGCCAAAATTTTGGATAAATCCAAAGATTTTTCAAAATGTCTGATGTATTTTACACGCATGCTTATTTTTATATTGCTCTCTAAACCCTACTCTATACCTCCTCCAACCCTCCTCACCTTCATACTATCCCTACACCCCATCTATACCCCCAAATGTTAGTTAGGGTTAGCGTTAGAATTACTTCTAGGGTTAGGGTTAGGGTTGGGCTTACTTGTTCTGTTTGTGCTAGGGTTACAATTAGGGTTACAGTTACTGATTATGTTTGCATTAGCCTTAGGGTTATGATTAGAGTTACTTCTAGGTTTGGGATAACGGTGGGTTTACTGTTTGTTTGTTTTTTTACGGCTTGTGTTAGGGTTTTGTGTTAGGGTTAGTGCACTTTTTTCAGTTAGCAAAGGGATTTTGAATTGATTTTCAGATCGATTTGATAACATTTAATTATTTTCGGTCAATTCTGTTTTGGGTAATTCGGAATTTTGGATGCTCCCTAATCGCTGAAATGCCAATATTTTGTCCAAAAAACAATTCAGACGAAAAAGAAAGCACATGCCTGCTATGTATCATAAAAAGTGGGAAACAATATTACAGAAAAAAATATTTAGCAAAGACTGGTTGTATTATTGTACTACAAGACAGGACCACAAGGTGGCAATATCTGACTACAGGTGAAACTCGAAAAATTAGAATATCGTGCAAAAGTTCATTTATTTCAGTAATGCAACTTAAAAGGTGAAACTAATATATGAGACTCAGTTCAAGCCGTGATTTGTCATAATTGTGATGATTATGGTTACAGCTCATGAAAACCCCAAATCCAAAATCCCAGAATATTAGAATATTACATGCAATCAATAAAACAAGGATTGTACATAGAACAATATGGGACCTATGAAAAGTATAAGCATGCATATGTACTCAGTACTTGGTTGGGGCCCCTTTTGCAGCAATTACTGCCTCAATGCGGCGTGGCATGGAAGCTATCAGCCTGTGGCACTGCTGAGGTGTTTTGGAAGACCAGGATGCTTCAGTAGCGGCCTTCAGCTCTTCTGCATTGTTCAGTCTCATGTCTCTCATCTTTCTCTTAGCAATGCCCCATAGATTCTCTATGGGGTTCAGGTCAGGCGAGTTTGCTGGCCAATCAAGCACAGTAATCCCACGGTCATTGATCCAGGTTTTGGTGCTTTTGGCAGTGGGGGCAGGTGCCAAGTCCTGCTGGAAAATGAAGTCAGCATCCCCATAAAGCTAATCTGCGGAAGGAAGCATGAAGTGCTCCAAAATCTGCTGGTAGACGGCTGCGTTAACCCTGGATTTAATGAAGCACAGTAGACCAACACCAGCAGATGACATGGCTCCCCAAATCAACACAGACTGTGGAAACTTCACAGTGGACTTCAAACATCTTGCAGTGTGTGCCTCTCCATTCTTCCTCCATACTCTGGGTCCTTGGTTTCCAAATGAGATGCAAAAGTTGCTCTCATCAGAAAAGAGGACTTTGGACCACTGATCAACAGACCAGGTCTGTTTTTCTTTAGCCCAGGTAAGACGCTTCTGACGTTGTTTGTTATCCAGGAGTGGCTTGTCAAGAGGGATATGACATTTGAAGCCCATGTCCAGGATCCGACTGTGTGTGGTGGCTCTTGATGCACTGACTCCAGCCTCAGTCCACTCCTTGTGAAAGTCCCCAACACTTTTGAATGGCCTTTTCCTGACAATCCTCTCCAGGCTGCGGTCATCCCTGCTGCTTGTGCACCTTTTTCTTCCACACTTTTCCCTTCCAACTTTCTAACGTTCTTTTAATGTGCTTTGATACAGCACTTTGGGAACATCCAACTTCTTTTGCAATTGCCTTTTGAGGCTTTCCCTCCTTATGGAGGGTGTCATTGATGGTTTTCTGCACAACTGTCAGGTCAGCAGTATTTCACATGTTTGTGATTCCTACTGAACCAGAATAAGAGACCATTTAAAGGCTCAGGAACCCTTTGGAGGTGTTATGGCTTAATTAGCTGATTAGAGTGGGACACTTTGAGACAAGAATATTGCACCATTTCACAATATGCTAATTTTCTGTGATTGTGGATTTGGCGTTTCCATGAGCTGTAAGCCATAATCATCACAATTATGACAAATCACGGCTTGAACTATCTCATATATTAGTTTCACCTTTTAAGTTGCATTACTGAAATAAATGAACTTTTGCACAATATTCTAGTTTTTCGAGTTTCACCTGTATGTGTTTGCAATAAAATATATATATACATTGTTTCTGCATATTTTGAAATCAATCTTTGTTTTTCATCCATGAATAAAAAACTAATGTGAGATGAATAGTACTTCTTTGTGGGCAAGGAGTGTTGTAACTTTTATGTATTTTATTTTGGATGAAAATGTCATCACATACAATGATGGGGCATACTTCTATACTTTGACATTACGTTTTAGGTTATTTGCTGCGTGTCCTATTCTGCATTTCTAACTGTCAACAGTACGACTGAGAAATTGACCTCTACTTGTAAGATCTTAAAAAATAATAAAAATATTTTAAACAAAAAAATGAATGCCGTATGTTTTGAATCAGGTTGTCATTTCCCTTTTCCATGTTAAAGGGATACTATATTAAAAAATGAAGTTTCTCTTTTTTTGCTCCTAAGTAAGTGGGCAGATGCTGCTGACAGCTTCTGTCCAATTATTTTTTTATAATTTTTTTCAGTGATTTTACTCACCTTTTGTCTCACACCACACATAGCTTCTCCTCTACAGCTGAAGGACTCCAGATCCTGAAAGTCCCTGAATCTTTTCTGCACAATTTGTACTACTATGCAACTTGCGTAGTGTAGGAACTGCAAATTGTGCAGGACTAGGAGACATGTGCACGTTATGTATGTAAGTTCTGTAGCATCTGTAAAGAACAATCAATGTATTGGTTGCTTCTCTGAGATTGCTCATTACCATGATTGGTCTCAGAGAAGGTGAAGTCAGCACTTTCAAAAATTAAAAAATCCCGGCTACTGGTGGAAACTCCTCCACTTCACCCAGAGATTTCACCAGTTTGGGGGGACTGAGAGGGGGGGCACTCCTCACATTCTGACCACTTTAAATCAATAAAGTGGTCCGGATGAGTAGCGTGTCCATTTAATGCTAGAGCAGGACTTTGAACACATATGCACTTTTCATAATGTTTATAAATGCAAATCAATCTCATTTATCCCAGGCTCATAATGAAAGGAAAATAATAACTTAAGCTCCACAGAAGAACCCCTGCAAAACAACCCTTCCGGGAGAGCCAGAGGGGGACACGTCATGAGGATGCGCTGATAGACGTCCATCGTCATGGAGCGTGGTGACATCATCAACGCAAGACGGAAGCAACAAGACAAATCCATGTGCTCGGCAGTCGGCAGAAAGATGCCCAGAGAAGAGGACACTATTTCAGCACCAGAGGAGGCCTGTTTTCTTGCTTTTTTTATTTACAATTTCCACTGATGAAGCCCATTCTACGATAGGGGCGAAACACGTTTGGCCATTGATTTCATTTCTTTTATTTTTTATATGCTATTATTATGTGTGTCTTTTGCTATATATCAGGAGAATAAATATTCTATTGAAGTAATACATTCCTGGTCTGACCACTTCTTCTGATGCGAGGGGAGGAACATTTTTTTTTTCCAGGGGGCTTTTGAAAGGGTTTGGCTCACCAATTCAACCTGGAAGTGGGAGTACCTACAGCCGGTCCCTAGGCTCCAGAGAAGTGAGTGAATTTCCTGCTACTTCACCAATTTGTATAATCAATACCATCTGCTCTATATTTGTCTGCTCTTTTCCTTTGAGAATACAACATTATCGGTGGAGCTGAGGCTGATGGGTATGCCCTAAGAAATACCCACAAGCGAATTAATTTGAGCATTCAAAGGAATGTGAGTGGCTAGTCGTATATCAGTTCATATACATTCATGTCCGCAGAGTTATGCTATGTATTGTATGTTTCTTTCTATTCACATATAACCCTGAGGATATCTAGTGCCTTCGTAGACATATTCTGCCTTGTTGACAGCTTGAAGGGTTACATATATCCTGCTACTATGAACACAAAGTGTGTATTGGCATGGGAGCTCTGCACTTTTTTTCCCCTTTTCTAGACTTATATTGTGGCTTTTGGAATAGTCACTTTAATTGAGTGTTAAAAGAGATTAGTGTCAATTTGTGATACACTTTACTGTATGTGCCACTGGAGTGTTATTTTTTGTATTGTATGTTCCCCTTAAACCTTGCTTTGCCTTTCTGGTCTGTGTGTTGAGTCCTATCTTCTATTCATCCACCGGCACTCCTGCATGTCGGGCTCTTCCCCCTGTACATGTGCCCTTGCTCGGTTCATGCCAGGTGCCCCCATGACAGAACTATTTCTTCCCAGCCTCAATCAGCTCCCAGGGAGAAGAAGAGTGTCACGTACCTCTTAGATATATGTCTGATCCTTACACACAGGCGGGCTATCCTACAGTGCCGATCCTTAGAATGGACGGTAATATTACCTATTTCCAGAAACAGACCGAACCAGAGGTATATGTGAACAGAACAATAGACACCAGGGGTTAATGCCAGGGATGCTCAAGAGCCAGATACCGAAATTGCTCATGAACCAGACACAAAGGTTTAATATCAGCTGGGTAGTCAGAGGGATGCCAAGGGTCGGTTTGCCGACACGTGAGCGAGAGTTGCCAGTAGATCACTCGGCAGCCAGCCAGTGAGCAGTGAGGAAAGCACTGCCGGCCGGAACTCCAGGACGGCGTGGGACATGACAAAGTGTTGGATCTTGTCACCCTTTTTGCTGTGGGATGAGATTGAATATGGGATTTTTTTTGTGGGGGTTAGAGCATTTTAAATAAGTTTGCCTTTGCAGAATCATTTAGCACCAGCTTTTAGGAGGTGTTAAAATTTTGTTTTTCGCAATGTAAATTGCGCCTGCACTTTTAATAGCTCATTTATCGATGTTAAAAATAGATAGTGTCTTCTATACCTAACATGGGGAACACAAATTACAGTAGGCTCGTGCAAGCTGCGAGGAGCAAAATGTTTTCACCTGACTGTAGCGTCAGGATTGTAATATCTATGCCAGACGTTAAACATCTAGCACTAATGGTTACATATCGAGATGCTACATTAGCACCAACTATGGAATAGTGCTCTGAAAATTTACCCCAGATCATTTTTTTGTTTTCTCAATTTCCTTGACACTCTGTCCATGACACAGATCATTGAATAACAGGTATTGCACTTGGTGCATTTGAAGCGACCAGGTTTCAGAGGTGACTGAACGTTTAAGATGGACCCATTTCAACAAAATATCTGTTAGATTCACGGAACTGAGACAATAACCCACATAAAAAAAGATAATAATTTCCAGTTCTTTCCCTTTTCTCCCTGTTTTCAGAGTGTTTTGATTACTATGGCGGTGATAAGCAAACATTGAAAAGTTTGTGCTATCCTATTTCTTGTGTCACATTTTCCGTGAAATTTAGACCTGTATTTTGAATAACTTTATCGAGAATGGATTGTGTATAACCCTGATTTCTAAATGGCTTGGTGGGTCATGTCTTGAGTTTGTTGACTTCTCCAGTCTTACTCAAAATAATATTGTGATTTTCGTACGGATAAATGGGTAATGATGATTTTAGCAGCTGTGTAAAATAAAGTTAAAATATTTATTGAGTTTTCATGTCCTGCTATAGAATTAGCTGTTCCAGAATTAACCCAAAATGGGATGTATTTCAGTCAAACTTTATTAATATTTTATACCATATATTTTATAAGCATTATTATGATAATTATTTATAATAATAATAATTAAATCTACCTTACAATTAGAATTCTATTATCTAATAAACTATCTTTATGACAATAATTAATCTTAATGAAGTGGCGCGTCAATTTTTTAAACATTTGACCCTTCAAGTAAGCACCGCAGGGCGATGTTACTTCACAGCTTTCCATGGGAATTAGTTCTTCAAATGTGCAACTGAGCAAAATAAAATTCACAAGCTACATTTTCTGATGGTTTTCAGTAAAGGATTCTATAAAACTTTGCAAATTAGCGGAATTATAACTGCTCTTTAAAATTCGAAACAGATGTTTGTAGGAAAGAGTAGCCTTTCCATGCCGTCTTACTCATTCAAGACATTTCAAAGGGTATTGCTTATACAAAACGTATTTTAGCATCTTGCCAAAGGAGACAAATAGCATAGATTTAAGATAAGAAAAGGAAAGCAGAAGCGAAATGTCATCAGATCTGTTAATAAATAAAGAAAAAGAACATAATAGCAACATCAACTCTTAAAATGCCAAAATGTGTATACATGTTATTGCTCACAAAAACAAAAAAATTTAATTCAGTCTAGGAAACCCCGCAATATACCCTTGTAAACTGCACTTGTCATGGGCACATAAAGCAGAGAATAGAAGAATAGGCAAGCCAAGGTCGGTACACAGAAACAGCACACCAAGGGGAAAACACAAAATAAACCACACGGGAGTAAGGAAGGGAAAAAGCAAAAAGAAAAATAAATAAATGGCAAGGACAAGGCAAATGGAGAGACAAACAGGCAAGGGAAACAGAGAACCAAAATAAAAATCTGCCCATAATGCAGATCCCCATCGGAAATTGTCAAATATAAGGGACACCAACTAGTCTTCCCATCAATATTTCTATAAAGCATAAACAAAACTTGCTTCAAAGCTCTAGAAATCTACATTAGGTGATTGGAAAGGTTGACATTGTTAAGGCAAAATTGCCACATGAGGTAGTCATGGCTAGGGTTGCAGATCCTTTTTCCAAACCCCCTTTTATCAATGTGAAAGTCCCACCTGTAGGCCTGGTAACCAAAAAGATTCATAGTTGTTTTTGTCTTATTCACCATCTCTCTTATCTAAGAGGTTTGTTTGATAATGTTGGCATACTGATTGACTGTTTTAGCATTTGCCATGTGTTGTTGGCAAGGCACGTTTGTTCGCAGTTAGTGAAATGATGTTAGCAAAGTCCAATATTGTGGCAACTTCCCAGCATCCTTCTGCACTGTTATCTCTTCTTTGGTTTTAAACAGCAGTAGTATCACAAGTCTATCAGTAAGTATATTACTCAGCAGAAGTAAACATGGGGCTACTTGAATATGCTTTATTAGTATAAAGCAGTGGTTCCCAACCCTGGTCCTTAGGTACCCCTAACAGGCCAGGTTTGCCAGCTATCTGAGGCACAGCACAGGTGATATGATTTGCTGCTCATTTATTTCAGGATTTAGTCTGCACTTCCAAGGTAGTCTTTAAAACCTAGCCTGTTAGGGGTACTTGAGGGCCATGGTTGGGAACCACTGGTGTTTAACCATAACTACATGGCGGATTGTACAAAAACAAATTAGTTGGTGAATTTCAGGTACCATTTGACACACGCTTTCCATCTATTTCCACGATATTTATCTTACTTATCTCACAAAGAGTCAGGCCTAAAAGATAATAAATGGTATATTTGTAGGCTGGTGGTATGAATAGCCAGTCCTGGTGGTCATTCCTTTGACCCTTATCTGGCTGAGCCGGCAATAGAGAGTTGGAAATGGTAAATGACGGTGAAAGGCATTAATCATTTCTGGTGCCCTTTTACCAGCGAGCTATTCTATCAACGGCTCAGCTCATATTGTTAGCAAGCTGCATATAGTAGCCATGCAGAATGACCTGTGCAGTAACTTGTTTATGCATGATAGATTATACAAGGTCTCCTGGAAAACACTATGCAATATGACATTGCTAATGCTTGATTTGGAATGGGGCCTTAGATTGAGGGATGAGCATGGGAAACACATGTTAAATGGGATTGTAGCATTGCTTATACATTAATAAAATTGAATTCAACTCCATCATCAATATGAACTTGAAATAGAAGGTGCCAAATATGTCACTCCCACTGTTATGGGAATGTTTTATAGTTATTCCTACTATTCCTACCATAGTTATATTGCTATAGATAATGCACAGCATCAGTGCACTTTCAAGTATTTAAATATTATACCTGATCAGAAAAAACTGCTAGACTGGAAATGTATTCATAAAGTAACATCTGTAATTTCTGCCGACAGTGTATTACAATATCATATTACTCAAATTGTAATGTCTTTATTTCAAAGAAGTTACTATTTTGCACTGTGCATAATTTATTTGCAGGAGCTGGCCTATATAATAATCCAATCAAAGAATAAATCACTCATGTTTAATTGCACGGCGGTTTAAGCATTTACACTAGAGGAGATCAAACAGATAGGTGTTATGCCTCCAGCTGTATAATTTGCTCTTGTGGGAATCTAATTAAGTTTTCTCTTTTGTTTGTGTTTCAGCTGAAATTGCATGGATTTTACTGTCACACATTCTGGTGATGAGCTCTGTCCCTTTTAAATTTAGAGCTCTCTGTCAGTATGCTTTGACTTAGAATAATTCATGCTTAAAGCAATAGGCTATCCAACTCCGATTCAGTTGCCATGACAACAGACAGTGGGAATTTAAACATCTTCCGTCACAGCTAAATTTGTTTTGAACTGAACTATTTAACATGAGAATTCCAAAGCACAGACACATTTCAGTGAATAATCAGGTGTTTAATAAACAGCATGTACATTTATACCATACAGTAAATATTAGGTATTCTAAAATCTGTGCAAATGCTGGATTTGCAATGCTCATATGGGAGCATCAGAAACAGAAAGTAATTGACACTCTTCAACATCCATTCCGCCGGTACATAATTTGATTTCAACACACTTACTGCTGATGTTAAGCATATATTATATAACAGTATTTCATCGGTTTTGTAGGATATGTGTCATGAAACTAAGGCATATAATCCCTGTTAATTGTAAAAGTCACCAGAAACAGCTACTGGGCCACCATATAGCATTCTCTGTACAGAGTTTGGGCTATTTTATATTTAAATAAAGTCATCATTTGCCAGAAACGTATGGACGTTTTCAAATTGTCAGTGGTAACACTGTGTAAATCGGGAGTTTAAAGAATTATTTCTTACATGGCAGAATGCTCAAGGTTGTCTGAAAATCATTGAATTTTGATTGGATGCGCTCGATAGCCTATTATTTTTAATTTAATTGTCACTCTGGAATTTGATACAATTTCAAGATGGCCAACTTTACCTTGAAACACAAACCTACATTCACTATCTGTCAATTCTACTAGAGGGTCAATTTCAGGTATTCATAGACTCTTGAGCTGAAATCACAGCTCATACAAGAACATATTCACTGAGTTCTGAGCCTGCACAATGAAGCTGCAACATTATCTTAAATATATACAGTATATATATATATATATATATGTAACCCAGTACAGTCATTCTGTCTGAAAACACTGCAGCTGGGTTGTCATGGATACTGGCCATTACACTCAGCACCAGTCACTTGTTGTCTCCTGTGACCCAATCAGGTTTTCTCTAGGACACATGTCAGATTTCTTGGACTGTGGAGCTTCCAGACTATCCAAAGTTAGAATTTTTTAGAAGTTTCTGGAATAGGAAGGAGAAGACGCTGGGACTTTCTCCCTGTGAACAGACCAGAAGAAAGCTGACTGCCTTGCTTGAAGCAAGCATTGGGCCATATTACAAAAATCACGCAAAATTCGGGGACGCCAAGGAGAAAAACCTGAGCCTGCAGGTTTCTTCTTAGCAGCCCCGTTTTAGCGTTATATTACGGTGCAGAAGCTGATCCAGCAGCCTGCATCGTAACACGGTGCTAGGCCGCTGGATGCTCGTGGCAGCGCTAAGCGTAGCCATGAGCATCCCCGCGATGGAGTCCATAGGACTCCATTGTGGACGATGCTGCCAGTCACCGACCGGCGGGTCGGCGTAGTGATCCGCAGAGGGAGACTGAGGGACTTTTTCCCTCAGTCTCCATCTGCTCCTGGAGGCAAGAAGAGGCAGATGGAGCCACTTCAGGGGTTAAAGTGAGGCATCGTTGGAAAGGACACACTGTGAAGAATGCAAAAACTAATCCTTATTGGAAATCTAGCTGACCCCGGAATCTAAGGAAAGTGTAATGTGACTGTGCCAATGATTAGCACTATAAGATTAAAAAATAATAATAAAAAAAACTTAAGTGTAAATCAATAAAAACATAACTGTCCACAGTATCCAAATTCTTGTGGAGCATTGTGTTCATTCCATAGGGTGTTGATCGCAGTGACGTAGCATGGGGGGTGCCTCGGGGGCGGTCGCCCCGGGCGCAATTTTCTTAGGGGTCGCAAAATTTCAAAAGAAATTTGAACCACTAATATTTTCCAGCAGGAATCAGCAAGGTGTCGGCCAGGTTTGCCACACCGGCAGTGACCTAGCTTCCAGAAGGGAGGACCAGGACATAGAATTCTGGTCCTGTCCTGACTCCTCCTTAATGCTGACATGAGTGACATGAAGCAGCACAGCATTATTCACCGGAGCACCCTGTACCACGCTTGTCAGCCCCCCTTGAAGCCCTGTGCCAGCCCCCCGCCGCTGGCAGCCCTGCAGCCGTTGAACAGGAAGGAGAGAGGAAGGCGCCTGCGCTACAGCACATTTAAAATCCGGTCTCCACTAAGCCCCCTGCACAGCTCCCCCGGGCCACCAACAACTTCACGCAGTTAGGCGACACTGTATGACACCAAAGCAGAGTGACCAACACACAGTGAGGGGGTACAGGGACAGGGTGACTGGAGGTTCAGAGAGAGAATGACTGGGGATACTGGGAGAGAATGACTGGGGATATTGGATAGAGAGAGAGTAACTGGGGGTACTGGGAGAGAGTGACTGGGGATATTGGATAGAGAGAGAGAGAGTGACTGGGGGTACTGGGAGAGAGTGAATGACAGAAGATACTGGGAGTGTGACGGGGGTACGGGGGGAGTAACTGGGGGTACTGGGAGAGAGAGAGTGACGGGGAACTGGGAAGAAGTGGGGGTACTTGGAGAGAGTGACTGGTGGTACTGAGAGTGAATGACTGGGGGTACTGGGGGGAGTAACTGGGGGTACTGGGAGAGCAAGAGTGACTGGGGTACTTGGAGAGAGACTGGGGTACTGGGAAAAAGTGGGGGTACTTGGAGAGAGTGATTGGGGGTACTGGGAGGAAGTGGCTGGGGGTACTTGGAGAGTGGGGTATTGAGAGAAAGTGGGGGTACTGAGAGTGGGGTACTTGGAGGGAGAGGGTGACTGGGGGTACTGGGAGAGAGTGACTGCGTATAGTATGAGAGTGGAACTATGATAGGGTATACTTGGACAAAGTGACTGTAGCAGTGGTGTAGCGTGGGGGGCATGTGAGCTTAATTTTTTTATTATATCAGTATTTTGTTAATAATATACAATACATGTGCTTGTGGGCTAACGGGGGTCAATACTCTACTGGTGTCAGGGAATCATGGTGTGTTACCATGTCCACAGGTTGGGGGGGCACAATTCTTGCCCTGCCCCAGGCGCTGACAACCCACGCTATGCCGCTGGTTGATCGTACTCGTAGCACCAGTGAAAATAACCTGAATAGTGCATATCCATATAGGAAATCCCCAAGGTGCAACCATAAATCATTAGATTAGTCAATTGTGATAGATTCAACATCAAGCTACACATAAGGTTGTTCCTAAAGCGCTACAAGGTACTCCTTTGCAAGAAGCCTTACGTGACCTAAGGAATATAGCCAAGACTGGGTACTGTGTGAATTTAAAATACACAGCTTCAGTCACCTATCTTATCCCTGTGCATACATAAAGTAGATCGGATACTCCTCAGAATAATACATTAAACATCCAAGGGAGTGGTATAGAGAAACTGAATGGGAGTCCTATAAATCCTTATGGAGTGAACAACCTGTTCACCATCATAAGTAGACTTCAGGAGCCTGAAGAAGCTGCCTGTCCTGGGCAGCGAAACACGCTTTGAGCATGGCTCTCTTCCTATAACGATCTGCCACACACTTACATTACCATCTTCTGGGAGTCTACTTCAGTACCATGATCAAGCTGAGTATTATTTAACCTCCTTTATCACCTTTTTTGCTATTGGTGTTTTTCCTTAAAATGGATAGAAACTGTGCGATTAAGGAAGCCTTTTCTAATCTTCCTAATATGTTCGCTCACTCTAATGTGCCGGCTGGGTGAAGTAGAGATAATATCACTGCTCTATAACCGTGGAGAGAGACTGTGGAGAGTGAGACACAGGCTCGATCCTGGCAAGAGGACCTCTCCAGTAAGTGACCTTGGGCAAGACACCTAACGGTACATACTCGTCACCCAGGACATACTTGAAAACGAGAGAAATCTCAATGTATCCTTCCTGGTAAAATCCTTCCTCAAAAAAAAAAAAGTACAATAGTCTAGTTGTCCTTCCTATGTACATCTGTGACGTCCAGGGTCCCGGGAGGGGGGGGGTTCGCAGGGGGACCCTGGACGCATGTTACCGCTGGCTGGCCGGGTGCTAGGAGCTCCTGTTAAAAGAGAGACTCCTCTGATCTTTGGGTCTATTGATGGCAGAAACTTGTTGAGACCACACGTTACCCATGATACGATTCCCCTTTCTTTCCATACAGGCCTCCTACATGGAGAAAAAATACAATTTCAAATAATCGAATCACCCACTGTACCCATTGTTTTAGACTATCCTTGGTTGGCTAAACATAATCCCGTTATTGACTGGCCCAAGAGAGAATTGGGTTCATGGAGTTCTAAATGTTGGTCCAGATGCCTAGGCTTGAGTACTATGGTGGGAAAACCAGCTGAGGAAGCCACTGAGGATATCTCAACGGGCGAAATTCTGGTCCTAATTATTCCATTATTTTATATTTTTGTTGTATTTTATGCTGTGTTTTATAAAATTTTTAATTTTTACTCCACTGCATGGGGCTTTATTTGAAGTTGTACCCTACAACAACTTCTGAGCATGATTCCTAAGGACCTAGGTTAGGTCTAAGAAAGTGTGAGTATATTTCTATTCCACTTTTCTGTTTTCCATAGTATTTTATTTATTTATTTATAAAGGATTTTACCAGGAAGGATACATTGAGATTTCTCTCGTTTTCAAGTATGTTCTGGGTTCAAGAACATTGAAGTGTTACAGTTACAGAAATGCAAAGTAATACAATGCAAGATATTAAAAAACAACACAAATATACAGATTAACAGAAAATAAATATGTAGGAAATATAGTCACTAGGTTACATGTTTACTGGTGCATTCTGTATTGAGGTATGTTAGTAAGGAGCTTTTGAGTGACTTAAGACTGGGGGAAGATTTGATGGTGTCTGGGAGGTTATTCCATAATTGTGGTGCTCTGTAGGAAAATGAGGACCGAGCCACTGTCTTTTTGTATTGTGGTATTGCAAGTAAGGTGCTGGTCCTGGATCGGAGGTTCTAGGATGAGGGAGCTGCTGGGGGAAGCAGTCTATTCAGGTAGGGTGGCAGCTTCCCAGAAAAGCTCTTAGACACCAGGCTGGAAAGGTGAAGGGTGCGTTTAGACTCCAGCGATGGCCAGTTTAGCGCGTTTAACATGTCACAATTGTGGGTCATGTATTTACATTGTAATGCAAAGCGGCAGAAGGAGTTATACAATGTAGTAAGTTTCTGAAGGTGTGTTTGCGGGGCTGCTGCATACACTACATCTCCGTAATCAATAGCTGGCATAAGCATTATAGTCTATGCTATGCCCTGTCTGTATCCATATTTAAGGGTGTAAAGACTTGAAGTATCAAGATTACCTGTACCGAAAAGGGCAAGTGGGTAACCGTTAATAACCCAGAGGCGCATTATCCAGAGCAAGGAAATCTCTATTTCACGTGAGTGTGCTGACGCTTCTTTGGTTTATCCATGTGGTATACATCAGATCGCACGATGATGTTTTTCCTTTTTTGAGGTTACCCTAGGAAGAAAGCTCTCTTCAGGATCTGGGAAATCAACTCCTGGGACTTAAAGAAAGGAACATTGTTTTCGCAGCACTCCATCCCCTTGGACTATTGGTATATATTTTGGTGGTTCGGGACAGGAACCACGTGCGAGTGCCTGTAGCAATCCTTCCTTAATATCTTATCAGCACTGCCATATTATGTTTGTAATACTATGGTGGGAAGTTTGAATGTAGCTACGGCGCCTCCCCTGTCTACTGAGGTACCAGAATGGTATACAGACATTAAGGAGGTCTTTGATAAAAAAGAAATTTGAGGTTCTACCTCCACATCGCCCGTACGATTGTGCGATTGATCTTTTGCCTGGAACCATGCCCCCAAAGGGCCATGTGTATCCTCTTTCTCAGAAAGAGAATGAGATTCTGGAGGAATACATTCGTGACAACCTTGCTTGTGGGTTTATACGTCGTTCCTCCTCCCCTGCCGGGGCTGGTTTTTTCTTTGTATCTAAGAAAGAGGGTGATTTGAGACCATGTATAGACTACAGAGGTTTAAACCGTATACCTATATGCAATGCCTATCCTATCCCTCTAATATCTGAATTGTTTGATCGTCTGAGGGATGCCAAGATTTATACCAAATTGGACCTTCGTGGGGCATATAGTTTGGTTAGGATTAAGGAAACTCATGAATGGAAAACTGCATTTAACACCAGAAGTGGGCATTATGAATAGCTTGTGATGCCATTCGGTCTGTGTAATGCGCCTGCAGTTTTCCAAGACTTTATTATTGATGTCCTAAGGGACTTCCTGCAAGTGTTTGTGATTGTCTATTTGGATGACATTTTCATCTACTCTCCTGATGTAGGAACCCATTATATTCATGTACGTACCGTTCTGAAAAGACTGCTAGAAAATGGGTTATACTGCAAGCTTGAAAAATGTCTCTTTGATATCACGTCCGTTCATTTTCTGGGTTTCGTAATAAGTCCCAGTGGGTTTGAGATGGACCCTCAGAAACTTTCCGCCATCAAGGAATGGCCACTGCCTCAGGGGCTAAAAGCCAGAGATTTCTGGGGTTCACAAATTATTACACGAGTTTTATAAAAACTTTTCCTCGGTGGCTGCTCCAATTACCGCAATGACTAAAAAGGTGCTCAGAATTAAAAATGGAGTCCTCCAGCCATACAGGCTTTTGAGAATCTCAAAGAGGCGTTCATCACAGCACAGTCCTGTCACAGAGAGAGAGTTCTGAGAAACCCTTGCATCCCTGTGGTTTTTTTCCAGGAAATTGTCATCTGCAGACCAAAATTATGATATTGGTAACAGGGAATTGCTCGCTGTGGTGTCAGCTCTGGTAGAATGGCGCTATCTGCTAGAGGGGTCTAAAGATCCTGTTATCATCATTACTGATCATAAAAATCTCATTTACATTGGTGATGCCAAACGTCTGAATGCCAGGCAGGCCAGATGGTCTCTTTTTCTGTCACGTTTCAATTATGTACTTACATATCATCCTGGCTCGAAGAATACTAAGGCTGATGCCCTGTCCAGGCAGTTTGAGACGTATGAACAACATGTATTCGACCAGAAACCAATTGTTCCCCAGGAGAGAATTGTCGCCACCCCTCTGGTTTCTGTGTCTTCTCCGTTGCTCGAGAGGTTACAAAGGGTTCAGGGAACTGCTCCTGTCAAGAAGCCACCTTGCAGGCTCTTTGTTCCTGAGGAGGATAGGGTGCAGGCTATGTCGGTTCATCGTGACAGCAAACCGTTTGGGCATATGGGAATGACTAAAACCATTAGACATGTGCACAGCACAAAATTTCGTTTTGAACTAATGGATTAGTACTAAAATGCAATTTATTTAGTTGCTAAAGAAATTCGTTTTCAGTTCTTTAGTATGAAAACTAATTTCATTCTTCCGAAAACCAGTGATACAATTACTATTGTAGTGGCTCCTCAGAGGGCTGAGATCGCTGCTTGTTACAGTATCTCTCACTCTCAGCACAATGTGGGCCATATTACATAGTTGGTGCCAACTTAACCAGAGCTGTTGTAAACTTCCCAGAGCCATTATAGCCTATGGAGGTTTTCAGTTTACAACAGCTCTGGTTAAGTTAGCACCAACATTGTAATACTGCCCCGTGTCAGGCAAAGCTGTTACAGTATCTCTCACTCTCAGCACAATGTGTCAGGCAAAGCTGTTACAGTAACTGACTGCTGCTCATCACAGCGCTCAGAGTTTCAGTAAAACGAGTAAATAATATTTTTATATATAAGAGGTTAGAACAATATTATTTCCTTGTTTTACTGAAACTCTGAGCGCTGTTACAGTCAGTTACTGTAACAGCTGAGCCTGATACATTCACGGTTATTCAGAGAGCGTGAAAAGCAGGAGAATGACTGGAGAATGAAAAATTCGAGGTCAAAATAGCCGACTTGGAAAGTGAGATGAAAGGGTGAATTCTTCTGGTTTGGCTATTTTGACCTAGAATTTTTCATTCTCCAGTCATTCTCCTGCTTTTCACGCTCTCTGAATAACCCTGATTGTACTGAAGATAATTTAAGAAGCAGCCGATCTCAGCGCTCACAGCCACTGGATTTAAAGGGCTAAAAAAAAAAGGCTCCTCTCTGTATAATGTTTAGAACATCCTCCTGCATTAATTAATACCCCTCTCTGTATAATGTATACAACATCCACCTGCATTAATTAATACCCCACTCTGTATAATATATAGAACATCCTCCTGAATTAATTAATGTCCCTCTCTGTATAGAACATCCTCCTCAATTTATACCTTTCTCTGTATAATGTATATAACATCCTCCTGCATTAATACCCCTCTCTGTATAATGTATAGAACATCCTACTGCATTGGCATGTGGAGGGTGCAGAACTTCGGATGTTGCGATGTTGCGCTCTTCATTGCTGGTCGCCTTCACTCATCAATGTAATATCACAAAAAGGACTGAAACTAAAATGTAGTGCATTTTATTTTAGTTTCTTTCGTTTTTTGTACTGAGCAGTTTCGTTTCTCTTGAGTCATATGAAAACTAAATTATCCCAAAATTCGGACTAAATCGTTTTAGTACTAAAACGAATGCACATGTCTAAAAACCATGGCTACACTGGAGAAACAGTTCTGGTGGCCAGGGATGCGTAAAGATGTTACTGACTATATTGCCACATGTGAGGTTTGCTGTAGAAGCAAAAACCCCAAAACCTTGCCCCTTGGATTACTCCAACCTCTGCCTGTTCCCGAGAGACCTTGGGCACAGCTATCCATGGATTTCATCACTGATCTCCCAGTATCCCACATTAACACAGTCATACTTACCATTGTTGATAGGTTTTTCAAAATGGTCCGTTTTGTGCCTCTCGCCTCTGGCACATCCACCATGAAGTTGGTGCCAGTCTTTATTTAAAGTGTAGTTAGGCTTCATGGGATTCCTCTAGGCATTGTGTCAGAAAGAGGCACTCAATTTGTGTCCCGGTTTTGGAGAGGTTTCTGTGAAAATCCAGGTATTCAGTTAAACTTCTCATCTGCCTACCACCCTCAGACTAATGGGGCAGCTGAAAGGGCTAATCAAAATGTCGAGCAATACCTGCGCTGTTTTGCATCTGAAAAGCAAAATGAATGGTCTGATCTCCTGCCCTGGGCAGAGTATGCCTTAAACAACACAGTCAGCAAGACCACGGGTCATTCTCCATTTCATACTGTTTATGGTTTTGACCCATCTGTGCTTCCATCCAGCTTTCAGGATACCATTTGCCAGCTCTGGATGAGCACCTGGTTTCCTTGAAAGCAATCTGGGAAAAGGTTAGGGAAGCCATGGAAGCCAGTATAGAAAAGCAGAAGGAGAAAGCAGAGAGACGTAGGAGGCCTGCTCCTGTGTATGTAGCAGGGGAAAGAGTCTTGCTTTCCACACGTAATATTAAACTTCTGGTTCCATGAAAATGGCACCCAGGTTTATTGGTCCATACAAGGTATTGTGTAGAGTAAACCCCGTGTCATATGCTCTGGCGTTGCTCTCGCATCTTCAGATACACAATGTGTTCCATGTCAGCTTTCTCAATCCTCTCACATGCAACAGGTATACCAGAGTTAACATGCCTCCTCTGCCTGTTCAGTCTCAAGGTGAGGAGGAATACGAGGTCCGTGCCATCCTGAATTCATGAGTGGTCAGGGGCATTTATTTTGCAGTACCTGGTTGACTGGAGGGTTATTGTCATGTCCTCGGCACCCGATGCCATCCGGGGGGAGCCTGGACCCCCGCCGGCATCGCGGGCCAACCAAGGACGAGGAGAGGAGTCACGGCGTCTGGGAGGCAGGGCGCGTATTGATGAAGCACGCCTGCCTGTTGCTTCCCTGGCAACAGTTGCAGCCCGGGGTGGAGCCGGGATCCCCGGCAGCAGGGCAGGCCGGACACACACCAGCCTGTTGATTCCTTGGCAACAGTTGCCACCGGGGTGGAGCCTGGACCTCCTAAATCAGGTGCAGGCACTGAGAGGGAGGCGGAGCGCATTCCAGTGAGATGTGCTCACCGGGCTTAAAAGGTGAGCGCACAGAGTCCTCGGCGCGCTGACGTGGAGTGACTTTCCCGCAACTCTGCTCTTGAATTATTCATTGACATAGTTTGACTTATTCTGGCTTGTACAAGGACCCTGTACTGTTAACGAATCCGGCTTTCCAATTGACTCTTCCTTCGCTAAACCCCTTATTGTGTGTGTCTGTGTGTCTCCAGGTATTTGTGCTAAAGCCTAATCACAAGGCGTCTACTTCAGTCTGTCTGTTAGTACTGAATAAGTATATTTGCTAAAGCCTAATCACAGGGCGTTTAGTTCAGTCTGTCTGTTAATACTGAATAGGTATATTTGCTAAAGCCTAATCACAAGGTGTTTTGTTCAGTCTGTCTATTAATACCTAATACGTATATTTGTGCTATAGCCTAAACCACAAGGCGTCTAGTTCAGTCTGTCTGCTAATACCTAATAAGTATATTTGCTAAAGCCTAATCACAAGGCTTCTAGTTCATTCTGTCTGTTAATACCTAATAAGTATATTTGTGCTAAAGCCTAATCACAAGGCTTTCCATCCACTCTGTTTGTTTGTACCGAATAGGTACTTTGCTGAGGCCAAATCACAAGGCGTTTGAGTATACTGTGTATCTTATAGGTAATTGTATCAAACCTGGGTCCTGTGACATCCTCAAGTGGCATCTTAAGTGGACGCTCAGAGTTGATTCCTGGACTTTTATCCAAGATCCCCTACGCCATCACGATCCCTAAGTCCTGTGTCTCCTCTCTCCACAGGTAGGACATTATCACCCATTATTCAGACACCCACATCTCATCTGATCGCCTGCATACTTTTGCTGGTAGGACATTATCACCCATTATTCAGACACCCACATCTCATCTGATCGCCTGCATACTTTTGCTGGTAGGACATTATCACCCATTATTCAGACACCCACATCTCATCTGATCGCCTGCATACTTTTGCTGGTAGGACATTATCACCCATTATTCAGACACCCACATCTCATGATCGCCTGCATACTTTTGCTGGTAAGACATTATCACCCATTATTCACAGACACCCCATCTCAACTGATCTCCTGCATACTTTTGCTGGTAGGACCCCCAGTATTCGCAGGCACCCACATTTATAACGTTTCCTTGTTTTTTTTCTGTTTATTTATTTTTGTTTTTCTCCACCATGTGCTTTGCTAATTAGCATGTGAATCTCCTGCCCTATTGACACAGCCCATCCAGCTTCAGGTGTTGCATTTAGGCAGTTAAAAAGTAATCAGTCCGCCCTTTATAACATTTAAGACCAGCTCCACTGAGCCTTGGGTCCTGTGACATCCTCAAGTGGCATCTTAAGTGGACGCTCAGAGTTGATTCCTGGAGTTGCGGGACTGGAGGAAGGAACTGCAAGGCCCACTTTTACTCTGGGTAAACGCACGTCTATATCATGCTTTCTCTCACGCTTCTGCTCTTTACTTCTACCTTTCTCCTTAAATGGAACTCCTGCCCCTCTACCACCGACCCCTACACTATCTGCATCTCTCCCTCCCTCCTCTCGTCCCACATGATGGCCACACATGAGCTCCTTTGTTTCCTCAGAACATGGTCTCCCTCTAACTCTCGTGCTGCCAATCACTCCACTCCCACAAATCCCATTCCCACCTTCTCTTTCTCACCTTCCTGCTGTTACTCTATTCAGGTGACATATCCCCTAACCCTGGCCCCACAACACATCCAATACTTCCATCTCATCCTATCTCCATCGCACATAAATCACCTCCCTGCAAGCCCAGCAACCTCATTCCCATAATCCCTCAGCGCCTGTCCTCTTTCTCCTGCGCCCTCTGGAACGCTCGCTCTGTGTGCAACAAACTCACAGCAATCCATGACCTCTTCTTTCAAACTCCTTCAACCTCCTAGCTTTAACTGAAACCTGGCTAACTCCCTCTGACACGGCCTCCGTTGCTGCTCTCTCACATGGCGGTCTACACTTGAGCCATACCCCCAGACCGGGTGAGAGAAATGGTGGCGGGGTCGGAATCCTGCTCTCTCCCACCTGCACCTACCAGCATCTCCCTCCACCCCCATCCCTCTCCTTCTCCTCCTTCGAGACACACTGCATCCGCCTGTTCTCTCCTCTGGCTCTCAGGGTGGCAGTCATCTACCCCCCACCGGGACCAACCTCCCAGTTCTTTGACCACTTTGCTACCTGGCTTTCTCACTTCCTGTCTTCTAATCTTCCATGCCTAATTCTCGGCGACTTCAACATTCCCATTGACGATCCTTCCGCCCCTGCTGCCTCCAAACTTCTTTCACTCACATCCTCCCTTGGACTCACACAATCCTCCCTCCTCCCTACCCACCGCGATGGTCACGCTATTGACCTTGTCTTTTCCAACCTCTGCTCCATTTCTGAGTTCAACTGTCGCCCTTTCCCCATCTCTGACCACCACCTTCTCTCTTTCAACCTATCTGGACTTCCTAAACACCCTGCTCCCCCACCCCGCACACACACTCGCAGAAATCTACATGCTGTGGACCCCCATCAATTCTCCAACCTACTTCACCACCTCCCTCATACCTCATCCTTCACCTGCCCTGATGCTGCCACTAATCACTACAACACTACTGTTATCTCTGCTCTAGACACTCTTGCTCCTCTTCGACTCTGTAAGGCCCCACGCCGCCAGCTTCAGCCCTGGCACACCCTCCAGACACGCTACCTGCAAAGATGCTCCCGCACTGCAGAGCGTGCCTGGAGGAAATCCCGCTCTGAAGCTGATTTTGTTCACTTCAAGTTTATTCTCCGGTCATACACCTCTGCCCTCCACTTGGCCAAACAATCCTTCTTCTCATCTCTTATATCTACGCTGTCCTCCAACCCTAAACGGCTCTGGTCCACCTTCAACACCCTCCTCTACCCACCTGCACCTCCCCCCACAGCTGCCTTCAGCGCTCAAGACCTGGCAGACTACTTCCTCAGTAAAACTCTAAATATCAGACGCAACATCCCAACACAAGATAGTTATCTGCCACCTCCACTCCCACAGGTCCCCTCTGCCACCCTCTGCCGCTTCCTCCCAGCCACTGAGGAGGAAGTCAATTCCTTATTGTCCTCCTCACATCTCACCACATGCCCGCTCGACCCCATTCCCTCACATCTAATTCCTCCCCTCTCCTCCTCCCTCACCCCTGCTCTCACACACATCTTCAACCTATCTCTCTCCACTGGCTCCTTTCCATCCGCCTTCAAACACGCGCTAGTTACCCCTTTACTAAAGAAACCATCCCTAGATCCCAACTCTCCATCCAACTACCGCCCTGTATCCCTGCTTCCCTTCACATCAAAGCTCTTAGAAAAACTAGTCTTCAACCGCCTCTCCCTCTTCCTGTCCTCCAATTCCCTACTTGACCCCCTGCAATCTGGCTTCCGTCCCCTACACTCAACTGAAACTGCCCTCACCAAAGTCACCAACGACCTCCTAACTGCTAAAAATCACGGCCACTATTCTATTCTCATCCTGCTTGACCTCTCGGCTGCTTTTGACACTGTTGACCACCCCCTCCTTCTACAGACCCTCAACTCTCTGGGTCTCGGTGACACTGCACTCGCTTGGGTCGAATCCTATTTATCCAACAGGTCCTTCTGTGTGTCCTTTGCTGGTAACTCCTCCTCCTCATTGCCTCTATCTGTTGGTGTACCTCAAGGCTCTGTCCTTGGTCCTCTGCTCTTTTCCATCTACACCTCCTCCCTGGGCAAAATCATCAACAGCTTTGGCTTCAATTACCACCTCTACGCTGATGACACTCAGATCTACCTCTCTACCCCTGATCTCTCTCCCCCTGTCCTTTCAAAAGTCAGTGACTGTTTATCTGGCATCTCCTCCTGGATGGCCTCCCACCACCTAAAGATCAACATGTCGAAGACTGAACTCCTACTTATTCCTCCCTCCAATGCCTCCCCACCTCCTGACTTCTCTATCACGGTGGAGGGTATCACCATTTCCCCATCAAACCAAGTTCGCTGTCTTGGAGTTACACTTGACTCTGCTCTTTCCTTCATCCCCCACATCAAGTCTCTTTCCTCCTCCTGCCGATACCAACTGCGTAATATTTCCAGAATTCGGCCATTTCTTACCGCTGTCGCCACAAAACAACTCATACACGCCCTGGTAATCTCCCGACTCGACTATTGCAATAATCTCTTATCTGGCCTCCCTCTGTCCCGCCTCTCCCCCCTACAATCCATCCTGAACGCCTCCGCCAGACTAATTCACCTCACCCGCCGCTCTGTCTCTGCCGCTCCCCTCTGCGAGTCCCTTCACTGGCTCCCCATCCACTGCAGAATTAAGTTCAAAATCCTTATCCTTACCTACAAAACCCTCACTAACTCAGCTCCCCACTACCTGTCCTCACTAATCACCAAATACACCCCAGCCCGCTCCCTAAGGTCAAACAGTGACCTGCGCCTAGCTTCTCACCGCATCACCTCTTCCCATGATAGACTGCAGGATTTCTCACGCGCAGCCCCCACTCTCTGGAACGCTCTCCCTCGTACTGTCAGACTTTCCCCTAACTTCTCTTCCTTCAAACGCTCCCTTAAAACGTTCCTATTTAGGGAAGCCTACCACCCAACTCACTGACGCAATCATCAATCACTCTAACCTTACAGTCCTCTCCTCCTGTTTCCAACCCCAACCCTCCCAGATTGTGAGTTCCTACGGGAATAGGGCCCTCATCTCCTCCTGTACTGTTTGTCAAATGTTGTTCAATGTATTGTAACCCTGTCTATACTGTGCTTATTGTACAGCGCTGCGGAATATGCTGGCGCTTTATAAATAAAGAATAATAATAATAATAATAACCTAATCGCAAGGCAATATCTGTTTATTACTCCTGATACCGGTTATATCTGTCCAAGAGGATCCGAACTGTACCACCCTAGGGTAAGCGATATTGCTAACTATCACAGTTATGGTCCTGAAGATAGGGCTTGGTTACCGGCCAATGTGGTCCATGCGCCTCGTTTGGTGCATCAGTTCCATGCTGCACATCCCTCTGCGCCTGGTGGTCGTCCAGTGGACGCCCGTAAGGGGGGGTTATGTGACATCCAGGGTCCAGGGGGGCTCGCAGGGGGACCCTGGATGCATGTTACCGCTGGCTGGCCAGGTGCCAGGAGCTCCGGCGGCACCCCGCGTGTATGCGGCTGATCAGGGGGGCAGGGTGCGGCGTGATGACGCGGAGCCGCCGGCCTTTAAATCAGGAGCACATTGAGCCCTTGCCTTGTCGTGGAGTTTAATTTCCCACATCGCTGCTTCATTGTCTTACTGTGTATACTCGTTACTGACTCTGCTTTGTTCTGAGGACCCGACCTGTTGCCGACTTTGCCTGCCATATGACTATTCTCTCTGTGTCCCCCTGCCTGTTCTGTTTGCCTCGTGGTACTGCTGGTGTGCTCTCTATTCTCGTCATATACTGTATCCCAGTACACAGTGCAAAAACCATCGCTGACCCGGTTTGTTATAACGACTATTCTTTCTGTATATCCCTGCCTGTTCAGTTTGCCTTCTGGTGCTGCTGGTGTGTGCTCAATCCCGCCACACACTGTATCACAGTATACAGTACAGAAACCATTGCTGACCAGGTCTGTTATAACGACGATTCTATCTATGCCAATTGATGTGTCTTGGATGGAATATGCCGTAAAAAAAAAAACACAGTGCTTGAGCTGTTCTGCTGAAAGGCTTGAGTGCTGTGCTTAACGGCAACATCGGAATAGAGCTCTGTGTCTATTATGGGACATTTCTCCTCAGTATTAATCCTGTGCTGTTTCAGCGACAGCTTTACTTCTTTGATTTTCAAACAAATTACAAGACATTGTAGTAGTAATAGGTATCAGATTAAATGCCTTTCACCAAGAGAATGATTGGAAAGAGTAATGGAAATATGAGAGGCTCAGAGGAGTAAAAATAACAAATTAAAATGGGATGGATAATGTGTGAAGAAATTTTAAGAATGATAAAAATAGATTAGCACATTAAATGCAATGAGCACAAAGAGATTGTGGAGAGGAGACAAAAAAATGGTGTAATCTAAGGAGGCAAACACATAGGGAGGTGGAAAAACAAAAGAATTGAAAGGTAGGACTTAATCACAAGGGAAAACAAAGATATTAAGTAATATAATATGTATTGTATGGATAAAGGAAAAACACCCCACGGTGTAATTAAATATGCCACTCTCGCATTACCCTGTAGTTTAATTGTGCTGTTCTCTTGGAATAACGAAACAAATACCGAATAAACACCTGGAGGACCTGTAATTGCCCACCCCTATGCCGGGGTGACACTCTTAACAGGAGGATTCAACCTACATAACTTAGCAAGAAAAAATAGACTGTAGAGACAACCCTAAAGATGTACCGCAAAAAGTTAGAAGTGCATCGACTCATAAAACATAACTTTTATTCTTAATATTTAAAACCTTTATACCAGCCTCAGAGAGACAGCTTTAAAACAACACATACAGTATAACACAAAATATGACACAATACGGGAAGAACCATTAGGTCAATTAGTAAATTAATGGATGGTCTGGAGAAGTCGATATAGGGGCTCAATATAACAGTTTCCTGTCTATAGTTATTGCCCCTCAGTTCCACCGCACACTGACAGGTCTATTCCAAGAAAGGTGAAACTCAAGAGAATTGGCAAGAGAAGAGAACAATCTAAACCTAATAGCGGATTTGGAAAGTGAGATAAGTGGGAGAATTTTTCTGGTTTGGCTATTTTGATCTAGAATTTTCATTTATTCTGCCAATTCTCCTGAGTTTCACCTTTCTTTGAATAGACCTGTAAGGCAGCACCAATAATCTTTTATATATAGCAGTAATGCATTGAAAACATTTTATGCTTGAATATTATCATTTCAATTAAATCCATATTTTAATTTAAACAGGTATACCTAGGGGTGTAACTAACTCAACACAGTCATGCAAACAACCCTAAGTATATATCCAGACACTTAACTGCCAAATTATCTAGCTCACCCTATTTCGACACAAAACAAATACATCAGTCTAAAACCACCACTTGCTCAATGTGTTTCACTAATTGCATGTGTACATTGTTGGGAACAAACTTACAACTGTAGGCTTGTTGTAAATTTGCTCCCGACGAAGCCAGTAAGAGAAAAATAAGCGCAAAGTCACAGAAAAGGCCAGAGTCATAGAACAAAGAAGGTAGTCATACATGCTAGGAGTGGGTACACAGAGGCCCCTATTACAATCCTCGTGCAGCGCATTTGTGTGCGCGCAAATGCGCGAGGACAAAACCATTTGCGCGGAACGTCGTATTACGACGTTCGCGCAAACGATGCGCATTAGTGTCTACCGCGATTGACCCTGCGCGAACCCAGCGCGAGCGCAAGTGCGTGCGCGCATCCCATACTTACCATTGTCCGCGCGAATGTGTTCAAGCGGATGGTATTACGATCTTCGCGCAACGTCGTACGAACGACGTTTGCGCAAAGTATCGTAACGTCTTTGAAAACCTAGTGTTAATTTACAATCTGCACGTTCTGGCTGAAATGAAATGAACCTGCACAAAAAAAAATACAGCACAGTACAGTTACACATTCTACACCTACCCAAACAATAAAATTTATAAATTGTTTAATTTTTATTTTTGTTGCAGCACATATATGCAGATTGACTTTGACAGGCGCAACAACCGAAACCTAGTAAATGGTGGTTCTTAATTCTGATTGGCTGAATCCCGTGAAAAAACAGTCTGCCCACCGATTCCTGCACGCAACAGTCATTTGCGCCTGGCTTTGCGCATCGGATTTGCGCTCGAAAGTACATGAAGGCTGAAAAACTGCGCTCGGATCGTAATACCGCGTTAATTTGCGCACGCTAACTTTTTTTGCATGCGCAAAAAAAATTGCGCTGCACGACCGCATTTGCGCGGTGGCAAGTGGAAATCACAACAGGGCACCTTGGCAAAGGGAATCTCGGCATTTAAACCGGTGGGTGCTGCCAATTGGTCCGCAGCACAAAGCAGTACCTCATCACTCCTCCATGCCCGAGAGCCAGCAATAACAAGCCTCCCCGTCGAAGCACTACGTGCGCATTCAACGGGGCTGCAAAGCACGATCCTCCATTTTTTAACAAAGCCAGATTTATATTGTCAGAAGCTCTGGAAACTATTTGCATCAATTATTTTTATCATTAATTTATTTCAGCAATTTAATTTTCGTTTTTTTAGGTAACATTCTTATATAATAGTTTACAATTAAGCTGAATCTACAGCAAGTTTACTTTTAGTGATGCCAAGTCAAAAAATCTGCTGCCAATATTTATTTTGCATCAGATAACAGCAACGTTTAACATTTGCGAGCAGATGTATGCTACAATCCATAATAAATGCGAAGAATTAATAACAGCTAAAAGAACCGATAAGTCATTCTAATCACAACAAAAATGATGGTTTTATACATAATAATGTAGAGATGATACGACTACATAAAGATTTCGGGCCCTATTCTCTACCTAACAGTAAAATGGGGATGCTAACATAGCTAACATAACATAGAGTTCCTATTTTAGCATTGCATTCTGGGGCAGGCGCTACCTCAGCACCTTGCCCCGGATTGCAGTGCTACCCTCAGTGATACTTGTGGTAGTGCTTCTGCTCCACCGCGAGTAGCACCTCATGGAGTCCATAGGACTCCATAGTGGGTTGCGCTTCCAGTGAGCCCTGTACAATCTCACTCCTGCAAGATCACGCAGTGCCACAAAGCGATTAGGGAGGGAACTATTTGTCCCCAGTCTCACTCAGCTCTGGTCACAGTACCATGTTAAAGGAACACTATGCTAAACCTAAGGGATTAATTAAAAGGGCCTACTGACTCTCACCTCAATCCTTAGACCATTTTTATCTTAGAATGTAGTTCATCTTACCTTTTTTCCTTGGCACTCTTCCAGCCTGGAGGCTTTTGCTACTGCAAGTAGCAGAAGACATTGCTTTGATCTGTGGATATTTAACTGTGCAAAACTGATTGTATCTTTAGTAAGTTATGCAGCAAGAGCTAACTGACAGCTGTCGAAAGTACATGGGAGACCTCCTTTTTTCACAGGCTATCACAGCTTCCAAAGACAGCCGAGGGAAGTAAACAAGGGCAACTTAAATTCAACTAAATTGTCATAATGGCTGGAGAGTTTTGGCCACTAGAGGAAAATATAGGCTGTGCCAACCTTTAGCTAATGTCACACCTGGGGTGCCTGTGGGGGTCTCAGGGGAGTCCCGGGCGCACAATGCCACTGGCTGGACGAGTGCCAGGAGCGCCGGTGGTGCCCGGCATGCTTGCAGCTGATCAGGGGGTGGGGCGCGGCATTATGACGCGTAGCCGCCGGCCTTTAATTAAAGAGCGCACGCCCTGAGTCGTGCCTTGATGTGGAGTCATTTTTCCGCATCGCTGAGTGTTTCGTGTATTCGATTCACTGATTCTCTATTTCTTTGATTCAGTTACTCTTTTGCCAATTCTGATTGTACGAGGGCCCTCTCTGTTAATGACCCGGACTGCTTACTGATGATTCTATCTCCTAATCAGCCTGTATGCATGGTTTGCCCCAAAGCAGCCTCAGAACGATTGCTGATCCTGCCACACGCTGACTCTAGATACATATCTGTTGCCAACCCTGCTTGTATGCGAACCCTTTCTGTTGCCAACCTTGCTTGTATCCGAACCCTTTCTGTTGCCAACCTTGCTTGTATCCGAACCCTCTCTGTTACCGACCGAGATTGTGATATTGACCAAGTTGTTTCTGACTCGTGTAATATACACAACCAGTGCAGGCCTAGCACAGTTTGTTCCTCATCTGACTACGAGGTTAACCTCTTCCACCCCAGTGTATGCTCAGTAAGAACACCTACTGCCGAAATCTCAAGATTATACTCATTGTTACTGTTGTGTTTGCTTTCCCTGGCTGGGAGTGATAGGGTTAGCGGTCCCGACCACACATGTATCGGAGGGCTTAGAGGTATGTTAAAAGGGATCCACACCATGGTTATCGATTGTGAACGTGACAGCAGCTGTGGGAAACCAATTGATTTTCCATTGGCAGTCAAGAGATTCAAAAGCAAAAGCTTTCGATGATTTGGGATTTTCTTCCCCAGAGCTGAGAGGGCACATAACAGAGTTTCTTCCATGGGATATGTCCACCACATGTGTAGCTAGGTGTCCTGTTCCCTTCAGAAATGAAAGCTAATTATGGTTTAGTGCATCATAAACAATCTTTGGAGTAACAGTAACTGTATGCATTCTGAAGACATTTGAAAGGAACTTAATTCTCTTACTTTTACCTTTCACTACCAAATTCGAGATAACACAATTTTGAACTGTAAATCTTTCAAAATCTATCATTGGCATATCAAACCAAATTTGCATACCTTTTTAAAGCAAGACGAGTGTGCCCCCTGTGGAGGAACAAAATGCTTTATTGTATCTCTCTCCTGTGTGCTTTTAGATCCCAGCTGGACTTATCAACCCAAGCCTCCTGCATGGTGAACTGAATCTATGGTTTGCATCGCTTAATACCTCAAATCTCAATTTTTACTATGCACATTTTATTAACACTGTATATGGTAATTTGTATGTTTATTTTTAAAGTACAATTACATATAGCATAGCTGATGTTAAATATTATATATATCTTTACCAGTCCAGTTTGCTCTCCATAGTTGCCATAAAGTGGGAGTGTTTGCAGGAGGCTTGGGTTGATGAGTCCAGCTGGGATATAAAAGCACACAGTTATGGAGCCTAGCCCAGGAAGCTGAATTAAAGTGGGAGTGCTTGCAGGAGGCTTGGGTTGATAACTGTGTGCTTTTAGATCCTAGCCGGACTTAGCTCCCACCCTCCCTCACTCACCCACTCCATGGTTCTCATTTAATTTATACCCAACTAAGGCTCCCATTACACGCTTCGCGCAGCGCATTTGTGTGCGCGCAAATGCGCTTTTGCGCGAGGACAAAACCATTTGCGCGGCACGTCGTAGTACGACGTTCGCGCAAACGATGCACGTTAACGTCCAACGCGAGTGACCCTGCGCGAGCGCAAGTTCCTGCGCGCATCCTATACTTAACATTGACAGCGCAAATGCGCTCATGCGCTGGTACACGGATGGTATTACAATCTTTGCGCAACGAAAGTTTGCACGCATTTTCGTAACGTCTTTGAAAAGCAGGTGGTAACTGTAAATTTGATCGTCCTGGCCAAAATGAAATACACCAGCACAAAAAAAAAAATATAGCACAGTACAGTTACACATTCTACACATACCCAAACAATAAAATTTATTAATTGTCCAAAAATTTTTTTTTGCTCCAGCACATATATGCAGATTGACTTTGACAGGCGCAACAACCTAACGTTAGAAAATGATTGTTCTTAATTCTGATTGGCTGAATCCCGTGAAAAAACAGTCTGCCCACCGATTCCTGCACGCAATGGTCATTTGCGACCGGCTTTTGCGCGTCGGATTTGCGCACGTAAAAAGTTGAAAGCTGAAAAACTGCGCTCGGAGCGTACTACCGCCTTAATTTGCGTGCGCTAATGTTTTTTTGCGCTGAGCGAGCGCATTTGCGCCAAGCGTGTAATAGCTGCCTAATTTGGTCATGTGATATTTTCAGCTAGCTACCTACACCACTCTAGAACTTCACCTACCAGACTCCCTTCCATCTTCTGCTCACCTTAGCGATTCCCTGCCTGTCTTCTGCTTTTTTTCCCTTTCCTTTTCTCCCCTCCACCGTTTTCTAGAAATGTTTTTCCCTCTCTTGCTGCTTCTTTCTTCTACCACCCTTCTCTCTAAATCTACCCTCCCTCCTATACACCCTACAAATTACACCAAGCAGAAAAAAACAAAAACAAATACACCATAGAAAAGGGTAAGGGTCCTAGTGGTGCAGTGGGTGCTTCTAAATATGGAGCAATCTAGATGAGTATTTCTAAATGCTGATATTATTGGCTCAACTCTATTTATCAGGTGGTGATAGATAAAAGTACTCCAGTGAGTCAATGTTACACTAGTATTAATATCAGCATTTAGAAATACTCTTCTAGATTGCTCAATATTTGGAAGCACCCAAGACGCCACTAGGACTCTTACCCTTTTCAACACATTTATTTGCACATTTAGGTTGAGATTTATGTGCAACCCCTTGTAGGCAGCACCCCCCCCCTTTTTATAAGGAACCACAGTTACCTAGTAAGCGCCTCCACAGACACCCACTCTTCCAAATACACCATAGCCTACTCAGCTCTTTTAATTTATCAGCTGAGAGCTGATGGAGAGTGTTAAAATGCAGCCCTCACACCCCCACACAGAGTTTTCAGAAACTCCAATCACAGGGCTATATTACATAGTTGGTGCTAACCTAACCAGAGCAGTTGTAAACTTCCCAGAGCCATTATAGCCTATGGAGGTTTTAAGTTTACAACAGCTCTGGTTAAGTTAGCACCAAGTATGTAATATGGCCCACAATTTTCCAAAAAGAAAACTGTGTCCAAATTCCTATTCTGCTGCTTGCCCTGGCAAATGATGTTGAATACAACCCTGGTCCAACAGATCACACCGCATTTAGTCTCCCCACAAAAAAAGGCCTCTCCTTTGTGCACTGTAACATCCGCAGCTTACTCCCTAAACTGGACGAGTTTAAAGCTTGGTGCCTCCATTACAAACCTAACGTCATTGAACTGACAGAATCATGGCTAACCCCTAAAGTACCAGACTCTGCCATATCAATACAAGGGTATTCATGTTATAGAAAGGACAGAGCAAAGAGAGGAGGAGGAATTGTTATTTATGTTGACGAGTCCACAAAGTTCACCCCTCTGCAAAACTCTAGCTCCCCAGCCATTTTTGATTTCCTTTCTGGTATTATTGAGATCCCTTTCAGTAAACCAATTATTGTTGCTGGATTCTATCATCCACCAAGCTCCCCAGTGCACTCCCTTTCTGACATAATCAAAATCCTTAGTAATTTGGTAGATCAAAACCAAAAAAGTAAACTGCTGGTCCTCAGTGATTTTTATGTTGATTGGCTGAATCCTAAAAACAATTAACACTGCTCCCAGTTTAAGGCTTTCCAGTTAACACAATTAATCTCTTCCTCCGCTCGCATTAATAAGAAAAGCCTTAACCATACCTTGCTGGTCTGGATTCTCTTCTCATGTCCTGATAGAATACAGGAGGCAGGCGTTCTCACTAATAGCTTCAGTGATCACTGTCTAGTGTACTGTGTGCGCAAAATAAAGGCCACAAAATCTCCCCCAAAGGTAATAATCACCAGGTCTTCCAAGAAATTTAATCGTGAATCCTTTCTAAATGATCTCAAATGGCTCACATGGTAAAGGCTAAACCTAATCCCAGACCTGGACTGTGCAATTGAATACTTTCAATCAGAGCTCCTGCAAGTCTGGAATGCCCATGCCCTGCTGCGTAAAGTGCGAGTCAAAGGGGCACATCTCCCCTGGGTTACAGTTGACCTCACACAAATGTACCAGTTTAGAGATTCACTTTGGTCAAATTTCAAGAGTACTGAAAATTCAAGAGTGAACGATCACTGTGGGTATTGAAAATGGCGGAATGCATGCACAAAGCAAATAAAAATGGCCAAAGCCCAATACTTCAATGAAAATGTAAACAGTAACATATCAAACCCGAGACATTTTTGGAAAATCATAAGTAACATACAATCGCCCCCTGTCCACTCCCAACCAGCTGCTATCAAAGTAATCAACCAAACCCTGCAACACCACCTAGATGTAGCAAATGCCTATAATAACTATTTTGTTGGATGCGCCAACACCCTGATTGCTAAGCTAGCAATTGAAACACATTCAGAAAGGCAGCACACAAGTCAGATCCGTCCAACTGTGCAAAAATTCTGTTTCAAAGGGAAATTCAGTTTTAGACCAGTGCCTGTCAGTGCCATTACTAAACTTCTCTGTAATCAAAAAATGAAACACCAGTCAGGACCTGACCAAATCCCAGCAATGCTGCTGAAAATCAGCACCTCGGCAATTGCAAAACCTGTCACAACCCTGATCAATGAATCACTGGCAACTGGATATATACCCAAACTCTGAAAGACTGCAAGAGTGGTACCTATCCATAAAAGTGGAGACAATACTTTGGTATCCAACTACCGTCCAATATCATTGCTTCCTGTAATGTCAAAAATTCATTGTTTACACTTTATTACGCGATTACTATCAGTATTGGAACTATTTAACCCCAGATCAATCCAGCTTCCGTCCAAAACATTCAACCACAACTGCCTTTTTAAAAGTTTGCAATGATATCCAGGCTGGCATGGAACAAGGAAACTTAACTGGTGCCATCTTCCTTGATTTTGCCAAGGCCTTTGACACAGTAGACCATGGCATCTTATTACAAAAACGTAACTCCAGTAGTAACTCTCGGTCACGTGCGGTGTACCCCAAGGCTTGATACTCGGCCCCCTGCTATTCACAAAATTCATAAACGATCTGCCCAATGTCTGCAAAGCCTCAAATGTACACATGTACGCAGACTACACTGAAATCTATACCAGCAAACCAGATCTCCCACAGCTGGAGGCCATGCTGTAAGAACAATTCAGAGGTAGAAAAGTGGATCAAAGATAACAAACTTTTTCTAAATACTGACAAAACTGTTACAATGCTCTTTGGAACAGCACCTAAACTACACAAATTGCAAACACCCAATCTATGTGTTGGGACAAGATCAAATGGCACGCTGACCACAGTCACTTCTCTCAAATATCTAGGTATGTGGTTAGACCCAAATCTATCCTTTGGCCCCCACATCGAAAAACTTTCATCTAAACTTTACCCCAAACTAGGTGCCCTGTACAGAAACAAATTCTGCCTGAGCCCCGCGGTAAGAAAGCAGATTGTACAACAAATGCTTATGCCAGCTATTGATTACGGAGATGTAGTGTATGCAGCTGCCCCACAAACAAACCTCCAGAAACTTACTACGTTGTATAACGAATTTTGTCACTTTGTGCTACAATGTAAGTACATGACCCACCATTGTGACATGTTAAAAGAACTAAACTGGCCATCGCTGGAATCTAGACGCACCCTTCACCTTTCCAACCTGGTGTTTAAGAGCTTTTCTGGGAAGCTACCACCCTAACTGAATAGGCTGCTTCCCTCAGCAGTTCTCTCATCCTATAACCTCCGATCCAGGACCTGCACCTTACTTGCAATACCACAATACAAAAAGAAAGTGGCTCGATCCTCATTTTCCTACAGAGCACCACAATTATAGAATAACCTCCCAGACACCATCAAATCTTCCCACAGTCTAAAGTCACTTAAGAGCTCCCTATTAACATACCTCAATATAGAATGCACCTGTAAACATGTAACATAGTTACTATATTTCCTACATATTTATTTTCTGTTAATCTGTATATTTGTTTTGTGTTAATATCTTGCATTTTACTACTTTGCATTTCTGTAACAACTCCAATGTTCTTGAACCCAGGACATACTTGAAAACGAGAGAAATCTCAATGTATCCTTCCTGGTAAAATCCTTTATAAATAAATAAATTACTGTAAACAAGCATCAAATAGCAAAACCAACCTCGCTCTAATAAAAAGTTCTAAAACTTTGCTTCCGCATTTCACGAGCCAAGGAGAGGGCAGACAAGAAGGAGAGCTCTGGGGTCACTCACTACTGTACAGGGATAAGATTCAAAGGGTTATAGTGACTGAAAATCCACGTACAGTACAGATACAAGGTGTTACTGTATTTTCCATACATAGGCATTATGCCACATCCAGATACAATTTTTATATTCCATAGGGTATTTCGTTGAAGCTGCATTGTTAATAATCTCATTATGATCACTACAAATCCCCATACACTGGGTAAATGACTAGTTTTATTATCCATCTTTATCACATTTACTAGATCTCAAACAAAGGTCATTTCTGCCTGTTTGCTGATCATTCAGACCCTGTGTGCAAGATAAGGGACACTATATTGAGTTCAGAGTCTTTCATTACAACAATCTTTCAGTGACGAATAAAAGAATACTTGAAATATTAAAAATGAGCAAATTTACATTGTTATAATTTTTTAAATATCGCAGATCAACATTTTCTGTGCTATTTTTTATTTTAACATGTACAGTAATTAATAGTTTACTTCGCATCTCATGTTTCAAATATTTGTTATGATAAAAATATTCATCAAAAAGTGGTTTTTGTGAAGTGGTTAACAAAAAAGTTCAAAAAAACTATAGATTTTTATATAGTATCACAGAGTTCAGGATTCAAAAGTCGTACTTAACGGTAAGACGTGGCATCTCATATTGTTAACAGCGACTGCACGATAAAAGAATAGAACTGCACTATTTCACACTAAACATATTTCAAAATTTGTCCCTTCCCTTCAGTGACACACAATCTTGCAGCTATTCTAACTTCAGAACTTTAGTTTCCATTTTCTGTACAATCTCTGAAAGTCCCTAAAAGTTGACACAGCTATTAAAACCTCATAAAAGGACCATGGATAGTGGCTGTCCATTTATTATGTGTATTTTCATGCTCTAATTGTCTGGATAATGAGGAACTGAAGTCCATTCTAAAAGTTACATTGCTCATCTGGAATATAACAATCTTCATAATTGCAAGAGTAAAAGTAATTATTCATAAGTGTAAAGTTAAAGCGTTGACTTGCATATTAATAACTAATAGGTCAAAGATAATTGCTTTTCTAATCTATTACAACGCTAACAAAGCAGACTGCAATGTCATACCTGAATGCAATTTAATTAAATAATTAATATGTAGTTTAAATAGATAGGCATTTTGGCTTCATTCCAGCAAGTCTGATAATGCCTGGTAAAGAATGAACAGAGGACTATAATCCATAAATAAATTAATAATAGCCAAAAATTAACTGAATAAGACACAGGGGATTACGAGGATGAATACTGCTTGGGCCGTTCTTCTTAATATTTTTGGCAAAAAAGATTCTACAGTATATATATAATTCTTAGATATTCGCTACTGTTGGGTCTCAATAACCCATACATATTTATTTTTTTATTCTCACACATGAGCACAAGGGCTGTTGGGTGGATGAATTGTTTCAGTCTATCCACCTTTTATATCAGCATCTACACTTTTTGGATGTTATTTATATGGTTCACTGGAAAGGTCATAAAAATTGGTTTTATGGGATTATTTAAAGTTTGTAAATTATAAATATTCCATGTATGTACATCATAACATTTGTTCCGTGCACACCTATGTTTTTTACCTATGGGATGAGTTATAGGCGCAGACTGTGGCATTGGTTCACCACATGCAACCGGATCACAATATTTTGCCATAGTGTGCCAACAGTGAATATTTACTAGCACTAAGGTCGGGGTCAGAAGAGTGTTTTGCAGAGCGGAAGAGTGAACGGTCCGTGAGAGTGAACGATCCATCCACTCTGATGCCCGTCTGACCACCTCTCTAAGTGCAGTTAGTGCGTTCAGCGCTACTTTGCAGCCCCGTCGAACGCGCCTCATAGCACTTCGACGGGGAGGCTTTCAGAACGTCTGCATCATGCCCGTTGTTGCAGGTACAATTTGTGCACACACTACAGCGTGTGGCCAGCCCCATCGAAGTGTCAATGGCGCTCGTCTGACCCCGGCCTAACAGTTTTCTAGAAGTAATCAATTAAGGTCTTCCACTTACACACCCTTATAATTATTATGGAATCTGAGGATCTTGACTTCTCATTGTAACTCATTTGCTGACATCCAACACTGTCACTGCAGCACATACAGTAGTAAACCAAGGACACCCCTTAAATATCACTGATTGCAGACATTCATCCTATGAAACATCAATTTCACCAATGCCATGCATCCTATAGTCCCATATATAATGTCAATTTCCATTTCATTGCATGACCCTATATGCCGTGATATTACTTCTATCATCCTGTTGTCATAAATGTAATTTGGACTTGAGTCTTTTTTCCTTTTTTACTATATAACTATATCACTATGTGTGGTGTAGGGTTGCCAGATCGGCCATGTTTTCCTGGACACATATAGGCCCCTATTACACTCTTCGTGCAGCGCATTTGCGTGCACGCAAATGCGCATTTGCACGAGGAAAAAAACATTAGCGCATAACGTTGTATTACGACGTTCGCGCAAATGATGCATGTTAACGTCCATTGTGCCAATGCGTTAGTACGCGTATGCGCGCATGGTATTACAATCTTAGCGCAAAATGTACGCAAATCTTAGCGCAAATGCACGACATTTGCGAGCATCATTTTAACGTCTTTGAAAACCTGGTGTTAATTTACAATCTGAACGTTCTGGCCGAAACGAAGTGAACCTGCCCAAAAAAAAAAAATACAGCACAGTACAGTTACACATTCTACACATACCCAAACAATAAAATTAGTAAATTGTTTTTTATTTTTGTTGCAGCACATATACGCAGATTGACTTTGACAGGCGCAACAACTGAAACCTAGCAAATGGTGGTTCTTAATTCTGATTGGCTGAATCCCATGAAAAAACAGTCTGCCCACCGATTCCTGCACGCAACGGTCATTTGCGCCTGGCTTTGCGCGTCGGATTTGCGCTCGAAAAAAGTTGAAGGCTGAAAAAATGCGCTCGGATCGTAATACCACGTTAATTTGTGCGCAAAAAAAATTTGCGTGAAGATTGTGATAGGGGCCATAGTTTTTTCATGCTGATGGGCACTGCATGAAAAATGCCACCCTGCTGCATGTAGAACCTATATGCGTCAGGTGAGAAATCAACAAAGAATTCCAGGTGACCTGATTTCCTTCTTGTAGTATATGAATTCTACATGTTGCAGGGCTCCACTTTCCCACTGCTCCCCTCTGCATGAAATCCTGGCAACCCTAGTGGGGTGTCTCACTGCGTTAATAAAGAAACATATTTCTGTGTTTGAGAGCCAGTGTAAATTTTGACAGTAAATTTTTACTTATTTTTAGTCAGTCTTCTGCCTAAAGTGTCATTTGGTTTGAGTCATCTGAATTTTTTGAATTTTTAGTCTAATTGTGGTCGAGAAAATCTAGAGTAGATTTAGTCAACTAAAATGTAATGGGTTTATCGTGTTAACCATTATTTAAGTGTTTTTCTAGAATTTCCAAGCTCATTATATACTTCTGGAGTAAACCTCGATTAACATGTTATTATATATGATATCGTTGCTCCCTGTAATGTCAAAAGTCTTGGAAAAATGTGTCTACACACAATTACGTGATTATTATCAATATTGGAACTACTTAACCCCGGATCAATCAGGCTTTCATCCAAATCACTCAACTACAACCGCCCTTTTAAAAGTCTGCAATGATATCCAAGCTGGGATGGAACAAGGAAACCTAACTGGAGCCATCTTCCTTGATTTTGCCAAGGCCTTTGACACGGTAGACCATGGCATCTTGTTAGAAAAACTTAAAAACTCTGGCATTGGTGATCGCACGCTAACCTGGTTTCAATCATATGTATCCGACCGATTACAATATGTGTCAATTTCTGGCAGCTCCTCCCTCCCACTCCCAGTCACCTGCGGTGTACCCCAAGGCTCAGTACTAGGCCCCCTGCTATTCACAATATTCATAAATGATCTGCCCAACGTCTGCAAAGCCTCAACTGTACATATGTACGCAGATGACACTGTGATCTATACCAGCAAACCAAATCTCCCGCAGCTGGAGGCCGTGCTGCAAGAACAATTCACAGAGGTAGAAAAGTGGATCAAAAACAACAAACTTTTTTTAAATACTGACAAAACTGTAACAATGCTCTTTGGAACAGCACCTAAACTACACAAATTGAAAATCCCCATCTATGTGTCGGGACAAAATCAAATGGCATGCTGACCACAGTCACTTCTCTCAAATATCTAGGTATGTGGTTGGACCCTAATCTATCCTTTGGCCCCAACATCGAAAAACTCTCATCTAAACTATACCCCAAACTAGGTGCCCTGTACAGAAACAAATCCTGCCTGAGTCCCGCGGTAAGAAAGCAGATTGTACAGCAAATGCTTATGCCGGCTATGATTACGGAGATGTAGTGTATGCAGCCGCCCCGCAAACACACCTTCATAAACTTACTACATTGTATAACTCATTCTGCCGCTTTGCGCTACAATGTAACTACATGACCCACCATTGTGACATGTTAAAAGAGCTAAACTGGCCATCGCTGGAATCCAGACGCACCCTTCACCTTTCCAGCCTGGTGTTTAAGAGCATTTCTGGGAAGCTGCCACCCTACCTGAATAGACTGCTTCCCCCAGCAGTTCCCTCATCCTATAACCTCCGATCCAGGAACAGCACCTTACTTGCAATACCACAATACAAAAAGACAGTGGCTCGGTCCTCATTTTCCTACAGAGCACCACAATTATGGAATAACCTCCCAGACACCATCAAATCTTCCCTCAGTCTTAAGTCACTCAAAAGCTCCTTACTAACATATCTCAATACAGAATGCACCTGTAAACATGTAACCTAGTGACTATATTTCCTACATATTTATTTTCTGTTAATCTGTATATTTGTGTTGTTTTCTTTTTTAATATCTTGCATTGTATTACTTTGTATTTCTGTAACTGTAACACTTCAATGTTCTTGAACCCAGGACATACTTGAAAACGAGAGAAATCTCAATGTATCCTTCCTGGTAAAATCCTTTATAAATAAATAAATATTGATGCTTGAACATATGCTATTCAACATGTGTATATTTATGATAAAGGTCTCACGTAGAAACACGAGTATGACTTGGCATATTCACAAAAGCCCAATAATTAGACATGCAGTGATTATGACAACTCACATATGGCATTCTTTATTTTTTCAAACGTAAGTGCAACTCTAATTTATAAAAAAAAATACTTTATTGGCAGTAATTCCATTGCTCATGTTATCAGAAGAAAGAAAAATTCATCAATTCTCTCTTTCTTGAATAGTTCAGACTTGCTCTCTTCCCATATATTCACTCTCTAACATTTTAGGCTAGTTTTTATTAGTTATCATGCCCCACGCCGTGGTCCGACCGCGGCCTCCATGTTGGGGCACTTTGCATACTCACCAGAGGTCCCTCGTGGCGCGTCGCTCCCTGGTTCCGGTCTTCAACTCGGAGGAGGAGAGCCAGGATGTGTCCCACGCCGCCTCCGGGATCCAACTGAGCAGAAACCAAGCGCGCATGCGCGATCGTCCATCTCAAAGCATGAAGACCTTGGTACTCTGCTGGTCAAGTAAAGGTACTGCATTACACCTGCACTGGAGATCCTCGTATACCACCAATTAACCTATCAAGTACTCTGGTATCCTAACTCCACCTACGAGCCCCAGGTGAACGGTGTTCTTATGATCCTCTGAACCCTATTTAAATCTGCCGCCTTTCCCAGTTCCTTAACCAGGTTATACTGTGGTTCACCACCACGTTATCCAGTGTTCCTCTTCGTACCTGTTCCAAGAAAATCCCGAGTTCCAGACCTGCTTCCACGGTACCAGCTCCGTTTCCAGACCTACTTCCACGTCCATGGTACCAGCTCCATTTCCAGACCTGCTTCCACGGCACCATCTCCGTTTCCAGACCTACTTCCACGTCCATGGTACCAGCTCCGTTTCCAGACCTGCTTCCACGTCCACGGTACCAGCCCCATCTCCAGGCTTGCTTCCACGGTACCAGCTCCATCTCCAGGCTTGCTTCCACGGTACCAGCTCCATCTCCAGGCTTGCTTCCACGGCACCAGCTCCCTCTCCAGGCTTGCTTCCATACCCATGGTACCAGTTCCAGATCCTATGTTCAAGTCCAATTCATCTACCCTGGTCTGTTTCAAAGACTACAGCTCATGTTATCTACCCCTACAATCCTTCGTCTGGACTTTACTCTTGTCAAAGAAGTCTTTGCGTTATCTTTTGTTCTGGACTTATATTTTGTTCCATCCAGTAAATGCTCAACTGATCATACATCTCCTGGTCTCCTTCTTCGGCTTGCCATTGGGTTCCATACGCACAACACTACACAGGGGTCATAGCCTCTGCCCTTACAGTAGTTGACGAAAGTGGCAATTTTTCTGCATAGTTTTAGTCGTTATAACTTACAGAGTTATTCAAAGAGATCCGAATTGTGGCCAAAAGCTAACCGAACAGTCAAATTCAAAGTAAGGTTACCTTTCCTGGCCATTCGGCTATTCAGAGAGCAGGCAGTTCGCCAATCCTGGCGAATTGCCTGCACATACGGTGCCTGTTCGAAGGCAGTGAAATCCCCATAGAGAAGCAATGCTTCGTCTATTCAGAGAACAAAAACCAGTAGTGCAAAGTTGCCGAATTGCCCTGCTGTTCGGTGGTTTCATACGACAGGTTTATTCAGGAGAATCCTATAGGCTTCAATGTTAAAAATATTTCCGTTTTAATTCAAAATCTAAGAAACCGTTGATTATAATATTCTGCAGTATAAAGTCTCTTTATTTATAAATTTTTTAGGATCTTTTAGGCATTTTTCGGGATTTATTTGGGGAATTATTTTTTTTCCGTTTGTTTTTTTAAATCGGTTTTTCTTTTTTCTGTAACAGCCCTTTTTATTATCATTCATTGGATCTTAGATTTAAATTTCAGACATTTTAGTTCTGTAGTTTCTTTGCAAACAGCGTTCACTTTTCAAACATTCAAGCGTACTGTTTTTTTTTTCTGACTCCTTCGTCTGTGGTGTCGGGTTTTTCCGGCGGCTGCTCTGCACTGTGATCAGCGGCTTCTCGGGTTTCTCCGGAGTGTTTGGCGGGGTTAATCCAGATGTTTTTGCGGGTTTCAGTGTGCGTTCGCCGGATTTTGCTGTGAGTGTTCGGCGGGTTTGCAGCAACTTTTCCCTGCACTACGATGGCCCGTGGTGCTTGCTGAATACACCACAGGGTCGCCAAAATGGGATCCCCAAATCACACCGAATTGAAGAGAACGAAAATTCACCGAACGTGCGGTGACTTTCCGATTCTCTTTGAATAACCCTGATAGTTTTATTTAGTTTTAGTCACTGAAAAAATTTAGACGACTAAGGGCACTATTACAAACTTTAGACACAAATAGAGCATGCAGTCAATACAACCTTGTAAAGGTCAATATTCCTTGATGGATAGGCGAAGTATCAGACACTTTAGCGTAAAAAAGCCAGGGATACAAAACATACAAACAAATCATAGCATATAACTGTGTGACATTTAATAAAAATAAAAAGCAGCAAATGAACCACTCACAAAGGAAGTGGCACACAATGATTAAAAAGTGTGCAAAACAGCATGTATTAAAACAACGTCCGATAGTCACCGCATCTCCAGAGGGCGTTGTCAAGTTGTGAAGCCTCGGCGGAGGAATAGGCCAAGGAAACCTCTGTAGTGGATGGAAGGTCCAGCTGTCGGGTGATGGAGGGCCACCACAACAGTCAGAGAAATTAATGGCCTGTAATTCCGATTCCGATGGTGAGCAGATGACAAAAGGCAAGTCAGCACGACACGTTTCGTCTTCCGACTTATTCATGAGCTGTCTTGCTAACGTGGGTAACCTTCTTAAACTTTCTATTACAAACTTAATACTAGCTTTAGTGTGAGCGTTAACATTAGTTTAAGTGGCCCTAGCGCATGACCCCCATATTACATTCCAAATAAAGAGAAATCTCAATGTATCCTTCCTGGTAAAATATTTTATAAATAAATACTAATGGCTTAAAAAACCCTTTAGCGCATTAGAGATTGCATTCACTTCCGCAAGTTTACTGTACTATGAGCTCCCTATACTTAACATGGGGAGCTCAAAGAGTAATTAGCGTTAGGATTACAAAGTCCTAGCGCTAATTACCGCACTGCTGCAGTTAACTCAAAAGTTATCCACAGCATGAAGCTAGTGCTAACTGATTGCGCTTCTGTGGAATCAGTCAGCACCAGCTTAATATCCCCCCAAAAATCAGATACTCACCTCTCAACCCGTGGTGCAAACGGAGGACCGATCCACCATTTCTGGCCGCTGGGAGCAGAGTGAGACTGAGGACAAATAGTCCCCGGTCTCCCTCTGCAAAAACTCTGCGGACCTGCGCAATATCGTGACAGTGAGATCTTGCTGGTCACATGGCCCGGCATCAAAAGCCTCCATGGAGTCCCATGGACTCCAAGAGGTGATACTCATGGCGACATGTTAGTGTTGCATTACGGGGCACACTGCTGAATCAGTATTTTTTCCTTAGCGTCCCTGTTTTAGCGTGATATTAAGGTGTAGGTGCTAATCCAGCAGCCTGCACCGTAACACAGCGCTATAGGTCTCCATTGACGCTTCCGCTGCCGGTCACGTGACCTGCAGGATCTCGCTTCGCAAGATCCAGCAGGTCGGCGGACTGATCGTGGGGGGATACTGGGGCAAGAAGCTAATCAAGCCACCATTCTCGCCGTGAGATGAGAGGAGAGTATCTGATTTTTTGGGGTTTTTTTAGCTGGTGATAACTAATTCCACAGATGCGGAATCGGTTAGCATCAGATCCTAGCTGTGGTTAACTTTTGAGTTAACCACAGCTTAGCGTAATTAGCGTTAGGACTTTGTAATCGTAACGTTAATTAACACTTTATGCTCCCTCTGCTTAACATGGAGAGCACAAAGTACAGTAAGCTGGCGCAAGGGAGTGCAAGCTCCGAATCGCTAACAGGTTTTTTACCCGTTAGCATTTGGATTGTAATATGGTCAGCCTGCACTAGGGCAACCAAGGCTAACATTAACGCTCACACAGGTGACGCTAACATTAGCGGTTTGAATGTAATATGGCCAAGGTCTTTGTATGTGGTGGATGAGGTTACCCCTAACGTCAATGTCTATTTTCCTACTTACTGGTGTCTGTAAGATGATGATAGTATAGTGCAGTTTGACCAAAAAGATGGTGCACCATTTATTCACAAGTATGACTTTTCTTCCCTATTATCCTAGCATTAGGGAACAATTAAAAACAGAAACCATTTTCTACACACCCTCATATGTGGTGGTGTCCAAAGGAGGTTGCTTATCCTAGATGGTACTGTCCAAAGAAGTAACCCTCCTTTATGAATTGAATACTCTAACTTCTGTAAGGTAGGTCTCCTGCTGTCACCATAGAAACATAGAAAAATGTCGGCAGATAAGAACCTTTCGGCCCATCTAGTCTGCCCAATTACATGGATACTTTACCTGGATTTATCTTTTGTTTAGGATAGCCTTATGCCTATCCCATGCCTGCTTAAATTCAATTACTGTTTTGGCCTCTACCACGTCAACTGGAAGACTGTTCCATGTATCCACCACCCTCTCAGTAAAATAATGCTTTCTGATGTTACTTTTAAACCTTTGCCCCTCTAATCTAAGACTATGTCCTCTTGTTTTGCTACTTTGTTTCCTTTTAAATATACTCCCTTCCTCTACCCTGTGGATTCCCTTTACGTATTTAAATGTTTCTATCATATCTCCTCTGTCTCGTCTTTTTTCCAAGCTGTACACGTTCGGATCCATTATTACTGACTGATACAATAATGTGATGTGAGTGAAAGTTTGGGGGGATACACCATGTTAAAGGAATTCTTCAAAATCTGTATTAGTGTTAGCTATTTGGATTCTGAATTTAATTCCATATTCCATGATCCAACAATGTGTTGACTGTGACAGGTTAACGTTACCATATATCCCTCTAATGACATTTTGGTCATGACCTTGGTGTTCTTAAATTTACTTTAAACGTATCCTCTTCCTGTAGTTTCATATTTGAAATCTCTCATTCCTGTCTGTTCTGCTTCATGTCTGTACATTCAAGCAGAGAATTGAATGGAGATATTTTTTAGAAGAATAATGCTTTACTACTAAAGGATAACTATTTTATGTTGCTGTGGAAGAGGAATAAATTAACTATTCGAACATTATGAGGTTGAAACAGATAATGGATTTGCTTCAGCAACGCAATCTTGTCCTTCAATGTAATGGTTGGTTCGATGCAAGCAAATGAATGTGTAAGATGTATGTTTATTGCTAATTGTCAAATCAAGCATTGCTCTCATGGAGATATCATTATTATACCTATAATTTAAAATAGATGGGTGTGAAATTTTGTTTTACAAAAGCAAATGCATCCTGAGATAATTCCATTGATAAAATTCAGTTTTGCTCTTTGGGCGCTTGTTAAGGAAAACTCATACAGTGGTTGCCATGGTTACTGTTTCATTCTGAAATGTATTTTTTTACTAGAATCCCTGCAGTCAATTACTTAAGCTATATCTCCACGTCGATTCTTTGTAGTCATACAAGCTTTGCCTGTAACCTGTAATTTATGCAGCTTTCTTTAAAGGACAAAAAGCATTAATACTGGTGTAATTATTGAAATTATTTAAAGAAATCAATTATTTAAACTGGTTTGCATAATCATGCCGATTTGCATAATCAATACCATTGTTTATGTCACCGGTACATGCATCATTGCACTCAAAGAATTCCTTTAATTGCTTCTGTCAAGAAATCTAAAACATGATCTATAAAACATTAATAAAAGCAAATTTTAGCAAATATTACTGTTTGTAAAAAATAGTAAAGACATAATATAATATTATTAATACAATATAATAATGAAGCATAGTTTGGAAATTACCTATGTTTTATACTGCACATAATGAATTTACAAATTATGCTAGCTTTAAATCAACAGAAACGTTCACCTGTGTGTTCCAGTGGAATACAGATATAATATGATCCTACCATACGGGAAAGTCGGAACCAGCACTCCAATCTAACAGATGACCAGTTGGTTGGGTGAGCTGCAACAATTTCTGGGAAGCTGCCACCCTACCTGAATAGACTGCTTCCCCCAGCAGCTCCCTCATCCTATAACCTCCGATCCAGGACCAGCACCTTACTTGCAATACCACAATACAAAAAGACAGTGGCTCGGTCCTCATTTTCCTACAGAGCACCGCATTTATGAATAACCTCCCAGATACCATCAAATCTTCCCCCAGTCTTAAGTCACTCAAGAGCTCCTTACTAACATACCTCAATACAGAATGCACCTGTAAACATGTAACATAATGACTATTTCCTACATATTTATTTTCTGTTAATCTGTATATTTGTGTTTTTAATATCTTACATTGTATTATTTTGTATTTCTGTAACTGTAACACTTCAATGTTCTTGAACCCAGGACATACTTGAAAACGAGAGAAATCTCAATGTATCCTTCCTGGTAAAATCCTTTATAAATAAATAAATAAATAAAATTCAACTTTAGATCAAATAAATAAATTTGCGTAGGTCAGTATAAGGTATGAATATGTAATATATACGTAGCAGCAAGGTCCCGTCTGTGCTCACCCCCTATGTACACACCAAATCAGTTAATCAAATAAAAGAATCCTCGTGCATACGTGCAAATCCAGAAATGTTCTTATCCCTATGGAGTCTTATTAATATAAAAAGCAGGACATTCATTGCGCAGTATGTACTGTACAAAGGATCTTTTTACAGGTCATGGCACCATTTCTAACACTTTCCGGACTTTTGGGACATAAATACGGTCTGTATGCCATTCATGTTATGCACTTTGATAAAGACTAAGGTCGAAACGCGTTAGTTTGTGATTTATACATGTTTATTCAACATGTTATTGGACCCGATTTGAGGCGATCTTCTGTGACACCCCTTGGAGTCTTACCGTTTACCTTACCTGTATGAAACTGGGAAGGAGCTGCAAATCCGGCGGTAGTGGTGAGGAGTCTGCCAGCTATATACTTTATTTGCGGTTATAGCTTAGAGAAGGCTTGCATTGGCTCTTAAAAAAGTGAGTTGGATGTATATCACTTTTTGTGTGTGCCGCCCGAAATTACAAACTCCCGAATCAAAGCTTCAACATAAACAAAATCATTTCATTATGAGACCTAAATGAATTAAAATGGAACGCAAATGATACGAAATGGTGAAAAAACGGAACAAAACGATCAAAAACTAAATGAACTGAAATGAAAAAAACTTAACCAAAATGATCTGACATGAAAAAAAAGGAACGAAATCATCTAAAACAGAAAAAAACCCGAAACAGGTCACTTTTTAATTAATGCAGATGCTGTCTGTGCCCCTATATAATGTGTATTTCAAATAAAGATGTTTTTGCGGGATTTCGGTGTGACTTCGCCGTGTTTTGCGGTGAGTTGTCAGCGGTTTGCGGTGGCTTTTCCCTGCAATTCGGGGACCCTGTGGTGCTTGCTGAATACACAGCAGGGACGCCGAAATGGGATCGCCAAATCGAACCGAATTGAAAAGAACGAAAAGTCACCGAACGTGCGTTGACTTTTCGATTCTCTTTGAATAACCCTGAGTGATATCATCATGTGGAGTCAACTTTTCTCCTCTGTCCTAAAGAAATTGTACAGGAATTTGGCACTGAAAATTGTTGACCTCCAGATCTTTCAGAAGAAGCATCTGATTGGAAGGCGACTGATGGCTAACATCAGGGTAAAAGGGGAGGAGCTTCTGTGACTGCAGTGAGAAGAATAAAGGCAAGCAGAATGTAATTATTGCAGTCTAACAGTTTTGTTTTTTAAAAAAAAAACTAAGAGTGACATAGGGGATTTTATATTATGACTAACTGGATTTCCTTTTACATTATAAGGTGTTGTTTAAATATATTAAAAACAATGCTAAAAATAATCCGCATCACATTTAGGGTCAGGAAATTAAAAGGCAGTTCAATGCCAAAATCACTGTTTTTCAAACAGAAAGAAAACTCTATACATATCACATATTCACATGTTTAACAAGGCTGATTAACATGCACAGTAACCAATTTACATAATTTAATTTAAATTTGCATAGACTTTACATGATATTTTCTCCAATTCTCAAAAAGCTAATGTTGACTTTGATAAATATTTCAGGTCAAATGTGAATTTACTCTGAAGTCATATTAGAGTAAATATCATTAAAGGCCATTTATTAAAAATAATTACATAGAAAATAATGGAGGCTAATTAATGGTGAATTTAGAACAGTCAATAAATATCTGGTGAGAATAGATAAATTCAATTATAATACGTGTGGCAAGTATGGTCTGCGTAGTAATAGTATATAAGAAGGTTATTCATAAGAATTAGTATGGTCTATTATTATGTTAATTCAGGGAGATACATTAGATTATTATTCGAAAAGATGTGTTTCTTCCAGAATATTAAATTAGAAATACAACAGAAAGTAAATATTGAAAGGAATAGGAATGCATTAAATTAAAATATAAATACAAATCCCAAATTTAACCCTTTCGCTGCTGAGCCATTTCACACCTCTGTGCTGAGCTCATTTTTACCGGTTTCGCTCATCATGTTTAAACGCAATTTGAAGTCACATTTTATTATACAACCCAGACATATTATATATCGTTCTTTCCGGCAGACTCGGCAGATTCGTAATATATCATTATTACATGTATACGTCATGTCCTGCCTTAATATTATAACAAAAGATGCAATAAAAATTAAATTTTCAATCATCTACATTGTGTAAAGTGTTTTTTTTCTACAGTTTATCATGCGAGTCTTTTCGGTTATATTTTCTATGGGGTGACCTTGCTAAAAAATTTAGAAATGGGGACTCGTTACATTTTTTTGGGGAAAATTACGTGTTTTTTAGCAAATGCCCCCCATAGAAAAAATCGTTAGTGCAACATCATTGTTCACATTATAATTGAAATGAGAACAATATTGCTGCATTAATTAAACAAAAAAAACAAAAAACAAAATTTTAATTTTTTTTTATGTTTTATTTTTTTAATTTTATTTTTATTTTTTTTCTTACATTTTACATGGTCATGTTTGGAATCATTGGAAAGGCCATGCTCTCGCCGTTCCAATGATACCAAACATTAACCCCTAGCTGTCATGGATCGTGGGATTGGGGTTTCATTGGAACCCCTATCTCCACCATAGGTGGCAGCTAGGGGTTAATTGCAGAACTGACGCCATTGCGCTATGCGCGATGATGCCAGTCATCAAGGGGATATCCCGGAAGCAGCTCCGGGAGGGGACTGCGATACGGTGCCTGTTGGCGCTGTATCACGATCCAGCCCCCAAGGGGTTAAAGACAACCGCCGCCTGGAAGGGCAGGCTGTGCCCTTCCAAACGGTGCCTGCCTTTTCCTGGTGGCCCGCACGGATTGGGAGGGAGAGAGGTCCAAAGGACCTCCCCCTCCCTTTCAGGCACCTTCCCCGCACTGGTGGGGGGGTGCCTGTAATAGGCGTTATCGCGCCGGGATCCCGGCCGATCGCCGCTGCAAAGGGAGGATGCGCTGAATGCGTCCTCCGCAACGAAGTGCACATGCGGCAGGACGCGCTGAGCGCGTCCTCCACATAGAAGGGATTAAAAATTATAAAAAAAATGTAAAGGATCAAGGGCTAAATTACAATCTTCACGCAAACGTTTGCGCCGGCGCAAATCATTAACGCGTGGGGTAAAACCATTTGCGCCGAATCCCATATTACATAGTCAATGCAACAACCACACGCAATCGTCTACCGCGGGTGAACCTTCGCGAACCCTGCGCGAGCTTACTGTACTTCGCGCGTCCTATACTTAACATTGCGAGCGCAAATGCGAATGTACGAGTATGGTATTACAATCTATTTCGTGGTAATTACCGCATGGCCTTTGCGCGCATAATTTTAGCAACTCCTAAAAGCTGGTGCTAATGGCAAATTTGAACAACCTGGCTAACCCCAAATATCCAGGCCCATAAAAAGGAATGCACCAAAGCACAGTGGCCCATTCAAATCATACCAAACCAATACAATGGATGAAGTTGTGTGTGCATGTATTATTGCTGCAGCATATATGCTCAGATTGACAGTGGCAGACACAATTTGTTAACGTGACACAGGTGTGGCTCTTAATTCTGATTGGCTGAATCTCGAAAAAAGACTGCTCGCGCAAAAGATTTTTGAGTGAGACGGTACTGCGCATGCATTTGGGCACGTCCTGTTTGCGCATGCAATTGATTGGTGGATGAAAACCCCCCCCCCGAGGATTGTAATTCCAACGGTGATTTGCACACGCAAAACTAACGCTTGGCGCAAAGATTTTCACTTTGTGTGAGTATTTTTGCGTTAAGAATGTAATGTAGCCCCAAACATTTTACAATTTCTACACAATGTATACTGTATAACTGTGATCCCTGGCTTTCTGCCCATATTAACACGGCAAGGTGAGTTTATTTTGGAGTGTTTACTGAAATTCACAATATCCGTAAATTAGATTTTTCAGATGCAAATTATCCAGAATGTGTCCTTGATAGACATGAACAGCTCCCTAGTTGCAGGACTGTGCCACAAATCGGTATTATTTGTTAAAAGCTATTCCTGTTGGTATTAGTACTTGTAAAAATCTAAAACAAATCTATTAAATGTAAATTCATAAATAACAAAAAAAATTCAACTTTCAAATGTTTTAGAAGAAAAAAAAATTAGCATTCAAATGTAAATTACATGCAGGGGCCACCCTCTCTCACAAACGTATACATTTCTGTATGTGCACATATAAACAGTACCCCATGTTTCAACCACCTCTAATGTTTCTCTCATCATCTGCCATCACCCTATGCCTCGGTCATACTCTCAATCACTTTTATTCTTATACCCCTATTGTCTTTCTCCTTACGTCACCCTTGTTTCACAGTCTTGATTTTCTATCACCCCTAATGTTTCTTTCATTACAACTCTATGTATGTACCTTGAAGTCAGGTGAATAACTCAAAATGGTACAAAGGTAAGCATTAAAATGCCTGAGGTAAAAAAATATATACAGTGGCAAGAAAAAGTATGTGAACCCTTTGTGATTACGTGGAGTTTTGCATGAATTGGTCATAAAATGTGCTCTGATCTTCATCTAAGTCACAACAATTTGAAAAACACAGTCTGCTTAAAATAATACAACACAAACATTATATGTTTTCATGTGTTTATTGAACATAACATGTAAACATTCACAGTGCAGGGTGGAAAAAGTATGTGAACCCCTAGCCTAATGACTTCTCCAAGAGCTAATTGGAGCCAGGAGTGCACCAACCTTGAGTCCAATCAGTGTGATATTATTGGATGTGTTGCTGAAAGCTGTCCTGCCCTTTAAAAACACACACCAGTTTTGGGTTTGCTGGTTTCAAGAAGCACTGCCTGATGTGAACCATGCCTCGCAGAAAAGAGCTCTCAGAAGACCTACGATCAAAAATTGTTGACTTGCATGAAGCTGGAAAGGGTTACAAAAGTATCTCCAAAAGCCTTGATGTTCATGTGTCCACGGTAAGACAGACTGTCTACAAATGGAGAAAGTTCAGCACGGTTGCTACTCTCCCTAGACGTGGTCGTCCTGTAAAGATGACTGCAAGAGCACAGCGCAGAATGCTTAATGAGGTAAAGAAGAATCCTAGAGTGTCAGCTAAAGCCTTACAGAAATCTCTGGCACATGCTAACATTTTTGTTGATACATCTACAATAAGGAAAACATTAAACAAGAATGGAGTACATGGGAGGACACCACGGAGGAAGCCATTGCTGTCCAAAAAGAATACTGCAGCACGTTTGAAGTTTGCAAAAGAGCACCTGGATGTTCCACAGCACTACAATAACATCCCAAAGTGGATTTTGTTTCTAGGGGTGCATAAATAAAGGCCCACCAGTCTACCTCATGTTTGACAAGCTGCATGAGCAGGTATGGTTTGCTATGCAGCAGCCTGTGGTTTCAATTTTGGATAGGACTCGCCCTCGATAGAGATGCCTTGACGTTTGGCGGGCGAGCTTAGTCTTATAATGGCCATTGATAAGAAACCAAACCTCTAATTGTGTTTAGTTTCCCACGGTATAATGGGAATTAGCGCAGGTGACATTTTTTTCTTTGTTATGTTTTACACATGTTGTTGGGCTGGATGCATTTGGTGGTTGCAGCCGCCCCATCGGGGAATAGGCGCAACCCCACCCCTCCTGTACTATAAGTTAATGATCTAAAACATACCTCCAGGCTGTGTTAGAACTACCTTAGGAGCAAAGAACAAGACGGTAGGCTTCAAATCATGGAATCGCCAGCATAGTCTCCACACTTAAACCCATCTAGCTGTTTTGGATGAACTGGACAGAAGTGTGAAAGCAAAGTAACCTACAAGTGCAACACATCTATGGGAACTTTTGCAACAGTGCTGGGAAGAACTTTTCGAACAATATTCGATTTCGATTTGTCGAAAGAATGCCACAAGTGTGTTCAGTTGTTATATCTGCAAAAGGTGGCTGCTTTGAGTCACAAATTTAGATTAAAGTCTTTTTAAGAAAAAATCTCCATGATTTTTTTTATGTCCAATTGTTAATTTATTCTATGCTTTATTTTCAGAGTACATTAAGACATTAAACTGTGTAAATTTCAATAAAAACTTGAAAAATGGAGGTGTTCTAAAACATTTGACAAGTAGTGTATATCATCCATGTGCCTTTCATCCCCAATATATTGGATCTCTCCTCCACCTCTTCCCAGATTTTTTTACACCTATGAAGCTAAATCTTCGATGATTTTTTGAGAATCTTTTAAAGAGGTTGTTCACACTCCACCGTTGTTGCAACCACATTAAACTTTGGTGATCCCAATAGGGAAAACCAAAGAATGGCATTGGATATTTCATTAATGAAAGGTTACTCTACTGTTCTTTGAGTTTCCCCCTCTTGGTCACCGATGTTTAACGTGGTTGCAACAACAGGTATTTTAGTCATTGATTCTTACAACACTAAAGAACAGCATTTTGTGAATAACCATCATAGTTTTTATCTCTACCCAGTCCTCCCATAATAGTCAATTTATCCTGATCTGTTTATAAAACCTAATCCAATAATGGTTAAACTTGTCCAATAATAAATCACTAACCTGTCCAAAGTGAAATATGACAGTTGTATGTGATGGAAGTTATGACAGTGTGTAAGCTAAATATCTGGGGTCAACAATCTTGGTCCTCCAAATATTTTGGAATTACATCTACTATGGTGCTCAACCCCTCATTAGATTGCCCTAGCCTAATAGGAAATATAGTTCCGCTACATCTGGAGGGCCAAGGTTTCAGACCCTTGAGCTAGGTTTTCATCTTTAACGTGAGCTTGCATAGGCTGGTCTTTTAGTTATGCTCCTAGTCTTCTGCTGTTTGAAGGCAGAGGAAGCCTTCTGTACCAAGAAATAAGAAATTTTATGATTTGTCTAAACTGAAGTGTTAAGTTATTTTGCAAAATCTGAAAGATTCTAAATATAGATGGTATCTTCGTAGATGAAAATCCTAGTTATTCTGGAACCCCAGGGTCAAATGCAAGAAGTGAATGTCACATGCAGGATATGATTGAAGTCAGATAGCTCATCCCCTTTTGAATGCACACAAAGTCCTTTGATTATTCTTCACTTTATTGGAAAAGTAACAGCAAATAAAAGGTGTCTTGTAGAAAGCGAGGGCTTCTCAGGTGTACCTTGTTATGGGAGGACGGTAAAAACAGAATGCAATCACCCGGTACAGACAATGCTTGCTGACTGCCTCTGTGGTAAGATGGGGATAGTCTGCTTGCTGTAGCAGGAAATGGGACAAGGCCAAACTAACTATGTGAGTTAGACAGGAAGAGTGGAATAATCCGTTTTAAGTAAAAGCATAGGGGGAAAACAATTAAGGAATCTGGTTCCATGACACTAGTGTATCTTCCTTTAGACTGCACTTTATAAAGACAATTCTCCAGATATGACCAAATATACGCTGGGCAAGATTTATTTGCACATGTCAAGAAATAGAGGATCTTCTTCAGGTGGGATTGTTAGCAAGTGAGATTCATTAAATCTGTAATTTCTCAATTGTTTAGAGGATCCGTCAGTTGGAAAATACCTAGAATTATGCAGGTTACCCACATAGTTTGTATTGTAAGATTAAATCACACAGCAGTTCTGCAGCAATTAGCCATCTTTAATTTCCATGTAATTAAAGTTGCGTTTGCATGCACTACAGGAAGCTTTGAAATTTAATTGAGTATAGGCTGTTTTTTTCAACTATAGATACCCTCATATTAAAAGCAAAACATATATATATAAATAAATATATTTTTTTCCTTAATTAGCATACTGAATTTATCATGCAAGTCTTAATTAAAGTTGTGAGTAGATGGTTATGGATAGCTTTGGTTTGCCATAGTTTGTTATTCTCACTTTAATAACAAAAGAATATATCTAAATTGAGTAAAAGGTTTAAGATGTAAACTTGCACTTTACATAATGAGGAATATATCATACATTTAATAAAAAAAGGTGTATTTTTGTATGCTGCTTACAATAAAGGCATATGTAACCCATTTTTAATTTCCTTTTACATGATGCCTCCATTGTTGTGAGTATATTTAATAACAGATCCCGAGCTCAATTGTCACATTAAACTTTAATAGTGGTCCTACGGGTATATGTTATTGAAACTTCAATGTTGTAGAAAGAACATTGCCGAAATGTTACAGTAATTACGGAAGATGTACTGCTTACAAACTAATTACAATATGGAACTATTTTTATCGATATGCTCAGAAGAATTAAAAGAGAGTTGCTTTTACTAAAATATATAGTGCAATGAAGTGGTGCAGCTAAACTAGCTTTACATTAGAGACTGTAGATGAAAACTTTACTTTCAACAAGATGAAAATTAAATGAAAAAAGCAGAACTCTGGCAATTTCAGCTCCTGTATGAATACCTTTTCCTCTCAATTAAATTTTCTAAAATGTTACTGGAATATTGAGCGTTTAACCCCTTAAGGACCACGGACGTACATAGTACGTCCTGGCGAAAATTCCCCTTAAGGACCAAGGGCGGATTATGTACGTCATGGTCCTTTAACCCCCCTCTCCACTGACCTCTTCGCCATATGTGCGATAATGTCAGTGGGCCAGTTAACCTCCTAGCTGCCCAGTGGAGATAGGGGGATCCTTTGGATCCATTTGATATCATTGGAAAGGTCTGATCATGGCCTTTCCAATGAAACCAAACATGACTAGGTTTGATGTAATACTTACATATATATATCTTTTTTATAAAATAATAATACTAATATAAAAATAATTGAAAAAGCATTTTTTGTTTTTTAAAAAAATTGACTGGGGGTATAATAAAATAAGACTTCAACTGGTGTTTAAACATGATGAGCATAAAACGGTCAAAATGAGTTCAGCGCACAGAGGTGAAATGGCTCAGCAGTGAAGGGGTTAAAAAGAAAAACCATGTAAAAATTGGGTATTTCTAATCTCAGGACAAAATTTTGAAACTATTTTAGCTGGGGTCTTTGTTTTTTTTCCATTTTTTCATCATATTTCATATTTTTTTATAGTAAATTATAAGACATGATGGAAAAATGGTATCTTTAGAAAGTCCATTTAATGGCGAGAAAAACGGTATATGGTGTGGGTTACATAAATGAGTAAGAGGAAAATTTGACTATACACAAACAGCGCAGAAACGTAAAAACAGCAGTGGGCACTTTTGGACAGACAATCGTAAAACTGCCCAGGCACTAAGGGTAAAATTAATGTAAAATTATCTTTACTTCTATCTTCATAAAGAGGGTTGTACAATTCACTGCCTTATCTCATTGCATGTGGAAGGAAACAGAAGAAATAGTTCGCCTATGTTCTTCCACATTAATGAGCTATAAAGTGAGGGTTTGCACTAGGCTCGCTCAGTTCTCCATTGAGTCCTATGGACCTCAGGAGGCAATACTAGCAGCGAGTTGGGGTACTCATTTGTCCTCCTGAACATTTATATGGGGGTTATTCCCTAACCACTTCAGTGTACTGCGACGAATGAGGAATTTCAAATCTATTGTGAATTCACTATTCGTGAAACTGCTATTATACTGTAGTTTGTATAAGGAATATAGTAGCAAACTATTACTTCTTTTCTTCCTACATGGTATAAATCTTAATTATTTCTAAGTGTAGCACTGGGTTTAATTCCCTGTCGTGGCAGTACCTATTTTTGGCCACCGGAGGGAGACAAGCGCGATACGAGACATTGAACATTGGGACTACATTTCCCGGCATGCTTTGGGAGCGGACACAGGAAGTGGGTGGGACACAGACCCTTACATCCTGAGCCTCGTGGAGAGAGCTGGCAGAGCGCGCCAGGGAGTGAGAGGAGCAAGACGCAGAGCAGCAGAACGAGACAGTGACTAGGCCGGAGCGCAGCTGGGGCGTGACAGAGCTAAATATCGGGTTATTCAGCCTTACCAGAGGAAGACCCAGAGATTCACAGGAATACCCACGCTGATACCAAGTGAGCGAGAGGACCCCGAGTTAGGAGCACCGCAAGATCGATCGGACAGGGAGAGCAGGCGGTGAGCTGGACATCTTGCAGCAGCTACAGAAAGGCAAGACAGCGGATCCGGTAGCCCAGAGAATCCCAGCCAAGATCGAGCGGAGAGACGTCCTGGGTCGAGCGGAGCACCAAGTATCTGGCGGATGGGTGAGAGGCCTTCCAGGCCGTTTGTGAATAAAGAAAGCACGCTGCTGTTTGTTTCCAAAACCCACAGGGCCCCAACTTGACTAGTCGAAGATACCTCTTAATTAAGCAATTCACTGGCCAGTTGAATATTGTACCCGGGTACCATAACACACACACACACGTACATTCTGGGACATAACCTGTGCGGGACTCACTCCCCAAACACAAAAGGGGGTTAAAGATTTATTTTCTCCTCTTCTTTTTCGCTGCGCGCTTCTCGAATTACAAAGCCTTGTATTTTCTCTTTTCCGCTGCGCGTTTCTCGAATTACGAAACATTGTATTTTCTTTTCCGCTGCGTGTTTCTTGAATTACGAAGCATCGTATTTCTTTTCCGCTGCGCGTTCCTCGAATTACGAAGCATCGTATTCCTTTTCCGCTGCGCGTTTCCCGCATTACGAAGTACTGTAAATATATCTACGAACACCGTGTTATTCATTATATGCCATTTATTCTAGTAAACTATATAATTTATAAAATCCACAACGGTGCTGGAGTATATTTATTCCCTACTGCGGGGAGACTGACCCGAGGTTCAATTTCAGCGGCTCCTCCGGGAGTGAGCGCTACACGTGGGGGCTCGTTTCCGGGATCCAGTCTCTGGAAAAACCGCATCTAAAGGGTTAAATATGGATCCAGACACTGTGTCACGGATGGCCCTGTTCTGGGGCGCCTGGCAGCAGATTCCTCGCTGCTCGCTGGCCAGGCGCCGAATAATAACGCCACCGGGTGCGCTCACGTGGGACGCCGGGGGGCGGAGCTTGGCGTTATGACGCGGACCCGCCGGGTTTAAAACCCGGCTTCACTAGTTCGCCGGTGCCCTGACGTGGTATTCACTTCCCGCAGAGCTCTTGTGTTTTTTGGCAAAATATCTGTGTCTGACCTTGCTTCTGACTTGAACCATTCTGTGTATGACCCCTGGCATTGGCGAACAAACCATTCTGTGTATGACCCCTGGCATTGGTGAACGAACCATTCTGTGTATGACTCCTGGCATTGGCAAACGAACCATTCTGTGTATGACCCCTGGCATTGGTGAACGAACCATTCTGTGTATGACTCCTGGCATTGGCAAACGAACCATTCTGTGTATGACTCCTGGCATTGGCAAACGAACCATTCTGTGTATGACTCCTGGCATTGGCAAACGAACCATTCTGTGTATGACCCCTGGCATTGGCGAACGAACCACCCTGTGTATAACCCATGGTATTGGCATTTACTCTTCTCACGGTTCTGCTCTTAACTTTGGTACCGAGGTCAGTCTGTGTGGCACCCTAAGCACACATCAGACTACCTCTTATATTACTAAGGTCCTAGGGAGAACGAACTACTCTATTCTACTGTCTGTCTGGTGTCTACCCTTGTTTGTCTATTGTCTGGTTAATTATCTGTCTAGTTGTGCCGACCATTCAAGGATCGGAAGGGTAGAGAGCGGTCTGCGTATAGGGACCACTATTCTGGTATTCAGGGGGATTCGTGACATTACGTCAGGGCCAATGGATCCCGCAGACCTCTCTAATCAGTTGGCACGTTTCGCAGCCAGACAAGAGGAGCAGGACCATAGGATGGACCAGATTTCTCTCGCTCTGCAAACCCTGTTAAATCGGTCCAATACAGGTACCACAAACCCTCCAGACCCAGTATTACCTAGGGTCAGTTCGGTCTCTCCTGAAAGACATAGGCTTAGTATGAAGGCACCCTTACGCTATGATGGTACACCAAGCTTATGCCGGGGTTTTTTGACCCAACTCGAGATCTTGTTTGAGAATAACCCAGGGTCTTGTATGTCTGATAAAGCCAAAGTAGGCTATCTGATTAATCATTTAACAGAAAAAGCTTTATTATGGGCTACGCCATTGTGGGAAAATAAGAAACCCATCATCTATGACTATGAGGGTTTTACCTCTGAGTTAAAACGTACCTTTGATCCCTCTAGAAGGGCTACCAATGCGGGTAGGTCCTTGTTTCACATTAAACAAGGTAATAGGAGGGTCTCCGACTATGCCATAGAGTTTAAGACTTTGACGTCAGAGGTGCTTTGGCCGAACGACGTTTTAACCTTAGCCTTTACCGAAGGCCTGAACGAGGCTTTTATGTTTGAGCTGGCTCCCTTAAAATTACCAGAAAATCTGGACCATCTGATTGATTTTTGCATAGCCATGGACGATCAAATTAGGGAAAGGAGACACCCCAGAGACAGACCCAGAAGGGTCTTGCCTCCTTTACCCTTATTACCCAGACACACCAGTACGTCAGGTAACCCGGAGAACGCAAAAACAGATATGCCAGTCGTTGAACCTATGCAAATAGGAAAAACGGGTATTTCGGAAGCAGAAAGAGCTCACAGAAGAGAAAAGGGGCTCTGCTTCTATTGTGCAGGGGCTGATCATTTCCGCCTTCAATGTCCTCAGAGACCCAGGGTTAGCAGGGGGGAGAGTGGCAAATCGGGTCAAAGAACAGCCAATACCCAGGTTATCGGTTCTCTGTATGCCTCCTTTGTGGATAGTGAGAAAAAAAAATCCAGGATTCTGGTACCGATCTCCCTAACCTGGGAGGGGGTTCACCTCAAGACTGAGGCGTTCTTAGACTCTGGGGCCTCAGGTAATTTCATGGACAATATTTTTGCTGCAAAAACCTCTTACCTCTGGTTCTCAAGGAGAAGCCTCTAATGGTGGAGGCCATAGATGGTAAACCCCTGTCATGTCCACATATCACTCACGACACTATCGATGTATGTATGAAAACAGGAGTTTTGCACCATGAAACGATAAGATTTCAGATTATTGAATCTCCCTCATGTCCTGTCGTTCTTGGGTTTCCATGGTTAACAGAGCACAACCCGGTTATTGATTGGGTCCAGAGAGACATAAAATGTTGGGGTCCTAGTTGTCAGTCTAATTGCCTAGGCAGGGTCAATGTGATTGGTAGCCTCAATATTGCCACAGCCCCTCCTTTATCTACAGAGGTCCCTGACTGTTATCTGGCATTAAAGGAGGTGTTCTCTAAAGCCAGGACTGAGGTCCTACCACCACATCACCATATGACTGTGCTATTGATTTACTGTCTCCGTACTATGCCTCCTAGGGGACACGTATACCCTTTGTCACAAAAAGAAAATGACATTATGGAGGAATACATAAGGGAGAATCTAGAGCGAGGATTCATCAGACGGTCCTCCTCTCCAGCAGGAGCAGGTTTCTTTTTTGTCTCCAAAAAAGAGGGAGATCTGCGACCTTGCATCGATTATAGAGGTTTGAATAGGATAACTATAAGAAATGCATATCCAATACCTCTCATAACAGAATTGTTCGACCGATTAAAAGGGGCCCGTATATATACGAAGCTCGATTTACGCGGAGCTTACAACCTGGTTAGGGTTAAAAAGGGGCATGAATGGAAAACGGCTTTTAACACACGTAGCGGGCATTATGAATACCTGGTGATGCCCTTTGGATTATGTAATGCGCCAGCCGTTTTTCAGGACCTCATAAACGATACCCTAAGGGATTTTCTGCAAGAGTTCGTCATAGTATATCTGGATGACATCCTGATATACTCTCCTGATGTGGAAACTCATCACGCCCACGTGAAACAAGTGTTGAAAAAACTATTGAAGGCTGGATTGTATTGTAAACTAGAAAAATGTTTATTCGACATAGAAACAGTGCATTTCCTTGGTTATATAATATCCCCTGAGGGTTTTCAAATGGATCCTAAAAAACTCTCAGCAATTCTTGACTGGCCTCTACCCCAAGGGCTTAAAGCCATCCAGAGGTTTCTGGGGTTTACTAACTACTATCGGAGATTCATTAAAGACTTTTCAGCCTTGGTAGCTCCCCTCACGGCTATGACAAAGAAAGGGGTGGGAAATCAGAAATGGACACCTCAAGCCACTCAAGCCTTTGAGGTACTTAAACAAGCATTTACTACTGCCCCTGTTCTCCGACATCCAGATCCGGCTCTGCCTTTCCAAGTAGAAGTTGACGCCTCCGAACTAGGTCTTGGTGCAGTCTTGTCCCAAAGGGAGGCACCCGACAAACCCTTGCATCCATGCGGCTTCTATTCCCGGAAATTGTCCCCGGCAGAGAGGAACTATGACATCGGAAATAGAGAGTTGTTAGCAGTCATCTCGGCCTTGGCGGAATGGAGATACTTATTGGAGGGGTCTAGGGACCCGATCGTTATCATAACCGATCATAAGAATCTCACATACATTGGAGATGCTAAACGTTTAAATTCCAGACAAGCGAGATGGTCATTGTTTCTTTCAAGTTTTAATTTCGTGCTTACCTATAGACCTGGGTCCAGAAACATTAAAGCAGACGCATTATCGAGACAGTATGAATCTTATGAACATAATATCCAAGATCAGCATCCCATTGTACCCCAGGAAAGGATTATAGCCTCTACCACGATTAGTGTCTCGTCTCCTCTAGTGAAAAGGTTGCAGACCGTCCAGGGTGCAGCTCCTGGGGGAAACCTCCCGCGAAACTCTTTGTACCTGAGAACGAAAGAGAGGAAGTATTTAACGTTTATCATGACAATAAAACCTCTGGGCATATGGGTATCACCAAAACAGTGTCTAGTATCCGTAAACTCCTCTGGTGGCCCACATTGCGCCGAGATGTTAAAGATTACATAGCTGTGTGCGAGGTGTGCACAAGACATAAAAGTCCCAAAACAGCACCCATTGGTTTACTCCAGCTTTGCCGATCCCCGAACGACCATGGTCGCATGTAGCCATGGATTTCATAGTAGACTTACCTGAGTCAAGAGGGAATACAGTTATACTTACGGTCATAGATCGATTCTCCAAGATGGGTCATTATGTTCCTCTTCGGAAACTACCTTCGGCAGCCGAACTGGTGCCCATTTTCATTTCTAACGTGGTCCGCATACACGGTATTCCTCTGGAGATTGTCTCTGATAGGGGGACCAATTCGTCTCCAGATTCTGGAAAGGGTTTTGTAAGAATGTGGGATAGACTTATCCTTCTCTTCGGCCTATCACCCCCAGACTAACGGAGCAGCAGAACGAGCCAACCAAAATATAGAGAAATATCTCAGGTGCTTTATATCAGAACAACAAAATAACTGGTCAGACCTGTTACCATGGGCAGAGTATGCTTTGAACAGTGCAGTGAGTGAATCCACAGGACATTCCCCTTTCTTCACTGTTTATGGTTTTGATCCTCCCGTGCTCCCCGCTACGTTTCCTGATACCACGATTCCTGCTTTGGATGAGCATTTGGCATCATTGAAAGAGACTTGGGAGAGAGTCAAACAGGCACTGGAAGAGAGTAGTGCCATCCAGAAAACCAAGGCCGACAGACACAGGAGGCAGGCACCCGTGTATCAAGTTGGGGACAGGGTTTGGCTTTCTTCACGGAATATCAAGCTCTTAGTGCCTTCCATGAAGTTGGCACCTAGATATATCGGCCCCTATAAGATTCTGCGGCGACTCAACCCAGTCTCCTATGCTTTGGCATTGCCCCCCATAATTAGGATACACAATGTGTTCCACGTAAGCCTTTTGAAACCGTTGTTATGTAACCGGTACACCAAGGCCCGTGCTCCACCTCCTCCTGTCTCTGTGGAGGGCGAGGAGGAGTTCGAGGTTAAGGCCATTTTGGATGCCAGGATGTCTAGGGGGTCCTTACAGTACTTGGTCGATTGGGTGGGTTACGGTCCAGAGGATCGTTCTTGGATTCCGGCTGCTGAAGTCCATGCCCCTTGGTTGGTGAAGGCCTTCTATGCGACACACCCCCGTGCCCCTGGGGGTCGTCCAGTGGCCGCCCGTGGAGGGGGGGTTCTGTCACGGATGGCCCTGTTCTGGGGCGCCTGGCAGCAGATTCCTCGCTGCTCGCTGGCCAGGCGCCGAATAATAACGCCACCGGGTGCGCTCACGTGGGACGCCGGGGGGCGGAGCTTGGCGTTATGACGCGGACCCGCCGGGTTTAAAACCCGGCTTCACTAGTTCGCCGGTGCCCTGACGTGGTATTCACTTCCCGCAGAGCTCTTGTGTTTTTTGGCAAAATATCTGTGTCTGACCTTGCTTCTGACTTGAACCATTCTGTGTATGACCCCTGGCATTGGCGAACGAACCATTCTGTGTATGACCCCTGGCATTGGTGAACGAACCATTCTGTGTATGACTCCTGGCATTGGCAAATGAACCATTCTGTGTATGACCCCTGGCATTGGTGAACGAACCATTCTGTGTATGACTCCTGGCATTGGCAAACGAACCATTCTGTGTATGACTCCTGGCATTGGCAAACGAACCATTCTGGTATGACTCCTGGCATTGGCAAACGAACCATTCTGTGTATGACCCCTGGCATTGGCGAACGAACCACCCTGTGTATAACCCCTGGTATTGGATTTACTCTTCTCACGGTTCTGCTCTTAACTTTGGTACCGAGGTCAGTCTGTGTGGCACCCTAAGCACACATCAGACTACCTCTTATATTACTAAGGTCCTAGGGAGAACGAATACTCTATTCTGTACATCTGTCTGGTGTCTACCCTTGTTTGTCTATTGTCTGGTTAATTATCTGTCTAGTTGTGCCGACCATTCAAGGATCGGAAGGGTAGAGAGCGGTCTGCGTATAGGGACCACTATTCTGGTATTCAGGGGGATTCGTGACACACTGCTGCCGAATGGTGTGAGGAGCACAGTAGTCAGTTAGAATTTTGTATAGTCATGGATATTCCTGCAGACACTTGGGCCGAAGATCAGATTCGCCAGGCCGTGGCCGCGCTGACACCAGATCATCGGGGGTTAATCCTGGACATTAAAGAGAACCCAGATACCTCTCACACGTATGTTCTTTTTGAGTGGAGAAAGGGTGTTCCAGTATGTTTTCAGGGCGCGAGCGTGAAGCTGACCGATGAGGTGGAAGTCCAACTGATTCAGCCAAGTGTGCCACGTGGCGAATCCGCAAGTGTTCCTTCGCCCAGTCCGTTGGCCATGATCGGGCCTGAATTTATAGTGGCTATTGGAGATTTGCTGGCTAAGTGTCAGAGAACAAGCCCTCCGCACACTAACTTCGGTTATCGACGGTTGAGAAATTTTACAGGAAACGTACCAACTCCGGCGGGAGAAGAAACCTTTGAAGAATGGTTGGAACAGGCGATGCAGGCTCTGGATGAGTGGGACGTCCCTGAAGCCCAGAAAAAGCAAAGGATCACCGAGAGCTTAAAGGGACCTGCGTCAGAAGCTGTAAGAAACCTAAAATTGAGTAAGAAAGAGCACCCAGCAGGAGGAAAGTCACTGGCACTAAGTTCAAAACGTGTGTCCAGGGGGCGTGGCTGACTGCCGAGCATGGTGGACGTGCTTTAATTCAGCTCCTGCTCCAGCAAGCGATTTAAAGTGGACATCGCACTCATACAGACCCCAAAACTAGGAACTTGAAGTCATCGGGATGGCTACCGCTAAAACTAAGAAAACCACAGGGAAACAGGAGTTTTTTACTCCCCGGCCTACCAAACGCCGCGAGGATGCGGATCCTCAAGATGGCGGCGGATCTACACCTCATTCCCCTGCGAAAACGATTACGTACTCAGAAGTTGACTTGGCCACATTCACCTTCCGGATGGAGACGCTCTTTAAAGACTTCTCGGAGACATTAACAATGCGCTTAGACACGGTGTCTGCGGACATCAGGAAAGACATTCAGGATATTGGTGAGCGAACCTCTCATCTGGAGGGTAAAATGTCCGAGATGGCGACAGCGCATAATGATATGGCTGGTGTGGTGGAGACGCTTGAAGCTAAGTTACAGCAATGTCTCAATAAAGTAGCGGATCTTGAAGACAGGTCCCGCCGAAACAATTTAAAAATCAGAGGGGTCCCAGAGTCAATACACCCCCGAGATCTCGGGACATATGTAGCGGATTTTTTTTCATTTTTGCTCCCTGGGGTCACTCCGGAAACGATACTCATGGATAGGATCCACAGATTGCCGAAACCGCCATCGGCACCCCAGAAAGCACCCAGGGATGTAATATTGAAATTACACTATTACAAGCCGCGAGAGGATATATTACGTGCACTACGTAAACTGGATGTCTTGGGATCCCAATATGGTCACCTTGCGGTATATCCTGATTTTTCGAAAGCAACCCTGCAACAGCATAGATTGTTTCGGCCTATCACAACTACACTACGCTCGGCTGGAATTTTATACCGCTGGGGCTTCCCCACCAAGATGGTTGTTCTCCGAGACGGCACAACTACGGTGTTCAACTCGACAGAGGAAGGTCGAACAACTCTGGAATCCTGGGGATTACAAATAGAACCCGATGTCCAAGAGCGACTGTCACAAGTGCCAAAATTGCTGCCTGAATGGCGTGTTCGCTGAATGGTACATTTTGTTTTTGGGACTTCCGAGCGCAAAGTCGCCCCCACCTGGTTCCTCCGAAACAGAGCAGTCCCATTTGAATTGGATTGCTCCACGATATCAGTTGGGTAATGTTGCTGTCTTTATTTCAGCCAACTGTCGTTTCGCTGCTGGTTGCAGATGGGCCTCCCCCATCTTTTGGTTTAATTTTTTATTTTGCTCTCCTGTTTCTCCCCCTTTTTGTATAAGGGTACGGGAACCTCCCACTGTAGGGAATTCCCGATGGAGAGTATGGCGTTCCTGAACGCACTCTGTTTTGTTAATGTTTATAACTTGTTTATTTGCTTATTTGTTCTTTTTTTATTTCTAACCCTCCCTTCCCCCCATTCTTTAATCCTAGGGGGATGCAGCCCCTATCATACTTTGCTAATAGATAGATATACAGAGGCAACGTACATGAATATAAATGGCAGTGTTTGTATAGAATTTTATGAAAGTAGTTACCTATAATGTAAAGGGCCTAAACCTGCCCGTTAAAAGGCATTCTTTATACAGGGATATACGCACCTACGACGCTGATATTGTATGCCTCCAGGAGACACACTATAGAAGACTAGACCACCCAAAACTTTATGTACCACAATATCGCACTCAATTTCATTCCACCTATAGAGCTAAATCTAGAGGGGTGACAATACTGATTCATAATAGGGTTGCGCTGCAAACTCATCGTATTGTTACTGATCCCAGAGGCAGATATATTATATTAGTGTGCACTATTGACGGTAGACTTTATACGCTTGTGTCAGTTTATGCTCCTAATAGTTCCCAAACTCAATTCATGACACATCTAATGAATAAAATTACAGATGTACTTTCAGGTGACTTAATAATGTGTGGAGACTTTAACGTTTGTTTGGATCCAATTAAAGACCGATCGCATCCCTCAGGGACCCATTCGAGACAACAGACACACAAACTTCATTCCTTTCTCAGACAACACCAACTGTATGACGCTTGGCGCGTGTTTCATCCCACAGAGAGGGATTATACTTTTCGTTCAGGGGTGCATAAAAGTTATTCACGCATTGATTACTGCAATATACTCCCTTTTACGTGGTCGGACCATTCCCCGATGACTATTGTTTTACAAGATGACTATAAATCGTACACTGGATCACCCTGGAGATTTGGGGAACATTTACTTAAACATGAACCGGCGCTGACAGCGATTCGGGAAACATTAATTAATTATTTTAAAGAAAATGTGTCCCCTGAAATGAGCCCATTTACAATTTGGCAAGCCCATAAGACGGTGGTTCGGGGGACGTGTATCCAATGGGGGGCTAGACTTAAGAAATTATACATGACGCAACGTGTAACTATATTACGAAATATAAATGACATAGACACACGTAACAAAGCATCTCCGACTCCAGAATTAGCAGACGAATTAGACGCGGCGCTACGTTCCCTGACGGATTTAGAGGCTGATAAATATCGCATAGCCATGAATAGAATGCGTGCCAAATTTTATGCGTTTCAAAATAAACCGGGCAGACTCCTAGCCCGCAGACTTAAACCCTCCCCTCCAAACGTTGGGATCTCACATCTTAAAACGGATGGTGGAATTATTTACAATCCGATGGCAATGGCAAATGAATTTGCGAGTTACCACGAAAAATTGTACAATCTGGAGGTGGATGACACTAATGTTCATCCCACGTCCAATACTATTGACGCTTATCTACGCAATATCAACCTCTCAAAATTATCGGCTACACAAGCGAATAAATTGGCCTCTCCCATCACCCAAGATGAGCTTTCTGAAGTAATTAAAGCTTTATCGAAACGGAAGGCCCCAGGTCCAGATGGATTGACGGGTTTATACTATCTGACTTTCTCTCCCCAACTCTTCACACACTTAAGTAAAGTTTTTGAGGATGCAAGAGAGCAAGGTTCTTTTCCACCAGACATGTTACGAGCTCATATTATCACGCTCCCTAAACCGGGCAAGACCCCTGACATCTGTCGTAACCTTCGTCCTATATCGTTGCTTAATGTGGATATAAAGATTTACAGTAAGATACTGGCGAATAGACTGCAGCGTATTCTGCCCTCATTGATAGGACAGGACCAGGTAGGATTTATTTCGGGCCGACAAGGCCCAGACAGTACGAAAAAATTGATCAATCTGATGGAGGTGTTAAGATGATCGGGACAACCGGGCCTGGTCCTGTCTTTAGACGCTGAGAAGGCGTTCGATAGGGTGAGTTGGTTGTTCCTTCGTGTGGTTCTTTAAAAGTTTGGTTTTCCACCTCCAGTTTTAGCTGCAATTCAGGCCCTATATGATTCCCCTTCCGCTAGAGTTGTTAACTCGGGATTCCTCTCAGAGGAATTTAGGATAACGAATGGCACAAGACAGGGATGCCCCCTCTCTCCCCTTTTGTACGCCTTAGTGTTGGAGCCACTTGCTCAGGCTATACGGCAAAATGATGATATTAGAGGCATCGCCGTTGGTCCGACGATTCATAAAATACATCTGTATGCTGACGATATTCTTCTGACCTTGACAGAACCGGAGGCTTCCCTATCCGCCCTTTATGGGGAGCTGGAAGTGTACAGTAGAGTCTCATACCACTTAGTGAACTTGCTAAAAACACAAGCCCTCCCAATTAATATTCCACATCAATCACTAGACAATCTTAAAATGCATTATAATTTTGAATGGCGCAAAACATATTTAGTATATTTGGGACTTAGAATCACGGGACATCCAGACGGTCTATATAAACACAACTATGAATGCGTTCTTTCTGAGACTAGGTCACTAATACATCTGTGGAGATCGAGGGAAGTCTCATGGATGGGAAGGATGGCGGCAGCAAAGATGGTGATCTTACCGAAATTACTTTATGTGTTTTGAGCTCTACCGCTTAAACTACCTAGGTCATTTCTAGTTACGTTGCAGTCTATATTGGTGTCTTATGTATGGAATAATAAGAGACCGCGAATAGCGCGCAGACTGTTATGCTACAGACAAAGAGACGGGGGATTGAACATGATACATATCCAACATTATTTCTGGGCATCATGCCTTGCCTCCTTGTCAGAGGTGTTTCATAGCCGTCCTACGCCACAATGGCTCACCATTGAGGCAACATACATGGATGGACATGACTTGGCCAAAGTGTTATGGGTCCCTCCAAAGGACAGACCGCGGTTCCAGTCGCCGTTGGCTACCACGTCTCTGCACTTTTATATTTGGGATCTAATTTTCCCCCTTATTATGAACCATCACCCCATCTCCATGGCGATGCCAGTGGAAGCACTCCGCTACATTCTCCCACAAGGGAGATGCCGTCAATGGCTACAATATGGAATTACGAATCTCCACCATTTCTTTGACATGGCCGCCATTCTTCCTTTCGAGACTATATGCACCAAATTTACAGTACCACAAACAATGTTTTTGTCTTATCTACAATTACAATCCTATTTTAGGTCACAATCGGTATTATCTAAGTTGAGAGCTATTTTGCCATTGTTGTCTGAAACTGAACTTTTTTGCTTAGACCCTCTTGCAACCGCTAGACCGATTTCGTTATTTTATAGAGTACTTAACACGCCAACACGGACTGTGGTCTGGTCTTTCCAAAACACTTGGGAAAAAGAACTTGGTCAAAAATTTACACCTACACAATGGGCATCAGCCTTCATGTTTGCTGTGGGGGCGACTAGATGTGTTACTCTGATAGAGACTCAAAGAAAAATACTATACCGGTGGTACCTCACTCCGGACAAGATCAAGCGATTTGCTCCACAACATTCGGATCTCTGCTGGAGGTGTTCCCTGGAGACTGGATCTATGAGCCACATATGGTGGTACTGCCCTCGGATAGCCCCTTTGTGGAGAGACATTTCGTCACTGGAGACAGAAATATTGGGTACACAGATTCCGCACTCACCTGAAGTCTTATTACTGGGCATGATTAAACTTCCACGACCTCAGCTACGGATGTTATTTATCCTCATTTCTACAACCGTCCTACTTCTCGCACGAAATTGGAGAACTATGTTGGTTCCCACTTGCAAACAGGTGACCGACCTTTTGGAACAATACCGTAGCTTTGATTCTAGGATAGCAATGGCAGAAGGATTACAATCTCCCAAATGGGACCCATGGAAACTTTGGGATGTACACAAAATATATAAGGCATGCGGTCTCTAGTAAAAGTCTATGTTTGAGCTATATACCTCCTGCTGCAAACCCCTCCCCCCTTTTTTTTATTTTTTTCCCCCTCCCTCCTTCCCCCAAGGTTTTTGAATGTATGTATATTTTTCTTGTCTGTCTGGAAATATCCAATAAAAATGTAGTTAAAAAAAAAAAAATTGAGTAAGAAAGACTGCACTGGTTTAGATTATTTAAACGTTCTGGAGGAAGTTTTTGGGCGAACGGAAAAGGCGACAGAGCACGTATATCAGTATGAACACACCTACCAGCGGAAAGGTGAGAGAATGACCGAATATATGAGGCGCCTAGATAAGATTCTGCACCAGATTCTCCTCAAGAAAGGGGCCGAACCGGCTGAAGTGGATAAGATCCGAATAAAACAGATCCTGAGGGGCTCTCAACCTCTAGATCCAGTGATGCTGCAGCTGAGAAGGCAAGAAGGTAACCAAGAACTGAAGTACCTGGAACTGATCCGAGCTGTCAGAGAGGAGGAGGCTTTACTGGAAGAAAAATCCTTCAGGCGAGGAGAAAGCTTACGCGCAACCTGTGAGGCATAACGACTGTTTGCAGCCTGAAAGTGACTCGTTGGATACCTACGGATCCGACGTGGACAAACAAGAGCATCTGATCGCTTTTAAATCCACAGAGAAGGCTGTCAAAGACTTAAACCTCTCTGCACAAGGCGAGTTGCGCAAAACTGTTAAGGAGGTACAAGAAGCTCAAGCTGAATTGCAACAGGCGCACGCGGAACTGTGCCGAGTATTGTTGAAGGTGACAGAGATGCAGACAGAGATGCAGTTCCTTACAGGCATGCAGACAACCGGAGTTGCTGTGGCGTCTAGCCAGGGTCCTTCAACCGAATCACTGCAGGCGACTACGTCTCTGCTTTCTAAGAAGAGATGTTTCGGTTGTGGAGAAATGGGCCACTTCTGCGCACAATGCAAAGGCCGAAAGCCTGAAGGGAATAGAGTTGAGGAGCTTTTGAAAGCCTTAGAAGGACTGTTGTCTACCTCACTGGCGGGAAACGCCAGAGGGCACAAGTAAAGGAGCAACCTAGGTGCCCGAAGGTTGAAACCCGCTCCAAAAATCAAGCCAAGACTAAAAGGGTGAGAGGGCCCAAAGTCCGGCCAACTGCTGAGCCTGCCAGGACTGAAAGAGTCACTCCCTTAGCATCCGGACCTACGTCATGGGGAAGCAATGCACACCCAAAACCTACACGGGCCAAGAAGAAGGCCAGGGTACAACAAACTGGGTCTAAGTGTCCTGGTGCCACCACCAAGTTTTCTGACCAGCTGATAGGTCCTTCTCCTATTGTGCCAATCCAAGTGGAGGGAGTCTACACGAAAGCCCTGTTGGATTCAGGGGCTCAAGTGACATTGATCTACCGAGACTTCTACGAGAAACACTTGAAGCACCTTCCTCTACAGAAATTGAAGGACCTGGAAATCTGGGGTATTGGAACTGAGAAACTCCCTTATGACTGGTATCTACAGGTGAAGTTGGAGATCGGATCCGAAGTCATCGGACAGTCCGGAGGTTGTGATGCATTGGCCATTGTGTGTCCTCGGCCATCAGGGGCAAACAGGAGTTCCATGATAGTGGGGACGAATACTGATTTGGTGCGACGTCTCCTGACACCTATCGTATTGGAAGAGGGTTCTACTCAAGGAGTACACCCAATGTTACGTCCAGTCTATCAGAGGATGGTCGAAGAACAGAAGGCACCTGCCGAAGTGGGGCGCCTATGGAGATTAGAAGGAACAGAGAAGGTTCTGCAAGCAGGAGTAGTAGAGAGCTTCCGGGCTTCAGTCAAGTTGAACGGATCGCAACCAGGTCCCTATGTGGTACTGGAAACTGATTTTAATCATGGGAGTGAAGCCGGAGTCGAAGTAATTCCTGAAATAATCTCCACTAAATCTTTGAAAAGAACACGAGGAAGAGTCTCAGTCAGCGTGTGCAATGTGTCTGATTCTCCAGTAGTCCTTAAAGCACGAATGCCTATCGGGCAAGTAGCGTCTGCTACGCCTCTCTCTCCTACCGATTTAGGAGGGGGAGTGGATAAAGAGATTCCAGATGAAAGATTCTACCCCAAGGACGCTCCCATTTCACTTGAATGGAAGAAACGTCTTCAGTCTCAAGTTCTAAAGTGGAGAGAATTGTTCTCGAAAGATGAGTTTGACGTAGGCCTAGCTAAAAGTACTGAGCACCGCATTCGATTACAAGAAGACAAGCCGTTTCGTGAAAGGTCAAGACGAGTTCCGCTGGGAGACTTGGATGATCTGCGAGAACAGCTGAATGAACTGCAAAGAACCAAGGTGATCCAAGAGTCCAGGAGTCCATACGCATCTCCAATAGTGATGGTCCGGAAGAAGAATGGTTCTGTCCGCCTATGCATAGACTATCGCACGCTGAATCGGAGAACCATCCCAGACCAATATGCTACTCCTCGGATAGAAGATGCCTTACAGTGTTTGTCTGGAGCAAAATGGTTTAGTGTGCTAGACCTGCGAAGTGGGTATCACCAGATACCAATGCATCCTGAAGACAAAGAGAAGACTGCGTTCATCTGTCCACTGGGGTTCTTTGAATTCAACAGAATGCCTCAAGGCCTTACGGGGGCTCCAGCCATGTTCCAACAGTTAATGGAGAAGACAGTCGGGGACATGAATCTGATCGAAGTATTAGTGTACCTGGATGACATAATTGTGTTCGGGAAGACTCTGGAAGAGCATGAGCAACGTTTGGAGAAGGTCTTGAAGAGGCTCCATGAAGAGGGATTGAAACTGTCTCTGGAGAAATGTCAATTCTGCCTACCGTCTGTTACGTTTTTGGGACATGTGGTCTCAGCAGATGGTGTTTCAACAGATCCTCGGAAGTTGGAGGCCGTAGTTTCTTGGCCTAGACCCCGAAACGTCACTGAACTTAGATCTTTCTTGGGGTTCTGTTCCTATTATCGAAGATTTGTAGGAGGATTCGCAAAAATAGCTCAACCACTGAACAAACTCCTACAGAAGGAAAGAACAGAAGAAGGCTGCAAGGTCTCTGACCGAAACCCGTCAGCTCCAGGACCAAGAAAAGCTCGAGAGTCCATACAGGGAGAGTGGACTAGTCAATGTGAAGGTGCTTTCTTGAAGCTGAAAGAGAGTCTAACTCAAGCTCCTGTCTTGGCCTACGCGGACCCTCACAAGCCGTATGAGTTACATGTGGATGCCAGCAGAGAAGGTCTAGGAGGAGTCCTGTATCAAGAGTATGGTGGATTGCTGAGGCCTGTAGCGTACGTGAGCCGGAGCCTTACGCCTTCAGAGAAGAACTACCCTACCCACAAGTTGGAGTTCCTAGCCTTAAAATGGGCAGTGGTAGACAAGCTAAAGGACTATCTGTATGGAGCTGAGTTTGTGATAAAGACGGATAACAATCCTCTTACCTACATCCTTACTACTGCGAAACTGGACGCAACGGGACATCGGTGGTTGGCCGCTCTGTCAGGGTTTCGGTTCAGCCTGAAGTATCGCCCTGGGGTGAAAAATCGAGATGCTGATGCTTTGTCGAGAAGACCCTACGCTACAGAATGGACTCAGTTAACTCCAGACGGGGTCCAAGCTTTGTGTCAAGGAGCAGAGCGCCGGGTCAAGGGAGGGATTGAAGCGGAGGCCATAGGAGTCATGGCTGCGGCTGTTCCGGAGTTCTACTGCAACCCTACGCAATTGAGGGATGAAAGTCTACCTACCTTTTCAAAACAGGACCTGAAAGCTGATCAGGCCAGAGACCCTTTAATTGTGTTAACCATAAAGGCCCTAACTGCGAACCAGTGTGAAATTCTGCTGACCAATTCCCCAGATGGAGCCAGATTGGTCTACAAAGAGTGGGAACGGTTGAAGATGTTGGATGGGGTGGTCTACCGAAGGGGCCCCTCAACCAATGCTGAAGAGACCCAACAGTTATTCCTTCCCACTAAACATAGGGAGAGTGTGCTGCGATCGCTACATGATGAGCATGGACATTTGGGCGCTGAAAGGACTTTTAAGCTGGTGTGAAACAGGTTCTATTGGCCTTGCATGAGAGCTGAAGTGGAAAGTTATTGCCATTCATGTCTGAGGTGTATTCAGAGGAAGACCCTACCGACCCGAACCGCTCCAATGAGCCATCTGCAGAGTCACGGATGCTAGTGGGCAAGGGAATATTTTAGTAGTGACTGATCACTTCACACGTTACGCCCAAGCCTTTTCCACGAGAGACCAACGCGCTCCGACAGTAGCAAAGGTTCTGATGGAGAAGTTCTTTGTTCACTACGGCCAACCAAGGAGAATTCACTCTGATCAGGGTAGAGATTTTGAAAGCCGACTTGTTGGGCAATTGTTGGAACTGTTGGGATTCCAAAAGACCCGAACTACACCATATCACCCTCAAGGTGATGCCCAGCCTGAAAGGTTTAATCGCACGCTGCTAAATATGCTGGGGACACTGTCAAACACAGAGAAGCAGAGTTGGAGTCGTCACATAGCTACTCTGGTGCATGCATATAACAGTACGGAGAGTGACGCCACTCGATACTCACCGTACCGTCTTATGTTCGGAAGAGAAGCTCGACTGCCGGTTGATTTGGCGTTTGGGTTATCTCTAGACCAGACGTCGGTAGCTTCCCATAGAAATTACGTGGATAGACTTTGAAAGAATCTGGCCTCTGCGTTTGAACAGGCCCGTTTGACCTCAGGAAACAGGGAACAAAGGAACAAAAGGAACTATGACTTGAAAGTTCGGATACAGGATCCACAACCCGGTGATAGGGTTTTGTTGAAGAACTTGGGTGCTGCTGCGAGGCAAAAGTTGGCGGATAGATGGAGTCCTCAAGTCTACATTGTCTGCAAGCAACTGCCGGGTCTGCCGGTGTATCAAATCCGGCCGGATGGAAAGGCTGGGCCTCTTAAGAACTGGCACCGGAATCATTTGTTACCTTTGAGAGAGGCTGTGAGGATACCAGTTGGGGACGAACTTTCTCTGCCAAATCCGCCTGCTCCACGTTTGCCTCCTGTTACTCGGCCTCAGCAGACTCGGGCTGTCGAAGAGAGCGAAAGGGACAGCAAGGAAGAGAGTTTTTGTCTGGACTGGATGCGCTCACCGGAGCCTGAAGAGGTTATCGCAGTTCCTGAACGGTGGGAAAGTAATTTGAGGCCTGAAGCTCCTGAATTTCAGTTAGAAGTTCCTGAGACTATTGCAATCCCTGTAGTCCCTGAAGTTGAATCTTATGACTACAGTTCTATGCCTTCACTGGAAGGATCATACTCCGAAGAGGTGTCTGCTCCAGTGGTAGAAAGAAGAACGGAACCAACGCCTATAGTACTTCCACCTGAAGAGGAACTGATTGAGCCAGAACCAAAACGCTCTGTTCGACCGCCCCAGCGACTCACCTACGACTCACCAGGACATAGCACTGAAGAGGCCGTCACCACAGTGCGAAGGTTGCCAGAAGTGTCTGCTATGTTAGCTGAGGTAGCCCAAAACATGAGTCAACTTGAGGAAGTGTATCTAACCCACTGTATGCTTGCTGCTGAGCCTGTATATGTTGCCTAAACTGTGTTGAAATGTAATGAAACTGTTGTACCTCCTTGGAGAGACCCAAGAGTTCTAGGAGGGGGAGAGTGTAGCGCTGGGTTTAATTCCCTGTCGTGGCAGTACCTATTTTTGGCCACCGGAGGGAGACAAGCGTGATACGAGACATTGAACATTGGGACTACATTTCCCGGCATGCTTTGGGAGCGGACACAGGAAGTGGGTGGGACACAGACCCTTACATCCTGAGCCTCGTGGAGAGAGCTGGCAGAGCGCACCAGGGAGTGAGAGGAGCAAGACGCAGAGCAGCAGAACGAGACAGTGACTAGGCCGGAGCGCAGCTGGGGCCTGACAGAGCTAAATATCGGGTTATTCAGCCTTACCAGAGGAAGACCCAGAGATTCACAGGAATACCCACGCTGATACCAAGTGAGCTAGAGGACCCCGAGTTAGGAGCACCGCAAGATCGATCGGACAGGGAGAGCAGGCGGTGAGCTGGACATCTTGCAGCAGCTACAGAAAGGCAAGACAGCGGATCCGGTAGCCCAGAGAATCCCAGCCAAGATCGAGCGGAGAGACGTCCTGGGTCGAGCGGAGCACCAAGTATCTGGCGGATGGGTGAGAGGCCTTCCAGGCCGTTTGTGAATAAAGAAAGCACGCTGCTGTTTGTTTCCAAAACCCACAGGGCCCCAACTTGACTAGTCGAAGATACCTCTTAACCACTTCCCGCTGGTGTGCTGAGGACGCGCTGAGCGCGTCCTCCCATTGGGGTCAGCGTTCGGCCGGGTTCCGGCCGATCGCTGGCCCCTCCGGTGCGGGCTGACATCCTGGATGTCAGCCCGGCATCCGGAACAGCAGTCGCCAGAATTAGGTGTCATCGCGGGGGCGCGATGACACCTAATTCAGGCGCCCCCCCCGCATGTGCGGAGGAGGATCCTGAAAGGGAGGGGGGGAGGTCCTTCGGACCTCTCTCCCTCCCGATCGGCGGCTCTGCGGGGGTTAACCCAGGCATCATTTGGAAGGGCACAGCCTGCCCTTCCAAATGATGCCTGGCATTAACCCCTGGGGAGCTGGATCGCGAATCGGCACTGAAAAGCGCCGGTTCGCGATCCTTTCCCGGAGCTGGCCGACATCTTGGATGTCGGCCAAGCCTCCGGGAACTCCCCCTGAGGACTGGCGTCATCGTGCGTAGCACGATGACGCCAGTCCTGGACTTAACCCTTGACTGCCACCAACGGTGGAGATAGGGAGTTCCAATGAACTCCCTATCTCCCGATCCGTGGCAGATAGGGGTTAAATTTTGGTATGGTTGGATCGGCCAGAGCATGGCCGTTCCAATGATACCAAACATGAAAGTGAAAAATTTTGTAAAAAAAAAAAAAATGAAAAATAAAAAAAAAAAAAAGGAAAAAAAAAAAAAATTATTATTTTTTTTTTTGGTTTGTTAATGCAGCAATATTGTTCCCATTTCAATTATAATGTGAACAATGATGCTGCACTAACGATTTTTGTATGCGGTGCGTTTGTTAAAAATAGTGTCATTTTCCCCAAAAAAAAATGTAACGAGACCCCATCTCTAATTTTTTTAACAAGCGCACCCCATACAAAATATAACCGCAATTGCTCGCATGTTAAAATGTGGAAAAAAACACTTTACACGTTGTAAATTATTGAAAATACATATTTTATTGCATTTTTTGTTATAATATACAGACATGACATAACGTATACATATAATAATGACATATTATGAATCTACCGAGTCTGACGGAAAGAACGATATATAATATGTCTGGGTCATATACTAAAATAAGCCTTCAAAACACGTTTAAACATGATGCGCAAAACAGGTAAAAATGACCTCAGCACAGGGGCGGGAAAAGCCTCAGCAGCGAAAGGGTTAAGCAATTCACTGGCCAGTTGAATATTGTACCCGGGTACCATAGCACACACACGTACATTCTGGGACATAACCTGTGCGGGACTCACTCCCCAAACACAAAAGGGGGTTAAAGATTTATTTTTTCCTTTTCTTTTCCGCTGTGCGCTTCTCGAATTACGAAGCCTTGTATTTTCTCTTTTCCGCTGCGCGTTTCTCGAATTACGAAGCATTGTATTTTCTTTTCCGCTGCGTGTTTCTTGAATTACGAAGCATCGTATTTCTTTTCCGCTGCACGTTCCTCGAATTACGAAGCATCGTATTCCTTTTCCGCTGCGCGTTTCCCGCATTACGAAGTACTGTAAATATATCTACGAACACAGTGTTATTCATTATATGCCATTTATTCTAGTAAACTATATAATTTATAAAATCCACAACGGTGCTGGAGTATATTTATTCCCTAGTGCGGGGAGACTGACCCGAGGTTCAATTTCAGCGGCTCCTCCGGGAGTGAGCGCTACATAAGCTTTAAAGAGCCCTGCAGATTCAGCTGTGATCCTTATCTTCGTTTCTCGCAACAGGGCAGCTTGCAGTCCATCACTCCCACCTTGCAGTCCATCACTCCCACCTTGCAGTTCCATCACTCCCATCTTGCAGTTCCATCACTCCCATCTTGCAGTTCCATCACTCCCACCTTGCAGTCCTCTCCTCCTGTTTCCACCCCAACCCGTTTAGATTGTGAGTTCCCACGGAAATAGGGCCCTTGTTTCCTCCTGTACTGGTTTGTCAAATGTTGTTAAATGTATTGTAACTCTGGCTATATTGTACCCATTGTACAGCACTGCGGAATATGCTGGCACTTTATAAAGAAATATTAATAATAATAATAATGGGCTGGAGCATTGCACCACTTTGTTCAGTGCTATGGAGGGTAATTAAGATCCTCTTGCAGAGACAGAAGGTGGCAGGACATTCAGATAGTTGGAGGTATTCAACTAAAGAGAGAAAAAAAATGATTATTCCAATGTTTAAAGTGACTCACAATGCAGGTTGGGAGAACATATTTAGCGTACAAGTTGAAACCTTGAGATTATCCTTTTAAAGCAGGGATCAGCAATCTAGGCTCTCCAGATTTTTTTGGAACAGCTCCCATGATTCTCAGCCACAAATTAGGTTGGCTGAGCCTCATAAGAAATAAAGTTATAAAACATCTTGAAGGCCAAGGTGTCACATCCTCTGATGTTTTCAAAAAAAGCACTCTGCACCCTGCTAGCTATTCCATCCATCCAGCAGTCATGGATGCACCTGTTTTGCATCTGTCTGGTGGAACAACAACGTAAGTGTGCCATTCATTCTGTTTTCTGGTAAGAGCAGGACCCTAAGGTTCTGATCTTCTTGTCTCTTTGCCGTTGCGGTATCTAGTAAGGTCAGACCTACTCTTCCCGTTTGTGGTTCCTTACCTTTAAGTACAGCATTTTGTCCTTTGCTCTGATTGTTAGCGACCTTGGCTTGCTTTCTTACCAGGCTCTTTTCTGCATTCTGACCTTGGCTTGCTTTCTTACCAGAAGCTTTTCTGCATTCTGGCCTTGGCTTGTGACTTCGATATTGTTTTCCTCTGGAACCCAGACCTCAGCTAGTCTATGTCACGGTTCCTGGATCCCACCACACAGTCCTTAAAGCCCAACACTCCACAGAGCCCAAAAGCTACCAACAGGGTAGCCGTAGAAGAATCCCAGTCTGGTCCTTAGAATTGGCCAGGTATACCAGCTAGACAGAAAGGGTTAATCAAAGACAATGTCGTAATACAAAACCAGGTCAGCAGGGGTAGTCAGACAAGCCAGAATCAGGAATACAGAGTATAGAATAGTCAAATGGAATAGCTGGGTCAATATCAGTGCAGAAGCGTAGTTCAAGGAAATAGTCTAGGGCAACGGAAGGCAGAATAGTCAGAAAACAAGCAGAGGTCAATAACAGGTTAAATCACGAGAGAATTCAGGTACAAGGAGCTCAGGTATGGATAACCACGATCTGGCACTGCTTAGAAGGAACTGTTGGTTTTTAAAGACCTTCACCAGACCGCGCCCCCTCTCAAGCCGCACCTCATGCAGCCACCTCCCTGCCTGTTTCAATTTAAACTGGGTGTTGGTGAGCGAGCAGCATCAGACATGCTGCTCTCAAGCACACCGGAAAGGCTGGAAGCCCCCAACGTTACAGTCTACTCATTGTGTGCACTTCTCCTCTCCTAGACCTCAGCTTGTCTCTGATCAGTCTCTCTCTGTCTGGGCCAGCGTGTTTCTCCCAAGGCTTCTGGGCTTTCTGGTTAGGTCTGCGTGTTGAGTACTACTCTCTGTGACACAAGGTTGCTGACTCCTGCTTTAAAACATGGGTCTTAAAATTAGCGGCATCTGTGTTTATTAAATTTGGAAGCTATTCTTCAATGCAGGACTTGTGGGTGTCATGCTTGGGTGTCATGCTATAATTACACCAAGCTAATGAGCTTTCTCAACTTCATCCTTACATCAATATTAAAAAAGCTGACTTGTCTACCATCTTTTGTAAGCATTCTTTTCGGTGTGACGTGCGCCTACATCTCCATGATTAGATTTATACACAAAAGGGGCATAAATATGACGAGCTACACATTTTACCCTAAAAGGTCAATGTTATTTGACACATATTAAATTTATTTCTGAGAATGATAAGCACTAGAGAGGGTCATCTCAATAAATTTGTTCCATGAAGGCAAGATATTGGAATTGAGATCTCATTGAAGCCTAGCAAAATAAAGTATACCGCTGCCTGACTATCCCGGGCTCAGACACAAACAAGCTGCAATATCAGCACTTTCTTCCACGAAATTAATTAAACTGCCTGTACTAGAATATATCATTTACAGAATCTGAAATATTAATAAACATGCAGCAATTGTATTAAAGAAGTGGTAGTCCTGATTACGACAGACCAAAAGGGTCATGATTGTCAATAGTTCCGGTAGAGAATTATGGTCGATCCATATAATATCATGCTGTCAACTCAAAAGAACCTCAGACACACAAGGCAGAGTGCACATTGTACATGGAATCGCATGGATATGTAACATTTTGACTCTAGAATGTGATCGTTGATATAAGGATTTATCTCTGGTCTGTGAAGTTCAATAGCCCTGCTTACTTCCATCACATTTGCTGTTGCAGTGTCTTTAATTATTAGTTTATCTTATTTTAATCCAATCATTACCACGTTTGGTTAACTTGATTTGATCTTAATCTGGAGCAATGCAAACTAAAACTAACCTACCTTACTGCAGACAAAATCTGTCTGCATATGGGCTTCAAGATGTGGCCCTAAATTTCCAAGCCATGAGACATACTGTAGCTGTCAATGAGCTGGAACTATTTTTTTTTGAGAAAGGATTTTACCAGGAAGGATACATTGAGATTTCTCTCGCTTCCAAATGTGTCCTGGGTGGCGAGTATGTACCGTTAGGTGTCTTGCCCAAGGACACTTACTGGAGAGGTGCTCTTGCCGGGATTCAAGCCCTTATCTCCACGGTCTGTCTCCACAGTTATAGAGCAGTGATGTTACCTCTACTACACCCAGCTGGCTGGCAGTTACATTTCTGCCGCAGTACTGCCATCTACCCAACAGAGGGAGCCCTCTGCCTCTTAAACAGTGTATACAGTGTGGAAATGTGCTGTAGAGATTCAACAGCACATTTATACTGTGTGGCTACAGTAAAGTAGCTTTCCACAATACTACTGGTTCCTGACAGTGGTTTATGGAAAATCACTTGACAGTGAACGGGTTAAACTGGTACTGTTATCTAAAAATTATATTTTATAAATAAAACAATAATACTATAAGATTCACACCCTCACTACCATGAATGTTTATACTCGATTAGCAGTAGCAGGCACAAATGTTTGAGAAAGTGACAATGTGATCTGGGGTTATGCTGTGTCATTGCAAATTAAATTTGTTTGTTTACATTTAGACTCCAAAAGGTTCCCCTAAGGTTTTAGCTCCCTTGGCATGATGTGTGAAAAGATGGTAAATGCCACACAACACGTGCCAACACCAGAACCTCAATGCACTGTCTCAAAAAAAAGTGGTTTCCCCTAAACACATCTACATATACATATCTGGTCAGCGCAAACAAATTGCTCTTGAGGCTCAGATGTCTCTCGTAGATTGACAATCCATCAAATAATGTTAAAAAGAAGCAGATAGAAAAATATTATTGTGCAGTATATCAAGGAAGGAACTTCAATATGGTATATCAAATATTCCACTCACAAATATCGAGCTGCAACACCGGCTCTGAGTGGACCTGCGCCTTTGGGTTATTGCCTTCTTCCTTATAGCAGGAGACCCCCACCTTCAATCAACGGCAGCATTTAATTTTTATACGTGGAAACGGATATGCAAGACAGAAAAATAGCAAGGTACTGTTACAGTGCAAATGCATTATGAGCAGATGTAATTAACTTTTTTCTTTAACTAGCACATTATTATGTACTAATCACTCTACAGTAGTCTTTACAAGTTACCCAAACCAAAATACCTGTATTGCCTTATACTGTATTAATGCGTTACCTTGCATTCAATTAGGGATGTGCATGGCTGAAAAATTAGTTTTGTTTAGCCTTGCTTCATTACGATTTTAAGTCATTTTGTTTTCAGAAATTCGTAACTAATTTAATTTCGTATTTCGTTTAGTTTCGGATCGATTTGAAATTTCAAATCAATTCGAATTTCATATATCAATTCGATAGTTTATATCAATTCAAAATTTTGATCCCTAGATAAAACCCCAATTAATCAAATTTTGCTGTTGAAAGAAAAGATAGGGTTAAATTTGAAGCCGTGTCACAGATTTAGTATTTGAGTCAAATTAAACAGTGAAACAAAATTAATTTGTTTCATAAAGTCCTTTGCTTACTATTACTTGTATTGAAAGTTAAGATCAATTCGATAGTTGATATCAATTTGATAGTTCATTTCAAATTCGATAGTTGTTGATATCAATTTGATAGTTCATTTCAAATTCAATAGTTGATATCAGTCATTCAAATTTTTCTTTTTTGATGATGATACAGTGTAAAACTAAATAAATTCGTTATATATCGTTTTGTTTCGAATTCTTATCGATTCGTTATTCGGAAGTACTTCTGAATACAAATGATCAAATTTCGTTCCAAATTCCAAATTTTTCTGAAACGATTGCACATCTCTACATTATTTTTATTTTGAGAAAGGATTTTACCAGGAAGGATACATTGAGATTTCTCTCGTTTTCAAGTATGTCCTGAGTGGTGAGTATGTACCATTGGGTGTCTTGCCCAAGGACACTTACTGGAGAAGTGCTCGCTGGGATTGAACCCATGACTCCACAGGCTCTCTCCATGCAGAGCAGTGATGTTACCTCTACTCCACCCAGCCGGCACATTCAATGTAGAAATGAAAGAAATGGATGTACCATGCAATAAAATGTAGAGCACATAAAGAAATAATTACATATTCCTATATATGCATATTTAGATTTCAGTTTGGGTTAAAAAAAATATTGACTGACTGGATTAAATGGATACTCTATTAAAAATAGAATTCAGTTTAATTTTGCCCCCGAAGGGCCACTACCACCAAAAAATGAAGGGCCATATTACAAACTTGGTGCTAACTTAACCAGAGCTGTTGTTATCTTCCCAGAGCCAATATAGCCTATGGAGGTTTTAAGTTTACATAGTTTTAGCTCTGGTTAAGTTAGCACCAAGTATGTAATATGGCCCGAAATATTCTTATTGTGTTTATTTTATGTTGCTGATATCTTACATGTGCTTTGTTTTTCTCATGTATGTTTTAGTTAAGTAAATGTTTTACTCTGTGTGTGTCACTGGGTGCATCCATTGCGATCTTTTGTGTTGTAAATTGCCCCTTCCCTGACAGTATCACATAGAAAAGGGTAGTGAAGGGGTTAAACATTCACTGAATAGATTAACCATTACTTCTCTTTGCAGATTTCACTGCCGCCGAAGGTCATCGTATTTCGCTGGCAATTCGCCAATATTTTGGAAATCGCCAGCTTTTGAATAGCCGAATGGCTCCGAAATTGCGCCATACTGGGAAATTCAATTCTGTGGCCAATTCGATGCTCTTTGAATAACCCCGTATAGCGGATATTCACAAAGTGCTGGTGTTTGCTGTTGTTGCAATTGAAACAAACTTTGGCGTTTCATATTAGAGAGAGAAATGATCTTTTATAAGGTAATAACATTAACCTTCACAGTGTCTTATTTTAAATAACATCCACAGAATGACAGATGTGATCATAACAGTACCCTTAGGTTGCCTATACATATGATCTGTCAATGAAAATTATATCACCGTAACATGTAATGTTAGGTGTAGGCTAACTGTACATATGCAACAACACACAAAAAGTAGAAGACTGTAAAATAGATATAAAAAAATTAGGTGATGAAAAAAAATCTTATATAAGGTTTATAGCACATGGGCAAAAATATATGTTTATAATTTTGCTTATGACTGAAGATGCCTATCACTGGCACAAAAAGCAGCATTTAACCCCTGCACAGCCGAGTCATTTCACCTCTATGTGCTGAGCAATTTTTTTTACCATTTTTGCTCATCATGTTTAAGGCTAGGGTCAGACGAGCGTGATTTCTACGGACTGTACGTCCGTGCAGTACGGACATCGTCAGTACGGATGACGCAGTAGTGGTCACACAGTCCGTTTTTTCACTGAAGTTATTTTTTGACGGATGTAGGAGGGAAAAATAAAATACAATGAAAAAACATTCTGTCCATCAAAAATGCTGGACGTATAAATGCAGTCCGTCTGACCATGCTCCATCACTCACACACAAAGCTATGCGGACGTTGTGGACGTGGCGCACTCCGCACGTCCGTTCTAGCAGTATTACGTTCTTGCCTAACCTGCGTCCGTTTGCAGCGTCCGTCAGCCTCCGCACTTCTGTGCGCACGTACTTCGTGTGTGGGGCTCCATTTAACACAATTGTATGCTATCACGGACGTACTTATGTGCGGCAACACGGACGTTAACACTGCGCTCGTCTGACCCCAGCCTAAACGCGATTTGAAAGCAAAAAAGTGTGTTGCACTCAGTCAGATGATCAACAATGTACCAAGGGTGCTACCTGAAAAAAACAGTCTCCCCTAATAGCCAAACAACATTTGAAGTCATGTTTTATAATACGACCCAGACAAATTATATATTTTTTTTTTCAGCAGACTAGGCAGATTCATAATATATCACTATTATATGTACAAACAATAGTGCTGCATTAATAAATTTAAAAAACTTTTTTTTAATTTTATTTTTTTTATTTAGTTTTTCTTATCTGGTTATGTTTGATATCATTGGAAAGGCCATGCTCTAGCTCTCCTTTTACTCGGCTCTAGTTGTTGCGCCCTGGACATAGGACACTTCTTTCAGGGTAGTGTTTAACCCTACGTGATGGAGACGTATCCTTTCAGTCTTCAGTAGTTCCTTTAACAGCCGTAAGGCCGGGAGCTCCCTTACCTTAGGGTTTAATGACTACTTGAGAAAATCTATATACTGTATATAAAAAAATAATTTATTGTGATAGAAAGGCAGAATAAGATGAAAACAAAATGGCACAAATGTGCAGTTAGATATAACGGCTGTTGCAATAAAATGTCAATAAAGATCTAACAAAGAGAAGAAAGGACAGAAAGTATACAGTAAAGCTCAGAATAGGGGAAAAGGGTATTCCAAAGACTAGTGTTACGCTTTTTGCTGCCTCAATTCTGGCGTTCATGACTCTTATACTGTGTTTTCACTTTTATTGATTTATATATACCTTCCTGGGTGCTTTTATATACCACTTTAATATTTGTTTTTGTACATTTAAAAGTGTTCCCTATTTGTAGGAGATAATAATCTCAGTAAATATTATCTATTTTGAGTTTTAACTTTATTGCTACGTTTTGACTAACGCAGCCAGTGGTACTAAAGTGCTTATCTGCAATCCAACTACCATGCTTGTATGGAACATATTATTTCAATTCACTCTAATGTTATGCCTAATAGAGAACGTGACTTTGGAAATTAGATTTGTTTTATGCTCCTGGACTCTATAGAACTCAACACTTTTTTTTGTATATACAAATGTATATTTTAGGATCTTTACAAGGAATCATTTCAGGATTTTTTTTTCCATTTCAGTATGTGGTCTCCTATATGAGCTGAAAGTTGTTCAGGTGAAGTTTGAGATTGAAGAATTTTTTGCTTATAACACTTTCAAATGGTTACAGTAGGTCAGACTGCTGAGTGTGTGAATGGATCCTGGCTGTGTGTTTCCCTGTGTGAAGAGGAAATGAGTTCAGGTAAGTGTTAGGCATCAGGGGCCTTTGAAATGGGTCGAGGGGACGGGGGGGCACAGGTTAAAATTCTATTGGAAAAAGCGGGATTTTTAGAAGATAAAATCAGCCAAAAATTAAGAAATGTAGATACAAAATACAATTGCGAGGATAGCATATTGTGGAATGCGCTGGTGGCCATCATGTTGAAAACTGGATACCTGGAGTGTTCTTAAGATCCTTGCTTCATGTTGGACGAGAAGGCCTGGCTCTCAGTCTCTGCTTTAATTCATCTCAAAGTTGTTCTTTCGGGTTGAGGTCAGGACTCTGTGCAGGCCAGTCAAGTTCATCCACACCAGACTCTGTCATCCATGTCTTTATGGACCTTGCTTTGTGCACAGGTGCACAGTCATGTGGACGACAAAGGGGCCATCTTCAAACTGTTCCCACAAAGTTGGGAGCATGGAATTGTCCAAAATGTCTTGGTATGTTCAAGCATTCAGAGTAGGGATGAGCCGAACACCCCCGTTTGCATTTTAACTCGAACAATTTCAAAAGTTCGAGTTCGAACTCGAACCAAACTCAATGCAAGTCAATGGGATTTAAAAGTACAATTTTTAGAGTGCCCTCCAAGAGAGCATATATGCAAGATATTTGTCATAAAAGGTGTATGGGGGTCCTGGTAGTGCCCTGGGGGACAGGAAACAAAGACAAAAAGTTTAAAAAAATACATTTTTAAAGGAACAGTGAGTTTTCCTTATGAAAACGAAAAATTCCTTCAAATATCGTGGCTAGGAGGTCCCCATAACCTGCCCATGAAGTGGCGGATTTGTAGGATGTATAGAAACATTGCCATCAGAGACCCACACACGACACCTAGCCATCCTTAAGGGGTTAAAATGCACAGGGACTGGCTACTATCCTGTTAGATGGAGGAATGTATTATATGTATAAAGCAAGGTGTAAGGTCCTGGAGGCCCTCACCCCCTGGCGCCCCTTTTTGTGCCTTTTACTACATGTCCCCTGCAGATTCCAAAACCCTTGTATAAACAATTCACCTTCCTGATTCTACCGTTCTGGCCCTGGATCCACACCTGCCCTTCATCCTCCCTGATTAGCCCTGAATATAAGGGAGTCCCACCCTCAACCCTGGACTTCCACATTGAAGTTACTGACTGCGTTACCTGTTTACTAAAGCTCCCTGAAACCGCCTGACCATCTCCTGAACTCTCTGCTAAGACCCCAAGGACCTTCTGCTATTTATCTGGACTCTCATTGCTTCACTCACCGGTAACCCTCCCATCCTGCTCCCCCTCTGCCCCCATCTAAGCCTTGCCGTGTACCGAACCCCTGCTGTACCACCGACTATTCTCTGCCAGCCTTGCCGTGTACCGAACCCCTGCTGTACCACCGACTATTCTCTGCCAGCCTTGCCGTGTACCGAACCCCCTTGCTGAACCCTGACGACGCCATTGCCTGTACCCTGTCTGATTTCATGCCACTGTGTTTACCTGCAATAAACACTCATTGCTATTCTGAATCTGCCTTCATCACTGCATCCTGGGCTCACAGCCCCAACCTGCTACACCCACCGCAGTCAAACCCTTACACAAGGTATATATGACAATGGATAGTCAGAGACTCTAGGGACTCAGCTTGTATGCTTTATGATAGACATTTCTAACACAATAATAATTGTATGCTCACATAGGCCCTTCAGGAGAGGTACATGACATACAAATACTGGAATATTACGTTTAAATCTAAGGAGTGTGATAAAGATTTTATTAAGCCCTTGATGACAAATAACGTAACATCTACATCATTAATGATTGGCTTTACAGAGCCCTGGTCCTTAAGGGGTTAAACAGCATATCAGAGAGGATCATATAGTAGAAATGAATACTACTTAGAATTCAAAACAACCACAGTGTTTGTTCATACATGTGCAGGAGCCCCCACCCAGTCTGCAAGCAATGTATCAAATTCTAATTGCTAATTAGAAGCACATGTTATTTCCAAACACTAATTAAACAACTGTTGTTTACACCGTTTGAGAGCACAGGTCATTTAGAGGGGAGAAACGTTGCACCTAGACATTAGGTAGTTTTTTAATTCAATATCTAATAAACCGTTGCTTATAATATTCTGCAGTAAAGAGTCTCTTTATTTCTAGATTTTTTAGTATTTTTTTTAAGCATTTTTTATATTTTTTAAAAAAAAAATCTAACTCGAACCGAACACGCCAAAAAGTTCGAAGTTCGCGCATTTTCGAACTGCCAATGTTCGAGTCGAACTCTGAACTGATCGAACCGAACAGCTCATCCCTAATTCAGAGTTCCTTTCACTGGAACTAAGGGGCCAAGCCCAGCTCCTGAAAAAAAAACATCACCACAATCCCCCCTCCACGAAATTTTACACTTGGCACAATGCAGTCAGACAAGTACCGTTCTCCTGGCAACCGCCAAACCCAGACTCGTCCATCAGATTGCAAGATGGAGAAGTGCAATTCGTCACTCCAGAGAACGCGTCTCCACTGCTCTAGAGTCCAGTGGCGATGTGCTTTACACCACTGCATCCGACCCTTTGCATTGTACTTGGTGATGTATGGCTTGGATGCAGCTGCTTGGCCATGGAAACCCATTCCATGAAGCTCTCTGCGCACTGTTCTTGAGCTAATCTGAAGGCCACATGAAGTTTGGAGGTCTGTAGCGATTGACTTTGCAGAAAGTTGGCGACCTCTTCGCACTATGTGCCTCAGCATCCACTGACCCCGCTCCGTCAGTTTACGTGGCCTACCACTTCGTGGCTGAGTTGCTTTCGTTCCCAAACACTTCCACGCTCTTAAAATACAGCTGACAGTTGACTGTGGAATATTTAGGAACGAGGAAAGTTCCCGACTGGATTTGTTGCACAGGTGGCATCCTATCACAGTTTCACGCTGGAATTCACTGAGCTCATGAGAGCGCCCCATTCTTTCACAAATGTTTGTAAAAACATTCTGCATGCCTAGGTGTTTGATTTTATATACCTGTGGCCATGAATTGATTGGAACACCTGATTCTGATTATTTGGATGGGTGAGCGATTACTTTTGGCAATATAGTGTATATATTATACAACTTAGAACACCTCTGAACAGGTGCGGATTTTATGGCGAATCTCTGCCAGCTGCCGAGCGACAATGTTTTTCTAAATGAGTTTTCAGCGCTGGAAGAGTTCCATGGTCAAAGTAAAACCTGTGAACTGGCCCAGATACCGACTTTTTGTATCTCTCGGGAAATGAGCAAAAAAAAAAAAGTAAAGGAGGCACAATGGATTTGGAGAAACTGATTACAAATGAGATTAACAGGGTTATCCAAAGAGATCCGAATTGCTTGAGAAAGGTAACCGAACGCTGAAATTCAGCGTTCGGTTACCATTCCTGGTCATTGGGCTATCCAGAGAGCAGGCAATTCGCCAAATCCTGGCGAATTGCCTGCACATACGGTGCCTGTTCGGTGCCTGTTCGAGGGCAGTGAAATCCCCTTAAAAAAGCACTGCTTCGGCTATTCAGAGAACAAAAACCAGCAGTGAAAGGTTCCCCTAATGCCCTGCCATTCGGTGGTTTAATTCGGCAAGTTTATTCAGGAGAGTCCCATAGGCTTCAATGTTAAAAATATTCCCGTTTTAATTCAATATCTAATAAACCATTCATTATAAAATTCTGCAGCAAAAAGTCTCTTTATTTATAGATTTTTTCGGATACTTTAAGCATTCTTCTGATTTTTTTTATTTTTTTTAAGTTTACTTATTTTTTCTGTAACAGCCCTCTTTATTATCATTCCCTGGACCTCCTGTGTAAATTTCAGACATTTTCGCTCAGTAGTTTCTTTGCAAACAGCGTTTCAGTTTCACAGATTCATACAAATGGTTTTGCTAATTTATTCACCTCCCTCGTCTGCGTCTCAGCTGCTTCGGCTCTGTGTGATTCGGCTCCTGTTTGGCTGCTTCGCTGGGTGTGATCGGCTCCTGCTTGGGTTTTTCGAAGGTTAATCCAGATGTTTTTGCTTGTTTTCAGCGTGCATTCGGTGGGTTTTGCGGTTTGTTTTCGTCAGGTTTGCGGTGACTTTTCCCTGCAATTCGGGGACCCTGTGGTGCTTGCTGAATACACCGCAGGGTCACCGAAATGGGATCGGCAAAAGGAACCGAATTGAAGAGAACGAAACGTCACCGAACGTGCGGTGACTTTTCTAATCTCTTTGAATAACCCTGAGAAATACCATTCTATCACATTGGTTTTTCAACTGTATGGAAAATGTAATTAATATTATTTTCCTTAGTGGAATGCAATCTAACTGCTAAGCACAACTGTCAAAAATATCATTACTCTATAACAGGGATGTCCAAACTTCGACCCCCCAGATGTTCCTGAACTACAGATCCCAGAAATCTCTGACTGCATTAGATGGATGGAGAAGCATGAGAGTTGTAGATCAGGGACCTCTGGGGGAGTTTGGACATCCCTGCTCTATAAGATTGAGACCAATATCTACCATGTATTTTATAGGAATTATAACTCCGAAGTGTGAAGGCTTTGATGCTCCTGTTCATAGAAAGTCTCATTATCAATAATCTGGCATCTGGTGCATTGGACAGTTACAGGTTTTTAAAAAAGCGCTAACAAGTTCTGCAGCGTTGTACAGTGGGAGGCCGAACAACAAATAAACATACAGGTTAAACACACAATACAGTAGGTGAGAGGACCCTGCTCAAGAGCTTACAATCTAAGAGTATAGGGGTGACACACTAGGTGAGGGTTAATAGAGAATGTGAAGTATTGGGGCGCATTTGGGCAGTGTGGGAAGATGGTGCAGAAAATGTCCAGAGCTGATAGGCTTCTCTAAAGTAATGTGTTTCCAGAGACTTCTTGAAGGACTGGAGAGACGGAGAGAATCTGATGTTGTGGGGGAGGGAGTTCCATAGAAAGGGGGCAGCACGGGAGCAGTCCTGAAGGTAGGAGTTGGGTGTGAGGGTACGTGAAGCTACATTGTACATTACCAGGAGAAATTGCACAGCCAATAGCTGCCTTGGAGCCTCTACCACTGTGGTTCCTAACCCTGGTCTTCGGGTACTCCTAACAGGCCAGGTTTGTCAGATATCTGAAGCACAACACAGGTGATATGATATGCTGCTCAGTGATTCAGTCTGCATTTCTCCAAGGTGATCCTTAAAATCTGGCCTGTTAGGGGCACTCGAGGTCCAGGTTGGGAACCACTGTGGGCACTCAAAGGTCTCTCAACCTGAAGGATGCTGAGGTATGTGGAGTGGCCCCCTTCTTATAAAATATCACATACAGAGAAAATGAGGTGTGAGAGACCTTAGACAGTAAATACTAATTTCTCATGGTCCTTTCAGTAGATGTCTAGGGGTAGGGTTCAGCCACATCAACATAAAGAGCAAGAGGCTTACCAAGAGGAATTTCAGTTAATGTTTTTATTTCACACACATAAACAAGAAAAAAATCTTTGCACTATTAGGCCGGCTTCAAACGAACGCAGTGATCACGTCGCACAGTTTGCCACACAGTTTAACGTCCATCGTAGCATAGAATCATGATCAATAGAGACCCACACACAAAGGCACGGAACTGCGCACGCACAATGCACGTGGCAAACGCAAGTTAGGCAAGAACGTAAAACCGGTAGACGGACGCGCAGAGTGCGCCACGTCCACGTATCGTTCTGTGAGTGATGAGATGTCAGATGCAGTGCATTTGCGACGTCCAGCACCTTGACGCACAAAATGGCTTTTCATATCCTTTTCAAATTTGTATCATTTTTTCATATTAATTTTGTTTCCCATAGTTCCCGTTTTTTTTCTACGTCCGTCAACAAAAATGGACCGTATGGTGTCTACAGTGTCCTCCGTCAGTATGTTTGTCCGTTGTGCATGCACGTAGAGTGCGCTCTGACTGCCTTATAAGAAACCTTATGCATAACATTGTCAGAGTGAGGAAATATAGCATGGTGTTGGCATGAAGGAAAAGGCATTAGAATTGTTGTTTACATTTTTAATTAAAATTGCTTCAAAAAAGTGAATGATTTGATTTAACTGTCTAATTGGTAATGAGTAAGTAATCTGATAATGTTATTTTGAAATGAGAATATTTTCCATATACACTAATTGATATTAGCATAATCCAATTAACCTCCTCAACCTGAAAAGCATTCCCAAAAGAAATCAAGATATGTTAAAAGTGTGCTTTTGTGTTAAGATTTACTTTACTGTAATGAGGCCTTCATATTACATTGTTTAGGAACAGGGAGACTTTTTGCAGGTGCATGAGGTGCGCTGCCTCCATCCCTGCTGTCCACTAGCCCCACAATGTCAAGAAGGATCATCTTTGGGGTGTGAGAAGAACTGGGCACCGCTGAAATGGGGCAACTGACTCAATGCAGCTCACAAGAACCCTGCACAGGGAGGTCTCCAGGGCCAGCATCGAAGGCATGGATTATGTGATTATTGGCCACCAGACAAAAAAACGAGAGTCAGCACCATATAACTGGTGATAGTCTGTGCCATTGGTGCCACTCGGTGGTGATGGCAATAAACAACCTCCATAGAAACATAGAAAAATGTCGGCAGATAAGAACCTTTCGGCCCATCTAGTCTGCCCAATTACATGGATACTTTACCTGGATTTATCTTTTGTTTAGGATAGCCTTATGCCCATGCCTGCTTAAATTCAATTACTGTTTTGGCCTCTACCACTTCAACTGGAAGGCTGTTCCATGTATCCACCACCCTCTCAGTAAAATAATGCTTTCTGATGTTACTTTTAAACCTTTGCCCCTCTAATCTAAGACTATGTCCTCTTGTTTTGCTACTTTGTTTCCTTTTAAATATACTCCCTTCCTCTACCTTGTGGATTCCCTTTACGTATTTAAATGTTTCTGTCATATCTCCTCTGTCTCGTCTTTTTTCCAAGCTGTACATGTTAAGATCATTAAGCCTTTCCTACAATCAAATAAATTACAATGTAAGTAAATTGGTGCAAATAGGACCGAATAAGAATCACTTTCACCTTATATGAGGAACCTGTCTGTCACTCTCAGCAACACCCTGCTCAGGGCCGGCTTAACATAGGGGCTGATCGAGCAGCAGCTCCAGACCCATGTCCCAGAATAGGCCCAGAGAAAAGATAACTGTCTGCATTGATGGGCCTTTGGACCCATGTATCTCAGACTCCATAGGAGCTACAGGGTCACGTGAGGTATCACTGGAAAGGCCAGAGTATGGTTTTATGTAACAATAAGAATAAAATAATAAACATTTATTTTTCCTTTTTTTACTAACACAGCAATATTTTTCACTTTTCAATTATAAAGTGAACAATGATGCTGCACTAACTCACATTTATCATGTCACCAACAAGTGTGGAGGTGATGGCACACTCCATTATTACAAATTGTTACATCAGAACCCTAAACTGCCACACTGCAGCGAAGAGCACTGGGGGGGCCTTTGGACCCCTGCTCATTAATCTTTACATCTCACAAGGTCAATTGCGGTGTCATTGGACAGGTCAGAGTCTGGCCTTTGCACTGATACCAAAAACCTAACCATGCAAAATCTAAAAGAAAATAGAACAATTCTTTTAATTATTTTTTATTTTTAGTTCCAAAGCGATGGCATTGTCCATTTGTCACGTATAAAATGAGCAATACCAATGTCATTACTCACCTTTTAATTTACCACACTGGGAGCAAGGTCAGTGTTTTATACAGTATATAGTCATATTATTCATAAAACACCATCCTCCAAAACACAAGGCAAATATTTCATTTTTTGGTTAAAATTAGAGCATTTTTCAGAAAAATGCTCTAACAGTTTCCCATTTCACATTTTTTTCTAACAAGAATTCGCTATAGAATATCTAACCACAAAGGTATGAATGATGAAATGGGAAAAAATAATTTTACACGCTAAAAAACATACTAAAATATGTTTTCATTTCACTAAAGTCCAAAAAAAGGCCACCAAAATATTCAGCTCCAGGCCCATAGAGATCTTAATCCAGCCCTGACCCTGCTGTAAAACATTTTAAAGCTATTATGAACTCAGGCAAGAGAGAAAAACCTTGTTAAAATCCCATAGACTGAAGCCTGGATATATTACTAGGAATCTCCTATGGTTGTCAACATTATTAAAATTCAAAGTTAAATATTTCCTGAGAATATGTGAGTTAAAGTATTCATGGACAAGCAATCGCAGAACCACTCTGTAAACATGTGTGGATATACCTCCATGTATTTATATGTATATGGAATTCATTTGGGCTCCATTGGTCCATTGCCACTGAAACACAATACAGCAGGATCTGGGACATAGGCGTGCTGAGAAGAGTGTGGCTGCTCTGTGAATTACTCCTGCTTTTGGCCACTCATTTCTCCAGCTAGACTTTTCTTGAATGTTTTCTTACCTGGTTCATGACTATAAACAATAAAATTGCCAGTATAAATATGGGCTGCTAAACCATTCGGACTAGGACATTGGTGAAGGCATCAGTTGTTTATATGTTATATTTGACTTTGTTTCAGAAACTCCTATTACTTATATGCTATGTAATGTCAGAGTGCAGCCCTAAAGCTCCCTGCTAGAAGCCACCATTGCCTGTCTGCCATAGGCCAGCTCTTCTGATTTCACCTGACAGTTAAACAGTGGCAGGGCTGATTAGACCTCACATTACGGTGCCAATGCCATTACCAAGGTGTTGCCCAGTTGGTATTTATGGCAGATGCACTTTAGCAAATTAAGATGTTTTTCCCCTTAGAGTAGTTAGTGACCCATACTTGGATTAAAAGATCTTGCAGCACTAAGGTCATACTCTTGTAGAACCATCAGCTGCCATACTACTTGGGAGGGCACCAATGACCAGGTTCTCTGCTCCTTCCCTATTCCCCAAGCACATAGTGTCATGCTTCCATCCTGGGTGCCCGCCGGAGAGACAGTTTTGCTGGTGTGATACTGGCTAGAGTCCAGCAGCCCCTTTCATGTCCCGCTCTCAACTGGTTTAAGACCAGGATTTTGCCTCAGCCTTATATATCATCCAGGCTCCTGAAGATCCCGCCTAGGTGTTTCTGACTACACCAGGGAGCCTCTGGTGCATCCAATCCCACTTGTTGAGGTCTACACAATGGCGGAACTACCGCCATAGCGACCAGGGCCGGCCCAAGGCATTGTGCTGCCTGGAGCGAAGGATGAAATGCTGCCCCCCAAAAAAAAAAACACGCAGCGTGCATGAGCATATCACAGTGCGCCACAGCAATAAAATTAAAACACTCATACTCTGTGATACAGTAATGTGAGGTGTATATAACTGAGCCCAGCGTCACATACCCAGCAGTGCCCAGTGTCACATACCCAGTAGTGCCCAGAGTCACATACCCAGCAGTGCCCAGTGTCACATACCCAGCAGAGCCCAGCGTCACATACCCAGCATCACATACCCAGCAGTGCCAAGCGTCACATACCCAGCAGAGCCCAGCGTCACATACCCAGCAGTGCCCAGCATCACATACCCAGCAGTGCCCACACATGGGTATATTGCCCCAGCTCACACATGGATATATTTGCCCCCAGGCTCACTCATGGATATATTTGCTCCAGGCTCACACATGGATATATTTGCCCCAGGCTCACTCATGGATATATTTGGCCCCAGGCTCACTCATGGATATATTTGGCCCCAGGCTCACACATGGATATATTTGCCCCCAGGCTTCCACATGGATATATTTGCCCCAGGCTCACACATGGATATATTTGCCCCCAGGCTCACTCATGGATATATTTGCTCCAGGCTCACACATGGATATATTTGCCCCAGGCTCACTCATGGATATATTTGGCCCCAGGCTCACTCATGGATATATTTGGCCCCAGGCTCACACATGGATATATTTGCCCCCAGCTCACACATGGATAGATTTACCCCCAGGCTCACTCATGGATATATTTGCCCCAGGCTCACTCATGGATATATTTGGCCCCAGGCTCACACATGGATATATTTGGCCCCAGGCTCACACATGGATAGATTTGCCCCCAGGCTCACTCATGGATAGATTTGCCCCCAGGCTCACTCATGGATAGATTTGCCCCCAGGCTCACTCATGGATAGATTTGCCCCAGGCTCACACATGGATAGATTTGCCCCAGGATCACACATGGATAGATTTGCCCCCAAACTCACTCATGGATAGATTTGCCCCCAGGCTCACTCATGGATAGATTTGCCCCCAGGCTCACACATGGATAGATTTTCCCCCAGGCTCACTCATGGATATATTTTCCCCCAGGCTCACTCATGGATAGATTTGCCCCCAGGCTCACACATTGATTTATTTGCCCCCAGGCTCACACATGGATAGATTTGCCCCAGGCTCACACTTGGATAGATTTGCCCCCAGGCTCACCTCTGCCAGGCCCCTCCGACAGGCAGATCCTGTGGCTGCCGCGTTCCTTCCTTCAACGAGCGGCAGCCGCATGAGTATCTGCCACTCGCCTGAGCTCCACCCTCCAGCCTACCACGATCTCGCAATATTACGTGATCTCGATCGTGGCAGACTGGAGGATGGAGCTCAGGCGAGTGGCAGATACTCATGCGGCTGCTGCTCGTTGAAGGAACGAACGCGGCAGCCGCACAATCTGCTGCCGCCGCATAAAGAAATAGTGCAGAGCGCGGCAGCGGTGCCAGGGGCTTAAATTTACCACCCCGAATTTCTGCCACCTGGTGCCGCTGCTCAGCTCTGCACCATTGTCGGGCCGGCCCTGATGGCGACCCACAAGGGCGCTATGGGGCCTGCAGCCGAGTGGGGCCCAGTGAAGATGAGCATACCTGGTCGGACTGACTCCTCGGGCACCGCCTAAGGGCCTGCGGGTTAAGGGGGCCCAGATGCCATTCAGGAGGGTGCCCGGTCCTGAATAGTGTAAGAGTCCGTGTTGAAGGGGAGGGGCTGCGTGCGTGAGCAGGTCACGCGGTCCAGCCAGTCAGGTGGTACTGAGTCTCTGTACCACTTGACTGGCCAGACCGCGTGACCTGCACACACATGCATGCACGCGCGCAGCCGCCCGCTCTTTCCACAGACTCTCATGCTATTCAGGACCGGGCACCCTCCTGCATGACACCCGGGCCCCATCCTCGTGGAATCAAAGCCATAAATATATAATAAAGAATTCTGGTTCACACACACCACACATTGCTGAGGTTTTATTTCTGTGGTTTCTGATACACTCATACACACTGCATTGGTGGGGTTTTATTGCTGTGGATTCTGATACGCTCATACACAATGCATATTGCTGGGAGTTTCATTGCTGTGGATTCTGATACGCTCATACACAAAGCACATTGCTGGGAGTTTTATTGCTGTGGATTCTGTGCCCATACACCCCAACCATGACTGAGTTATATTGCTGTGGATCCTGTGTCCATACACCCCAGCCTTTACTGTGAGTTATATTGCTGTGGCTCCTGTGTATACTCATATGCCTATTACTGTGAACGTTTACAGCTGTGGATTCTGTGTATGCTTATACCCACACACTGCCCATTTCCATGAGAGTTTATTGCTGTGCAGCTCTGTGATATGCTCATACACATCGCATATTACTATGAGTTTATTGCTGTGCAGCTCCGTGATATGCTCTGTGATACTGTGTTGTTCAATGGCATTAGTTCATTTTTTTGTGTGGGGGTAGACTGCGGGGGGAGGTGTTAAGTTGTACGGGGGGCTATACAACATTTTGCTATGGGGCCCTGTGGTTTCTAGTTACGCCCCTGGGTCTACATATTAGGAATAGGGATGAGCTGTTCGGTTTGGAGTTCGATTCGAACATCGCCTGTTCGCATGTTCGTGAACTATGAACATTTCCGCGTGTTCACCGCATGTTCGCCCACAATGGACCACAATGCACTTTTCCACTGGCCTGAAGCTTGTAATTGGCTACAGCCTTGCACCTGACCACAGGTCAGGTGCAAGACAGGTGCAAGACTATGCCAATCACGGCTCAGAGCCCTGATTGGGCAAATTTTGCCCAATCATGGGCTCACAGAGCTAAGTCCCGCAGCACACTATATAAGGCTTCACACAGCGCTTCAGCACGTGTTTGAGAGGAGATTTGAGAGGAGATTGTTCTTGCGTTAGTGTGTGTTATCACTGCCAGTCTGCCACCAGTTCCACACAAAAGGTTACTATTTAAATTAAGAAAAAATGGTCTAGATGAAAATACTTGTTCTTGGATAGAAAACTGGCTAAAAGATAGGGTACAGAGAGTGGTCATAAATGGTACATTTTCAAGATGGACACCAGTGGTAAGTGGTGACCCTCAGGGGTCTGTTATAGGACCAATACTATTCAATTTATTTATAAATGACCTTGAGATAGGCATTGAAAGTCATGTATCAGTGTTTGCAGATGACACAAAGCTAGGAAAAGTAATACAATGTGAGCAGGAGGTTACTTCGCTGCAGAGGGATTTAGATAGATTGGGGGACTGAGCACTTAAATGGCAGATGAAATTTAATCTAGATAAATGCAAAGTTATGCACTTTGGAGTGAAGAACACACAAGCAATTTATACCCTAAATGGTACGGAGTTAGGGAAATCCAAGCAGGAGAAGGATTTGGGAATAATCATAGACTTCAAACTAAGTAACAATGTGCAATGTCAAACAGCAGCCGCCAAGGCCAGCAAAGTATTGGCATGCATTAAAAGGAGAGTTCACTCACGGGATGAAAACATAATTTTGCCTCTGTATAAATCAATGGTCAGGCCGCACCTTGAATATGCCGTGCAATTTTGGGCACCTGTCTTAAAAAAGATATTATATCGCTAGAAAAAGTGCAGAGACGGGCAACTAAATTAATAAGGGGGATGGAAGGGTTAAGTTATGAGGAAAGACTAACAAGCTTAAACCTGTTTAGTTTAGAGAAAAGGCGCCTTAGAGGGGATCTGATAACCTTATATAAATATATACGGGGCCATTATCAACCATTGTCTGATAACCTATTCATTAACAGGACTATACACAGGACACAGGGTCATCCATTTAGACTGGAAGAAAGAAAATTTAGCTTAAAGCATAGGAAGGGTTATTTTACGGTGAGAACAATAAAGCTGTGGAATTCTCTGCCTGTTGAGGTGGTTGGGTCAGAGTCTGTACAGACTTTTAAAAAACGACTGGATGACTTCCTGCAGACACAGAATATTAAGGGTTATAATATTTAATATGTGGGTAAAAGCTTCTTGATCCAAGGAGAAATCTGACTGCCATTCTGGGGTCAAGAAGGAATTTTTTCCCAGTATGTTGCATATTCAGACTGGGTTTTTTGCCTTCTTTTGGATCAACAGCAGTAGGTTATGTGGGAGAGGCTGAACCCGATGGACGCATGTCTTTTTTCAGCCTATATAACTATGTAACTATGTAACCAGCTACTGGGGGGGTCTCATTTCTACCAAATATCTGGGAATTGTTCTAATCTTTGTGTTCTCAGTCACTCCCAGCAACTATTTTGGGGGTCAGTAATTTCACCAAAATATCTGGGAATTGTGGTAATCTGTGTGTTCTCACTACCAACAACTATTTAGGGGGGGTCAGTAATTTCTACAAAATATTTGGGAATTGAGGTAATCTGTCTTGTCACTGCAACCCCTGAATTTTTGGGGGGGTCAGTAATTTCTACAAAATATTTGGGAATTGAGGTAAACTGTCTTGTCACAGCCACACCAAATTTTGGGGGTCAGTAATTTCTACAAAATATTTGGGAATTGAAGTAATCTGTGTCTTGTCACTGCCACCAGCAACTATTTTGGGGGGGTCACTCATTTCTACAAAATATTTGGTAATTGAAGTAATCTGTGTCTTGTCACTGCCACCAGCAACTATTTTGGGGGGTCAGTAATTTCTACAAAATATTTGGGAATAGAGGTAATCTGTGTCTTGTCACTGCCACCCAGAATTTTTTGGGGGTCAGTAATTTCTACAAAATATTTGGGAATTGAGGTAATCTGTGTCTTGTCACTGCCACCCAGAATTTTGGGGGGTCAGTAATTTCTACAAAATATTTGGGAATTGAGGTAATCTGTGTCTTGTCACTGCCACCAGCAACTATTTTGGGGGGTCAGTAATTTCTACAAAATATCTGGGAATTGTTCTAATCTGTGTCTTGTCACTGCCACCCATCAGGGGGTCTCACTGATTTATAGGAGGTTTCTGGGAATTGTAACCTGTGTCTTCTCACTGCCAGCTATCAGGGGGTCCTATCAGGGGATCTCACTGATTTGTAGCAGATTTCTGCAAATTGTAATTTGTGTCTCGTCACTGGCACCCATCAGGGGGTCTCACTGATTTATAGGAGGTTTCTGGGAATTGTAATCTGCGTCTTGTCACTGGCTGCCAGCTATCAGGGTGTCTCACTGAGTTATACCAGAGTTCTGGAAATCTTTAATCTTTATACCAGAGTTGAATCAGAGTTCTGTATATATTTAATCTATACTGTATATCACTCACCATGTCAGAAAGGACAGGCAGACGTAAATGTCAAAGAACAAGCCCTCCGCACACTAACTTTGGTTATCGACGGTTGAGAAATTTTACAGGAAACGTACCAACTCTGGCGGGAGAAGAAACCTTCGAAGAATGGGTAGAACAGGCGATGCAGGCTCTGGATGAGTGGGATGTCCCTGAAGCGCAGAAGAAGCAAAGGATTACTGAAAGCTTAAAGGGACCTGCGTCAGAGGCTGTAAGAAACCTAAAATTGAGTAAGCAAGACTGCACTGCTTTAGATTATCTAAATGTTCTGGAGGAAGTTTTTGGGGCAACCGGAAAAGGCTGCAGAGCTCGTGTACCAGTACGAACACACCTACCAGCGAAAGGGTGAGAAAATGACTGAATATATGAGAAGCCTAGATAAGATTCTGCACCAGATACTTCTCAAGAAAGGGGCCGAACCGGCCGAAGTAGATAAGATCCGAATACAGCAGATCCTGAGGGGCGCTCAACCTCTAGATCCGGTGATGCTACAGCAGAGAAGCAGGGAAGGTAACCGAGAATTGAGGTACCTGGAACTGATCTGAGCTGTCAGAGAGGAAGAGGCCTTACTAGAAGAAAAATCCTTCAGGAAAGGAGAAAGAGCTTACGCGCAACCTGTGAGGCATAACGAATGCTTGCAGCCTGAAAGTGACTCGTTAGACACCTATGGATCCGAAGTGGACGAACAAGAGCATCTGATCGCTTTTAAATCCACAGAGAATGGTGAGTTGCACAAAACCGTTAAGAAGGTACAAGAAGCTCAAGCTGAATTGCAACAGGCGCACGCGGAACTGTGCCGAGTACTGTTGAAGGTGACAGAGACACAGACCGAGATGCAGAAGTTCCTTACTGACATGCGGACAACTGAAGATGCTGTGGCGTCTGGCCAGGGTCCTTCAACCGAATCACAGCAAGTAAGTGCGTCTCCGTCTTCAAAGAAGAGATGTTTCAGTTGTGGGGAAATGGGTCATTTCCGCGCACAATGCAAAAGCCAGAAGCCTGAAGGAAATAGAGTAGAAGAGTTCCTGAAAGCCTTGGAAGGGCTGCTATCTACCTCACCGGCGGGAAACGCCAGAGGGCACAAGTGAAGGAGCAAACTAGGTGCCCAAAAGTCAAAACCCGCTCCAAAAATCAAGCCAGGACTGAGAGGGTGAGAGGGCCCAGAGTCAGGCCAACTGCTGAGCCTGCCAGGACCGAAACATAGAAACATAGAAACATAGAAAGATGTCGGCAGATAAGAACCTTTCGGCCCATCTAGTCTGCCCAATTACATGGATACTTTACTTGGATTTATCTTTTGTTTAGGATAGCCTTATGCCTATCCCATGCTTGCTTAAATTCAAGAGTCACTCACTTAGCATCCGGTCCTATGTCATGGGGAAGCAATGCACACCCAAAACCTACACGGGCCAAGAAGAAGGCATGGGTACAACAAACTGGGTCTGAATTTCCTGTTACTACCACTAAGTTTCCTGACCAGCTGATAGGTCCTTCCCCTATTGTGCCACTCCAAGTGGAGGGAGTCTACACTAAAGCTCTGTTGGACTCAGGGGCTCAAGTTACATTGATCTACCGAGACTTCTATGAGAAACACTTGAAGCACATACCTGTACAGAAATTGAAGGATCTGGAAATCTGGGGTATCGGAACTGATAAACTCCCCTATGATGGGTATCTACAGGTGAAGTTGGAGATCGGATCCGAAGTCATTGGACAGTCCGGAGGTTGTGATGCATTGGCCATTGTGTGTCCTCGGCCTTCAGGGGCAAACAGAAGTTCCATGATAGTGGGGACAAATACTGATTTGGTGCGACGTCTCCTGACTCCTATAGTACTGGAAGAAGGTTCTACTAAGGGAGTACACCCAATGCTACGTCCAGTCTATCAGAGAATGGTCGAAGAACAGAAGGCACCTGCCGAAGTGGGGCGCCTGTGGAGATTGGAAGGAACAGAGAAGGTTCTGCAATCAGGAGAAGTAACGAGTTTCCGGGCTTCAGTCAAGTTGAATGGATCGCAACCAGGCCCCTATGTGGTACTGGAAACCGATTTTAATCATGGAGTGAAGCCGGAGTAGAAGTAATCCCTGAAATAATCTCCACTAAAGCTTTGAAAAGAACACGAGGAAGAGTCTTAGTCAGTGTGTGTAATGTGTCTGATTCTCCAGTGATCCTGAAAGCACGAATGCCTATCGGGCAAGTAGCGTCTGCTACGCCTCTCTCTCATACCGATCTAAGAGGGGGAGTGGATAAAGAGTTTCCAGATGAAAGGTTCTACCCCAAGGACGCTCCCATCTCACCTGAATGGAAGAATCATCTTCAGTCCCAGGTCCTAAAGTGGAGGGACTTGTTCTCAAAAGATGAGTTCGACGTGGGCCTAGCTAAAAGTACTGAGCACCGCATTCGATTACAAGAAGACAAGCCGTTTCGTGAAAGGTCAAGACGAGTTCCACTGGGAGACTTGGATGATCTACGAGAACAGCTGAATGAACTGCAAAGAACCAAGGTGATTCAAGAGTCCAGGAGCCCATATGCATCCCCAATAGTAATGGTCCGGAAGAAGAATGGTTCTGTCCGTTTATGCATAGACTATCGCACTCTGAATCGGAGAACCATCCCAGATCAATATGCCACTCCTCGGATAGAAGATGCCTTACAGTGTTTGTCTGGAGCAAAATGGTTTAGTGTACTAGACCTGCGAAGTGGGTATCACCAGATACCAATGCATCCTGAAGACAAAGAAAAGACTGCGTTCATCTGCCCACTGGGGTTCTTTGAGTTCAACCGAATGCCTCAAGGCCTTACGGGGGCTCCAGCCACGTTCCAACGGTTAATGGAGAGGACAGTCGGGGACATGTACCTGATCGAAGTACCTTCTGTTACGTATCTGGGACATGTGGTCTCAGCAGAAGGCGTTTCGACAGATCCTCGGAAGTTGGAGGCCGTAGCTTCCTGGCCTAGACCCGAAACGTTACTGAACTTAGATCTTTCTTGGGGTTCTGCTCCTATTACCGAAGATTTGTAGGAGGATTTGCCAAGATAGCTCAACCATTGAACAAGCTCCTACAGAAGGAAGACACAGAAGAAGGCCACAAGGCCTCTGACCGAAATCCGTCGGCTCCAGGGCCAAGGAAGGCTCGAGAGTCTATGCAGGGAGAATGGACTAGTCAATGCGAAGGTGCTTTCTTGAAGCTGAAAGAGAGTCTAAATCGAGTTCCTGTCTTGGCCTACGCGGACCCTCACAAGCCGTACGAACTACATGTGGATGCCAGCAGAGAAGGTCTAGGGGGAGTCCTGTACCAAGAGTATGGTGGATTGCTGAGGCCTGTAGCGTATGTGAGCCGGAGCCTTACGCCTTCTGAAAAGAACTATCCTACCCACAAGTTGGAGTTCCTAGCCTTGAAGTGGGCGGTGGTAGACAAGCTAAAAGACTATCTGTATGGAGCTGAGTTTGTGATAAAGACGGATAACAATCCTCTTACCTACGTCCTTACTACTGCGAAGCTTGACGCAACGGGACATCGGTGGTTGGCCGCTCTGTCAGGGTTTTGGTTCAGCCTGAAGTATCGCCCTGGGGTGAATAATCGAGATGCTGATGCTTTGTCGAGAAGACCCTACACTACAGAATGGACTCAGTTAACTCCAGACGGGGTGCAAGCTTTATGTCAAGGAGCAGAGCGCCGGGTCAAGGGAGGGATTGAAGCGGAAGCCATAGGAGTTATGGCTGCGGCTGTTCCAGAGTTCTACTGTAACCCTACGCAGCTGAGGAATGAAAGTCTGCCTACTTTCTCGAAACAGGACCTGAGAGCCGATCAGACTAGAGACCCTTTGATTGCGTTAACCGTAAAGGCCCTAAACGCGAACCAACGGGAAATTCTGCTCACAAATTCCCCAGATGGAGCCAGATTGGTCTACAAAGAGTGGGAATGGTTGAAGATGTTGGATGGGGTGGTCTACTGAAGGGGCCCCTCAAACAATGCTGAAGAGACCCAACAGTTGTTCCTTCCCACTAAACACAGAGAAAGCGTACTGCGGTCGTTACACGATGAACATGGGCATTTGGGCACAGAGAGAACTTTTAAGCTGGTGTGGGACAGATTCTATTGGCCTTGCATGAGAGCTGAAGTGGAAAGTTACTGCCATTCATGTCTGAGGTGTATCCAGAGGAAAACCCTACCGACCCGAACTGCTCCAATGAGCCACCTACAAAGTCAAGGACCCATGGATTTGGTGTGCATTGATTTCCTGTGCTTAGAGCCGGATGCTAGTGGGCAGGGAAATATTCTAGTATTGACTGATCATTTCACACGTTACGCCCAAGCTTTTTCTACGAAAGACCAACGTGCTCCTACGGTGGCGAAGGTTCTGATGGAAAAGTTCTTTGTTCACTATGGTCTACCAAGGAGAATACACTCTGATCAGGGTAGAGACTTTGAAAGCCGGCTTGTTGGGCAATTATTGGAACTGCTGGGAATTCAAAAGACCCGAACTACACCATATCACCCTCAAGGTGATGCTCAACCCGAAAGGTTCAATCGCACGCTGCTAAATATGCTGGGGACACTGTCAAACAGAGAGAAGCAGAGCTGGAGTCGTCACCTAGCTACGCTAGTACATGCATATAACAGTACGGAGAGTGACACTACTGGATACTCACCGTACCGTCTTATGTTCGGAAGAGAAGCTCGACTGCCAGTTGATTTGGCGTTTGGGCTATCTCTGGATCAGACGTCGGTAGCTTCTCATAGAAATTATGTGGATAGAGTTCGGAAGAACTTGGCCTCTGCGTTTGAACAGGCCCGCTTGACCTCAGGAAACAGGGAACAAAGGAATAAGCGGAACTATGACTTGAAAGTTCAGATACAGGATCTACAACCCGGTGATAGGGTTTTGTTGAAGAACTTGGGTGCTACTGCAAGGCATAAGTTAGCGGATAGATGGAGTTCTCAGGTCTACATTGTCTGCAAGCAACTGCCGGGTCTGCCAGTTTACCAAATCTGGCTGGATGGAAAGGCCGGGCCTCTTAAGAACTGGCACCGGAATCATCTATTACCTTTGAGAGAGGCTGTGAGGATACCAGTTGGGGACGAACTTTCTCTGCCAAACCCGCCTGCTCCACGTTTGACTCCCGTTACTCAGTCTCAGCAGACCCGGGTTGTCGAAGAGAGTGAAAGGGACAGTGAGGAAGAAAGTTTTTGTCTGGACTGGATGCGCTCACCAGAGCCTGAAGAGGTCATTCCAGTTCCTGAACGATGGGAAAGTAATTTGAGACCTGAGGCTCCTGAATTTCAAATGGAAGTTCCCGAGACTACTGAAATCCCTGTAGTTCCTGAAGCCGAGTCTTATGACTACAGTTCCATGCCTTCACTGGAAGGATCATACTCCGAAGAGATGTCTGTTCCAGTTGTGGAAAGGAGAACTGAACCCGCACCTGTAGTACTTCCACCTGAAGAGGAACAGATTGAGCCAGAACCAAAGCACTCTATTCGACCGCCCCAGAGACTCACCTACGACTCACCAGGACATAGCACTGAAGAGGCCGTCACCACAGTGTGAAGGTTGCCCGAATTGTCTGCTATGTTAGCTGAGGTAGTCAAAAGCATGAGTCAACTTGAGGAAGTGTATCTAACTCATTGTATGCTTGCTGCTCAGCCTGTATATGTTGCCTAATGTTATGTTGAAATGTAATGCAACTGTTATACCTCCTTGGAGAGACCCAAGAGTTCTAGGAGGGGGAGAGTGTAGCGCTGGTTTTAAAACACTGTGTTGTAGTACTTATTTTTGGTCACCAGAGGGAGACAAGCGCAATGTAAGACACTGGACATTGGGACTACATTTTCCAGAATGCTTTGCGGGCGGGAACAGGAAGTGGTTGGGGAAAGAGAAACTTACATCCGCAGCCTCATGGAGAGAACCGCCAGAGCGCGCAGAGGAGTGAAGAGAGCAAGATGCACGTGAAGGAGATAACGATCGTGACCAGGCCGGAGTGCAGGTGCGGCCTAGCGGAGCTGGAGATCGGTTTCCCTTTTACTGGTCAAAGACCTAGTGATCCATCGCTAGTAACTTTACACAGATACAGAGTAAGCTGAAGGACCCCGAGTTAGGAGACCGCAGACGTTCTAACGGGAGTGCAGCCGGTGAGCTGGACATCTTGTGACAGACACAGACAAGCAAGACAGCGGATCCGGTGGCACAGAATCCCAGTGGAATCGAGCGGAGAGACATCCTGGGTCGAGCGGAGCGCAGTGTATCTGGCGGATGGGTGAGAGGCCTTCCCGGCCACAGTAAAATAATAAAGCACGCTGCAGTTTTGTCAAAACCTACAGGGCCCCAACGTGACTAGTCGAAGACACACCTGAAATCATTCACTGGCCAGTTGAATGTTGTACCCGGGTACCATACACGCATACACGTACACTTTCTTGGCACACAACCTGTACGGGACTCACACTCCAACCATGAAGGGGTTAAACATTCCTTTTTTTTCTTTTCCGCTACGCGTTTCTCGCATTACGAACTACTGTAAATATATATACGTATACCGTGTTGCTCTTTATATGCCAGTTTATTCAGTAAACTATATAACTTATAAAATCCACAACAGTGCTGGTGTATATTTATTCCCTAGTGCGTGAAGACTGACCCGAGGTTTAAATTCAGCGGCTCCTCCGGGAGTGAGCGCTACATCTCCAAGTGTTCCTGCTCTGTGTTCCTGATCTGTAGTCTGGAATATACTGTGTTCCCTGCATTGTTTCTGGATTGCCTGTGTACCGAACCTCTGCTAAGGACTACACCACGTTTATCTGCCAGCCTCCTGCCAAGACCTTTCCACATCTACTGCCTGCCATGAACCTTGTCTCTGAGCCACCCCTACTTCACTAGCCCCCCTATCTTGCCTTTGCTTATCCATGCCTGTGTCGTGAGTATGTAAGTCTCATTATATCCTATCTGACTTAGTTTCCCCAGGTTCTGTTGCTTTCTGTTAGCATTTAACTGCATAGCCCACTATCCTCTGTATTCTTACCGATTTTCCCTGTCAGCCCTCTTCTTGTCTTGCACCTGTGCCTAGCTCCTCTTTGCCTCTATTCTGTGTTCCTGTGACTCCTGTGTCCAGCTCCCTTCTTGTCTTGCTCTCTATCTCTTGTCTTGTACCTCTGTCCAGCCATCTCCCATATTCAGTTCTGCTTTCTATATTGGTTTTGCCCTTGCCCCTGTGTTCTCTTCTAATAAAACCCTGTTTATGTGCCCTGGAACCTGTCTGGCCTCAATCTCTATCACCGGATTCATATCCGTTAACCCCGCACACTGCATGACACATAGCACAGTGATTTAGAGATCAGCAGTGGAGTACAAGAAATTAATATAATCAGGTGCCTCTTAACGAATAGGGGAGATCCATTTAATCCTGGGTCACCTCTATGTCAATTCTATGAAAATTGGAGTTTAACTATCTAAACTAGATATTTTGCATGACTATAAAATATCAGGGTTATTCAAAGAAAATCGAAAAGTCACCTTTTTGTTGTCTTCAATTCGGTTTGATTTGGCGATCCCATTTCGTCGACCCTGTGGTGTATTCAGCAAGCACCACAGGGCCGTTGTAGTGCAGGAAAAGTCGCTGCAAAACCGCCGAAAACTCGCAAAACCTGGCGAATGCACACGAAACCCGCAAAAACATCTGGATTAACCCCGCTGAACACGCCGGAGAAACCCGAGCAGGAGCCGATCAAAGCGCAGAGCAACCACCGGAAAACTCGACACTGCAGACGAATGGAGTGAGAAAAAAAACAAAAAACTGTACGCTTGAATGTTTGAAAAGTGAAACGCTGTTTGCAAAGAAACTACAGAACAAAAATCTCTGAAATTTACATAGAAGATCCAATGAATGATAAAGAAAGGGCTGTTACAGAAAAAAACTATTAAAAAAAAACCCGAAATTTTTTTTTGCAAAAAATGCCTAAAAGCTCTGAAAAAATCTAAAAATAAAGAGACTTTTTACTGCAGAATATTATAATGAACAGTTTATTAGATATTGATTTAAAACGGGAATATTTTTAACATTGAAGCCTATGGGATTTGCCTGAATAAACCTGTCGAATGAAACCACCAAACAGCAGGGAAATTCGGCAACTTTTCACTGCTGTTTCTTGTTCTCTGAATAGACTAAGCATTGCTTCTCTATGGGGTTTTCACTGCCCTCGAACAGGCACCGAACAGGCACCGTATGTGCAGGCAATTCGCCAACATTTGGCGAACTGTCTGCTCTCTGGATAGCCGAATGGCCAGGAAAGGGAGCCGAACGCAGAATTTCAGCGTTCGGCTACCCATCGCCAGCAATTCGGAGCTCTTTGAATAACCCTGTATGTTTTCCCTACTGTTTTAACAAAGACAAGCTTTTTCCAATAAAATGACTACATGTTGTTGTAATTCCCAAACCTAGGGATCCATTCTATAGTTGTCCCTAAAATAACTGCAACTGCAGTTATCTTACAGCCGGGAATCACTATTCTACTCTTACCGCAAACTGGACCTGTGGCTCGAGTACACCGATTCCCTGTGCTAAGTTAACCCCTTAAGGACCGCTGACGTACCCTGTACGTCCTGCCCACGGGTCTCCCTTAGACCCGCGGACGTACAGGGAACGTCAGCGGCGCCTAAAGATACTTACCTCCCTCTCTGGATCCCACGCGGATCTGGCAGGGAGGAAGCCTTCCCTCCTCATTTGCATGGGCCGGCGAGCTTGATGATGTCACCACGCTGCGTGGTGACGTCATCAGCAGGCGCCCCCATTGAAATCAATGGAGGGGAGGGGGGATCCTTCGGAGCCCTCTATCTCCCCAACCATTGAAGCTAGGGAGAGTCTCCCCTTTTCAGCGGTGTATAGCATTAACTATTTCGCTGCCGGATCGTGTTTCGGTGCTAATTGGCGCCAAAACGTGATTCGAACCTGGAGGGGGGCTGACATCTTGGATGTCAGCCAAGCCTCCAGGTCCCTCCCCACCCACTGACAACCTCACCATATGTGTGAGGATGTCAGTGGGCCAGTTAACCCTCTAGCTGCCATGTAGAGATAAGGGGATCCTAAGGATCCCCCATCTCCCGATCCGTGGCAGCTAGATGGTCATATTTGACATCATTAGAAAGGTCTGATCATGGCCTTTCCAATGATACTAAACATGACCAGGTTTGGTTTAAAAATAATATTTAAAAAAAAAAAAAAAAAAAAAAAAATAAAAAAAAAATAATAATAAAAAAATGAAATAAATTTTTATTTTTTTTAAGTTTTTTTTGTCTGGGGGGTTTTTATTTAAATAGGACCTAGGCTGTCATCTCAGAATAATTAGCACAAAATGGTCAGAATGAGCGCAGCGCACATAGGTGAACTGGCTCAGCAGTGAAGGGGTTAAAAAGCAAAAACATGTAAAAATTGGGTATTTCTATTCTCGAGACAAAATTTTTAAACTATTTAGCCGGGGTCTTTTTTGGTGGTTGTAGATTTTGGGGATTAAATTACGAAAAAGTGTGGCCTGCTGTTTTCAAAATAACTACTGAACGAAAATGTCTGGAATTTACATATAAAATCCTATGATTGACAATAAAAAGTTCTGTTACAGAAAAAAGAAAAACTGCTATTAAAAAAATAGGGGGGGGGGATTTTGCCCAAAAAATTCTGAAAAATGACTAAAAGGTACTAAAAAAAAATCAATAAATAAAGACTTTTTACTGCAGATTAAAATAATAAATGATTTATTAGATATTGCATAAAAACGGGAATATTTTTAACATTGAAACCTATGGGGTTCGCCTGAATAAACCTGCTGATTGAAACCACCTAACATCAGGGCATTTCACTGCCATTTCTCTGAGTCTCAGTACCACATGACTGGCTGAACCACGTGAAACGCATGCGCGCAGCTGCCCGCCCTTTCGTTAACACAGACTCTATTCTGGACTGAACACCCACCGGGAAGGGAATCAAAGCTACAGTGCACCCTCTGGCAGTGGCACCCCACTGCTGACAAGATGGCTCAACAGCATAATTGCTGTGTGCTCATATACACTCTGTTTGCTGGGAGTTTTTTTGCCGTGGATTCTGATGCACTCATACACACCGCACATTGCATTGCTGGGAGTTTTATTGCTGTGGATTCTGATACGCTGACACACACCACACATTGCATTGCTGTGAGTTTTATTGCTGTGAATTCTGATGCACTCATACACACCGCACATTGCATTGCTGGGAGTTTTATTGCTGTGGATTCTGATACGCTGACACACACCACACATTGCATTGCTGTGAGTTTTATTGCTGTGAATTCTGATGCACTCATACACACCGCACATTGCATTGCTGGGAGTTTTATTGCTGTGGATTCTGTGATACACACTGCATATTACTGTGAGTTTTATTGTTGTGGAGCTCTGGGATACGCTCATACACACGGCACATTATTGTGGGTTTTATTGCTGTGCAGTTCTGTGATATGCTCATACACACTGCACATTTCTGTGGGTTTTATTGCTGTGCAGCTCTGATATGCTCATACACAGTGCCCATTTCTGGGGGTTTTATTGCTGTGCAGCTCTGTGATACGCTCATATGCAGTGCACGTTTCTGTGGATTTTATTGTTCAACCAATTAGAGTGGCTGTGATCCAGTATACTTGACATGCGTGGTTGTTCTTGAATTTAAACATTTCATAATTTTCTTTATCTCAATAGATACATTTAAAATGGTATACAAAATATACAAGTAGGCACTTGGTATCCACTTTTAATATAAAGAGAGGAAAAGGCGGAGCTCTAAGAGGAAAAGGTGGAGCTTTAAGATGAAGGGTGGGGATTAACCAGGAAGAGGTGTGCCCTTGACAGGAAGGGGTGCCTCAAATTTAAATTGGGGGGTGCTCGAGTTTAGTCAGGCCTAGGGCAGCACAAAACCTAAATACACCACTGTCTGGCAGCCTTGCGCTTCATTCCGGAACTAGCCGCTACCAGAGAGAATACGTATTAAAAAAAGAGACAGTAAGGAAAATTTGCAGGCACAGAATATCTTACTTACGGTCTTGGTTTTACCAACAACCATGGAATAGGGTCCTAAGTCTTGAATTACATTTAGTAAAAATCAATGTGTGAATTTTGCATTTTTTACTAAAATGTTTGCAATTTATTGGTTAATTCCTTTTTTTGCCTGTAGACCACCAAACGATGCCTGACTGATGGAACTTAAGCTGTAATACAGGGGTTCTCATCCTTGGCCCTTCAGATGTTTTGGAAGAATTACATCTTCGATGATACTTGGCCACTCTTTAGGCCAGCATGGCCTTGTGGAAGATGTAGTTCCAAAAAATCTGAAGGGAAAAGATTTCAATGAAGAGTTTAATGACGGACCCCAGATATCCTTACTGGATATCTCCGGCAAACAGTGCTTCCCTCGCTCCAGGACCACAGAGGCGGATGTCGATTTATAGTAAAATACCCCAACACGAGATAGAACTCTGATTGAAGTAAGCCAACTGTGTATTTCAAACCAGCACTTAGTTATACATTTTACAGTGACAATCCCCCTTCATGACAAACAACAGATAAAGACAAGAAATAAACCAATCACTGAAGAAGGGGCAGAGAAATACAAACTAGGAGAGTCCCATAAATGACTCAGTAAGGCACATACAAACCTTTAAACATTAATCCAATTATCTACAAGGCACATGGACCATTCATCAGTAATCTTTAGTTAGCTGGGGGATGGTCAAACAGTTAACAGATGTACATTGAAAAACCAAATATATTTGTAAGATCCACCAATTCCCAAATAGTCTATAGCTGGTGGAAGTAAGTCTCTTTTTAACCACTTGGCTGCTAAGTGCACCTCCTGTGCAACGGACGAGCTGAGCGCATCCTAGCACAGGAGGCAGCAATCGGGGGGACATTAGATGTCATTGCGGCGGCGAGATGACATCTAATTCAGGCGCCCCCCGCGTGTGAGGAGGAGGCGCCTGAAAGGGAGGGGGGAGGTCCTTCGGACCTCTCTCACTCCCGATCGCCGGGGGCCACAGGGTTAAGGCATGCACCGTTTGGAAGGGCACAGCCTGCCCTTCCAAATGGTGTCTGACATTAACCCCTGGGGAGCCGGATCACGATTCGGCGCCGAAAAGCACCGGTTCGTGATCCTCTCCCGGAGATGGTCGACATCTTGGATGTCGGCCAAGGCTCCGAGAACTCCCCCTGAGGACTGGCATCATCGTGCATAGCACAATGACGCCAGTCCTGGAGTTAACCCCTAGCTGCCAGCAATGGTGGAGATAGAGAGTTCCAATGAACCCCCTATCTCCCGATACGTGGCAGCTAGGGGTTAATGTTTGATATCGCTGGATCGGCCAGTGCATGGCCTTTCCAACGATACCAAACATGACAATGTAAAAAGTTTAACAAAAATAAAAAATATATATATATAAATTTTAAAAAAAATAAAAAAAAAATAAAACAATTTTTTTTTTAAAGCAGCAATATTGTTCCCATTTCAATTATAATGTGAACAATGATGCTAGACTAACGATTTTTGTATGGGGTGTGTTTGTTAAAAATCGCGTAATTTTCCCCCGCAAAAAATATAACGAGACCCCATTTCTAATTTTTTTAACAAGCGCACCACATACAAAATATAACCACAATTGCTCGCATGTTAAAATGTGAAAAAAAACACTTTACACATTGTAAATTATTGAAAATTCAAATTTTATTGCATTTTTTGATATATATTATACAGACAGGGCATGACGTATACATATAATAATGACATATTATGAATCTGCCGGAAAGAACGATATATAATATGTCTGGGTCATATACTAAAATAAGGCTTCAAAACGCGTTTAAACATGATGAGCGAAACAGGTAAAAATGAGCTCAGCACAGAGGCGTGAAATGCCTCAGCCTCGAAAGGGTTAATATAAAATGTCAGTTTCCCCTTAGCCGTGCGAGAGGGCAAATTTATCTGTATACGACTCCACAGACCTGGCTACAAAAGGTGTGCCTATCAGGCACTTGGGAAATTGGTCTCAAGTCCCGGCTCCCTTCCGGGCAAATAGGGCAAATCCACTGTTCTCTTCCACAGGCCATAGTTGCTGGGTAGGAGCCCCCTCCAGGTGCCCCAGTGATGATAGGTTCTGTCACAGCCACTTTAAATGTGCCAAAATAATTCTCTGTTGTTGCAAACGATGGTGGAACAACACTAAATGAAGAAGAGCCATAATTTACTCATTTTACGGCTGAATAATGATGGTTCTGTTCAGCGATGCTTACGATAGTGATGATTTTTTCATTTGTTTACAACTACAGTGAACTTCGCTGCCACAACAGATCTCTGTGGACAATCCCTTTGCTATTATTATTAATATCTCCTGGGATGTGCATCTATTTTAGTTGAAGCCAAATGTATTCGGCCAGGTGAAATTGCTATTATGCTATAATTTTTGTTCTCTAACATAAATCACTGTGTAATAACTATTGCGCTAAATTCTAAAAGGAAGCAAACCATTTAATCCTTTCCTCCTCAGTATGTTAAAAACCATCATTCCTTCATTTTTGCTGAATTCACATTTACTTATTCATATTGTTTTCCTATGTAAAGCCGAACATAAATAATGTTGTAATTTAATATTGTCTTGTTATAGATCTGACCAGGGAAGCAGCTGGTGGTGTTTTTCAGCACGGCATCTTTTTATCCTTTCTTGTTTCCATTTAATGGAAATTGCGGAAAGTGGGTGGAAGGGGATAATTACCTTTTGTCACAGAGCTACTGGAGACATAAGATAATTGAAAGTACCTAGAAGTTACAGACGTCAGAGAAAATGGACTTCAGGTCCCAGAAGGCCTCTTATGTGATTATACCATTGTAGAGATTTAACTTATTAACTCTGACGCTAATTATTATTTTTAAAGACCTGTCATCTGAGTACAAACATTTAGGCTTATCGAAAGCATTGGCCATTGTAACAAGGTCAGATTGGTTTTATGAAGGTCATGACAGATAATATAAAACCGGGAAGAGCAGAACTGATCATTTTACTATTACCTTTCTGTTAGGTTCTTATTACATTATCATATTATCAGTCTCTTTTCCAAATTCATAAAAAATACATTTGTTAGTATTAAATAAAGTACAAATTTTAACTTGTTCTCTTCACAAACAACATCAAGTGTACTCGATCTTTAGAGTACCTATTGTAACAGAATCCCTTGATCCTTACATACAGACACTGCCCAACCTACACTGCCAGTCTTTAGAATAGCCGGAAAGCTAATACACAGGACAGACACACAGAGCATATAAGGTCAAAAGCAAGCCGAAGTTGAACTCAGAACCAGAGAAGGCAGTCAGACACGCCAGGAGTCAGGACCAGAGCAGGAAGTCACACAAGCCAGGATTCAGTACACAGGTAATACAAGACAATAAACAGCCAAAGGAATAGTTAGAAAATGGAGGTAAGGTTGTGTTATGGATCAGACTTAAACAGTCTCTTGATCGAATGCCCGCTGCTGCCAAATGGTGGAGAAGTCAATCAAATCAAGTGCGCACTGAAAGAAAACACACAGGCTCGCTGGATAGGTGTCTATGTAGCCTTCCTCGGACAAGGCCGGGTGACTTCTCCCTTTTTTATTGAATGATACATGCTTTTATGCCAGTTGGTGCGGAAGCAGGGGTGTTAACTAATATTTTATTTAACATCAGCAGTAAAATTGCAAACTCATTATGGATTAGATCATAGAAACGAAAGTCAAATATCAGCTGTTTCCAAATGTCAAAGTATTTTGCGTTGTTGACAAACGTCAGCCATACTTCGTCATCATGGGTGTTGGCGAAGTCCTGTTTCAGAGTGTTCCAGGATACAGGATGTTCCTGGTACCGAAATAGGGATCCTCATGACTTGCGGTTAGCTATTCTGTTGAAACAGCGGAGTTAAGCAAGATACATTTTGATTCTCTCTGAAAAGACAGTTTTATTAATTCAGCTCTTAAAGACATATTAACTACTTAAATGAGCATTTTTCTAAGCCTTTGAATATTATTAAAGCAGATACATATTCTTGTCCATAACAGTTGGTATACTATATCAAGAGCAAGGGTTAATGCCAAGAGAGTAGTCAGAAACAAAGGCAGAGTCAAGACACAGTAAAACAATAACAAGGATAATAAGAAAGCACTGATCAGGAATAAACCACGACAGGGCAATGAGACTAACACGCTGCTTGAGTTTTAAATCTGTTCGGCTTCACGTCATCAAGCCTTATTCCACCCATGTCATCGGTCTGCGGCTGCAAGCACCGGCAATATCAGTAAGCGATCAGCCAGTGAGCAGCACGGATGGTGCTCCCGGCTACTGGCCCTCCTGGGGGCCAGCCATGACCCCTACTCATGCCCCAATATTCAGTATACTGTATTTGGTCTAATTTTCGAACACGGACAAGGAATTTCCATTATTGGAAACAAAATTAATTTTCAAATTAACTGCACAGTGCTCCTCCAAAGTTTTAGCATCTTGGGCATGATGGCCAAGGTGCAAAAATACTATAATATAAATAAAATAAAGAGAGCACTGATCAATTAACTTATGGAAATCTCCTGGAGAATATCTTGTTACTTCCCCAATAGGTACTAAAACAGTTTGAGAAGCTGGGACTCTGTGTCTAAAACATTCATCCTGTGCCACCCGGGACCTCCACTGGTTTCCTTGGAGTCTGCCATCCTGCTGACACTCACGCCTTGTGGCATCGTCCAGTGTCAGGTACACTGTGTGCGGTGAGTGGGTGAGTCCGGTTTGAAGCAAATGCAGGAGGCAATACAGGTTGCAGGGCACGGTTTGGTTTTATTTAAACACAGGCAGGGCAAAGGAAAATACAGAAGTAGAACTAATACAGAATAGGACTAGACACAAGAGCAAGACATGAAAGGAGCTGACATAGGAGAGGAACCGGGAATGACAGAACAGATAACTAGACTGGGAGGAAACTGTATAAGCTAGACACAGGCTAAATACAGAGGGGCATGACATGAACTAGACACAGGCTAAATACAGAGGGGCATGACATGAACTAGACACAGGCTAAATACAGAGGGGCAGGACATGAACTAGACACAGGCTGAATACAGAGGGGCATGACATGAACTAGACACTAGATACAAAACGGTACTTACAGAAAGACAGGATACAAACAGAGGCAGATTGCAGGACACCTGGGCAGATATAGAACTGAGCTGAGGAATAATGACTTGCAGTATTCCTAGGCGTAAAGTCCAAGGGGCAATTCCGTAAACATACTGTAAGTCCAGTAAACAGGGCAAGGGATTCAGTACACAAGAAATCTTACTCAACAGGGCTGGGACACAGGAACAAGCAGAGGTCCTCACAGCATGAACTTCACAGTCCAACTTCAATGCTGAAGTGTGGGGATTGGGCGTAGTCTCCCTATATGGAGACCTGGGCAGGTGAGGGGTAAATAATCTAAGGCTAGACAGAAGGGGGAAACACTGGACTGGAGGATGGGGAACTGGATGAAGGAGAGGGCTAGATGGGAAACTTGAAATGGGACAGGGGTGGCATAGCTAGTTCTAAGGATGGCACAGACCCAGATCAGGACCCTTTGTGGCGTCTGCGGCATGGTACCTGACATCCAGGCACTGTCTGTATGGCAGACAGGCCGTCGGGCAGGAGGGAGTTGATTGTCTGGAGGCTCTTGGGGGTCTGGTCTGAGGTGTGTTCTTGGGCAGGTGAGGGATCTGTCCCAGGGTATGTCTGCCTCACCTGCAGTGTATTTAAACCACCACACACATTCTCATCCTTGCTTCAGCATTGTTCAACATCTTCCTAGTTAAGTTCTGCACCCCAAAGCTCTCTTTTCTGTGTACCATTCCTAGCTGTGTTTAACTGTTCCTGAACATGTGTTGCCTGCCCTGACCCGGATTGTCTGACCATGCTTCCGGTTTCTCCATCTAGTACCGTGCTTAAGTTTCTGTCTGTACTGACTGTTCTGTTTCTCCACCAAAGCACTGAGAATGTGATCTCTTAACTTACTGTTGTGATGAGATGGCGATAACTCCCAGTCTAGATGAATTGAATTACAGACAGTGACTCAATCCAGATGACACCTTGAAGATCTGTTGAAGTTTTATTCCAAAACTGTAGAAAATCCACAACAATATACATCGGATAGGTCAAAAAATCATAATGAATCTGAGTCCATAAGGCTTGCAAAGGATTACTGGGAAGTGAACAAGGGTGGAGCTATCTGGACAGGAAATCCCTGCACCATGAGGAGGGGAGGAGAGAAACTCAGGGGTAGATAAGACATGTGCAATTCTTAAAGGCATATCACAAGTCATGTGAAACATGACACTCCCCGTCGAAATCTATGATTTCTACAATTAAATAACTTTAGTCAAAGTTCAAAAACAAGTAAACGAAGATGCTTTTCCAGGAACATCTGAAAAACAAGAGGGAAGGGAAGAACAACAGAAAATAATGCAAACATTAACAATTCTTGCAGATCTTGATCTTGATGGTCCAGGCTGTGAGAAGAACGGTCAGTGAGTCCATCTTCAGAGGGGAAGGCAGCAACATGCACCAATCCTTCTTACCTCCCTTTGAATCAAATTGATGACTTGTGAGACTTGTCTTCCTCTTTGGGCAGAAGGAGTACTAGTTCCTTTATAGGCCTGAAGTAAAAGTGTGGAGAATCTTCTTTCATTACTTTAACTTCTACTTTCTGTACTTTCCCATCATTACTTGGCATAGTTTTTGTAATAAGACCCATAGGCCAATGGTTGCGATGAGAATCTGTCTCGTTCAAGAGTACTAGGTCTCCCACTTGTAGGTTGGGTTTGCTAGTTTGCCATTTGCTGCGACCTTGAAGGTTGGAAAGGTACTCCATCTTCCAACGGCCCCAAAATGTATTAGCCAGCTGTTGAACTTGTTTCCATTGATGCTTGTAAACATTAGGGCAATCAAGTTCTTCTGTGGGTATGGTGGCTATCCCAATTTTTTGGGTAAGAAGAGTGGCTGGAGTGAGCAATACTGGAGACGCTGGATCTGAAGACACAGGGACCAGTGGCCTTGCATTAATTATAGCAGACACCTCTGCAAGAAGGGTGACTAAGATTTCATGGGTAAGTTGGAAAGTTCTCTGGTCTAGTAGCATAGAGTCCAGGATTTTCCTTGCAACTCCAATCATGCGTTCCCAAGAGCCTCCCATGTGAGAGGAGTGAGGTGGGTTAAAATCCCATTTACACTTGTTGTCATTCAAGAAGTTCAGTATTTTTTCTGCTCCTGTAAAATTAGTTCCACAGTCAGATCTAAGTAACTTTACAGGTCCTCGTACAGAAACAAATCTTCTGAAGGCATTGATGAAACAAGAAGAATCCATTGATTCAATCACTTCTATGTGTACTGCGCGAATGCTCAAGCAAATGAACAGCGTAGCCCATCGCTTATTGTTGGCAATTCCGCTACGAGTTTTGCGTGTAGCAACAGTCCAGGGGCCAAATATGTCCATACCAACATTCGTAAACGGTGGATCAGTACTTAATCGATCAGCTGGTAGTTCTGCCATCTGTTGTTGTAGGTGCTTTCCTCTTAGTTTTTGACACTTGACACATTTGTGAAGTATGGAAGATATACACCTTTTCATCCCGACGATCCAGAAACCTGCAGATATTACTGCTCCCTCTGTAAAGTGACGACCTTGGTGCTGAACCTGCTCATGGTAATGCCTAGCTAACAGAGCAGTGATGTGATGATGTCCTGGAATAATGAGGGGATTTTTCTCTTCACTGAACGATTTGGATCTTTCAATGCGACCACCGACTCGAAGTAGCTTGTTTTGATCAATTACTGGATTCAATTTGTACAAAGGGCTATCCTTAGATAGGTTAAGTCCTTTTGCTATGGCAGCGATCTCTTGTGAGTACACTTCATGTTGGACACATTGGATGATAAACCTTTCTGCTTGAGAGACCTCCTGAATTGTGGGGGGGCCTTTACAGATGTGCCACTTGTGACATTCTTTGTCCGTGTCAGAGCTGTTTGTAAATTGATGAGCAATGTGAATAAGACGTGCAATGGCTCGTACAACAGAAGACCACTTGGAAAAGCGTTCAAAACGGTAAGGACTCAGCCTTATCCTTTCTTTCACAGAGGTGTTGAGTGTAACGGTAACAGCTCTAATTTCTTTATCAGATTCTGGTTCAACCAGTTCAAAGGTAGAATTTGTAGAATTTGAGATGAGGTCTTCATTCAAGAGTATTGGTGGGGATAGCCATAATGTGTCCAGAAATGCAGTAGCAGGTACTGCGCAAGTGCCTCGATTAGCAGAGTTGAAGTTAATGGACACATAGTGCCATTGTTCAGGTGTAGAGAACTTTCTTATACGTTCCATTCTGTTGCAAACAGACAAGTGGAACTGTCTTGTCTGATTGTGTATGTATTGCTTTGTGAAGGGCTTGTCACAGACTGATACTTGTAACGTGAACGTGTCTTGCTTAATGTTCCAAAGCAACCTAAGACTGCACTGTGTAACAGAAAGGTCAGATCCTAGTTGGAATTTCTTCACACTGGCAGCGTAGTCAGAGGGAAAGGCTCTCATGGCCTTGTCGCTGTTCGAAATGATTTTGTGATGTCTGAGGTTTGCAGTGGCAAGCATGTTCTGGGATCTAGTGAGAAGGTCAATAGCTTCTTCTTCTGTAGGCAGAGAGTTGAGTCCGTCGTCTACATAGAAGTTCTTTTCGACGAACTGTCGTGCATGAAACCCAAATTCTTTCTCTCCTTCTTGAGACCTTTTCCTCAGTCCATAAATTGCTACTGCGGGAGAAGGACTATTAATGAAAACATGTACCTTCATCCGGTAGTCTATGACTTCATCATTGACATCATTATTGTGATACCATCGGAACCTGAGGAAGTTTCTGTTGTCTTCACAGACGTTGAAACAGTGGAACATTTGCTGAAGGTCAGCCATAATAGCAATTGGTTCTTGTCTGAAGCGAAGTAAAACTCCTATGAGGTTGTTGTTCCCTAATCCCTAATCCCTAATCTGATCAGGCTTGCGAGGATGATAGACACCAAAGCATGGAAGATACCAGCATTCTTCTCCTTCCTTAAGCGGAGGTGCAGGCTCAGCATGATCTCTCTCAAACACTTTCTGCATAAAGTCCACAAAGTGTTTTTTCATCGCAGGTTTCCGATTCAAACTGCGTTGTAAAGAAGTAAACCGTGCTTCTGCATGTTCTCTGTTGTTTGGTAGTCTCTTTCTTGGAGTACGGAATGGTAGAGGTGCTACCCAGCTGTTGGAATTATCTTGGTGGAACTCTTTACTCATGGTTTTCAGGAATTCTTTGTCTTCCATGGTAGCTGCCAACTCATTGTCTTTAGATGTTACCTCAAACACTGTGTTGCCGATGTTGTCATCCCAGAAATTAAGAGCTTTCTCTTCGTCCTGTATGATGTGTCGTTGTGCGCCCTTATGAAGCAGTCTTTCCTTCACATGATATTGGTGTGGTCGTCGTGCAGAACAAGAAGTCCGTCCATTTGGCAGGACGTGTGTTTTAAAGGAAGAAACTGAGTAAGATTCTCTGCGTTTGTCTCGACAAACATTGCCTATGATGACCCAGCCTAGATCCAGACACTGAGCATATGTAGCATCATGTGGACCGTTGATTTGTTGATGAACTTTGTGCACCCTTAAGATGTCTCGGCCGAGCAACAGCAGGATATCAGCACTTCCGTCGAGGGTTGGTATTTGGCAGGCTATGTCCTTCAAGTGAGAATGGTGTAAGGCAGCTTCAGGAGTAGGGATCTCCTCTTTGTTGCTTGGAATCTGGTTGCACTCAGTGATAGTAGGCAAAGGTATTTCCACAGTGTCATTCAGACGAGCAACCACAAGACCTCTGGCTCTCCTACCTAAGACTTCTGTAGTGCCGGTGCAAGTAGTTAGGGAATACGGTAGAGCATTTTCTTTTATGTTCAAAAGTTCAAAAAATTGTGTTGTTGCAAGAGATCTGTTACTCTGATCATCCAGAATAGTATACAGTCTTATGGCCTTTTCAGGTTGACCTCTTGGGTATACACGAACCAAACATATCTTTGCGCAGGATTTGTCACAGAGTCCTTCTCCACAGACTTCCGTACATGAAGAGAACACTAAGGTAGAGGGTGCTGCTTGATCTGTGCGCTCCCCGCCTTGCTTTGCCTCAGGAGGATTGTTTGTGGGCTTAGTAAAGTTGTGCGGATATGGATGAAGAGCTTGTACATGGTCATCGCTGTCACACTCTATGCATTTAATGATAGCTTTACAGTCCTTTGCAAAGTGTTCTGTGGAGGCGCAGCATTTGTAGCAGACCCCAAATTTCTTTAAAAGTTCTTTACGTTCTTGTAGGGTTTTCTTTCTGAAGCCAATACATTTCTTAAGTGGATGCGGTTTGTTATGTATGGGACATTGGCGATTTGGGTGCTCGATGTTCTTGTTTTGTTCAGTCTTTTCAAGAACTGTAGCAGGTGGAGGTAGAACAGTGGTCCTTTTCACTGACACTGGTCCTCGATGGTCTCTGTGTGTCATACGTGTGTTTGTTGGTCTTGGAGGGGGTGAACAGAGAGGGTTACCGTCACCATAGGAGAAACTTGTGTCATTCTTTGTGTCTACAATTCTTTTGATGAACTCACAGAAGTAGGAAAAAGGAGGAAAGGCAACTTGATGTTTTTCCTTGTATTTTGATCCAAGCGCTGCCCAATTTTCTTGAAGGCCATACGGTAGCTTGAGGACAATAGGGTTGATGCCACGAGGGGTGTCAAGGTAACTGAGACCAGGTAAGCGGATGTCAGCTTTAGCAAGTTGAAGCTCTAATAAAACATCACTGAGTTCTTGAAACTTTAAATTCTCTCCAGAGGAAATCCTTGGGAAGCTGTGCAATCTTTTGAATAAGGCATCTTCAATGGCTTCTGGACTGCCAAAGGTACTTTCAAGTCTGTCCCAAGCAGCCGTGAGGCCTGCAGCAGGGTTGTCAATATGAACCGCTTTGAGCCTCTTGATGCGTTCAGTAGACTGGGGACCTAGCCATCTGATGAGCAGATCTAATTCTTCTGTAGCAGTGATGTCTAGGTCACTCATTGTGGCTTTAAAGGTGGATTTCCATCCTCTGTAATTTTCAGGCTTGTCATCAAACTTGGTGAGGCCTGTCTTTGTGAGCTCTCTGCAAAGCATGTATTTAGCAAACTGTGACATGTCCTTGTTTTCAGACTTTGGGTGCATGACTGCAGGTGACTTGGGAAGATGTGTTGGTGCTGAGGCATTCAACACTGGAACTGGTTTAAAGTTCGTTGGCATGTTGGTTTGCAGCTGTGGAGCAGTGTGCTTGCTAGTAGGTACTTGGCTGATGTCAAGGTAAGGTGGATAGTTTATTATGTGCATGCTATTGCCCACTGCTTGCTGAGATGCTGCAGTCTGGTGAACTGGAAGATATGAAGGCAAATTGTCTTAGAGTACAGTAGGTGCGGAAAAGAGACCTTGGTTGAGTGCTTTGGTTGCTGTGGCAGGGAGCTGACGTTCTAGAGAGGAATGGGAAGAATCTGAGGCATAAGACACAGCTGAGTGTCTGCTGCTACTGTTGTCTCTTTCACTTTCACTAGCAGCCTGTTCTAAAACTTTTAATCTTGCCATGGCCGTGGCATGTTCACATTGTTTTTCCAAAAGTTCCATTTCCACTTTGTGGCGTGTGGCTTCAGCTTCCTTGCGTGCGGCTTCAGCTTCCATTTCTGCCTTCTGGCGTGCGGCTTCAGCCTCCATGCGTGCGGCTTCAGCTCCCATTTCTGCTTTCTTTTTGGCGAAGGCTGCCTGAATTTTAGAAGCTTCAGCATCAGCACGGGCCTTTATGAGTTGTTGATTGAGTGTGGAAGACCTTGATTGTAGGGATTTGGAAGACCTTGAGGAGTGTCTGGTAGATGCAGAGCTGTGGGATCTGGATTCATGGAGCTGTGCAATTCTTACTTCTACGTTTGTCTATGTTTGCAGCACTAAATTGTCTCTTTCTAGATTGAGCTCATTGAATCTCTTTAGTTCTTCCAGTGACACTTTAGTGTTGTACCGCTTTAAGAGATGAATATATTTAACACACAGTCTTTGATAATTCTGATAAGCGACATCTAATTGCTTAATAGTGCTCTCTAGTTGTAATGCATCATGACATGGTTGAGAGAGCGCTGACATGCATGTGACATTAGTACACCAGAGATCATTCTTATGAGACAGCAACTTTTTTGCGCCAGCTTCAAGATTTTCTTGTACTTTCCAGGTTGGTTTTGTTAATCTTTTTTCTCTTTTGTTTGGTTCAGGGTTTAATTCCTGATCTGAAAGGATTTCTGAGTCTGGTTGTGTGTCAGATTGCAAGTTGATTTGCTGGAACATTTTGCTGACAAGGAGAGGGTTAATGATATAGTTCTATAGCAGCAGAGAAATGTATAAATTTTGCTCAGCTCAGCTAGGATTTCTAGGGAATGGTTGTAGAAAGATTTGTTTTTACTTTCTTTTCACAGTCAAATCACGTGCAATGCATACAGAGGAATAAACTGGTTGTAGTGTACAGATGCACTAGATAAACTGTTTGTAAGGCACAGATGTATTGTAGATTCACAGCACTAATATCCTGACACTGTTGAATGCTATGCTGGGACTTGCTTGCAGGCACATACAGGCTTGTGGTAATGGCTGCACTGTGTGAAGCTGCTATTTCCAGTGTCTCTACAGCGTCTCCCTGTGTATCCAGAGCTAGCAAGGATCCTATGGAGGATGTCTGACTGATCTTTCTTTGATCTTTTGGCTGATCTTTCTAAGATCTTCTGACTGATATATAAGATTTTTTGACTGTTCTGTTTCTCCACCAAAGCACTGAGAATGTGATCTCTTAACTTACTGTTGTGATGAGATGGCGATAACTCCCAGTCTAGATGAATTACAGACAGTGACTCAATCCAGATGACACCTTGAAGATCTGTTGAAGTTTTATTCCAAAACTGTCGAAAATTCACAACACTATACATCGGATAGGTCAAAAAATCATAATGAATCTGAGTCCATAAGGCTTGCAAAGGATTACTGGGAAGAGAACAAGGGTGGAGCTATCTGGACAGGAAATCCCTGCACCATGAGGAGGGGAGGAGAGAAACTCAGGGGTAGATAAGACATGTGCAATTCTTAAAGGCATATCACAAGTCATGTGAAACATGACACTGACCTTTTGCACTTAGGCTCATACTCTTCATCCAAATCCCCCTAACCAAAGATGTTGCAGATCCCCAGCTGATTCCGAATTGAAACCCAATTGCAATAGTGCTTTTTGGCCAGCAGATGGTGACATCTGTCAAATAGGGCTACTACAATAAAAATATATTGTGAATATTCACAATTATTTTTTACTTTATAATTATTGAAAGGGATTTAATAGACAAAACAAAAAAACAGCTTGGAGTGAAGTTGTTAAGAGGAGTTGTAACAAACAACATCAGAAATTGAATTTAAGCCTCCACTAGCGGTATATTGTCATATTAGCTTTGTCTTTTAAGGTTCGTCTTGTAAAAATTGCTGTGTTAAAACTGCACAAGCCACGCCTTGTCATGAAATCAAAGTGGCCACAATCCTCTATTGTGAAAACAATGAAAAGCAACACAAAATGTTTTGTTTTCAGGATACATAATAAAAAGTAATAAAATCATTTAGATTTACTGTTTCATATAAATTGTTGGAAATATATAATTCGCATATTACTGTACGTCTAATGAACGGCATTTCCCTACAATTGTTTTAATATCCTCAAGTACACCCAAATAATTATCGCAAAGCTCATTTACTGCCTCAGTATGGCCACGTTTTATATACAGTGTTATTCAGAGAGAGGTGAAAAGCAGGAGAATGACTGGAGAATGGAAAGTTCTAGGACAAAATAGCCGATTTGGAAAGTGAGATGAATGGGAGAATTTTTCTGGTTTGGCTATTTTGACCTAGAATTTTCCATTCTCCAGTCATTCTCCTGCTTTTCACCTCTCTCTGAATAACCCTGATAGTGTACGTCTACCCTCATATTCTTTTACATTATATGTTGATCCAATGCAAATTGTAATCTCATCCATATTAACACAACATTCTCCAGAATTGTGACATAACATACAGGTCTATTCACTAACGGTGAAACTCTTGAGAATTGGCAGAACAATCTAAACCAAATGGCCGATTTGGAAAGTGAGATAAATGGGAGAATTTTTCTGGTTTGGCTATTTGGACCTAGAATTTTCACTTCCGCCAATTCTCCCGAGTTTCACCTTTAGTGAATAAACCTGCTAGAGATGCTAGAAATGCTCACGGGCCAGATATGCTGCATTCCACTACACAGAAATAGCACACTCATTGCTGTTGTCCTCTATGAGATGTGCTGTAGCAAAGCCATTTGTATGATCCATGTTTGGTCATGTAACTCATGTAGGGAATGTTTGCCACACCTAAGGAAAGTATAGCATTACTGTGTTTGAAGGATGGACCAAGTCCTTTTTCATGGATCAGTAGGCATAGTCTCCTCTTCTGGGTAGGACACTTGATTTGTGAGCAATTACCCTCACATTCAGAGCTTTAAGTAACCCCTGCTGTTAATGGATTGCCAGACAAATTTTTTAGAGACACAGACAGCAAATAATGGTCCCTAATACTAGCCATGGTACTGTGTTGAGCAAACTCACAATTGCAAAATTACTTCACACCAAGTTTTGGGAGGTATTCATTTCTATTGTCTCACTTGGAAGCCATCATGTTTATGAAAATCATTAAATTATAGGCATCGTGACCATTGATCATAAACGGTAAACACCATTATTAATTTTCACTTTTTTTTTTTTTTTTTTAGGAAGTCCTATTGAAAAATCTCAGTATAGTTAAATGAAAACGAACACTTTTATGATGGGTTTTATACCTGGTGTAAACCTAAAAGCATACTTGAGGGATTAAGGAAAAGAAGGTTAAACATAACCTCCATTGAACTCTCTCCTTTGTTAAAGCTTCTTTTTACTTTCACCTTAAATCCATCCCCATCAGCGATGAAATGAGCAGGATTTGCTTCCTGCAAGCTGCTGCTGTCACATGACTATGGGGACTTTCAAGCAAGGAACCAATCAACCCCATGGCTCTTAATGACCAACGCATAAAAAAACTTTGATGGGATCCTCTCCTAATTCCATGAAACTTTCTGAGCTTGCTGAGTGGGATTAAACCCCTGTATTTGGAGGGCTGAATCAGCCGTTCTGTAGTCACAGTGTATAGTGTCACTTTTAACCATAGCTCTGGTAAACTTAGCAGCTCTGTAGACTTTAATGGCTCTGGTAGGTTTCTCGGAACTCTCCCTAAGTTTCCTCTAGGTTTTGCATACAGCCGGATATGAGTAGTTAAAACCAAAACCTGAGATAAAACAGCAATTTTGCATAAAGATTGCTCTTTTGAGATAATTAAAAGATTAAAAAAATATAAAAGCATCTTGCAACCTCACTGTTACGTCTGCCTACTGTACATTAGTATTTCCTATACTTTATATAGGAAGAGCTAATACTGCGGCAGTCACAGAATAACAAGTCTGAGGTCGCTCTTTATTGTTTCAGCTTCCAGCTGGTAATGTAAAAAAAAAAATACTGATAAAAAACGGCTGCTAAAATCTGGTGCTTGGTGGTTTTGCTATAGCAAACCCTGGCAACAAATTACAGAACAGATTACACTTACGTTTGGAGCCATTTGAAAATTACAAGAGAAGAGTGCAACTGTTTGGCTTTAAATCACTGTGCTTTAATAAAAAAAATGTTATCTGGCACCAAACATTAAATGTCAAAATGATTAGTTAACAACATATATTGTTTTCCATTAAAACATAGTTTGGAAAAATAACCAGAGCTTCTTTTTTGTGTCAAGCATTTTTATAGAATAGAAAACTAGAGCAAGATGTGCAGTTTCTAAAAAGCACTTGATACAGTAAGGTCAGCCTTGGAGCTGCTTTGGTAATGTATAAACCCAGCGCATGTAAGTATGTTTGACAGGCATTAGTACCAAGGTCGTTTATGCATAGCCTTTTGTGTTTCTAACACAACAAATGACTTTAGGCAATCTCATAAATTAGTGAAACTTGGCAGAAAGCAAAAACGACTTGTTGACATAACAAATATAGCATTTCAAGCTATAGAATGAGAAAATACATTTTATTGTAGATGTTACACTTTGATATGGACCACTTGCTCGAGGTGCCTAAAGGGGTATCATCTATATCCTCCTGATGAGGCCTTACAAGGCCGAAATGATCATCTGGGGTTTCTGCATCTCTCTTGCAGAGAGGAGTTCAGTTCTAGCCACCCTTTCTGGATGACATCCGCCTGATATACACATGGTTTGGTCTTCTCTATAATGCACCATTGAGCTAAAACTGTATGAGACCCGAGCAGGGGCTCACTATAGGGCACGCGACTAGCAATGCTGCCCACTAACATATTGCCTAGAAAGGCAAACAAGTACATGGGTCACTGAGTGTGTTGATAACTGAGGTGTAAGTGTGCACACTCTTGGCCAAATTTCAAGCCTGGTGCAAACCAAAGTTTTTAACACAGGGGTCTCAAACTCTGACCCCTCAGAAAACCTACATTTCCCATAATTTTTTTTTTATTGCAACAGAAGGCCAGAGAATTAGGGGTTGGTAGTTCAGAAATGCTTTGAAGGGTGGAATGTGAGATTCTTCTATTAAAGTCTATGGAGCTGGTAGTTTATCAGAGCTCTGGTTAAGTTTACTCTTATTATCTCCCGTCTGGACTACTGTAACCTCCTTCTCTCTGGCCTTAAAATATCCCAGATTCTCCCTCTGCAATCTGTAATGAACGCCTGTGCCCGACTCATTTACCTCACCTCACCTCCCGCACCTCTCACACCTCATCCCTTTTGTCAATCTCTACACTGGCTCCCTGTAACGTCCAGGGTCCAAGGAGGCAGGCAACAGGACCCTGGAGGAGCCGTTCCGCCTGGCCGGGTGCCAGGAACTCCGGCAGCACCCGGCACGTTTGCATGTTATCAGGGGGTGGGGCGCACCCGGATGACGTGGCGCTGCTGAGCTTCAAAGGAGCAGCCCTTGCCTTGTCATGAACATGCATTCCCGCATCGCTGCTGTTATAATTAAGTTTGTTTATCTGATATTGACCCTGCTGTTCTAAGGACCCGAATTGTTGCCGACCTTTTGCCTGAACTTCGACTACTCTCTCTCTCTTTCTCCCTGCCTGTACTGTTGCCTCATGGTGCTGTTAGTGTGTTGCATATCGCTATCATATACTGTCGTGCAGTACTAATGTCCTTACGCTGTTTGTAAGGTTATGTCCATACAACCACCCTTGCTCTGTGTTCCTGTCTGGTTATCTGCTGCCTGTCATTCAAGGTGTGTGTTGCATATCTCTGTCATATACTGTCATATACTGCTGCGCAGTACAAAGTGTCCCTACGCTGCTTGCAAAGTTCTGTTTATACAACCACTCTTGCTCTGTGTTCCTGTCTGCTCTGTGTTCCTGTCTGGTTATTCTACTGCCTGTCAATTAAGGTGTGTGCTGCATATCTCTGTTGTATACTGTTGTGCAGTATACTCTTTTTCAGTGTTGCCTTTTTCCCTGGCCTCTGTGGCTGCTAGAGGTTAGGGTTAGCGGTCCCGACCATTCTAAGGATCGGAGGGCTAGAGGTCTGTTGCCAGGGATCCAATCAGGTCTGTCCTGGGGAACGTTAAATTACGACAAGGCCATTACTATGGATCCAACAGACCTGTCTGTGTTATTCACCAAATTGGGAGTCTTGATTAATAAACAGGAGGAACAACTCCATAAACAAGAGGAACAGGACCATAGAATGGACCAATTTGGGCCTACTTATGAGTCAATTTAAACAACTCAGCCCTCTTCTCCTGAGGTGGAAGGGTCCTCTCATGCTGTGAATACTTCTTCCTTGATTACTGTTGAAGTAGCCCATGTGAGTTTGAAAACACCCATATGTTTTGATGGTAAACCTGGTTCTTGTAGAGGGTTTATTACGCAGATCGAGATCATGTTTGAGTTAAACCCAGGGATGTGCCCCAAAGACAGAGCTAAGGTGGGTTATGTTATTAACCACCTAACAGAGAAAGCTTTGCTTTGGGCAACTCCTTTATGGGAATTAAGGAAACCAATTGTATATGACTATGCCAAGTTCATGAAAGACCTGAGGCGCACTTTTGATCCTAAAAGACGGGCAACCGGTGCTGCCAAGGCTATATGGTGTATCAACCAGGGTAATCGCAGAGTGGCTGATTATGCCATTGAATTCAAGACCCTGGCAGCAGAGTTGCAATGGCCAAACGAAACATTTACCACGGCCTTTCTGGAGGGCATAAATGATGCTTTAATGTATGAATTAGCACCTATGTCGTTGCCAGAGGGGCTAGAAGACCTTATTGAGTATTGCGTAGCACTCGATGACCAGATTCGTGATAGGAGGTTTGGTCGTGTGAAATCACGTAAACCTTCCCAGGTCACCTCCCCCACTCCTGATACTGTTCGCAACCCTTCTCCTCCTAGGGTGGAACAACCTGACCCTGAACCTATGTAGTTGGGTCGGTCCTATATCTCGGGGGAGGAGAGACAACATCGCCTCAGAGAAGGCCTATGCTTCTACTGTGCTGAAAGGGGGCATTTCCAGTTACAATGTCCCAAACGACCTGAAAAGGCCTATGTGGGGGCACTATCATGCCAAGAGTCTCCTGTGTCAGACTCTTGGCATGATAGTGCCCCCACATAGGCCTTTTCAGGTCGTTTGGGACATTGTTGCTTGGTACTACTGTATTGTCTATCGTGTCTGATAAGAAACAGAAGAATAAATCTTGTGTGGTGTTTCCAGTGTCAGTTGCTTGGGACAATATCAAGCTTGACACAGAGGCACTTATTGATTCTGGTTCTACAGAAAACTTCATGGATTCTGGTTTTGCTGCTATGTACCGAGTACCTTTGGTAGAGAGAGAAGTTCCTTTCCTCATTGAAAGTATTGATGGCAGGAAACTGCGTAGACCTCATGTTACTCATGATACCATCCCTATCTCGTTCTGTGCTGGTATTATCCACAAAGAAAAAATACAGTTTCATATTGTAGAATCTCCCACAGCACCTATTGTCGTAGGTTATCCATGGTTGACCAAACATAACCCAGTCATGAACTGGACGACAGGAAAAGTGGACTCATGGGGTTCGAAATGTTGGACCAGGTGTCTGGGTAACAGTGCTGTGGTGGGGAATGTGAACGTAACCACAGTCCCTCCGTTGTCTACTAGAGTGCCCATGCCTGACAGTAAGGCCAAACACCCCAATGGTGGCCCAGGGCAACAGAAGGGCAATGTATCTTGTGGCAATGCCACATTAGTTATGTTTTGTGGTGAAACTGCCATCACTGAATTTGGCAGCCAGACCGCGACGTCTATGCCAAGGAATAATTCCACGGAACCCTTGTCCCACAGTGAAACTGCTGATTCTGGTACTGACAAAGAGAAGCCAGTCATCTTTGATGCTGGAGAAGTACCAGCAGCCCCTGAATCAAGTTGCCACATCTCTATGCCCATGTTTTGTAGCGAGGCCACTGTTCCTAAGTCTATCTGTAACTCCAAGGTCTCCTGGTCTCGTTCTCGGAAGACCCATAAGACAGGCGGTCCGATCATGTCTCAGCCCACTAACATGCCAGTGGTACCTATACCTGCCAGTAGGGACCATGCGCCTCTTCAGGTTCACCTGATTTCTGTGGTCCCTCCTTTTTCGCCTGGGGGTCGTCCTGAGGCCAACCGTAGACGGGGGGTCAGGTAACGTCCAGGGTCCAAGGAGGCAGGCAACAGGAACCTGGAGGAGCCGTTCCACCTGGCCGGATGCCAGGAACTCCGGCGGCAACCGGCACGTTTGCATGTAATCAGGAGGTGGGGCGCACCCTGATGACGCGGCGCTGCCGAGCTTCAAAGGAGCAGCGCGCGCATCAGCCCTTGCCTTGTCGTGAACTTGCATTCCCGCATCTCTGCTGTTATAATTAAGTTTGTTTATCTGATATTGACCCTGCTGTTCTGAGGACCCGAATTGTTGCCGACCTTTTGCCTGAACTTCGACTACTCTCTCTCTCTTTCTCCCTGCCTGTACTGTTGCCTCATGGTGCTGTTAGTGTGTTGCATATCGCTATCATATACTGTCGCGCAGTACTAATGTCCTTACGCTGTTTGTAAGGTTATGTCCATACAACCACCCTTGCTCTGTGTTCCTGTCTGGTTATCTGCTGCCTGTCATTCAAGGTGTGTGTTGCATATCTCTGTCATATACTGCTGCGCAGTACAAATTGTCCCTACGCTGCTTGCAAAGTTATGTTTATACAACCACCCTTGCTCTGTGTTCCTGTCTGCTTTGTGTTCCTGTCTGGTTATTCTACTGCCTGTCAATTAAGGTGTGTGCTGCATATCTCTGTTGTATACTGTTGTGCAGTATACTCTTTTTCAGTGTTGCCTTTTTCCCTGGCCTCTGTGGCTGCTAGAGGTTAGGGTTAGCGGTCCCGACCATTCTAAGGATCGGAGGGCTAGAGGTCTGTTGCCAGGGATCCAATCAGGTCTGTCCTGGGGAACGTTACACTCCCTGTATCCTTTAGAATTCAATTAAATGAACTAGACACTAGATACAAAAGGGTACTTACAGAAAGACAGGATACAAACAGGGGCAGATTTTAAAATGAGATCTCCTAAAACCTCCGCGTGTCCTCTGGGAGTTGCAGTTGGAGAATGCATGATATTATATCAGATGTTCACACTATGCATCATATATGTACTATAATGGTGGATCGTTTACAAAAAAACTTAAAAAGTGATCAGATACCCTAATCCTCAAGATGAGTGGATAACAGATCTAGATAATGACGGAGACAGTCATAATGTCATTGGAAATTGTATGGTATGTATTTCTATAAGAAATAAAACTGTCAAGCTCAATTGGATGATTGTCATCCTAGATCTCATCAGAATGTGTGAAAATGGACCAGCAGAAGACACTTAACTGGTATCAAGTGATGTTTTGATTAACATGTGACTCTTCTTCCTAGCATTCAGATGTTTAACTCAAATTAGTAGATAGACTAGATCCGTACGGTTAATTAAATTTAATCAGAGTCTCTATAGGGAATTTGAGTGAAATCGCTAGTTGTGTTTGAGGAAAACTGAGGGTGTATAGATTGAAATCTATGAATGGTTATTTATACTCTTTCTTTCAACAGAAATAGAGAAAAGTGGTTAATCCGAACTGCGACGCTAATCCACAAAGATGAGTCGGACCACCAAGGATATTGTGATTATCCGGAAATTCTACTGTTTTCCACACAATTCCGAGCAGATCCAATGCTAAAGTCCCATGTGAATCAAGCTCATGCAAGCGTGAAAGACATGCTGGATAAAGCCAGGATACCGTTGATTGCTATGTACAAGAACCACCGGAAGAAAAGATTTGCCGCATATTTTATTGCAATTGCTGTTTTACACATAAAGAGGAACAAATGTTTACCGGAAGGATCTGGTACAAGACCAGAAAGTGTTGATACCTACACCAGTGATTCTCGTGAAAGTTCCTAAAGAATCAAGCGTTGTTATCAGAGACATTACTCTTTATCCGGTTGGAAATTAAGTCTGGTATGACGAGATACAAATCGTCGATGCATTCCAAGGGCGAGAGATACCTATGAATCTGGATTTGAAATTTCTGCTAGAGAACAAGCCTGACCATACCATTGAACTTCTAATAAAGAAAGATAATCTAACGATTTATGCTCCAATGTATTCACAGCTTGATCATCAATTGCTATCTGCTTATAACGGGCCGAAAATTACAGAGATTGTGATTTGTATAGTAATTATGTTTCTAACTGTCTGGATGATTCTACTAACAAAGAAAGTATGTACATTGAAGTTTAAAAACACTACATCTTCAATTATTAAATGGATGAAAGAAGAAAGACATGTTGCGAAAGGTGGAAACCTAGCCTAATTGGTTAAAGGTGGAAATATTGCATGCTTCCATCGAAGTTCTCTTGCAAAAGGAACAGATGAAATCAAAGGGGGGTTATGTCGGGTATATTAGAAGGAGGAAAAATTAGAATGGATGCCTGTAGCCATCTTGTTTTAAATAGAAAGTCTTTTCTTTTTCAATTTTCCCTAGTTTTAGAAATGAACAGACATTTTTTTTTAAATAGTTCACGGCTAGGTGAAACCTTAATTTTTTTTATAAATACCAGACATGATCAGAGACGATAAAATGTCTTTGTGTGATATAATGCTGAAGCTAAGTGCCAGACATGTCATATTTAAATTTATTGGTTTGTCTTAAGTCTTTAAAACAAAAAAAGATATTTTCTCTTTGGGTATAGGAATAAGAGTTAAAAATTTTGCAAATGTATGATTATATTCACGAAATATATTCTTATAATCAAGGTATATTTTATTATATTTACAGTAGAAAATAGATGCTCCAATAAGTATTTGTTGAGTATAACTGGTAAATAGTATAATTATTGAAGAATAGATTCTGTGATTTTAACAGAGAAAGGAATTCAACTGATAAAGAGACCTAGTAAAAACTTTGAGAGGAGTGGAAAAATAAATCTAATTTGGACAGGATAGACTCAGAGTCTACATTGAAAATAGAGGGTCTTTGTAAGTCAGATTGACCTCTTGATCTGAGATAAGAGATATAAAAATTAAATGGTGGAATTAATCTGAAGTGCAACACTGCCCTCTTGAGGATAGTAAATATTATATTTAATATAGAGAATAGATTGTCAGTGACGTCAAATTGACTATAATTGGAGTCGCACTGTTCGTTGCAGAGGCATTCACGCAAACAGACCATCGCAGGCAGACCATCGCTAGCAGACCATCCCAGCACACAATGCACTCAAGATTTCACACCACATCTCTAACTCACATGCATTGATTATCTGACATTGATAATTTTCACATTTTCCAAAACAATCAAAGAATATTCCAAGGCTTTAACTCATTGAATCCAGATTGGAGGTAATGTATGAGAGAGTTAAGGTTAATAAATTATATATATTTGGAGTATTTCTTGCAACAGATAGACTGAGATTTCTCAGATTATTGTTAGATCCAGAATCTAAAATATTTCTATTATGCAGATAGAGATATGAAGAGGAATCGGATATAAGGATTTATCCTAAAGAAACTGTTGCAAAGATGATATACAAATACATATATTGAATTTGGAAATTACTGTGATTGAAATTAATAAGCAAGGAATTATATAACTACAATATAAAAAGCAGAAGATTAGAAGTTTAATTCTCGATATTAGGGGAGGATTCACTAAATAAGTTTTTATTACTTATTCTAAAAATAGAATAAGTGATAGCTTACTATACAGAAACAAGAATTTGTTTGCCAAAAGAACACAACAAAACTTTGAGAATATTATAATGATGATAATTTCTATGCAAAATAGATTTTTTATGTTACAAACCCAATCTAGTAATGATAAACCAAAGCCTGTAGGCCAATGCAGTCATCAAGATATTAATAAACACATGACAATTTAATAATAACCATAATAACTGTTAAAGATCTTCACGAATAGACAGTGACTGGGAGTCATGGGCCACCTTGGAGATCATATCTCCCAATCAACTTATATTTGGTCAGGTATGGAAGTCAAAAGTTTACCCTAACTGGGGCTACTATGTTTAAGTATAGCAATGGCTTCATGCGTCCGTAGTTAGACTCCAAAAGTCCAGCTTTACTTCCCTTAAAGCCCATCTATGTCCTCTAGTTGCTATACTTCCTGTGCCATATAATGTCCCCATTCTAGACCTGGAGATGATTGAGGTCTGAGAAAAAAGGATCAGGATTATATCTTCAGGTTTATTATAATTTCAACAGTTGTTAGATGCTGTTTGCAGGCAGGGACAGTGGAATTCCTCCTCCTCTAACAGTAATAATAAATGCCTTGGCATACTTGAAAATTCAACTGAACTTGATAATATAATACCTTAAAGCAACCAGTCCTGGTGAAATTACTATTATGGTTATGTGACATGCAACATTTCATACAACTTCTTTTTCTTTAACTCACAAATCACTTGGATGCAATTTGTTGCAGTTGGGGGTTAATTCCAACATAACTCACCAAGATTTCTGATTCCCCCCTCTAGTAATAATTTTTTTCGCACCCTTATCCCACACTGAAATGTTAAAATAATACTATAGACAAGCTGGGTTTTAAGGACACATTATAACTCATAAATAACATGTTTAGTGTGAACTGATACTGTGTAATAAATAAAGCTTGCCTGTGTGTGTGAGCCAAATTATCCTCCATTATCTTTGCATAAATAGTGGAGGAACTATGTTCTCATGCGTTCCTGTTTGACTTGACCCCTGGTTGTAGCGCTCAATAAAATTGAAGCTGAGTATGAATATAACAATAATATTGTTCAAATCATCTTGTTCAAATAATTTAGCCACCCCTGACCTATAGGCTACAAGCAAACATTTATTTATGTCATACTCTTTTACAATTTTCATTGAGGACAAGCAATGTTTACTTTGGCTTTCATGCTCTATAGCTTGTAAAATGTAATTCTTGTCCGCTGCTTATAGCTCATATAGTTGAAACTACTGCTACAGAATAAATAGTTGACCTACATTTTTCAAAATTATTACAGTGATCTTTTATTTTTTTTTACAATGTTGTTGTTTTCACAGCATGAAACAATAGAAGATACATTGTTTCTAATACCGTGAAGACTAGGATTTAGACATAAATATTGTTTCCATGAAGTCCCAACATGTGCTGAGTCCAAACTAATTTCCACCAATACACATGCTTGCGGGAGGAATAATATACAGTGGCAAGAAAAAGTATGTGAACCCTCTGGGATTACGTGGGGTTTTGCATGAATTGGTCATAAAATGTGCTCTGATCTTCATCTAAGTCACAACAATTTGAAAAACACAGTCTGCTTAAAATAATACAACACAAACATTATATGTTTTCATGTGTTTATTGAACATAACATGTAAACATTCACAGTGCAGGGTAGAAAAAGTATGTGAACCCCTAGCCTAATGATTTCTCCAAGAGCTAATTGGAGCCAGGAGTGAGCCAACCTTGAGTCCAATCAGTGTGATATTATTGGATGTGTTGCTGAAAGCTGTCCTGCCCTTTAAAAACACACACCAGTTTTGGGTTTACTGGTTTCAAGAAACACTGCCTGATGTGAACCATGCCTCGCAGAAAAGAGCTCTCAGAAGACCTACGATCAAGAATTGTTGACTTGCATGAAGCTGGAAAGGGTTACAAAAGTATCTCCAAAAGCCTTGATGTTCATGTGTCCACGGTAAGACAGACTGTCTACAAATGGAGAAAGTTCAGCACTGTTGCTACTCTCCCTAGGCGTGGTCGTCCTGTAAAGATGACTGCAAGAGCACAGCGCAGAATGCTTAATGAGGTAAAGAAGAATCCTAGAGTGTCAGCTAAAGACTGACAGAAATCTCTGGCACATACTAACATTTTTGTTGACACATCTACAATAAGGAAAACATTAAACAAGAATGGAGTACATGCACAAATGGTTTGAACTTTTTTCAAGGAAACAGTGTGTTTAATTCCTAATACCCGTTAAACAGAATGAGTTTCTCAGACAATGGAACTCCCAGGTTTTTACAAAATCCCAAATAAAGATTCCCTTTATCAGATTTCCTAGATAAAGGGAATCAACAAAGTATTGTGCAGAGACTGGGAAAATAACGATTCTCAAGCAATTCTGTTGTAACACCATAACTCAAGGCCTCAAGGATGGGATATGTAAAAGCATTGTCGTTGAAACTGAGGAACAATACAATGTATTACCTGCAAAAGAAACTCATTGTATATCCAAGGGCATTTCAATTTGATCACATTTAAGATCGATAGTTAGACAAATCCTTGGATAATTCTGAAATGTCCAATATGAAAAAAAAAAGACAGATTTCTTCTTTCTAATAGTAGTGATGGTTAACTACAAATCAAGGTTTGTAAGAAATATTATGACACTACAAAGATCGTCAATATGATCTGTGAGATATTATACAAGGTGTCTAGGTGGAATTTGAAAATTTAACTGATGTGGTGAGTTTATAATATGGATAATCATGGTTCTGATCATTCTTAAAATGGTAAACCCTATGCTATATTTATTTGAGTATTCAATAACGAGTGTATCGCCTACTACCATTCAGAAAACAGATTAAACATAAGTAGAAATATGTATTATGCTACATAACCTATTGTAATTATAACGTAACAATACGTTTTATGCTAAATAATCGATCTGTTAATTATGAGTGGATATCAAGGGATGTATCATGAAACACATGTATGCTTGTCTGCAGGATTATCTCATACAGACACATATCTCTAGATATCTATACCCACATACATCACGCATATTGGTAGACGCCACATGGAACGCCTGTATAAACTATGAAATGACCACAAACCAGTAAAAATAAACAAACAGAAATTGGTTAGGTTATTGTTTGGTCATAGATATTAATGAATTCCTTTAGAATTTTGGCCACTAAGATCTGAAAAACTCCAACGATAGGATTTTGATCTTTAGGGAGACCTCTGCTGGACAGGTGCCAGGAACAACTAATTAAACATTGAGGTAATGAGTAAAACTACCCACCAATCACATGTTAATAAATATTGTCAAACTCTACCCTTGTAGGCTAGTCCTTAGATAAGGAAATTTGGGACATAAAAGGGGTGAGTTTTAAACATAGAGGAGGCCAAACACCACCAGATCCATAAGAAGCCACCAGGGGTCCACCAAAAGATTCCATCAAACCAACAGCAGAACCCACCCATGAATCTTCTGAAAACTGTCTCCACATTAACTACCAGATTGGTAAAGTGTAAATTAATAATCTTAATTTGCTATATATTTTCTAAATGCATTGTCAGTGCTCTGTCCATCACCTATTAAAAGAATATAAATAAATTATTTGGCTGTTGAAGCCTAACATTAGAATAGTATCAACCTTCACTTCCAACTGCTGCGGAACTCTAAGAAAGAAACTATTAAAGGGCAGCCCTGTTGCTCTCCATGATTTAGTGGATTTACTTATATTCCAAGATTTCTGTGTTTGAACATTTTAAGGGTAGTACTTGTCCCTGTAGTGAGATATATGAAATTATTTCCTATTTGAGTTTATCAAGCTACCACCAGCCCCATTAGGATAATCTATCATAACCTAATTTTACGCCTTGCCATTGCTACTATTGAATGTTTTTTCGTGTACAATACAGGCTCTATTAACCTCTTCGCGCAAACGTTAACGCAGGCTCAAAAACGCATTAGCGCGAGGGGAAAACCCTTTGCGCAGAATGTCGTATTACAATGTCCGCACAAAAAATGCGCGTTAACGTCTACCGCAGGTGAGCCTGCGCGAGCCTAATGTACTTTGTGTGTCCTATACTTAATATGATGAGCCCAAATACGTTTGTGCGCTGGTACCCTGATGGTATTACAATCTATGCGCAAATTTTAACGGACAACGTTTGCGCGCATAATTTTAACGTCTTTTAAAATCTGGTGGTAACTGCAAATCTGAACGTCCTGGCCAAAACCAAATACACCAGCCCAAAAATAAAAATACAGCAAAGTATAGTTACACATTCTACGCATACCCAAACAATAAAATTGAGAGGTTGTGTGTGTTTTTATTATTGCTGCAACATATATACTCAGATTGATTTTGAGAGGCGCAAAAACTTAACGGGAGAAAATTTTGGTTCTTAATTCTGATTGGCTGAATTGCCTGAAAAAAACAGTCCGCCCACTAATTTCTGCACGCAGCGTTAATGCGCGTGCGTTTTTGCGCATCTTTTTTCCGTGCGTTATTTTTTGACGGATCAAAAAAATGCGCTCGGATTTTAACACCAGCGTCAATTTGCGCGTGTTAACGTCTAACACTGCACACAAAAAAAATTGCGCGTGTGCTTTTGCGCGAAGCAGTTAATAGAGCCCTACATGTATTATTATACAAGTCAATAGAAAGTTTTAACTTTTGTTGAATTACCGAGTCTATATTGCAGGTGAATTAATTATAGAGGTTATATTGCTCGGTCCGTCTTATGTGTTACAGAGTAACGGTGGTGAATAGTAGTGTAAACCAAGTATTTATACTGTGATTACCAGGCGGAAAGGATAGGTTACCTATCAATACTGTGTTATGCAAAAAGCTGCATTCAACGAATCAAGCCCTAATTACAATACCAAGTTGTGTTGCAGGTGATGCCTCACTAATTGAGTGTTTTACATATCCAGGTTGAGGGTTGTTTTATAAGGGGAGATCTTATGATGGTGGAGTATAAATCTGTGTTTAAGAATAATTGATACGTACATATGAATGTGGGGTGAAGTCTGCAAATCAAGCTGTTTGTCCATTAGATTATTGCTTGTCACAGTATCGCTACTAATCATTCCCTATATTTGCTCATAAATCATATGTTGCTTGATCAGTTGACAACATATGATTGTATGGGACCTGATGGTGTGTATAAATCCTTATTTGATTTGTTTCACTGTCATGTAGTCTTGTATCACTTTGAATGATTTCATGGTGTCTAAAAATATCAACATAGACTCAAAATAACTCAGGATAACGTGTTACATATTTGTTATAGGCATATAGTCATTGATTAGGTTATTAACTCTTATTTTAAGGAGAAATAACCAATTATATCATACTGTATATATAAAATAAAGACGAGCATGTAGTGATCACACCAGCCAGCTGGCACTTACATGAACCAATAGAGTCCTGATCCAACTGTGGGACCTCCTGGTGTGTTGGTTACAGATCTAAATATACAAAACGCATCATAGCATAAAACTGTAGCAGTTTTTAATACAATTAAGAAAAAGATGAAACCACTCACAAAGCAAGTGGGATACAATGCATAACATCTCTGTGCAAAAACAGCAAGGGTTTTAAACCTCTGATATTCACTAGGCTTGTGCACCGATTTTCTTTTCGGTTCGATTCGGTTCGATTTTTCGGATTTTTAAACTTTTCGAATCGGCTCGTTTCGTCCGATTTCTGTTTCGATTCGGTTCGGCTCGATTCGCTTTTCGTGTACTCTTTTTTTTCGTAATATCAACCATTTTTCGGATTTTCGTGTCACTTAGCTCGTTTTTTGTATCGACTTTTCGTGATTTCGGAAATTTTCGTTTTTCGGAATTGCACATGTTTTCGGAATATCGACCATTTTTCGTATTTTCGTGTCACTTAGCTCGTTTTTTGTATCGACTTTTCGTAAGTTCGGAAATTTTAGTTTTTTCGGAAAGTCTGTTCTCCTCGTTTCAAAGCAATAAATTTAGATTTGACACATTTCAAGTCCATTCGAAAATTCCGAAAATATTTAGTTTCGGCTCGGAAAACTTTTCGGATCTGCCATTTTCGGATCTAAAACTTTTCGGAAATTCGGCCGCATCCGAAAACACGAATCGGGAAATTTCGTGAAAATTCCGAAATTCCGAAACCCGAAACGCACATCCCTAATATTCACCACACCGCTGATTCAGCAATCTGGATACTCCCCGCCCTTGAACAGGAACCAATTGCGATCTAACCATCAGATGGTGATTTTCCTGTATCGGAAATCCAGCAGAACCAGCAGGCGTGATAGATCAGGGTATGCCAGTAGCGTAGGCCCGCCAGCCCAATGCGTTTCGCCTAGCGACTTCCTCAAGAGCTGACTTGGATGACTCATTACTCTCTTTAAATAGCACTTTATCCTCATTAGAAGGTAACTAGATGCACTGGAATCGTCCATGGCGCACCGGAAGTGATGAGTCGCTAACGATTGCCTCAAACAGAGTGCACCGGAAGTGATGTCAGGCACCGTCTTCATCTAACTTAAGTGCAATAGCGATGGGAAGTATGGACAAATGCACAATCTTCTAATAAACCATTGGTATTGGCGGCACTGTTGTTAATGATAATGATATATATATATATATATGAGAAAGTACACGTCATAATAAATACCCTGACATCACCAAACTTGAACAATAGAAGATTAGAAAAACTTTGCCTGGTCTTGTGAGTCTTGATTTGTAGGGTCAGAATTTGGAGTAAACAACATGAAAGCATGGATCCATCCTGCCTTGTATCAACGGTTCAGGCTGGTGGTGGTGTATTGGTGTGGGGGATATTTTCTTTGCACACTTTTGGCCCCTTCGTACCAATTGAGCAATGTTTAAATGCCACGGCCTACCTGAGTATTGTTGCTGGCCATGTCCATCCCTTTATGACCACAGGAGGGTGAGGGCAGAGAACACTCATGTCACTGGGCCATTTTGCATTGTATGAAGATCAGTGGCATATTTAGGTTTTGTGCTGCCCTAGGCCTGACTAAACTCGTGCACCCCCTAATTTAAATTTGAGGCACCCCTTCCTGTCAAGGGCACACCTCTTCCTGGTTAATCCCCACCCTTCCTCTTTAAGCTCCACCTTTTCCTCTTAGAGCTCTGCCTTTTCCTCTCTTTATATTAAAAGTGGATACCAAGCGCCTACTTGTATATTTTGTATACCATTTCAAATGTATCTATTGAAATAAATAAAATTATGAAATGTTTAAATTCAAGCATTTTTACAAAGAACAGCCACGTATGTCAAGTATACTGGATCACAGCCGCTCTAATTGGTTGAGCACTAAAATCCACAGAAACGTGCACTGCATATGAGCGTGTCACAGAGCTGCACAGCAATAAAACCCACAGAAATGGGCACTGTGTATGAGCATATCACAGAACTGCACAGCAATAAAACTCACAGTAATGTGTAGTGTGTATGAGTGTATCCCAGAGCTCCAGGGCAATAAAACTCACAGTACTATGCAGTGTGTATCACAGAATCCATAGCAATAAAACTCCCAGCAATGTAATGTTTGGTGTGTCAGCGTATCAGAATCCACAGCAATAAAACTCCCAGTAATGCAATGTGCGGGTCAGCGTATCAGAATCCACAGCAATAAAACTCCCAGCAATGTAATGTTTGGTGTGTGTCAGCGTATCAGAATCCACAGCAATAAAACTCCCAGCAATGCAATGTGCGGTGTGTATGAGTGCATCAGAATCCACTGCAATAAAACTCCCAGCAATGCAATGTGTGGTGTGTGTCAGCGTATCAGAATCCACAGCAATAAAACTCCCAGCAATGCAATGTGTGGTGTGTATGAGTGCATCAGAATCCACTGCAATAAAACTCCCAGCAAACCGAGTGTATATGAGCACACAGCAATTATTTATTCTACATTTACTGGCCTCCATCCACGGTAGGGCTGTGTGCAGAGTCAGCAGGGACTGTGTACAGACTCAGCAGGAGGTCCCTCCAGGCCACGTTAGGATCGTGGCTGTGCCTGTGCGTGGAGCCATCTTGTCAGCAGTGGGGTGCCACTGCCAGAGGGTGCACCGTGGCTTTGATTCCCTTCCCGGTGGGTGTTCAGTCCAGAATAGAGTGACAGTCCATGTTAACGAAAGGGCGGGCAGCTGCGTGTGTGCGTGTCACGTGGTTCAGCCAGTCAGGTGGTACTGAGACTCAGTACCACCTGACTGGCCGGACCGAGTGTGACCTGCATGCACGCAGCCTCACCAGGAGCCAGGCAGCTCAATGACAAATTTCTATCACTGCAGTGCTGGTTAAGGAAATGTCCACTTTAAACAGCAGTAAGCAGACAGGGCTTCATATTCTGCTGATAACCCCCCCCTTTACCTGCCGTTTACTGTCATCTTCTCTCTCTGGACACAAATCACATCCCCCTCCCCTCTCCTAGAGCTGCTGCGGGGCAGGGGAGGAGCTATGGAGGGAGGAGAGGAGGATTTTTATTCTATTCGATTTTATTCCGTATGCAAACGCCATGCTCCGCTGCTCGTTGTTTGAGAACACAGCTCAAAGCTGACACACAGTGACAGTGGCACCTCCTAGTACCCCTAATGACACCCCAATAATCACTGGTACCTGGGGCGGCCCGCCCTCCGCCACTCCTCTAAGTACACCACTGCTCTGGTGATATTCTCACACACAAGTTTGGCGAACTGCCAGCAAGTACGGTGCTGTTTGAAGGCAGTGCAAATCCCCATAGAGAGGTAACAGTTAATCTATTCAGAGAACACCAAACAGCAAAGAAATGTCAGTGAAATGCCCTGATGTTCGGTGGTTTCAATCAGCAGGTTTATTCAGGCGAACCCCATAGGTTTCAATGTTAAAAATATTCCCGTTTTTATGCAATATCTAATAAACCATTTATTATTTTAATCTGCAATAAAAAGTCTTTTTTTTTTTGCTTTAGTACCTTTTAGTCATTTTTCAGAATTTTTTTGGCAAAATCCCCCCCCCTTTTTTTTAATAGCGGTTCTTTTTTTTCTGTAACAGAACTTTTTATTATCAATCATAGGATCTTATATGTAAATTCCAGACATTTTCTTTTCGTTCAGCAGTTCTTTTGAAAACAGCAGGCCATGGGTTTGCGGTGGCAGCATACAGCGGCCGACTCCATGCACTTTGGGGACCCTGCGGTGAATGGTGAATTCACTGCAGGGTGGGGAAATTTTATTCCCCGAAGTGCAGGTAACTACAGAACACCAAAATGTTGGCGTCATTTCAGTGCTCTGTGAGTAACTCAATTAGTGGTGAGGTTTTTTGTTGCCCCCAGGAAAGTGAAAGCCTAGGCCTTGCCTACCCAAGACATACTTGAAAATTAGTGACATCTCAATGTTTCCTTCCTGGTAAAATAGTTTTTTTTAGGGGTGGGGCCACCCTGGGGGCCACCGCCCCCTGGAAAGTGCCGCCCTAGGCCTAGGCCTTGTTGGCCTAGGCCAAAATACACCAGTGATGAAGATACTACTACTGAGTGTCACTTTAAGAAAATTATGCTCATAGCAAAAAGCTGTTTTAGAGCTGGAAAACAAAATGTTAATCTGGAGAATCCATTTGAAGTTAGTAATTGAATACAAAAAACGTAATCACAGTTAATTATTTGTGCATTTTAAATGTAAAGACATTACTGCAGAGTAAAACTTCCCATACAACACTTAAAGAACAGGTAATACACAGCAGCGAGGCTGTAATGTAAGCAGGACTGCGCTAACTTAATTGCTGGTGTCAAGACACAAAGCCGTTGAATATTGAAAACTATATAACCATTATGTTCAGAAAGTGCTACTTCTACTTTCAAATGAGATATCGACTTTGATCATATGAGAACATAGTTCATAAATATTTCCAAAGGGTACGTCTGTCTATAAATCATGACCCGGGAGAGGATTTGAATACGTTAAGCGTATCTGAAATAGATTAAGAGCTCGCCATGTGTCTCCAGATAGAATTGTAATGAAATAAATAGATTCAAGATTCATTGACTTCTCAGGCTGCATGTCACACAGCGGCTCTAGCAGTCACCGTTTCTTACACAGCAAATCGAATCCCCGAAGCAGAGCCCGAGGAAGTTGTTAAGGCAATTAAAAAAAATACTGTCCATCTGGCGTAGCCCACGGTTGCTATAGCATCTAGCATTTATGCCTGCCTCGGTATAAATATCCTGTATGCAAAGGTTAACGAACCAAACACACATCTTCTTCTTAAATGACTGTTCAAAGATCTGAGTTTATTGGTAAGGTCTCCATGCTAAGAGCAATCTAGCGCTATTTCTCACCTCACACATCACTTGTGCACCAAGCAGCCTGGCATCTTTCATAATTATCACACACTAATTATTAATAAATTACATACATTTTGTTTTAAGTGTTATGCCATTAATATTTTGCTGTGATTAATTTCCAAGAAATACTTTAGACACATATTGAGTCACATATTGAGATGTATGTATACATCATAACACAGGGTGATACGAGAAGACCCAAACTAAAAGTTCTTGTTATAGATCTTAACCCCTTAAGGACAGGCGGGTGGCGCCCTTTGGGGTGCTGCGGCGGGCCTCCGCTTCAGTCAGCCCATGCATCATTGGCTGCAGACGGTCAGCCTAAGGCTAGGGTCAGACTAACGCATTGCGAACGCACGTGCACTTAATCATGGCCGTTGTAGCAGCAAATGACGGGCAATATACGAAGTATGGCCGCACGAAAGTGCAGCTGCGCAACGCAAGCGGCAAACAAACGCATTTTTTAGAGAACTTGAAACCGCTAGTACTGACGTACAGAGTGCGCTGCGTCCACTAGCGGCATGTGTGCGTGATTAGGAGACGTCAGACGTGCTAATGTCCGGCCAACATAACGTCCAGATGCAAAAAGTGTTTTATTGATGATCCGTACAAAATCACGGACGAAAATGCGCGTCGTATGACCGCTATCGCGTATTCCGTGAAAAAGTACGTCCATTCGTTCGAACGCACTTTTTCACGGACGACGCGAAAAATGCGTTCGTCTGACCCTAGCCTAAGTGCAGGCCATCTTGCAGCAGCCAACAGCGTGCAGCTGCGTGGAGGGGTCGAGGCAGCCTGTAGAAGTCAAAGAGATGTACTAGAACACCCCATGTCTTCTAAATCCACCTGCTGCAGGGACGGTTAAACGAATAAATAAAAATAAATGAGAGTTTGAGGAAACATACCTACTCTTATGTTGAGCACATCCCATCCATCACAGTAATTGCTGGAAAATGCATACCTAATATCAATGTTACTTATATAGCCCTGCTAATTTTTCCTGCCGCCCAAGAGTAGTGGGAGTAGAACATTGGACTGAATTTGATGTTATTTTAACTATGTTCTGTATTTTGAAGCTGAGTCATATTTCCTACTGTAGCCGTGTTCTTTTTTACCACGAAATAGGGCTTCTTTGGTGCAGAGTATACATTGATCAGCCACAACATTAAAATCACTGACAGATGAAGTGAACAGCATTGATTATACCATTATAATGGCACCTGTCAAGGGCTGTGATATATTATACAGCAAGAGAACTGTCAGTTCTTGAATTTCAATTTTGGAAGCAGGAAAATGGGCAAGCGAAAAGATCTGAGTGACTTTAACAAGAGTCAAATAGTGATGGCTAGATGGCTTGGTCAGAGAGCATCTCCAAAACAGCAAGTCTTATGTAGTGTTCCTGGTTTACAGTGGTTAGTACCTACCAAGAATGGAGCAAAAAGAAGTACAACTGGTGAACTGGCAATTCCACAATGCAAAGCATTAGTTCCATCATGCAAGGCCAGGCAGGTGCCACCACGAACCATTGAGCAACCACTTCCAAGATATCCACAGCAGTAAGTAAGGAACTAGACAAGTCCAGTTCTTGTTTTGTTCTGTGGTTAACCGGTGAACTGGCTTCAGGATGATGGGTGCCTGAGGTTCATTGATACACATGGGAGCAGATTCTAGCCCTTCTGGTCAGGTCACACAGAAGAGCAGCTGTAGCTGAAATTACTGAAAAACTAGATGCTGGTCATGGCTTAGAATGGTGTCAGAATATAGTTGATATGTACCACCTATCTAGAAACTGTTGTAGACCACACACACACACTTTCATGGCAATAATGTTCCCTGATGGCAGTGGCCTGTTTCACCCACAACACTGCAAAAAGTGTTCAGGAATGGTGTGATGAGGACCATTACAAAGATTTCAAGGTGTTGCCCTGGCCGTCATATTCTCCAGATCTCAATCTGATTGAGCATCTGTGGGATGTGCTAGCACGACAAATCCGATCCATCGAGGCTGCACCTGGCGAATTGCAATACTGAAAGGATCAGTTGCTAATATCTTGGTGCCAGATACCACAGAACATGTTCTGAGGTCTTGTAGGCTAGGGTCAGACTAACGCATTTTTCGCGTTGTCTGTGAAAAAGTGCATTCGAACGAATGGACGCATTTTTTCACGGAATACGCGATAGCGGTCATACGATGCGCCTTTTCGTCCGTGATTTTGTACGGATCATCAATAAAACACTTTTTGTGTCTGGACGTTATGTTGGCCGGACATTAGCAGCGTCTGACGTCTCCCAATCACGCACACACGCCTCTAGCGGACGCTGCGCACTCTGTACGTCCGTACTAGCGGTTTGACGTTCTAGAAAAAATGCATTCGTTTGCCACTTGCGTTGCGCGGACGAACTTTCGTGCGGCCGTACTTCGTGTGTTCCCCGGCATTGGACGTCATTTGCTGCTAGCACGGCCGTGATTTCGTGCGTCTAAACGCACGTTAAAACTGCTTTCGTCTGACCCTAGCCGTAGACTTCATCCATCGAGACGCCAGAGCTTTTTTTGCAGCACATTGAGGCCCTGTGTGATATTAAGCAGATGGTTTTAATGTTATGACTGATCAGTGCATATATAATCTTTCCATATTACACTTTAATGGCCAAAATCTCTTCTTTTTATTGTGGATATATGGGATTCATCGAGCAGATGACAATTTTTTCATACATTCTATAAAGTGGTTGTTAAAACAATCTAAGAATGGATTTGATTGCTGCCAGAAGCAATGGAAAATGAAAACAGCAGGTTTTGAAATTTCACAAATTGTTAGCGTAATCCTGATATACAGGAACAAAATCCTGGAAAAGAAAAAAACAAAAAAGTTAGAGCAGAAAAGGAAGAGTCTTGGAGCAAGACAATAGTGCAGATAAGAGTAAAAAGTCATCCAGGGGTTAACAAATGCATAATGAATTCGATTTTGTTTTCGGGGAAAGAAAATCATTTTTTTCCCAGGTTTGACATGAATATAAAAGTTGGACTCCCATCTGCGGGGGAACATAGGATGGCTCTGGCCAGTTCCCATGGCTTCTGTAACCACCGTATGTGAGAGAAATTCAGACTGCCTCTCCACAAGAAGCCTTTCAGGTGGCAGGGCACAACCAGGGTACTGGGGCCCTCCATCTCCCTGGACAACAAACTCCTCATCCCCACAGATGCCTTACCAGGGACTACAGGAACTGCTGCAGATGTGCAGCCGCATTAACTGATCGGCATGAGGCCTCCAATTTGGCCACTGAGAGGAGTAGAAATTAGGAGGCTTACACAAAATAAAAATGGCCAATGAGCAGAAACTGGGAAGCCAAACCAAAGATAAGCCATCAAGACTACATACTATCCAGGAGCCCCAATTCCAGGGCTTATGGATATCACTGCATCTATGGCAGGTGAGAAGAGATTCAGTCAGAAAAAGCTCCTTAAAGTCCTCCAAAAGGTATCCGAAAATGGAGTCCCCATTACTCAAATCTTTCTGTGTTCTTAAAATATTCATCTCACATAGAGCAATATCATGATTTAAAACCGTCAATAGCTCACTAACCTAGCTCAGCATCATGAAACAGTTGCTGGAAGTGGGACTTTCTAGGGACTGTTTTTGCCAATGTGGCTGCTGCTGCTGTCTGTTCATGGATTTCATGGAGCTAAGTGCAAAACCGCATAAGTTCTCATACACAAGCCCCCACCCCATAATTGTTTCTGCCTGGTTAGGCCTTGTCAGAGGTTAGCTAGTTTCCTAGCTAACCTCGCTAGGAACCTCGAGCAAGGGGTTCACATCTGGACTACCCTGTAAACTAATAGTGTGCAAAAATATGTGAAGGCCCTGAATACAGGCAACAGCAAAAGAAAGGAACTGCAGCCCCCGACATCCCATGCAGGGGAGGCAGCCTTGGCATTTCAGCTCTGGCCACCCTTTCTTGGTGGTTGCAGTGATTTTTATATGGTTTAGTCTCATCTATAATGGCACCATCGAGCTAAAACCTTGTGAAACATGTGCAGTGACCCAACTTCGGGCAGGCCACTTATGCTAATGCTCATCCTCAGGACCCTCATGTGCCTTCTGACGTTGCCCATATTCTGGGCCTTCACATATTTTTGCTTACTACTTATTCCCAATATTCCACTGCATACAGACAGAGGACATAGTGGATTATGTAAGTAAGAGATTTTTTTGTGGATTTATTATTTTAGTTTTAAGTCAGCTTTAGACTATTTGAGGAGCCATGGGAATATAAATATTCAGTGCTTTTTTTCTAGGAAAGGAGGTGGGCGTTGTCACCATGAAACATCATAAGCACCAGGCAGCGAGCAGCCAATGAAAAGTTGGCATCTGCACTCATTTCTATAAAAGTCCATGCGCAACAAAACACTATCAGAGGTTTCAGTTTGCTTGAATGGCCACTGAAGCATAAGCTCACTCGCCCTATCAAGGCACCTCTTTGCAGAGTGAGTCCTAACCAATGTACCAAAAGCTGCTCCTTTGAGCAGCTGCATGCTCTCCTGCTGCTTTTCTTTTTTGTAAATAAAGTTTTATTGGAAAATATCATTTAACAGGTAAAGCATTAACATTGTAATCATAATAATTTTCCATATTTTTGGCAAGGAGAACAGTAAAAAAGAAAAAAATTCTCTGTTTTCCTCTCTCTCGCCCCCCCCCTGTATTATACCAACACAGATCCACTCCTCAGGTATACAACCCTACATGACAATATTGCTCTAATATCACGATATAATACCTCAAAGTCAATCCTTCTAAATCCTTCCCTCACTGTCCCTATATATCCGACCTAGCCAGCCATGGTAGCCATGTCTTTTTATAGGCCCGTAATGTATCATTTGACATGGCCGTAAGTTCATCCATGAGCTGGACATCCCAGAGCTTCTGAAGTACTTTAGCAAAAGGGGGGGTCTGAGGGCTTTTCCATACTTCTGCAATAACCCGTCGGGCGGCCAAGGTGATTTTAGAGAATAGTTTGTGTTGAGTGTGGGTAAACTCCAGGAGTGGTCTAGAGAGAATAAAGGCCCAAGGATCCATAGGAACCTCATTAGATAGTGTAGAGCTAATGATATCACGGACCTGCAGCCAAAATTTCAAAATTCAAGGACAAGACCACCAAATATGAAGCATGGTTCCTCGTTCACCACATCCTCTCCAGCAGGTATCTGGGGTAGATGGAGACATTCTGGCAAGCTGTACTGGGGTGATGTACCATCTAAAGATGGTTTTAATAGACTGCTCCTGATGGGTAATACAAACTGAAACCCCTCTCATGGACTCCCAAATATCATGCCACTCCTATGCCTCTAATGAGGAGCCAATTTCCCGCTCCCAGGCCCCTATATATGAGAGTTCTTTCCAATCTATAAGCGTTGTCATTTTATTATAGAGAGAAGATATAAGACCCTTTGGATATATTCCTGACATGCAAAATTGTTTAAAAAAAAGAAGGTTTCGTCAAAGCTGCTAAACGGACCTGGGGTTTAGAAATGTAGGCCCGTAATTGAAGGAGTTGTAAAAAAAGAAGAGGTTGATCAGTGCCTGTATCTGGTAAATCTGGTAAAGTAAGGGGGCCACCCCCTGGGTATAGCAGGCAGATCCTATTCAGTGTAGGGCTAATTCAACCTGCTTGATAATAACCTTGTAAACCCGGAGAGAAATCCTTATTACGTAGAATAGGGGTTAAAGGGGAGGGAAATGAGGTGAAATCACATTTTATAGCCAACTTGTCCCATAATCTAAGAGAGTTAAGAATAGCCGGGCATGTAGTTCGTAACATAGTACGATAAGGCTTATTAAGCCAAATCCTCATACTCGGGGCTTCTGGGGCCAGAAGTTTGAATTCTAATTCTACCCATCTCCTTGTATTTAAAGGAGAATGCCATGCTCCTATCTGCGCAAATTGGGCTGCATAATAATATGTAATAATAGAAGGCAGTCCCAGGCCACCTGAGGCTTTTGGTCTATATAATGTAGAACGTGCTACCCGATGTCGTTTGCCTTACTTTTCAGCTAAGGAGAGGCAGAAAAATGGTGGGTTTTATTTATACACGCACCAAGCAATTCCCATTTGGGGGTTTGTCCCACGGTTACCCAACCCCCTTTGCCTCTTCCATGGCCACCGGTCTTCCTGCGGCTTGCCGGGGTGAGCCGGGAATGCCATATTGTTGGGCAGTCCTCCGTCCCCCTCCCTCCCTCTGGATTTTCCTGTATGTTTGGTTTTTTTTGTTAGCATTTCTTTTGTCCTGTCCGGACTGTTTTGTTCTTCCCTCCCCTGTCACTTGCGGTTGTCCTTTTCTGCTGTGCCGCCAAGCAATGTGGCTTATTATTGTGTAATTTCACTGTATGACTTATTTGTCTTTAATAAAAATGTTAAATAAAAAAAACGTCATTATCTGAGAACCCTTCTCAGTGATTTTGAGACAATAATGTTGTATTTTGATAGTAAATAAATTATATTTAGGGTACAATTAAACAATGCAATAATATGATATTCAATTCATTTTAAATGTTAGAAATAAGCTCTTACAGAGTGTGAAGGTTGTCTTTCTACAAAACTGCAATTATGTATTCTACCCGAGGCTCTGTCTTTGTTATTCACTGTAGTTCCAGACTAACATTGCTAAACAAATATTCATTGACACTGAATAATTTAGAAGCTAATGTCACATATTTCCATAAAATATATTAAATATAAAACTCCATTTGAAACTAGATAGATATATATATTTTTCAATTGATGTTCATTTCAGAAAGTAAGAGCATGAATGTGTTTGAATAACAATGGTTAAGCTGTGCTGTCATGCACATGGGTCTCTACTGCTGCATAACCTTTAGACTCTGATCTTATGCTTGCGTCATTTGTAGTACATCTCGCCCACACATTTTCTTTTTGTTGGGATTTTGGAGGAGGGAGATAAAGGAGCAGGTGGTACATGCTGAAAAGATGGTAGCGCTTCATTATGAAATAGACAGCTAGCTTTGTAATTTTAAGCATGGTGTGTTGCAGCATGATGGAATAGTGTTTTTTATAGCATTAAAGATTATGCAGTAAATGTCTAAATAACTTACAATCTCCATTCTATGATCATCTTCCGTAAGAGTTTCACTCAGGGTCACTTTATCATCACTGAAGCCTAGGGGACTCCTAAAGAGCAAATTTAAGACATTAAATGAAACGGGTAGCCAGGGTAGAACACATAATCAATAGTAGGTTTACAAATGATTCATAAAGCATCATCTCTGTGTTACATTGTATCATTTGCAGGATATCGGATTCTTTTAATTAGTGTGGCTTTGCTTTATTATTTTGTCTTTTAGGAATGAGGAGAATATTTATCAAATTCGAGCAAAATGATTTTTGGAGCTGTTGGTGCATCTGTGAGTCGAAATGATAAAATGTGGTTCTTAATTACCAACCATTGAGTGGATGTGTCTGTGGGAAAAGAATAAATGCAGTTGACAGACAAAAAAAATTCACACGTGTACAAATGTTTGTGGGAAGGAGGAGATTGATTATTTTTAATAAAATGAAGCACAATACAATGCAACCCACTTAAAGTAAATATTTTAGAAACACACAATGTCCGTGCATCTACCTCTTTTTCCTTCCACCTTAGAACATATGTGTGTTACAACAACATATTTTGATCAATGCTTGCAGGACTCATATAAATTAGCCAGGAAAAGATCGGGGGACCCATGAAACAAATCATTTGCTGTTTGTGCATACTGACGCATAAGAAAAGCAACTGTATTTACCCTATATGAACAGCATGGTAATAGTCTCATAAATTAAAGGGATATGCATATCTAGAAAAACAAAATTTAAATTGACATTTAAACACTTTTATACCTATAGACAAACCAGAATAAATCAATAAAAGTTTTAAAAATGTGTAAATTATTTTTATTTTCTTGCTTTAAAATGTCATTTCATCTCCTCTGGTGACGCCCCTCAGCTAGGACTGTTTCTTCAGCACCTACTTCCTGAATATTCCCCGCCTCCTCCCCGCCCACTATTCCACCCACTATTGCACCCATCAAAGCTTCACATGAACTACATTTCTTGCTCCATCTTGTCCACAGCCCCCATGCACCCACTACTTCCCATACTCATCTATTACCCTCACCTAGTGTGTCACCCCTCTCCTCTTAGGTTGTAAGCACTTGGGAAGGATCCTCTCTCCTACTGTTCTGTGTGTTTAACTTGTATGGACATTCGTTATTCTGCCTCTCCCATTGTACAGCACTACAGAACTTGCTAGCGCATTTTAAAAACCTGTGACTGTATGAACTAGCACAAGCTGTGCACGTGAAACCCAGTGCACGCTCAGGACCTCAGACTGGGGAAACCGAGGAACTGAATATTAACATCTCTACAACTGTGAAAGCAAAACTCACTCACCTGCTGACTCGCTTACACACACAGGCTCACTCACTCACTGACACGCTCACTTGCGCTCTTTCAAGATTTACAACTTACTGTCTCACTCTAACTCCCTCACACAGTCACTCACTCTCACACTCTTTCTTGTGCTGTCTCTTGTACGAGCGCCCTCTCTCTCACTGCACCTTTTCTTGTGCTCTCTCTGCTTTATCTTGCTGTCTTTCTCTCGTTACCATTTCTTGCTGTGTCTCTGTGGCTTTCTTGTTGTGTCTCTGTGCTTTTCTTTGTTGTCCCTCTCGCCTGCCGTCTCTATTTCTCCCTGTGTGTATGGATTTCTTTCCTTCTTTGTCTCTGCGGTAGCTGGGGGATGAAAGTTCAGCCCTGCCCTCCCCTCAGTTCATAGTGCAGGAAGGAGGAGGAGCAATTCAGACGCACATGCTCAGTGTGCTTTTTATCTATACCTAGGTATACACACTGATTGGTTAGCCTTACATGCCTTCTGAAGTGGGCGTGGAAAAAGCCAAGAAAGAAGACTAGCCCATTCAAAAGGCACTGCATGTTTTTAAAAGCACACTAGCAAAGCATGCGTGTCCCTTTAAGGTATTATGGTAACATTTTGGGAGTGCGCATTCCCATGGAAGACAGTAGATTCCTTACTAGTGTCTAATGTTATGTATTTGATGATGATTTACATTAGTTTTTACATAACTATATAAGGTTAAATATATTATTAGTGTTCTATGCAATATTTTATAAGTATGTACTAAAATTATAACACGGTAAAATATAACGATATATTTTCTTTGACCTAGATCATATTCATTAGAAAATTTGTGGGAAAAATAAATAAAAACTGTTTGATTCTACAATCTAGACATGTGCATTCGTTTTAGTACTAAAACGATTTAGTCCGAATTTTGGGATAATTTAGTTTTTGTATGACTCAAGAGATACGAAACTGCTCAGTAGAAAAAAACAAAAGAAACTAAAATAAAATGCACTAAATTTTAGTTTCAGTCCTTTTTGTGATATTACATTGATGAGTGAAGGAGACCAGCAATGAAGAGTGTAACATCGCAAAGCTACAGAAAAGGTTTGTATGCGTAATTCTTCCCGACCCCTAACCAAAAATCTGACAGTGATAGAGCTCCAGAATACTCACTTGCAGCACAGACAGCCAACACAGGAGAGAAAACCTTTACTTAACCCAGTGGCGGAAGTACCAGGGTCACAGCGGTCGCAGTTGCGACCGGGCCCTGGCATTCCGCCACTGGAGGGGGGCCCAGCGCCGCCCGCCAGATTGCGGCAATCAGCACCAGAATCTGGGAGCCGCACGCTGGCCGTCCCTCTCCCTGCAAGCGGCCACTGACATGCAGCTTGGCCACTCACGTGGGATAGGAACCACCTGACCAGCGCACGAGATCCTCTCGCGAGACCTCTGCGCTGATCAGGTGGTTTCCGGCGAGCGGCCAAGACGCATGTTTCCAGTGGCCGCTCGCCAAGGAGAAGACAACGCCGGCGGAGGCCGCAGGGCCGGATTAACATAGGGGCGGATGGAGCGGCAGCTCCAGGCCCCGTTCTGAAAATAGGCCCACAGCAGCCAGAGTGAGCTGCGGGCCGAAGTTGAGCAGCTGGCTGGTCAGTAGGCCTGCCACATACTGCCGGATCCAGTTGATGCAGCCCGGCCGTCCTGTGTGGTGGCAGCTTTCACAGGCCTTTGTACACGGAGGGGAAGAGAACACATGACATGTCACGTGCCTCGCCGGCGCTTGCACGTGCCGGCTCATTTACTTAGCGGGGAAGGAAAGCTAACTGTGCGCCGGCGTGTGGATGAATCCACTCAGCCAGCGCTGTCTTTTGCCTTCCTCCCCCTTAGACCACCAGCGGCAGAACATCAGGAGGAGGACAAGGAGAGCTGCAGGCATTCCAAGGTGTGTGGCGCTGAGCGTAGGCAGCACACTGTGACAGCTCTCACTCTGTCTCTGCGTACACACACAGCAGATGGGTGCCTGTTCTGTGACAAGTGCTGGCCTTTACAGTGTAATAAACGGCCTGGCTTCCAGCTGGCGGGGTCTGGGCTGTCTGTGTGCAGTCATGCAGAGGAGGAGGCGGAGAAGACGCTGTACAGGGAAACCTGGACTGCAACATGAAGGACAACCTAACCTGTACTGTATGAGCTGTTCCTGCAGGTATGAAGGAGGGGGGGGCTGTTTGTGCAGTGATCTGTATGCCCCATGCAGGGAGGACTGGTGCCATGACATTGAGGGAGGCACAGAATGAATTATTTGAAAATAAAAAAGACAGGCTTCTGATATGAAATGCAGAGGGCAGTCACCATTGCAAGCTGAGCATCATGGGAGTTGCAGTCCACAGGAGAATGGAGGCTCTGCGCAAAGGTCCTCTATGTAATTCTAGTCCTCCATCAATCCTATTTTAAATCCACCCCAACTTTGTCTGACAGGCGTCATTTTCTTCAGCTCTTAGATTGTAAGCTCTTGGATGGGGTCCTTTTCCCACAATTTTTTTTGTTCTGCCTATTGAAACGCATCGAAACAAATAAAAAAATAGTTTTTGCAGGCTGGGATGTCTGGAGCTGGAGCCAGCAGGCACTGCCACCAGTCTGTCACTCCCGCCTGTACCACTCACCATTTTGTGCCTGTCATGTTTAAGCATGGTTTGAAATCATGTATTATTATAGACATATAATGCATCCTTTTTTTTTCAGCGGACTCAGCAGATTCAACATACACTATATTGCCAAAAGTATTCGCTCACCTTCCTTGACTCGCATATGAATTTAAGTGACATCCCATTCCTAATCCATAGGGTTCAATATGACGTCGGTCCACCCTTTGCAGCTATAACAGCTTCATCTCTTCTGGGAAGGCTGTACACAAGGTTTAGGAGGGTGTTTATGGGAATTTTTGACCATTCTTCCAGAAGCGCATTTGTGAGGTCACACACTGATGTTGGACGAGAAGGCCTGGCTCTCAGTCTCCGCTCTAATTCATACCAAAGGTGTTCTATCGGGTTGAGGTCAGGACTCTCTGCAGGCCAGTCAAGCTCATCCACACCAGACTCTGTCATCCATGTCTTTATGGACCTTGCTTTGTGCACTGGTGCACAGTCATGTTGGAAGAGGAAGGGGCCAGCTCCAAACTGTTCCCACAAAGTAGGGAGCATGGAATTGTCCAAAATGTCCTATCACAGTTCCACGCTGGAATTCACTGAGCTCCTGAGAGTGACCCATTCTTTCACAAATGTTTGTAAAAACAGTCTGCATGCCTAGGTGCTTGATTTTATATACCTGTGGCCATGGAAGTGATTGCAACACCTGATTCTGATTATGTGGATGGGTGAGCGAATACTTTTGGCAATATAGTGTATATCTTTATTATATCATGTTCCGTCGCAATGCTATAACTAAAACAAAGTGTAAATATTTATTCAGATTTCAATCATAGGGGGGCCATTGTTCTATTTGGTCTGGGGGGGCCCCACCACCGCAAGTATTGTTAGTCTGACACTAGGCAGTGATTGACTCATACGCACACTAATCCGGCAGGAAGTTTGTGACCCGCTGCACTGTAAGTCACCCTATGCATCATAGCACACCACGTCAGAGTCACCAGTCAGGTTTCCCAGTCGCTCTGACGTTGACATAGTGTGACAAATGCCAGTGCACCCACTGACTCTAATCGAGAAAGCAGTGCAGACCAATTGTTGCCTCAGTATCGATAAAAAGGCCCACTGAAATCCTCAGCACCAGGCCCATGATACCCTTAATCCGGCCCTGGGAGGCCGTCCTGGGGCCAGCAGAGGTAAGAGCTGGGGGACCCAAATACCCATGAGAGCTGGGGGCCCTTATACCCATGAGCTGGGGGGCCCTTATACCCATGAGCTGGGGGGCCCTTATACCAATGAGCTGGGGGCATATCCATGAGCTGGGGGGCATACCCATGTGAGAGCTGGGGGTGCATATCCATGAGCTGGGGGGCATATCCATGAGCTGGGGGCATATCCATGAGCTGGGGGGCATATCCATGAGCTGGGGGGCATACCCATGTGAGAGCTGGGGGTGCATATCCATGAGCTGGGGGGCATATCCATGAGCTGGGGGGCATACCCATGTGAGAGCTGGGGGCATATCCATGAGCTGGGGGGGGCATATCCATGAGCTGGGGGGCATATCCATGTGAGAGCTGGGGGGCATATACATGAGCTGGGGGGCATATCCATGTGTGAGCTGGGGGCATAACCATGTGTGAGCTGGGGGGGCAAATCCATAATCTGGGGGCAATATCCATGTGTGAGCTGGGGCATATCCATGAGCTGGGGGGCATATCCATGAGCTGGGGGCATACCCATGTGAGAGCTGGGGGGCATATCCATGAGCTGGGGGGCATATCCATGTGAGAGCTGGGGGGCATATCCATGTGTGAGCTGGGGCAAATCCATGTGTGAGTTGGGGCAATATCCATGTGTGAGCTGGGGCAAATCCATGAGCTGGGGCAGTATGAATATATATATATATCGGGGGGATATACATGTGAGCTGGGGGCATTTTTATATGGTCTGTTCTTATTGGAAAGCGTCACATGACATTAAAGAAAAGTGTCGGTACTCGGTATCGGTGAGTACTTTTAAAAAGTATTGGTACTCGTACTCGGTCTTAAAGTGGTATCGGTGCATCCCTAGGCAATACTATCTTTGTTTTATTTTGCAGTGAAAATTAAGTAAAAATACATAGATTTTCTTTGGGGGGGGGCCCTTCGTGGATTCTTGCACCGGGGCCCTCAGGTTTCTAGTTACGCCACTGACTTAACCCTTGCATGTCTATAAGGCAGACAAGATGATAAAAGCAGCTGGAGAAGGAAAACATCCAAATAAATCACACTGAAAGCTAATGACAGAGGAGGGCTGGATAGTAAAAACCCCTTTATAACAAGCAGCGCTGGGAGAAGAAAGGAACTTTATAAAGCGTGTGTTATCTCCCCTCCCGCTCTGCATAATAGGGGCTTAGGTCTGATACATTTTATATTATCCAGTAGCACTATCCCCCTTTCCTCATCTATAATACACGTTTTATATAAAGTCCCTCTCCTCTCCCAGTGCTGCTTGTTCTAAAGGTTTTTTTTTACGTCTGATACATTTAGTATCCAGCTCTCACAGTTACTCTGTCATTATGAGCCTTCAGTGTGATTTATTTTAATGTTTTCCCTTGATTTAAAGTGCTTTATTTTATTATAAAAATAAATTTGCACCGTTCATCTCTTCTCTGTGCTTTCAGACCAATTTACGTTAATATTTTCCCTCTCCCCTGCTTTTATATTCCTGTGTCTCCCCCACAGAGATACAAAGTTTAAGTAAAAGTTCCCTCTCCTGTGCTGGATAAGCATTGCATTCCGAAGTTCTGCACCCTCCACATGCCAATGCAGTAGGATGTTCTATACAGAGAGGGACATTAATTAATGCAGGAGGATGTTCTATACATTATACAGAGAGGGGTATTAATGCAGGAGGATGTTATATACATTATACAGAGAAAGGTATAAATTGAGGAGGATGTTCTATACAGAGAGGGGCATTAATTAATGCAGGATGATGTTCTATACATTATACAGAGAGGGGTATTAATTAATGCAGGAGGATGTTATCTACATTATACAGAGAGGGGTATTAATTAATGCAGGAGGATGTTCTATACATTATACAGAGAGGAGACTTTTTTTAGCCCTTTAAATCCAGTGGCTGTGAGAGCTGAGATTGGCTGCTTGTTATATTATCTCTCAGTACAATGTATCAGGCTCAGCTGTTACAGTAACTGACTGTAACAGCACTCAGAGTTTCAGTAAAACAAGGAAATAATATTGTTCTAACCTCTTATATATAAAAATATTATTTACTAGTTTTACTGAAACTCTGAGCGTTGTGATGAGCAGTAGTCAGTTACTGTAACAGCTCTGCCTGACACGTTGTGCTGAGAGTGAGAGATACTGTAACAAGCAGCGATCTCAGCCCTCTGAGGAGCCACTACAATAGTAATTGTATCCACTTGTTTTCAGATGAATGAAATTAGTTTTCATACTAAAGAACTGAAAACGAATTTCTTTAGCAACTAAATAAATTGCATTTTAGGACTAATCCATTAGTTCAAAACGAAATTTTGTGCTGTGCACATGTCTACTACAATCTAGTTTGGGAAAGAGATCCAGCCATAAATATATCATAATTATGATTTTACAAGGCTACATAAAGGATTATGCACTGACCTTTTTTCTTTACATGTGGTATTACTTTGGGGAACTACAGCGAATAGACTACACTAAAACTATGGTGAATTTGCTTCAGATGTTGACCCTAAAGATTTAGCACCGTGGGTATGATGCCTGAGGTGCTAACACCTTCTAAAATCAGTTGGTAATGTGTCTCTCTGACATCTCCCCAGCTGATCCTGCATGGAGACTGGAACTGCAGTAACTTCTTTTGGCCATTAGATGACTGCCAAATAGTTTATTACTGTAAGGTATACATTCGGAATATTCCCAAATAGTTATTTCTGTATAATTAATTATGATTTTCAAAAAAAAAGGTTCCTGACATTGGTTTTCTGGAAAATCCTTTGGTAGTTACAGTGATAAAAGTTTAGCTTGGTCCTTTTTGTGAGTTTAGGGTGATAATGATATGATGGGTTAATCCTTAATTGCTCATTTGTATCTGTATATTCCTGTTTTACTGATTTACTGCATATTGGGGTACTTACAGATGCATCTCAATAAATTAGAATGTCGTGGAAAAGTTCATTTATTTCATTAATTTAACTCAAGTTGTGAAACTTGTGTATTAAACAAATTCAATGCATACAGACTGAATTATTATTTTTTTATTATCCTTATATATATATTGTGGGGGTATAGCCCAAACGGAGGCTACCTTTGCTGGGAAAAAGATAGTCCAGGCGAAAGAAAGTTCTTTTAAACCTGTCCAGCAGACAGTATTTTATTTAAAAGGTTGCAATAAAACAGAAATGAAAACAGAAAATAAACCCTTGCCGCTCAGGCTCTTACTAAACAGTTAGATTCCCTATCTAACAAATGGTGAGCTAACCTCAGCCACCTTAAACGAACAAAATTACTGTAAGCAACCTTTTTACACACCTTGTAGCTCCCTCAGAAGGCTTTCTGAGTCCCAGGCCAGAGCAACTTCCTGGTTTAGCCTCCCCTCTTTTATCTCCCCTGATTAAACACCAATCAAGTAATTAGCCCTGGGGAGTGTAGAGAAAATCACTCCCCTCTGTTGTCCGCCCTTGATTTAGAGACCCTGTCTCAAACTGACACCTTGGATTAAGGTTTCTTCAGCGCTGGGAGAAAGTAATTCAATGACAAATAACGCACAAGAGGCTTAGTCATTCGAAGTACATTTCTGCTTTAGATCGTTGTTTCAGCTTCATTTATACACAACAGAAAAAGGGAGGACTGAAAAGTCCCATGACACATACAGGCATCATTTCGGGGAAATCAGTAGCATTTACTTGAAAACTAAACTTAAGACATGACTACGTGAGACGAAACCTATTAGTCGCTTGAACAAGAGAAACAAAACTTACTGCTAAGGACTCTGAATATATGGCCCTTGAAAGATTCTTATAGAAATTGATATATTAGTATTGCTATCGGTCTTACAACAGGGTATGGTGGTCCCGTTCCCCTCAATCCCCTCTTAGAATCATTTGCTTATTCCTCATATGATTCTTTACCAGATCCTCTGAGCAGGGTGGGTAGGGGAACGGATCCCTCTATCCCACGCGAGTAGGGTCAGAGCAGGGGGGTAACACCTGTCATGGAACGGGTAACACATGACAGTCTCCTGGCTCCACCCTTTTATCTCCTGCTTCAGATGATCCCTTACCTGTTTCTGGGAAGCAAAGCGCGCCGTAATTGTACATAGCGGGAGTAACCCGCAGGGCTATTAGGTGTTGGTTGGCTGGTGGATAACATCATTTTAGCTGGGGACATCCTATTTATCATCTGCTTTAGACAGGGCATTAAACAGTAAACAATAATTGCAACACATAGAACAATTAACAGTAGAATTATACCTAGCTGGGTCAAGGCCTGCCGCCACCCTTTGAACCAACAAAAATACTGGTCCCATGGGTTATCTATTCCAGAATTTCGTTACCCCTTCTTTACGGGTAATTGCCACGTCTAGGGGAGTGGCCATCCCTTGGAATCCCTCCCCTAGCCCCAATATAATTAAAACGAGGAAATAATAAAATTGAGGCCGCTTAAGATATGGGGTGTGAGGCAACAGAGGCTGGGACGGCTTTGGCGAGGGTGGTAAACATATCGTTTCAGTCTTTTTCTTTCCCAGCATAAGGTTCCGTATTCTTTGGAAGGGACCCTTGTTCGTCATCTTCTCCTTGTTGGAGGTCAGGGCTGTCTGCCCCCGTTAGTACCTCTCCTTGTTGGAGGTCAGGGCTATCTGCCCCCGTTAGTACCTCTCCTTGTTGGAGGTCAGGGCTGTCTGCCCTCGTTAGTACCTCTCCTGGAATCTTCTTGATCCGAGAGGCGTGGATCCAGACCAGGCTGTCCTCCGTTAAAACAGCTGTACGTGTCACAGCCACTACTGCAGTTTCCGTCCATATGCGAACTCCTCCGGTCTCTTTCCCTTTTGCAGTCTCTTTACCAGGACCTTGTCTCCTGGTTTGAAAGGGGTGGGTGGGTTTATCTGAAAGAGAAGGAGACCTAAAAGTAACTTCATCCCTGATTTCATTGAGGGTCGTTATCAACTGCCTAACATACTCGTCCCTGATCTGATCCAAGTCCCCCGTTTCCAGTGCAAGGGGGCCCCGAGACCATGGGAGGGGAAAAGGGCGCCCCATAAGAATCTCGAAGGGGGAGTAGTCGGTGTTCCTATTTACTGACATCCTGATTTCTGCTAGGACAATTGGGAGGACCATCTTCCATTTCCTGAAGGTCCCCCCCCGTGGCCTTCCGCAGTTTGTCCTTGACCGTGCGGTTCATTCTTTCGACCAATCCGGAGCTCTGCGGGTGGTACGGGATGAGATACCTCCACTCCATCCACAGGGCTCGTACTAGGCCCTGACACACTTTTGATGTAAACGCTGCCCCTCTATCTGAGTTAATCTGCAGAGGAACTCCCCACCTAGGGATAATTTCTCTTGTCAATAATCGAACTACTGTTTTCGCATCTTCTGCTTTGGTGGAAATACCTCTGGCCATCTGGAGAACATGTCCACGATCACCAGGGCATACTCCTGTTTCCCCTCGGTGTGTGGGATATGGGTGTAGTCAATTTGCAGATGTGTGAAGGGCATGGTAGGGTAATCTAGGTGTTGGTGGCCTACTTTGTGCGGGTTATTCGGGTAGTTCCTCAGACATATAATACACCTGGAGATATAATCTTTCACCAAACCACGAAGGTTAGTGATATAAAAATGCTGATTAATCAGTGAGCAAGTGGTGGAGATGCTATTGTGTCCTACTCCGTGAAAATGATCGATAAAAAGGGGTGCGCTGCTCTGAGGAATACAGGGTTTACCGTCCTTGGAAAGAAGGCCAGTGTGTGGGTTTTTTTTAAAAACGGGGTAGCACCAGTCCTTGATCTCCTCTGCAGATGCATGTTTCTGCAGGGTAGAGAACAGGTGGGCGTCTTCCATCATCGGGGGTTTTAGAACAGGCATCATTAAAGTAGTGGTTGAGGCCTGTGCAGCTCTCTTTGCCGCCTGGTCAGCTAGGTGATTGCCCCTTGCTACTGGATCAGATGACCATGTATGTGCTCTGCAGTGTAGTACAGCTATCTGTGAGGGCAGAAGAATGCTTGCCAGTAGGTCCATAACCAGGGACGAATGGGAAATCTTTTTTCCATCTGCTGCCATAAATCCCCTCTTTTCCCATATCTTTCCATGGTCATGGACCACTCCATAGGCATATTTGGAGTCCGTGTAAATGGTAACTGGTTTACCTTCGTATAACTGGCAGGCCCTAGTGAGGGCTATTAGTTCTGCTGCCTGGGCCGACTGATAGGGCACGGGTTTGACTTCAATAATCTTATCAGGGAGTTGGACTACTGCATAACCGGCATGGTAAGTCTGATCATTGGGGCGGGAGCATGACCCATCAACAAATACAATATCAGCATCCAGAACTGGTACGGACATGAGGTCTGACCGCGGGGAGGTCTCTGACTCTATGCTGAGGATACAGTCATGGGTCTCTGGGAGCGTGTCGGCAGAGTCTTTAAGCCCGAGCAGTGCATTGAGAATGGGCGCGGGGCCTGCGAGATTGGAACTGTACTCTATGTGTAGTGCTGGGTTGCTGAGTAAGGTAACCTCATATCCGCTGAAACGTTGAGAGGACATATGTTGGGTGTGTATTCCCTTGAGCAAGGCCAAAACATCATGTGTGGTGTGGAGGTGGGTGTCGCACCCTAGAGTGTACTGTCCTGCCATGTTAACTGCCATCGCGCACACGGCTAGTGCCCTCAATCATGCGGGCATCCCTTGCACCATGATCGGCAGTATTTTGGAAAAAAAAGCGACTGGGCGCAAGCGGCCGCCATGTTCTTGAGTCAGTACCCCGGCCATGGTTTTACAGTTGTCCCTTGCAAACAAATGAAATGGGAGTACATAGTTGGGGAGGCCGAGCGCGGGGCTTGTCATCATAGCATGTTTCAGAACAACAAAAGCATTTAACATTTCGGCTGACCATCTGATTGTGTTGGGTAGATTCAACAGCGTGGCTTGCCTCAGAATATTATCGTAATAGGAGCAGTCAGGAATCCACTGTCGGCAATAGTTTATCATTCCCAAGCAAGACAACATGTCCTTCCTGGTTTTCGGGGTGACCAAGCCCGAGACAGACTGGATGCGCTTCTGACTGATGCTCCTTTCCCCCTCTCTGAGGACAAACCCTAAGTATTCAACTTGCCTTTTGCACCATTGCATTTTCTTTAGAGAGACCTTATGACCACATTCTTGTAACCACCATAGCAGAGATACCCCATCCTACCGGCTGGCCTCCTCCGAAGGACTGCAGATGAGGAGATCATCCACGTACTGCAGCAGGACAGAACCATGGCTGGGGTGCCAGGATTTCAGAGTGGCCTGCAGTACAATACTATAGACCACCGGGGAATCAACGTACCCCTGAGGCATCCGAGTCCACGTGAGCTGTGTGCCTTCGAATGAAAATGCAAAAAGTAGTGCCGTGCCCGGGTGCACAGGGATACTAAAAAATGCATTCTTGAGGTCAGTTGATTGGGGTACTATATGGGGAAACCACTGGCTTCAGGATACCGTCACTCAGGAATTGCTCGACCATGGGTCTTAGTCCGTCGATTTTGTCTTTTGATAAGGGGTACTGTTTCTGGTACACAGGGGAGCAGTTGTCGTGTAGTTTGGCTTTATATGGCGTGCAGCTGACCAGTCCGGTGGCATAGGGACCCTTGGACCACAAATGGTCCAAGTCCCTTAGTTCGGGGGGCAATATGTCCACAGTAAGAAGGAAATGTCCGTGTGTGGATTGTCCGTGTGTGTCCACGAAGGGGGGCAATGCCGGGGAATCAACAGCTAAGCCATCTGTTCTGGAGTGGATGGTGACCTCAAGCCTACCCAAGAGATCCCTTCCAAGGAGGCTTATAGGGCAGCCTTCAATAACAGTGAATGCATGGTTTAGTAGCGGTTTGCCTTTAGGGGTGGTGAGGGACAAAGGTCGAGTGGAAAAAGTTCTGGTAGATACCCCATTAATACCCATGGAAGGTTCTGACGTGGCAAGTGGGCCAGTGTAATGTTTACTTTCTAATGTACTGGTTGTAGCTCCTGTGTCAATAAGGAAACTAATTGGTTTGCCCTCAATATATAAAGTCAACATTGGATCATCTTGCCACCCCCCCGTTATCTGGGGGAAGTCAGGGTATCACCCCCCGGGCACCTTCATTTGTTACTCCGGTCCCAGTCGATGGGGAATCGAGGTGGGTTGTCGTGTGAATCAGTTTGTTGGTTATTTTCTGCATGTGTGGGTGTGCGCCGCTCATTATCCCGGGTACGTTGGTATTTATCTGCCTCCTCCTCACTAGCTTGGCAATTGCGGGCCCAGTGTCCCATTCTCCCACACCTGTAACACTTAGAATCCCTCTCAGCTGTGTAAGGTTTCCTCGGTTGGTTCTGATTATCCCTTCTATCATATGTGTTCTGCCTGTTGTTGCTATTTCTGGTTTTATCAAAACCCTGTTTTTTCTGGAAGTTGTGGGTGGGTTTTTTTGCTATCTCAAAGCACCCTGCCGCCTCTTTTTCGTGTAAATGTTTCTCAAACTCATCAATAGTGTCAGAGGGCCATGTGGAGACTGCCTGTCGTACAGTGAGGACCACACTAGTGCATAAATTACTCATAAATGTGGAAATTAGCAGACTATCACTGTTATGTTTTGTGAGTCCAGCTTCCTCTGTCCAACAGGTCAGAAATCTGCGCCAGAACTCTGTTACCCCTTCTCCTGGTTTCTGTTTGCAAGATACAGCTATAGGCAAGGAGGAGCGGGCCTTAAATACATCGTACATATGGTGTTCTAGTTTTGCCCACATTCTTGCAACTCCGTGTGGTGTATTCAAAGGATACCCGTCGGCTGACTGATCTTTGGCTGGTACTGAAATAGATGGGACCTGTGTCCAATCCCATGATGACTGCCTATCTATAATACCGTCTATTATAAGTTTCATATCTTCCTGTGTGAAATTGCGACCATTACACGCCTTTTTTAAATATGTGATAGCTCCTAATGGGGCTACTCTTGGTTTTGGACAGTGTTTTAAAATCTTATTAATATCTTCTATTTCTATCGCCTTTTTAAGCAACTTATCCCCCACAGTCATAAATGGAAAATGGGTTTTGTTGGTGTCATCTTCATATCTCAGGGGCTTATTAATGGGGATCCCTTGTTGTGTGCGAGTGGCCATGGTAACAAAACCCGGTATATATTCTTCTGCTTCTCCCTCCTGTACTTCCTCTTTTTCTCCCTGGGTGTCGTCTTTGGATGAGGATGGGGCCGAAGGTTTCAAATCCTCCATTGCCCCTACCGCACCCAAGACCTCTGTATCAGTAAATCCTGTAAGGGACGGATATATAGATTGTCTATAAGACGGAGGGGGTCGTGGTCCCCAGCTGGCACGGGGTATTTCTTGTTTATTCCGTGGTATACTCTGTTCTATTTTATGCAGTCTGGCGCTGTCAGAGGACAATGGGGTCCCTCTTCTGCATTGTTTACTTTGCCTGTTAAACCAGTGTCCTGCCACTATTAACCATTGTTCCCCCCCAATCTCATATACTGCATATCCCATTGAAGATCCCCCTTATAATAGGGCCATGCCTCAGTGTCGTCGAGGCATAATCCTTTCACCATATCCATATGGAATGGGCTGTTGTCTCCCTGTCTGGGGAAAGGATCACAACTTCCCACTGCTTCTGTCCATCCCGCCATATTATCTACCCATGGGTTAATTAAATAATGATCTGTGCCCCCTACTCGTGCTACATAATCTTTACAAGACTCTCCTATTTTCGGCAAAGGATATTCTTTAATTTTACTACTCTGAGCACCCATGATAGATATTTAATTTATCTACGGCAGAATAAACCAAACAAAAAAAGAAAAAATGACAGAGAGAGAGAGAAAGATGGGGTCTTCACTGTGCTCGACTGCCACGGATAAATCCGTGCGTCTTCCCAAAACGTGAAGAGTCACTAGTCCGGGTAACTACAGATTTCTTGGATTAGACAGACGTGACCAAAACTGTCTTAGAGAGTGTTCGAAAAAGAAAACAATATAAATTCTTACTATATATATACATATATATCTACAATAACATCAGTATACAACGGGGCAAGAGTCTGCCTTACCTTGCAGATTTTCCTGACACCCAATTATCTTATTACTCTATAAGAATATATACTTATTTACTATTAATTTACAAACAGACAAATAAAGACAAAACAAACAAATAAACGTTAATCCAATATTGTTTTAGGTATTTCCTGATACCCTCGGAGGGAGTGGTCCCTGACCTATACTCCCGTACAGGAATTCTTATTCCTTCTTAATTAACTATGTTTGTATCCCAGATACATCAAAAGGGCACGAACAAATTCAGCTCGTAAATGACCGGGGTCAGAGCCCTCGTCCGGACAAGGAAATATACTTACTGGGACGAGGGGTGACAGGTCATCTCAGCAGTGCCTCCAGAATTGTAGAGAAAATCTCTCCCCTTTGTTGTCCGCCCTTGATTTAGAGACCCTGTCTCAAACTGACACCTTGGATTAAGGTTTCTTCAGCGCTGGGAGAAAGTAATTCAATGACAAATAACGCACAAGAGGCTTAGTCATTCGAAGTACATTTCTGCTTTAGATCGTTGTTTCAGCTTCATTTATACACAACAGAAAAAGGGAGGACTGAAAAGTCCCATGACACATACAGGCATCATTTCGGGGAAATCAGTAGCATTTACTTGAAAACGAAACTTAAGACATGACTACGTGAGACGAAACCTATTAGTCGCTTGAACAAGAGAAACAAAACTTACTGCTAAGGACTCTGAATATATGGCCCTTGAAAGATTCTTATAGAAATTGATATATTAGTATTGCTATCGGTCTTACAACAGGGCATGGTGGTCCCGTTCCCCTCAGGGAGAGACACAAAACCTGGAAATCCAGACACTACATGCAGCCTGAAAACCTGGTCTGGATTTACTACTTCTGCATATATGACAGAAACCGAGGGGAAATGTATCGCCCCTCAATGACCTTCCCTTTCCTTATGTCACAATATATATATATAATATAGCACCACATATTTCGCAGCGCTTTACAAGATCAGTGTACAAGAGGTTGATACATTGGAATACCACACATGGATGATACGGCCTCATTCAGGGGAACCCTGTTCCCAAGGAAACTTACAATTTATGAGACGTACAAGTATTTTGTGAGGTAGGTGCATTCATATCGTTAGGTGTCTTGCCCATGGACACTCGCTGGTGGAGTCTTCTGAGTGGGATCAAGTTGTGTTTCCATGATCATAGAGCAGTGACCCGGTGCTTAGGTTGAACCCACTTCTCGTAAAGTCGAGACTTCTCCACAGTTGTACCAGAGGGATGTGCTGAATGGGATTTGACTTGCTTCTCCACGGTCGAAGGGTGGAGACGTTACCACTGGACTCCAGAGCCGATATTGTGCGGTAGGCAAGTATGTACCGTTGGGTGTCTTGCCCAAGGACACTTACTGGAGAGGTGCTCTGGCCAGAATTGAACCTGGGTCTCCACGGTTATAGAGCAGTGATGTTACCTCTACTCCATCCAGCCGGTCACTACTGAAGTAGTTTAAGTCTTTGGTTCTTTTAATTGTGATGATTTGGCTCACATTTAACAAAAACCCACCAATTCACTATCTCAACAAATTAGAATATGTTGCCATGCCAATTAGCTAATCCACTCAAAACACCTGAAAAGTTTTCCTGAGCCTTCAAAATGGTCTCTCAGTTTGGTTCACTAAGCTACACAATCATGGGGAAACTACGGACCTGACAGTCGTCCAGAAGACAATCATTGACACTCTTCACACACAAGGAGGGTAAACCACAAAGATACTGTACATTGCCAAAGAAGCTGACTGTTAACAGAGTGCTGTATCCACGCAAGTTAACAGAAAGTTGAGTGGAAGGAAAAAGTGTGGAAGAAAAGATGCACAACCAACCAAGAGAACCCAGCCTTGAGAGACTTGTCGAGCAAAATTGATTCAAGAATTTGGGTGAACTTCACATGGAATGGACTGAAGCTGGGGTCAAGCATCAAGAGCCACCACACACAGACCTGTCAAAGAATTTGGCTACAGTTGTTGTATTCCTCTTGTTAAGCCACACCTGAACCACAGACAATGTCAGAGGTGTCTTACCTGGGCTAAGGAGAAGAAGAACTGGACTGTTGCCCAGTGGTCCAAAGTCCTCTTTTTCAGATAGAGCAAGTTTTGTATTTCATTTGGAAAGCAAGGTCCTAGACTCTGGAGAAAGGGTGGAGAAGCCCAAGTTGCTTGAAGTCCAGTGTTAGGTTTCAATGGTCTGAGATGATTTGGGGTGCAATTTCATCTGCTGGTGTTGGTCCACTGTGTTTTTTGAAAACCAAAGTCACTTCACCTGTTTACCAAGAAATGTTAGAGCACTTCATGCTTCCTTCTGCTGACCAGATTTTTAAATATGCTGATTTCATTTTCCAGCAGGATTTGGCATCTGCCCACACTGCCAAAAGTTGATTAAACGACCAAGGTGTTGGTGTGCTTGACTGGCCAGCAAACTCACCAGACCTGAACCCCAGAGAGAATCTATGGGGTATTGTCAAGAGGAAAATGAGAAACAAGAGACAAAAAAATGCTGTTAAGCTGAAGGACCCTGTCAAAGAAACCTGGGCTTCCATAGCACCTCAGCAGTGCCACAGACTGATCCCCTTCATGCCACGCTGAATTGAGGCAGTAATTAAAGCAAAAGGAGCCCCTACCAAGTATTGAGTACATTTACAGTAAATTAACATACTTTCCAGGAGGCCAACAATTCACAAAAAATTGTTTTTTTATTGGTCTTATGAAGTATTCTAATTAGTTGAGATAGTGAATTGGTGGGTTTTTGTTAAATGTGAGCCAAATCAACACAAAAGAACCAAAGACTTAAACTACTTCAGTCTGTATGCATTGAATTGAAGTTTCACAATTTGAGTTGAATTAATGAAATAAATTAACTTTTCCACGACATTCTAATTTATGGAGATGCACCTGTATAATTAGTGAACACCTATAAAACCTGTATGACATGAACTGCAATATGGAAAATTGAAGTTACTTTGCCTGCCATGTTTTGTGTGTTTATTTTGACTGGAAATGGAAGAAAATGAAATTGCCATCCAACACTATCATCTAAGGAAACCAGAAAATTGGATTTTTAAAATGTCATCAGTTCTACTTTACGTTCAACAACCCCAATTTATTTGCCTGCAAGAGAAGGGATAAAGGTCAGAATTAGGGATGGGTGTTCGGTTCGGATCTGTTCGGAGTTCGAATCGAACATCGGCTGTTCAAAAGTTCGAGAACTTCGAACATTTTTGGGACGTTCGCCAAAAGTTCGAAAAAAAATAATTGAAAAAAAGGATAAAAAATGCTTAAAAAATACTAAAAAATCTAGAAATAAAGAGACTCTTTACTGCAGAATATTATAAGCAACGGTTTATTAGATATTGAATTAAAACGGGAATATTTTTAACATTGAAGCCTATGGGATAAAACATTCTTGTCACAAAAACTTCAGGCAGACACGGCCCTCTAATCGGGCACAGTAGAGGGCAGCCTGCCGGGGCCTCCCAAGGATCCCCTTGAGGAGCATGCGGCCACCGGATGACAGAGCTGTGACTGTGCGGGCTAGCTGCCCGGGTGCATGTGGCAGAGACAGGCGGCGCAGAGAGGGAGCCACTGCACCTGTGGCCACGGCAGACCCCCCCCCCCCCACAACCAGGATCCAGGGAGCCTCCACTGACCACCAGGCTAAGGTAAGGTGACACATTTCTAAAAACAATAAAATCCGAGGACATTTTTAAATGTCCCCGGGAACATAAAATAAAACTCTTTTTTTTTCTTTCTCTACCTTGCTGAATGTATTTAATTATACATAGTAGATACATTCAGCCAGGTAGAGGGGGGGTGGCATGTGGGCTGCGCGGGGTCTCAGGCAGTGGTTTATTTTTTTTGTGTGTATATTTTTAGCAAATTTATAGGGGAAGGTAAGGACAGGTATGATATATATATATATAGATAAGATATATATCTATATTCTTATAAATATATATATCCAGACTTGTATTACACACACATTTTGGCAACTAATTGCCCCCCCACCCCCAATTTGGCTGATCCCTCCAGAAGAAATGTTGAACCCGATAGAGCAGAGAATAATATATACAGTTGTGTTCAAAATTATTCAACCCCCACTGAAATTTTGTGTTTTGGCCAGTTTGACATTGATTTTGATCATTCAGTCATCTTGCTTACAATTAAATCAAAGAGGCACGTGTAGGTCAGACAAATATAACATAACATTTATAATGAAATAACCACAAATGTCTTTTCTGTGCTCACATCATTATCAGTTTTATTCAACCCCAAGTGACATTCAATCTTAGTACTTAGTACAACATCCTTTTACAGTTATAACAGCTTTTAAACGTGAAGCATAGCTTGACACGATGTCTTGCAGCGATCTACGGGTATCTTCGCCCATTCGTCATGGGCAAAAGCCTCCAGTTCAGTCACATTCTTAGGCTTGCGCAGTGCAACTGCTTTCTTTAAGTCCCACCAGAGGTTCTCAATCGGATTTAAGTCAGGTGACTGCGATGGCCACTCCAAAATGTTCCAGCCTTTAATCTGCAACCATGCTCTAGTGGACTTGGAGGTATGCTTGGGATCATTGTCCTGTTGAAAGGTCCAACGTCTCCCAAGCCTCAGGTTTGTGACGGACTGCATCACATTGTCATCCAATATCTCCTGGTACTGAAAAGAATTCATGGTACCTTGCACACGCTGAAGCTTCCCTGTACCTGCAGAAGCAAAACAGCCCCAAAGCATGATTGACCCCCACCATGCTTCACAGTAGGCAAGGTGTTCTTTTCTTCATAGCCCTTGTTCTTCCTCCTCCAAACATAGCATTTATCCATGGGCCCAACAGTTCTAATTTTGTTTCATCAGTCCACAGAACACTTCTGTGGTTTGTCCACATGACTTTTGGCATACTGCAGTCGACTCTTCTTATTCTTTGGAGACAGCAAGGGGGTGCGCCTGGGAGTTCTGGCATGGAGGCCTTCATTACGCAGTGTGCGCCGTATGTCTGAGCTGAAACTTCAGTACCCACATCTGACAAATCTTTTCTCAGTTCCTCAGCAGTCACACGGGGACTTTTCTCCACTCTACGCTTCAGGTAGCGCACAGCAGTCGAAGTCAGCGTCTTCTTTCTGCCGCGACCAGGTAGCATTTCAACAGTGCCCTTTGCCTTGAATTTGCGAATGATGCTTCCTATGGTCTCTCTTGGTATGTTTAACATCTTTGCAATCTTCTTATAGCCATTGCCCTTCCTGTGAAGAGTAATCACCTCTTCTCTTGTCTTCCTGGACCATTCTCTTGACTTCACCATGTTTGTAACCACACCAGTAAATGTCTAGAAGGAGCTGAGTATCACAGTCATTTTAAGCTGCCTAATTGGTGCTTATTATGCTTTATTGCTGCTCCGTGACATCCACAGGTGTTTTCAATACCTGATTGAAAACACTTGAATGAACCTCTGTTCTTCAGAGTGGTAGTCTTTAAGGGGTTGAATAATTGTGTCAATGAAGAATTCACAAAAGAAACATTTATTACTGTATTACAAAACCAATTGATGTCATTTTAGTTGCATATGGTTCTTTAAAAGTCCTTGTAGGATTTCATTCTGAATACAAAAAAATGTACACTAAATTCCCTAAACCCTTTACAGCATTGGGGGTTGAATAATTTTGAACACAACTGTATATTCTCTGCTCTGTCGTGTTCAACATTTCTTCTGGAGATATCAGCCAAATGGGGGGGTGCATTTAGTTGAGATTGTCCACATGCACGTATGTGTATATATGGTCTGTGGGTGGGTGTATATATATATCTGCTTGTTGATATATATACGTATATATAGGTCTGCGTGTTGATATATACATATATGTCTGTGTGTGGTATCAATGCATGCCTACTCTATACACAGCGCTCCGTGTCCCTATAATATATATGATCAGGGGTTACCTTTTTTTTTCTATTTTTAAACTATTCCTATTAAATTAACAGTAATTTTTGATGTATTTTATTCAGTAGAAACTTTTTTTGCCTATATAACATGTGCTATGTGCTTCGCTATGCTGTGCATCACTACATGCTCAGTGTGTCTCAGCCTTTATTCCGGCATCGCTAGCTTACCGAATCAGTTTGTATACTTGTTACTGACCCTGCTTGTTCTGAGGACCCGATCTGTTGCCGACTTTGCCTGGCATTTGACTATTCTCTCTGTGTATTCCCTGCCTGTTCTGTTTGCTTCCTGTTGCTACTGGTGTGCGCCGATTCTCACGTTATACAGTAGCGCAGTACAAGTGCCTAAACATTGCTGACCCGGTTTTCTTATAGCTGCTGATGTAACTGAATAGATCAGGGATCTCTTCTGCATTACCAAAACCTCCACCACTGCACTCTTCCACAATACCTAAGAGGGGTTACGGTGTGAAGGCACTTGCTGCCACCAAAGGCAAAATATTTGGGTGCACTGACGCCTGTACCAGATTCATATCATTTTAATATTTGACCGCGGGGTCCAACCCTGCACTCTTCCACAATACCACAGAGGGGTTACGGTGTGATGGCACTGTTGCCAACACTAAAGGCCCAATTTTAAAGCATCTATTGTTACTTTCATCCAAAGCCTGCATAAGTTTCACCATAATTTAGCCAAAAAAAATCACTAAACTTGTTCTCCGTGTCCTAAAACGTCTCCTCTTTTCATACAGGCTGCCTCCCCAAGCAGTTGTTTATGAATAGATTAAAGGAAAACCATTTACAGTCATTTGAAATGTCATTTTTTTGTTTTTAAATGTTTCTATACATCCTACAAATCCGCCATTTTACGGGCAGGTTATGGGGACCTCCTAGGCACGATATTTGAAGAAATTTTTTGTTTTTATTTTTAACCCTTATTTCATGGAAAACTCACTGTTCCTTTAAAAACGTTTTTTTTTAAAACTTCTTGTCCTTGTTTCCTGTCCCCCAGGGCACTACCGGACCCCCAAACACCTTTTATGGCAAATATCTAGCATATATGTCCTCTTGGAGGGCACTCTAAAAATCGAACGTTCGGGTCCCAATCGACTTACAATGAGTTTGGATCATGTTCAAGTTCGAACTCGAACTTTTGAAATTGTTCGAGTTCGAAGTCGAATCGAACATGGGGGCGTTCGGCTCATCATTAGTCAGAACAGGTAAACCTTCTGGTCTCCAGATCATGAACCAGTTTGCATTATATTCTGCACCAATGCTTTGTATTTTTTCTTAGAAAATTAAATGGAATTGGATATTTCACCATAAACAAACATGATAATGTTAATGTGTTAATGTTTTGGTTACATTATGGTTGTCGCACAGTCTGTTGTTATCGCATTGGTGTCTGGAGGGGGTACAAACACAAAATGCAGTGAAGGCAGAGGCAGACGATGGGTCCAAAACAGGGTTTATTGCAATATATACATACAAGGGAGGAAAAGTGCTGATGAGGGGCAAGGCAGGAATGGAGCTGATCCGAGGGGAATGGCAGGGAGGAGTAACAAAGGAAGGGAGGAACAAGACAGGGCAACACAAGCTTACTGAAGACACGGGACAGGAGGGCTGACAAGGGCTGATTGGAAACTTGGAGATGCAGGGCACAGAAAAATTGGAGACTTGAAGCAGGGGTACTTGGTACAGAACTCAAAGAAGGAGGGTCTCTCGTGCTCATTGGTAGACGCAATCGGCCGTTTCGTGAAGGATGTTGTTAGAGGGTGAATCCTCAATGCAGTTTCCTGCGGATTATCCCATGGTGGAAAAAGGGATATCGGTGCCCCTTCATCTACAAATACATATGCATAGGTAATACACAGACGCCCTTCCAGTAAATACCATCTAGGGAGAAAGTGGGAGTTATTTTCTTCATAATAGTGTGAAACATAAGTTTGTCCAATAATAAAGTGTATATACTCATATCAGTGAAAACTAAATAACTGCTATATTATCAAAAATATAGCGATGTGAAACAATAACCAATCAAAAGGTGTAAAGGTGACATAAATCAACATATGGTTGAGGGATTGTCATGAATTATTACATTTAAAAAAGGTGATAAGGATAAATAATATCCAAATATGCAAGTGTACATGATCAAATCAATAAAAACTAATTACTGCTATGTTATAAAAATTATATATAGCATAAATGTCACCTTGTCATTTATGTCACCTTTACACCTTTTGATTGGTTATTGTTTCACATCGCTATATTTTTGATAATATAGCAGTTATTTAGTTCATATCATTGATATGAGTATATACACTTTATTATTGGACAAACTTATGTTTCACACTATTATGAAGAAAATAACTCCCGCTTTCTCCCTAGATGGTATTTACTGGAAGGGCGTCTGTGTATTACCTATGTATATGTATTTGTAGATGAAGGGGCACTGATATCCCTTTTTCCACCATGGGATAATCCGCAGGAAACTGCATTGAGGATTCACCCTCTAACAACATCCTTCACGAAACGGACGATTGCGCCTACCAATGAGCGTGAGATACCGGAAATGTAGGGTGGAACGCATGGAACGCACGTACCACCAACGCGCATGCGCAAAATGGCGGCGTGCATCGAGAGTCCGCCGATAGTGGCGTGGAACACACGCTAATGGATTCCGGACACATGGGGACCTTCTTATCCCAATTAAGGGGACTATATATATGTGGCATTGTACAAATATTCTGTAAAAAAGCTGATGAAGCCGTAGCACACGGCGAAACGCGTTCTGGCGATCTGGCAGTGCCAGATTTAATATAATTTTACTATCTTATGTTTTAATTAAAGCCTTTTTTTAAAAAAAAATTGGTCCCGTTGTCCTGGAATTCATTAGAGGTCTTTTGTGGATTTGACCCACTAAACAAATCCACTGGCACTACCACCTAGAGCTTGGCCATAAACTTCATCAAATGTGAGTTGACACTCTGTTTGCACCATTTTATACATTGGTTGGTGGATCTGCACAAGAAAGTTCTTTTTGTCTTTATGCTTTCTTCCACATCCGATGTTTAAGAGGAGTTATCGATTGTGAAGGGGTGGGTCTCCTTCAGAATAACAAGAAGAAAAAGGACCCAGATGCACTCTACCACTCAGAGCCAGTGACAGGGCTCTACACTTGTGAGTGGAATAGTCTATCAAGATTGCACCAATATTTTATTAATACACCCTGCACTATCATATGTATTTTGTGTTTTGCTTCTTTTTTATGTAATCCATGTGGATAACGCAAATCATGAGAACCACCTGAATACCAAGAAGCGATTACCATCGCGATACCAGATACATATTTCTATGCTATTTGCATAAACCAGACCACTGGAAACCACCGGAACATAATACCACTGGAAGGTGAACTCTTATTACATTAGGTCGGTTATCACACACCATTTACATAATCCATTGTTCCAATAGATCAGATTGCCTTGTCAGTCAAACACTATCCCAGACTCATGACTCCTCAAACATGCGAACAGATGAACAGATAAACAGATGTAGATTTCTACATATTTATTTTCTGTTAATCTGTATATGTGTTGTTTTCTTAATATCTTGCATTGTATTACTTGTATTACTTTGTATTTCTGTAACTGTAACCCTTCAATATTCTTGAACCCAGGACATACTTGAAAACGAGAGAAATCTCAATGTATCCTTCCTGGTAAAATCCTTTATAAATAAATAAATAAATAAATAAACAGATAGACAAAGAGAATAGTGATCTTGCATAATCACAGATTCAACATAAACATTCTACACCAAATCTGCGCCTCCATTTTGTGCCATGTGGTCCTTTGCTCCTGGGACCTATGGCTGGCTTGGGGAAATGGCGTTCTGGGGTTTGGGGAGAACCGGGCACACAGTAAAATGAGTCTTTACAACACTCAGCAATGAAAACCACATCTACAGTAAAAAACACATTTAAACGTACACCACACAATAAATGAAAATAGAGCCTTTTCCAAAGCAGCAAATGTCTGAGTCTTTTGGGGTTTTTGCCAGGAAAATAAAATGGTCCTGGTAACTGAGGTGGGGAGCGCTACGTCAGTTCCATGATAGGCACAGGGCCAGTGATTGCAAGGACTTTTGAAAGTTGCAGTGCTTGAAGGAGACGCTATGAGCTGAGTAGGGCAAGGTATGAAAGCTGCTGCTATTTTGTCGTATCCCCAGCCAGGTCATTTTTGCTGCTGCTCTTTTCAGTGTTTTCTTTTTCAATCCCAAAGTGGAATTGTTTCTGGTGAGGGTATAAATATAAACCCACAAGCCTGTCACTTAGCTGAGAAGCAGCATGAGGATAGTTGCTAGAAAAGCAGCTTTTGGTTTCATTAGGTTAGGACCAACCTGACCAGAGGTTGCCGTGAAATGGCAGGTGGGCTTACACTTTAATAGCCATTCAAGAAAACATAAACCTCTGATTGTATTGTTTCACATGGAGCTATGGGGGTGTGCACAAATGACAACCTTTTTTCTTGTTTTGTTTTATACATGAAGTGGGCTGGATACTTCTGGTTGGCGCATCCGCCCTGGTGAGGAATAGATAGAAACTGTTTTTTATGCATATACCGTAAGTATAATCATTACGTCTGCTACACAGTTAATTATGCCGCTGTCACATAAAAATGAAACACCAGCCATGGGATTATTGCCTATATTAAAACGCACTAGCCACTGTGTCTACTTGTACATCATCATGGAGATAATGGGAAAAAAAGGCACATTTGCATGCTAAAATGAAACACCAGCTTTTTTATGCCCTTCATCCTCAAATATGAATTCTAGTTCGGGTTTAAAAAATACTTTTTTATGCAAACCAAACTTCTACCTTTCAACAGCCAGGGAGACAGATAACTATTACAGGTGTAAGCTAGTGGGAGCTAAAAATGATACAATGCAAAGATCCAGCAATATAATTTATTTGAAAGAATCAGTGTAAATCGTAAAGTAAACTGTCGAGGAAGCATGTGTTTTCTGCCGTGGTGTATGAAAATGAGCATCTCTGGCATTTACGGTGGATGACTGTGCTGGAGTAATTAAAACACAGATGCAGCTCATTTCTTTCCCAAGTGCTTTTTGATTGGCATATACGCTATGATCAACAGTGCTGTACTCTGAGCACTTTATCAGTGCCATCTGCCTGACGTTTGCTTGCACTGGGTATTCTCAACGGAGTTGTGCAATTATTACATGAAACAATGATAACGTTCAACATTAAAGCATGATTTTCCGCAATTGTTCCGAAATATTTTACAGTTGCTGAATACCAGATTCCACTTTGAAAGTCACACGAGCTGATTAAAAATGTTTCGTATTTCTCATAATGTGCTCAAATGATTAAATAACTGAGCAGTGTTTATTAGGTTGGCTATAGCAGTGTTAATATTCTGTTAATTTGCACATGAAAAGAGAATGTTCTTACTCTCAACATTCCAAAGAAGCACAACATTAAAAAAAGGCTTCTGTTGCTAAACCCCCATTTATTCCCTTCTCTTTTTCTTCCCCCGTCCTCTCTAATGCCAACACCCTACATTGTATGTCTTATGGTTTTAGCTCCATCATGCAGCAATTTATATGTACTGTATTCAATACAGAATGCACCTGTAAACATCTAACATAATGACTATATTTCCTACTTATTTATTTTCTGTTAATCTGTATATTTGTGTTGTTTTTTTAATATCTTGCATTGTATTACTTTGTATTTCTGTAACTGTAACACTTCAATGTTCTTGAACCCAGGACATACTTGAAAATGAGAGAAATCTCAATGTATCCTTCCTGGTAAAATCCTTTATAAATAAATAAAATAAATAAATAAATATTCGTTTTTATCTTTGATGTAGCATTTCTCGTTTGTATTATCATAATGTAAACCACTGACTGCAAGAAAGTTTTAACACTTTGTAGATGTAGTAAATAATATAAGGTAGTTGTGTGTGTGCGTGTGTGTGTTTGTAAGATACAAAGCAACAAAAGGCAAATATATCTATATCACAAATAAGATACAGATTAAGGAACCGTAAAAGAGATTTTTCATTTCTTTAATTTGGTTTACTCTCTTTGCTGTAAAATATTGCTTATCTAATTGTTCACTCACTCGTTCTTTTTTTATAGTTAAATAGTTACATCACTGGCAGATGTGGGGGAGGCACAAGGGTATCCCTTGAGTATCCCTGAAATGCAATCTCATTATGAGATGCAGGGGTCCTTTTGGTACCATTGCTCTATTGTTCTACATGTTGATAGGACTTAGTGCCAAACTGTCACGTTCCACGTTCCCATCCTGTCCTCTGTATTCGACATATCCTGTTTAGGCCTTGTGTTGTTATATTGTCTTTCATGGGTTGCAGCTCAGGGGTTAATGGTTTCTGCACCCAGCACACCTGTCTGTCTTTGCTCTGATCTCCTCCCTATTTAGAGCAATGCGCCCATAGTGCATTGTTCCATCATTTTCACTTCCTGGTTTCCAGTGTTTGCTGTAATCTTAGAACTGCCTGCTAATTTGTTCCAGTCCCTGCTTGTATATTCTGTTGATAGTACTTTGGTCTTGTTTACCCTGTCTAACAGTATTCAGTTACTGGTAAAGGCAGTAGCCATTCACCAACACATTGAAGCCAACTTCTAAAAATCGTACACATGAGGGGTTATTCACTAAGCCCCGAATTTGCCAACGAAGTGCACCGTACGGTGAAAATTCTGGGCAGTTAGTCTATTCACAAAGCTGTTAGTTCTCCAAATACTGGTAAACTGATGACAAAATACAGTGCAGTTCACCGCAGTGCGGCGGTCTTCACTAGCAGCGAAATTGTCAGTCTATTCACAGAATGCCGAACTGCACCAAAGTGTCGGTGAAATGACCTGATTTTCGGTGTTTCAGTTTGACAGGTTTAAACAGGCAAATACCATAGAATTCAATGTAAAAGAGTAATATCATTTAAAAATTTTAAAAAAATACATTTATTTTCATTTTCAGCAAAAAGACTTTATTTTTTAGAACACTTTTTTGCATTTTTCATATGAAATTTTTCTCTCCCAATTTTTTTTAAAAGGCTTTTTTTTTTAAAATTATGTAACATACCTTTATTATTATTTTTTTAAAGACTTTAGTATTATTTAGACACATTTTAATGCATTTTTTTGGGTTTGAACATCCATTAGGAGAATAGGAGAGTTCCATTCCTTTTTTTTTTTATTTGGCCAAGTCCAGTTCACCGGTCTTCAGTGACGTTCCGTAACTTTTTCATTAGTCTTCCATGCACCACGGTGACTCTACAGTGAATAGTGCTAATGCAAAATTACTTGACACAAAAATATTTTATATATGTTTACTCATCTTTACGATGCAGAGGACTGCCGCCTCTACTGCTGCACGCACAATGCTCCATGAAGTCTTTTGGAAACCAGGAGAGGATACCAGTGGTAGCACAGTTGCTGGAATCCCTTTGCAGCTAATATCACAATAATATTAACCATAATATCAGATGTCAGGAATGCGTTACAACTTGCCAAATTTTGCCATTTGCTTCATTTTACCAGCTCATATGTTTGTTTTTACATATAACTAGGGATGCACCGATACCACTTTTTTAAGACCGAGTACGAGTACAGATACTTTTGTTCAAGTACTCACCGATACCAATTACCGATACTTTTATTTTATGTCATGTGACGCTTTCCAATAAGAACAGACCTCCTATAAAGCCCCCAGGTCTCATGGATTTGCCCCAGCTCATGGATTTGCCCCAGCTCATGGATATCCTGACCCCAGCTCATGGATAATTGCCCCCCAGCTCATGGATAATTGCCCCCTGCTCATGGATATGCCCCCCTTGCTCATGCATATGCCCCCCTGCTCATGGATATGCCCCCCCTGCTCATGGATATGCCCCCCTTGCTCATGGATATGCCCCCCTGCTCATGGATATGCCCCCCTTGCTCATGGATATGCCCCCCTGCTCATGGATATGCCCCCCTTGCTCATGGATATGCCCCCCAGCTCATGGATATGCCCCCCTGCTCATGGATATGCCCCCCTTGCTCATGGATATGCCCCCTGCTCATGGATATGCCCCCTGCTCATGGATATGCCCCCCTTGCTCATGGATATGCCCCCCTTGCTCATGGATATGCACCCCTTGCTCATGGATATGCCCCCCAGCTCATGGATAATGCCCCCCCCCGCACTCTCCGCTCATACTTACCTTCCTTCAGCGCCGCTGGTAAAGTCTTCGCGCGCGCGCGCTCCTTGGAAGGACCCCAGCCGCGACCACGTGGGACCATGTGATCGAGGCTGGGGTCCTTCCAACGAGCGCGCGCGGGAACTTTCCCGGCGTCGCTGAAGGAAGGTAAGTATGAGCGGAGACCAGCTGCAGGGCCTGTCCGAATGCTCTATCGGCATTCGGACAGGCCCTGCAGCTGCTCACTTTGTTTATACTTACCTTCCTTCAGCGACGCCGGGAAAGTTCCCGCGCGCGCGCTCGTTGGAAGGACCCCAGCCGCGATCACATGGTCCCACGTGGTCGCGGCTGGGGTCCCTCCAAGGAGCGCGCGCGCGCGCGAAGACTTTCCCGGCGTCGATGAAGGAAGGTAAGTATAAACAAAGTGAGCAGCTGCAGGGCCTGTCCGAATGCCGATAGAGCATTCGGACAGCCGCCGCAGCCCCTCGGATACCGGCAAGCCGGCTCAATGCCAGCTTCCGGTATCGGAAAAAAATATCGGGGGTACTGCGCGAGTACCAAGTACTCCTGCAGTACCCGGTATCGGCACCGATATCGATACTAGTATCGGTATCGGTGCAACCCTACATATAACAATACATACTACGGATATTTGTGATCCTAGGGTTCTAGATGAGCTGCAAGATGTCCCAACTTACAGGGTTATTCAAAACGGTGAAAAGCAGGAGAATGACTGGAGAATGGAAAATTCTAGGTCAAAATAGCCAAACTAGAAAAATTCTCCCTTTCATCTCACTTTCCAAATCGGCTATTTTGACCTAGAATTTTCCATTCTCCTGTCATTCTCCTGCTTTTCACCGCTCTTTGAATAACCCTGTTAATAAATAAATACTGGTATGGCTTAAGTAAATGAAAGCATTTTGCACAATGTGACCCAAACTAATCATCTCGTCCCGTCTGTGATGGATTGGCCGCCACATGATTTATTTAGTTTAATTTCATTCTTATTTTGTTATATTTCGTTTACCCTTTATTTATAGGAACTAATTCCCTTGTTAGATTTAGTGTAAAACTGTTGCTAGACTTCTATTTAATCATGTTGTTCCCCTGCACCGATCCTGCTAGTAACCACGGAGTACATGCTTGCTACAATGTATCAGTCACTGAAACAGCCTTGCAGCAATTTGTCTGTATATCTCCTGTGCTGATTAATAACTCGTTCCCCTTTGTGTCCAGCTTGTACAAGTGCCAATTGTACAAACAAAATATGTTATTAGTGTCCTGCAAAGTGTACCCTGGCTTGCCTCATATTGTGTAATGCAGGAGGTTCCCCAGGAGATCGCGAATACCGCTGGCAAGCTGCCAAAACCCTACACCTGTTCAACCGCCTGCCCTGGAGCCCCCTTTGCCCCCACCTGGGCGCTTTTTGGACATTATGTCCCCAGGGAGGGTTGACTGGTGTGGGGTAAGTTTGAAGAGGATGCGCAATCGGGAACCCCTCCATCCGACGGTCCCAAACATAGCGGCTACAGCTATGGAGCTCTAAGGCGAATACACCTCATCCGCTGCTGAGCTGTTTGTAATCACTGCCTGGTTCCTGGATCAGGGCGCTCTTTTGGCAAGAGTAACTAGGGGACCAGAGCTAGCCAGCAGAACCCAGAAAGTGTTGCTGCTCCAGCGGAATTAACCCCTACAGACCCGCAACGCTAAGAAGAGCCCATGTTGGATATACAAAGGGACTCGGGCTGGAGGCGGTGGCAGAGCTGGCGCCGGGATGTCTGGAGGGCCTGGGTTAAGAACAATGACCAGCCAGGTTATCAAGATCTTGTCAATGTTTATAAACACTGCATATTCCCATTCTAAATACACTCTGATTTTCCTTCAACCTACACTTTTGTCTCGACTAAGTGATTGGGGAGGGATACAGGGCTATTCTCACAAAGCCCGCTATTCTTGGATCCAGGCAGAGACAAGCAGCAGATGGATGCCCTCTTAATAGCGGCATTACAGGCTCCATCCAGCAGATTGGCTTATTCTGAGCAGCCGCCTTCACTGCGTCCAGGGCAGACACCTCGGCTGGCATGCTACCTCCCAGTGCTCCAAGTCAATGACGGAGTTATTGGCGAATCTACTCGGTTCATCACACCGTCTATGCCAATCGCCTCTTATTGTATTGGTTGTGTCACTGCATGCGCATAAATGAGCAGATAGTCAATAAATTGGGGTACTAGACTTCAATCGGAAGATTTTGAAATTCCACTACATGGTGTCATACTTTCTTGTGCTCAATATACAACACACATCAAGCCAACTCTGCACTAACTGTTTAGACAAAGGTCTTACTACTGCTGGTTTGTAACATATCAGTATTGGTTTCCCCTGAACAGGAAATGCTTATTAATTCTAAGGACAATACATTGTTCGAAGGGAATAAAACTTTATTAGAGCTGAGCTTTCTAGAACCAGCAACAGATTCAGTAAACAAAATCATTAACTTCTAACCTCTCCCCTGAACAAAATGCTTTATTAAGAAAGAGGCCAGGCTTCGGGCAAGTTCCCTATCCCGATCAATTATATTACACAATCTGTGTTTTATGCTTTCTTGGAGGTTTAAAACACTGGGCACTATTTTGTCATTCCAGGAGCATAAAATATAAAATATATAAAGTCAATAAAGACATTACCAGTAAAAATGTTTTTATGATGATTGGAACAATCGAAAACTATGGACTTGATTTAATTCAATCAGCTGTTTTTAAATAAAAAGTATAAGCTGATTCAGTTGAAAGAATTCTGCTATATCCGATATTTTAAAAATGCCGCTGGTCCGGTTTATTTTGGTCTTCATCAAACTGATTTGTGTCTTTAAATATGGCTATTAGATATATCTGATGTTTAATAATAATAATTAATAATAATAATAGCTCCTCCCCCTCCATATGTACTATATATATATATATATATATATATATATATACACGCTATAATTGGTTATGTTTATTATTGCAGGAGCCATCTGCACATCACAGCAATTCGAAGAACTGCACTCCAGAGCTTCTGTTCTACATTCCCTATTTGCAGCAAGGTATTATGGGTAGGATATGCCAATGACTCAGCAGTGATGGGGTTAAAGTTTCTGCAAATGTTCCAATTAAAGTGAATGGCGTGCAGTCCTTTAATTGGATTGGTTGGCATGTCTGACTTCTAGATGGTGATTGGCTGGGGATTCAAACCAGGCTCCTGGATGGAGTTCTAGAACTCTGTGATGTCACAATTGGCCTATAAATAGTCCTGGCAGTGCAGTAGGTGCTTCAGGGGTGTGATGATTCTCAATCTGCCTATTAAGTCTCGCGCCCTGACCGGCCTTTGGTAGTCTTTGGGCTTGGCGTTCGAGATGAGCACCTAAATAAACTGGTTAAAAAAAATAGACTTACAAATACAAACCTTTATTAATAATAATAATTAATAATAATTACCCCCCATATGTACTACATATATATAAATATATATGTACATGCTATAATTGGTTATGTATATGTAGCGCTCACTCCCAGAGGAGCCGCTGAAATTGAACCTCGGGTCAGTCTCCCCGCACTAGGGAATAAATATACTCCAGCACCGTCGTGGATTTTATAAATTATATAGTTTACTAGAATAAATGGCATATAATGAATAACACGGTATACGTAGATATATTTATAGTACTTCGCAATGCGGGAAACGCACAGCGGAAAAGAAATACAATGCTTCGTAATTCGAAAAAAATGCGCAGCGGAAAAGAAATACAATGCTTCGTAATTCGAGAAACGCGCAGCGGAAAAGAAAAGGAAAAATAAATCTTTAACCCCCTTTTGTGTTTGGGGAGTGAGTCCCGCACAGGTTATGTCCCAGAATGTAAGTGTGTGTGTGTGTTACGGTACCCGGGTACAATATTCAACTGGCCAGTGAATTGCTTATGAGGTATCTTCGACTAGTCAAGTTGGGGCCCTGTGGGTTTTGGAAACAAACAGCAGCGTGCTTTATTTTCACAACGGCCTGGAAGGCCTCTCACCCATCCGCCAGATACTTGATGCTCCGCTCGACCCAGGACGTCTCTCCGCTCGATGTTGACTGGGATTCTCCTGGTTCCTGGATCCGCTGTCTGGCTTTCTGTAACTGCCGCAAGATATCCAGTTCACCGCCTGCTCTCCCTGTCCAATTGATCTGCAGTGCTCCTAACTCGGGGTCCTCCGGCTTCCTCAATATCAGCGCGGGTAGTCCTGTGAATCACTGGGTCTTCCTCTGGTAAGGCTTAATAACCCGGTCTTTAGCTCTGTCAGGCCGCCTGCACTCCGGCCTAGTCACTCTCTTGTTCTGCTGCTCTGCGTCTTGCTCCTCTCACTCCCTGGCGCGCTCTGCCAGCCCTCTCCACGAGGCTCAGGATGTAAGTCTCTGTGTCCCACCCACTTCCTGTGTCCGCTCCCAAAGCATGCCGGGAAATGTAGTCCCAATGTTCAATGTCTCTCATCGCGCCAAAAATAGGTACTGCCACGACAGGGAATTAAACCCAGCGCTACATATATTATTGCAGGACCCATCTGCACATTACAGCAATTCAAAGAACTGCACTCCAGAGCTCCTATTCTACATTCCCTATTTGCAGCAAGGAATTATGGGTAGGATATGCCAATGATTCAGCAGTGATGTTGTTAAAGTTTCTGCAAATGTTCCAATTAAAGTGAATGGCGTGCAGTCCTTTAGTGGGATTGGTTGGCATGTTTGACTCCTAGATGGTGATTGGCTGGGGATTCAAACCAGGCTCCTGGATGGAGTTCTAGAACTCTGTGATGTCACAATTGGCCTATAAATAGGCCTGCCAGTGCAGTAGGTGCTTCAGGGGTGTGATGATTCTCACGCTGCCCATTAAGTCTCGCGCCCTGACCGGCCTTTGGTAGTCTTTGGGCTTGGCGTTCGAGATGAACACCTAAATAAACTGGTTAAAAAAAATAGACATATAAATACAAACATTTATTAATAATAATAATTCCTCCCCCCATATGTACTGTGTGTATATATATATAATATATATATATATATATATACATACACGCTATAATTGTTGTTTATTATTGCAGGAGCCATCTGCACATCACAGCAATTCAAAGAACTGCACTCCAGAGCTCCTGTTCTACATTCCCTATTTGCAGCAAGGAATTATGGGTAGGATATGCCCATCACTCAGCAGTGATGTTGTTAAAGTTTCTGCAAATGTTCCAATTAAAGTGAATGGCGTGCAGTCCTTTAATCGGATTGGTTGGCATGTCTGATTCCTAGATGGCGATTGGCTGGGGATTCAAACCAGGCTCCTGAATGGAGTTCTAGAACTCTGTGATGTCCCAATTGGCCTATAAATAGGCCTGCCAGTGCAGTAGGTGCTTCAGGGGTGTGATGATTCTCACGCTGCCCATTAAGTCTCGCGTCCTGACCGGCCTTTGGTAGTCTTTGGGCTTGGCGTTCGAGATGAACACCTAAATAAACTGGTTAAAAAAAAATAGACTTATAAATACAAACATTTATTAATAATTAATAATAATAATAATTCCTCCCCCCTCCATATGTACTGTGTATATATATATATATATAAACACGCTATAATTGATTGGTTATGTTTATTATTGCAGGAGCCATCTGCACATCACAGCAATTCAAAGAACTGCACTCCAGAGCTCCTGTTCTATATTCCCTATTTGCAGCAAGCAATTATGGGTAGGATATGCCAATGACTCAGCAGTGATGTTGTTAAAGTTTCTGCAAATGTTCCAATTAAAGTGAATGGCGTGCAGTCCTTTAATGGGATTGGTTGGCATGTCTGACTCCTAGATGGCGATTGGCTGGGGATTCAAACCAGGCTCCTGGATGGAGTTCTAGAACTCTGTGATGTCACAATTGGCCAATAAATAGGTGCTTCAGGGGTGTGATGATTCTCACGCTGCCCATTAAGTCTCGCGCCCTGACTGGCCTTTGGTAGTCTTTGGGATTGGGGTTCGAGATGAACACCTAAATAAACTGGTTAAAAATACTAGGCTTATAAATACAAACATTTATTAATAATAATATTTAATAATAATAATAATTCCTCCCCCATATGTACTGTATATATATGTATATATACACGCTATAATTGGTTATGTTTATTATTACAGGAGCCATCTGCACATCACAGCAATTCAAGGAACTGCACTCCAGAGCTCCTGTTCTACATTCCCTATTTGCAGCACGGAATTATGGGTTTATGGGTAGGATATGCCAATGACTCAGCAGTGATAGGGTTAAAGTTTCTGCAAATGTTCCATTTAAAGTGAATGGCGTGCAGTCCTTTAACCCCTTCCTGCCGCAGGACGTTCTATGCCATCCTTGCGGCGAGTGGGCCTTGAAGACGTAGGTCGTACACAGGGGCGGACTGACAATACTCAGGCCCCCTGGACCAAAAAATGCAAGCCCCCCCACCACACTTGACCCATGACCCCACCCAAATCCCTCCTCTGCACCCCACCGCTACATTTTGCAGAGCACAAACAATAATGCAAGACGTTAAAAAACAAGTGTAATCTAAATCCCCTGCCCAGCCCGTTTTAGCTAAAATGCTGCGTGAAGTGGAAGAGTTTCCTCCACCCTATCCAGCGTCCCCAGCAGCCAGGGAAAATGGGTGCAGCCCAAGACATTGTGCTGTCTGGGTCCAAGAATGAAATGCTTTAAAGAAAAAAAAATACACACCTATGCATTTCACGGAGCTCCAGAGCTATAAAATTCACATATTGTACGGTGTGTATGAGCGTATCACAGAGCTGCACAGCAATAAAACTCACAGTAATGTGCAGTGTGTATGAGTGTATCACAGAGCTCCACAGCAATAAAATGCACAGTAATGTGTGGTGTGTATGAGCGTATCACAGAATCCACAGCAATAAAACTCACATCCACACACTGCACATTACTGTGAGTTTTATTGCTGTGGAGCTCTGTGATACGCTCATACACACCACATATTATAAAGGTTTTTCAGAAAGCACAGAAATATCAGTGAAATTTCGGTGCTTTCAAGTTCAGCGAGCTTCAGTGATTCCATTTTGCCTACCCTGTGGCAAGCTCAGTAACTTAAACCAATAAAAATGCAATAAGATGTGTTTAAATAATAAAAAAGGTCCTTTAAAAAATATTAAATAAAAAGGTCTGAATAAAAAATAATAAAAAAAGGGCAAATCTTGTTGGGGAAGGCAAATTTAAGGGATTATTCAAAGAGGTCCTTTAAAAAATATTAAATAAAAAGGTCTGAATAAAAAATAATAAAAAAAGGGCAAATCTTGTTGGGGAAGGCAAATTTAAGGGATTATTCAAAGAGACTAATTTGCCACCAAATTGCACCGAACCGAAAAGTGAATTTCCCGGTATGGTACAATGTCGTGGCCATTTGGCTATTCAGAAAGCATGCAAATATTGATGAATTGTCACAAAATACGGTGCCTGTTCGGCAGCAGTGAAATACGGTGCTGTTCGGCGGCAGTGAAATACAGTGCTGTTCGGTGGCAGTGGAATCCCCCATAGAGAAGCAATGGTAAATCTATTCAGGATTTTTTTTAAGCTGCTTTTTTTTAAAATTCTGTAACAGACCTCTTTATTATTATTCATAGGATCTTATATATTATTTCTAGGCACTTTTTTGTTGTTGTTTTCAACGAATTAAAAAAATTGTGGTGTGTGTGTGTTTTTTTTATATATAGATATATATTTACCCCTGTTTGGTGGCTATCTGCTTTTTCTGGCGACTGATCTGCAGTCTGTTCGGTTGATCTGCTACGTGCGGCGGATCATCTGCTGCGTGCAGCGGATCCTCGGCTGCGTGCGGCGGATCCCTTTGAGGTGTCTCTGGGGGGAGGCTATTTTTTTTTGGGGGGCTATAGGTTATATGGGCAGCTGACCCTGGAGTCACATGTGATACATGTGTAGGTGCAGTGACGAGGCTGAAGTTAGTTTCTTATTCGGCCAGTTACTTATCCGTGCAAGTTGGTTTCTGATTCGGTTGAATTCTAAGTATGTAAAATTTCAATAAAAACCTGATTTTAGATGGTAAATTGCCATTGTGCCAATGCTTTTAACAGGATTTATATGAAGGTGGATGCCCTCTACCAAACAATGTCAAATTTAGCCTGGCCCAACTGCAATTTGGGCAGAAAAATCAGTGCCAACTGTGCCAAGGGTGCTGATTTTTACTGTTTTGAATAAGTAACTGATGATTTCAAAGGGTTAATTGCCATTGGGCCACTGAATTCAACAGGGATTTATATAGAGGTGAATGTCCTCTATCAAACACAATTGTCTTCAGCCTGGCCCAATGGCAAGTTTGCCACGTAAACAGTGCCAACTGTGCCATGGGTGCTGATTTTTACTGTTTTGAATACGTAACTGATGTTTTCAAAGGGTTAATTGCCATTGGGCCACTGAATTCAACATGGATTTATATAGAGGTGGATGCCCTCTATCAAACGCCATTCTCTTCAGCCTGGCCCAATGGCAAGTTTGCCATGAAAACAGTGCCAACTGTGCCATGGGTGCAGATTTTTTCTGTTTTGAATACGTAACTGATGTTTTAAAAGGGTTAAATGCCATTGGGCCACTGAATTCAACATGGATTTATATAGAGGTGGATGCCCTCTATTAAACACAATTGTCTTCAGCCTGGCCCAATGGCAAGTTTGCCACGAAAACAGTGCCAACTGTGCCAAGGGTGTTGGTTTTTACTATTTTGAATAAATAACTGATGATTTCAAAGGGTTAATTGCCATTGGGCCACTGAATTCAACATGGATTTATATATAGGTGGATGCCCTCTATCAAACACCATTGTCTTCAGCCTGGTCCAATGGCAAGTTTGCCACGAAAACAGTGCCAACTGTGCCAAGGGTGTTGATTTTTACTATTTTGAATAAGTAACTGATGATTTCAAAGGGTTAATTGCCATTGGGCCACTGAATTCAACATGAATTTATATAGAGGTGGATGCCCTCTATCAAACACCATTCTCTTGAGCCTGGCCCAATGGCAAGTTTGCCACGAAAACAGTGCCAACTGTGCCATGGGTGCGGATTTTTTCTGTTTTGAATAAGTAACTGATGTTTTCAAAGGGTTAATTGCCATTGGGCCACTGAATTCAACATGGATTTATATAGAGGTGGATGCCCTCTATTAAACACCATTGTCTTCAGCTTGGCCCAATGGCAAGTTTGCCACGAAAACAGTGCCAACTGTGCCAAGGGTGTTGATTTTTACTATTTTGAATAAGTAACTGATGATTTCAAAGGGTTAATTGCCATTGGGCCACTGAATTCAACATGGATTTATATAGAGGTGGATGCCCTCTGTCAAACACCATTGTCTTCAGTCTGGCCCAATGGCAAGTTTGCCACTTAAACAGTGCCAACTGTGCCAAGGGTGTTGATTTTTACTATTTTGAATAAGTGATGATTTCAAAGGGTTAATTGCCATTGGACCACTGAATTCAACATGGATTTATATAGAGGTGAATGTCCTCTATCAAACACCATTGTCTTCAGCCTGGCCCAATGGCAAGTTTGCCACGAAAACAGTGCCATCTGTGTCATGGGTGCGGATTTTTTCTGTTTTGAATAAGTAACTGATGTTTTCAAAGGGTTAATTGCCATTGGGCCGCTGAATTCAACATGGATTTATATAGAGGTGGATGTCCTCTATCAAACACAATAGTCTTCAGCCTGGCCCAATGGCAAGTTTGCCACAAAAACAGTGCCAACTATGCCAAGGGTGCTGATATTTACTGTTTTGAATGAGTAACTGATGTTTTTAATGGGGTTGCACCGATACTAGTATCGGTATCAGTGCCGTTACCGGGTACTGCAGGAGTACATGGTACTCGTGCAGTGCCCCCAATATTTCCCCCGATACCGGAAGCCAGCATGGAGCCGGCATCCGAGGGGCTGAGGCGGCTGTCTGAATGCTCTATCGGCATTCGGACAGGCCCTCCAGCTGCTCTCCGCGATCATACTTACCTTTCTGAGTGACGCCGGTAAAGCTTCCGCATGTGCGCTCGTTGGAAGGCCCCCAGCCACGATCACCAGGGACTCCCACTTGATCGTGGCTGGGGGCCTTCCAACGAGCGCACGCGCAAAGACCTTGTCGGCCTTGCTCAGGAAGGTAAGTATGAACGCGGAGAGCAGCTGCAGGACCTGTCCGAATGCCGATAGAGCATCTGGACAGCCGCCCTATCGGCATTCGGACAGGCACCTGGAGCTCTCCGTTCATACTTACCATCCTGAGCGACGCCAGTAAAGTTTCACGTGGGCGATCGCTCCTGGGGGCCTTCCAACGAGCGCACGCGCGGAAACTTTACCGGCGTCGCTCAGGATGGTAAGTATGAACGGAGAGCTCCAGGTGCCTGTCCGAATGCCGATAGAGAGTTTGGACAGCCACCCTATGTCTGGTCTGAGGTCTGTGTGTGTGTGTGTATGTGTAACAGGGGTGTGGAAATTTTAAAAATATCTACTTGTCCAACGGACTAAGTGGTAGGATGATCTACTTGTCCTGATAAGAAAAATAATTTCAACAAAATAGTGTTCAGAGGTCTTTATTCTTAACAGCGTGCACATAATTTATAATGCCCACAGATATAGACCTCAGACCAGATAATGCCCACATATATAGACCACGGATCAGATAATGCCCACAGATATAGACCTCAGACCAGATAATGCCCACAGTGAATGTGGACATGCTATACAGTGAATGTGGACATGCCATACAGTGAATGTGGACATGCCATACAGTGAATGTGGCATGCTATACAGTGAATGTGGACATGCCATACAGTGAATGTGGCATGCTATACAGTGAATGTGGACATGTTTTTTCCCCCTCTCCTATAATCTAGCCAGGGTATTTCCATGCTGAGTGCCTGTTGCCTCGTGGCCAGCCTTGTGTGCCAGGAAAATACTGAACCTCGTTTGACCTAGTGATTTGGGCATTTAAAGGGCACAGTGGCAAGGGTTAACTCAGATCCTCTTTGGGTAAGGCATTTCCACAGCCTCCGAGCTGCTCGCTTTTAACCCTGTGCCAGCGCCGCTTTCTGTTTACTATACCCCAGGAGATCCCGCTCCACCCTCCTGACGATAAACACTCACAGAGCGAGGGAAAGGGCTGCTTGGCATATTGCGCAGCAGAGCTGCTCACCTGGACACAGGGTCTGTTTTGTATCAGGCAGCCTCTGCAACCCCCCCCCAAACGTCCTACCAGACACCCCGTTCCATATTCATGCTTCTCGGTGGGTATAGAAGCAGTGCAGGATGGGGAGTGTGGATCGAAAGCTTGTGTGTAAGCGCCGCTCTGTGAGAGAGAGGAAGGAACGTCCGTGAGAGTGGGCGTTCCTTCAACTCTCTGCGATCAGTGTACAAAGTGCGATCCTCCTATGGATGATCGCGCTTTGTTTCCTGACGGTGCTCGTGTGCTGGGAGCAGTCCGGCGGGCTTCTTGCCCGCCGGACTGCATCTCAAAAATATTTACTTGTCCGGCGCCCGGATCTTCATATAACGGGCGTCGGCCAATATAATTCCCACACCCCTGCTGTAATATATACACATACACACACTGAGCTGGGTGGCATATCCATGAGCTGGGGGCATATCCATGAGCTGGGGGGCATATCCATGAGCTGGGGGGCATATCCGAGAGCTGGGGGGCATATCTGAGAGCTGGGGCATAATCTATGAGAGCTGGGGTATAATCCATGAGCTGGGGGCATAATCCATGAGATCTGGGGGCATATCCATGAGTTGGGGGGCATATCCATGAGCTGGGGGCATATCCATGAGCTGGGGGCATATCCATGAGCTGAGGGGCATATCTATGAGAGCTGGGGGCAATATCCATGAACTGGGGCATATCCATGAGAACTGGGGGCATCTCCATGAGCTGGGGGCATATCCATGAGCTGGGGGAGGGCATATCCATGAGATCTGGGGGCAATATCCATGAACTGGGGCATATCCATGAGAGCTGGGGGCATATCTATGAGAGCTGAGGGCAATATCCATGAGAGCTGGGGGCATATCCATGTGAGCTGGGGCATAATCAATGAGAGCTGGGGGCATTTTTATATGAGGTCTGTTCTTATTGGAAAGCGTTCACATGACATAAAATAAAAGTATCGGTACTCGGTATCGGTGAGTACTTGAAAAAAGTATCGGTACTCATACTCGGTCTTAAAAAAGTGGTATCGGTGCATCCCAAGTTTATAAAGGGTTAAATGCCATTGGCCACTGATTTCATCATGGATCTATAGAGAGTTGGATGTCCTCTATTCAAAACAGTTGTCATTATGTTGGCCCAATGGTCAGTTTGGCACAAAAACAGTGACAACCGTGCCAGGCAAACAAATTTCATTATTTTGAATAAGTAACTGTTTCTAAAGGGTTAAATGCTGTCTGGCCACTGATTTCAACATGAATTTATATAGAATTGGATGCCTTCTATTAAAAACTGTTTTCGTTACACTGGCCCAATGGTCGGTTTGGCACAGAAATAGTGCCAACACTGCCATTGGCACCAATTCTCATAAATTTGAATAAGTAACTGATGTTTTTAAAGGGTTAAATGCCGTTGGGCCACTGATTACACCATGTATTTGTATAGAGTTGGATGCCCTCTATTAAAAACAGTTGTCGATAGCCTGGCCCAATGGTTAGTTTGGCACAGAAACAGTGCCATCTGTGCTATGGGCACTGATTTCCATCAATTTGAATAGGTAACTGATGTTTTTAAAGGGTTAAATGCGGTTGGGGCACTGATTTCAACATAGAATTATATAGAGCTGGATGCCCTTCGTTAAAAACAGTTGTCTTTTGCCTGGCCCAATAGTCAGATTGGCACAGAAACCAAGATCCTTTTTGGCAACAAGGCTGAGGCTCAACACTGCACGTCCACCGTGAGCTGAGAAGACATTGAACCCCCTTGGAGCAAATCACAAGCAGTTCTCATATATATGCGTCCCCTCCACCCCCACCTCTCCAAAGAGAGGAGCTCCCGGAAAAAACCCCCCAAAAAATGCCACCCCTTCCCGACCCCCCATGAGGAAAGAAAAACCCTAAATCCAGCTGTGTCCTTGGCACCTCCGTACAGAGAATGAAAGCAAACCCCCCCACACCCTCAGTATAGCAATACAGAACAGTGACCCCCACATACTAGCATAAAGAACACATTCCCCCTCCCATTCCAAGTGTGGGGTGACCCTATGGGAGTGCTCTTATACTAAACCCCCTCCCATCCTGTCCATCTCAACACGTAAACCACTATTGACAGTCTGAACTATACAATGTGTCACGGGTCCCCAGTAGAACTACAATGCTGGTCCCTGTATACAGAACCCTATCTACCCCTCCGATCCTTGAATGTTTGGTAAAGCTTACTATCTGCAGGGTACAACAGCCAGAAAGGGTTAGCAGGCGCCTCCTGGTCACCCATGTGACCGCCGCGAGCCGGTATATCAAAAGGCACCCAGCCAGCGAAAAGCGAACACAGCGCTGCCGGGTACCACCTGGGATGCCAGACGAGGCATGGGCACCCCCAGGATACTGGACGTGACTCAATGTCCAAGTGGATTAAAAAGAAAAAACTGTAACCCCCCCCCGTCCCAATCGAGGCAGACATCCATAGACCCAAAATCTTATAGCAGAATGTTAGATTTTAATTTCCTGTAAATATAATAAATATTTAGTCTTAAAAAGCCGGTTCTTATAAATGGGCTGTGAAATTCCCCCCCTCCATTTTTGTTAGTGTCAATACTGTATAGACCGTTGTTCCTTCTATAGGATATGAGCTGTGGCCGATTTCCTGTTATGTTCAGTGCAGGAAAATGTGCGCAGAAGCGGGAAGATGGGAAAAGGGTCTCGTGAACCATATATGGTAGTAAGTTAACTGAGTGGCTAAACTTTGATGTTGTAATGTATCTGTACACTGATTGGCTATAAATTCTGTGTATTTTAATAAATAGATCTGGCTTAACGAGGAAAGCCAGACTTCTGAGAAAGACCAATACAGTTTTGTGATTGATTCTTTTTGGGGGTCTCCGCCATGGCGTAGCGCAGCTCTTATTTTGGTTTTGATATATAAGAAGAAACTTGGAAAAGGTTTATGGTAATTATAATGAATAATAGAATTTTTCAGTTGTTGTCTGAAGTGGGATTTGCCATTCAGATGTATCCTTATATTTAAGTGTATCTTTACATTTGAATGTATCCTTACATTTGCTTGTTCAGATTTTGCGAACTTGCCTCCAGGCTTGGTTTCTGTTTATTTTCCTTGAAGTTAAAGCTATGGTTCAGAGCTTGTTGATTTTTTTTTTGAAATTTTTTTTTTTTTTGGTGCAAGGTTGGACTCTTTGTCTTGATTTGTTTTTGTCATTTTATGTATTGTAGTAAAGGAAAATCGTTTGAGGACCTCACGTGTGTTTGAACTCGCCCGCTGTGTTGAGTATTTGTATATGCTGGAAATTGAACTCATAAAAAAAGAAACAAGATGTTTCTAGTTGCTTTGTCTCCGTTCTGTGTCTATCTTGTACTTCAATTCTGGTGTTTCTGGGTCGTCCATATCTTGTAATTGTGAGAATTTTATTTTAACTGATTAGATTTTCTTCTTATATATCAACTGATTTAATCTCCCTATGAGAGACAGGTTTTTTTCCTCTTAATTTTTATTTTTATTTTCTTGCGCGCTGCTGCCATTTTTTTCTTTATTTTTTTGCTGCATGTGTTTGCGCGCTGATTCTAAAGGATTTGCTAACTGTTTTTTCTTTCAGATTGCATGTTTGTTTTTGTTTTATTTTTATTTTGTTTCTGGCCATTGATTGCGTCTGTTTATTTAAATGTTTGTCTTTACTAACTATTAATGTATGTGTTTATCTTTGATGTTTTGTATTTCGTAGTTTTGATATTATGTTTTTTATATGTAATTTATGTATAGGGACTGCTTTTCGTAAACCAGGTTGCTTTGTTTCTGTGTCATTACTGCCTTGCCTCGTGTAAAAAAAAAAAAAAAAAAGGCACAGGAAATGGAGACAATAGGGCTTTACTTTTACAGTGACTTTCAAAAGCGCCTGCTAACTTTTTTTCTCTTTCTCATACATTCATTTTTTCTCTCTTTGTTCTTTTTTTATTTAATTTTAAAAAAACCTCTTTATTTGTAATGTATAATGTTATTATGTGTTTGTATAAGGATTTTTTTTCTTTGAATGCTAGTAGTCTTTTAGCAGTGCAAGTTGAATAATGGAATATGTAGTTATTTTTGTTGTTCTGTGAGTATCTATTTGGGATAATTGAACAGTATATACAAATGACATGTGTCTAATGCCTTGAAAGACTGTAGTAGCAGTTGAATTCTGGAGCTGTTAGTGCTTTATAAAACTGTAACTGTTGTGGAATTGGGCGCGGTTTGAGTGCTTCACGTGCGTACAGTAGAGGAACAAAAGAAAGTAATTATGGGAGCTGGATTTACTGTAAATGGATTATAAATTGATGTATGATATATATATAAAAAAATTAGTGTATCAAGGTGATGGGCTCAAAGTTGTACATTTTCCCAAGAGAGGCGTGGTCGGTTATTTTCCTCTGGTCTTTGTTTGAGTCCAGCACTAAGGGATTGACCACACCTTAATATAGGTTATATGTTTTGCCAAAATGGCTGACTGAGATCATTTACCGTTTTGTAACTTGTATAATGGACTATATATATGTAGGTTCATGTTTGGTTGTTTGGAATCTAAGAGGATGAAGTGATATAAAGCTGAAGGATTTGCGTGAAAGTTTAAAGGAAAGCGCCTACAGGTTTAGTAGCGCTGTACAAAGGAATTTAGGCAGATTTCAAATGAGAGAAGGTGGTTTTTTTGGTTTTATTTTAGTTGACTAAGGGAGATGGAAGGTTGTAGTTTGGTATCTGAGTATTGTTTGATTGTTTTCTTTTTCTGCAGCAGTAGCCAGATGTCTAGTTTTATTTTTTTTGCTGTCTGATGTTTGTCTTTTGGTGTGAAGTGCAATAGCGTATAACTGGGCCCCCATTGAATATTCTTGGAGGGAATAAAACAGGTTGTAAAATAGCTGCACAAACACCTCACGTTTGAATGTTTGTTTTTAACCAATATCCTTAATAAAGATTATTGATGTTTATTAATAATCTTTTTCTCTGAGTTTCCTCTGAGAACTTTGTGCTAATTAACGCGTCAAGTTTTAAACATGCTCTTCTATACTTTCTTTCCCAGTTCATGATATTTTTGTTGTGTTTTTTTTTTTTATTTGAATTGAAGTTCACATTCTTTTCCTAGTCTCCTCCGTGTTGTCTCTCTCATGACCCCTCCTCTCCTCCGTGTTGTCTCTCTCATGACCCCTCCTCTCCTCCATTTTTTTTCTCTCTCATGACCACTCCTTTTCTTTGTGTCCAAAAAAATGTGTTGCATTTTTTTTCTCCATTTTAAAAGTATTTTAACCATATGAATTTTAAAGTTTTTGACAGGTTAATAATACATTTTTTTCCCAAGTTTTACTTTAGGTGAAAATTACCCATGCATGCCAACTTTGCTCAAGCTAGATGGAAGATTATGTGATACCAATATTGATAAAGATGTTGGAATTGAAGGAAATTTACTCAAACACATTATCATTTCACATTGCAAAGTTACATCAACCGGATAATAAGGAATTATCAGACACCAGGCAATAAAACAATCTAATTATCGACAACTCATCAATAAATCATGCTATTTATAGAAGATCATTGATTTGGAAATACAACTTAAGACATGTCAGTTTTACAAAACTGTTATTTTCAACCAATAAGACAGAAGACAAAGAAAGAAGATCATGTATTTTTATATTCTGATGTCGTCTAAGTAATAATTATTTTGTGTCTTTTATTATTTTATATTTTATTATTTTTGTTGTTTAGTTACAATCAATATTGTTCAAAATTCCCTGACACATTTAGGATTATTGAAGATCACATCCAATTAAAATTAGAGTTCATTAATGTATTTAGGAACATATAATTTAATGCATTTGCATAAACACGTTTCATGACATATATAGTGGTAAATGGAAAGTTCTGATCCAGTAAAATTAATGCTGTTTTTATTTTTTTTATTTTTATTTCATTTGAGGATTGGTGTGTTTTATAAACACCAGGTTTGTTTCAAAACACCGAACAAGACTGAATAGGATAGTAATTAAATTTTTTTTTTGATATTTAAAATGGGTGGAATATATGCACTTCGGCTATTTCCCTTTTGAGCCAAAGTTGCGTATATATATATTTTTCTCTAACAATGAGTCAGAAGTAGTATAATTTTTTTCCCGTGCGTGAGGCCAATAGGCTTTGCAGGGAAATTTTTAAATTTATTATCTGTGTCTCTTCTTGTGTAAATTAACATTTTTATTGTTTTCGTGCATTTGAGAGTGACAATGAATGAATGGATGTATATGATTAGCGGGGTATACCATATTTTCTTTTCTTTTTTATTTTCTTTATTGTTGCTAAAACCATATCACATCATCAAGAAACCTGACAGTCACAATGACTGCATATGGAACGAATCATGGACATTTTGTGTCAAGGTCAAAGGTCACAGGTAATAAGCAACCAGCGCAAAGAGACAGCTTGTTCAGGAGTCCCTATGGTGGGAGCTCTGATGACATTCAATGATTATGCGTCTCAAGCTGGGATGTTGAAAAAAAAAAGACCACACCCTGATCTCGCACTGTGGACTATGGTATTAGATTATGGAATATTATTTTTTTTATTTAATCCCCTAGATACGTGTGAGAAAGGATTGGATTTATGAAAATGAGAATGTATTTCTTGAGTGTGTGTATGAAGGCAAGTGTGTATGCGTTTTGTGGAGTGAAGCTGAACATAGGAAAACACACAGATATAGATCTGACTCATGTTGATTTATTAGATGAATGAACTTTTACATTCAAGTTATTATACTTTTCTTGTTCGGTGAATTATATTTTGGGAAATTGGAATAAATAGTTATTTAATGTCTAGATTAGGTATTTTTGCCTACGCTCCAAGTGGTTCGCTGGAAGAGTGAATCTAGATAGATAAGTGTATTTTATGCTCATAAAGGGCCTCCTTGGGGAATCCCTTTTGTGCATTATAAAAGGTATTGAGGTATTTTAGGAGTAAATACCAGAATTTTTTTCTTCCCATTTGAGCATCTAGAATGATCTAAAGGTCTTAGGCAAGGACACTGTAGCCCAGGTTTAATTGTCTAAGTTTGGTTTATCTTTTAGATGATCACAGGTGATATGTGATCAAAGGAAAGAATTGTTAGATTTTAATTTCCTGTAAATATAATAAATATTTAGTCTTAAAAAGCCGGTTCTTATAAATGGGCTGTGAAATTCCCCCCCTCCATTTTTGTTAGTGTCAATACTGTATAGACCGTTGTTCCTTCTATAGCATATGAGCTGTGGCCGATTTCCTGTTATGTTCAGTGCAGGAAAATGTGCGCAGAAGCGGGAAGATGGGAAAGGGTCTCGTGAACCATATATGGTAGTAAGTTAACTGAGTGGCTAAACTTTGATGTTGTAATGTATCTGTACACTGATTGGCTATAAATTCTGTGTATTTTAATAAATAGATCTGGCTTAACGAGGAAAGCCAGACTTCTGAGAAAGACCAATACAGTTTTGTGATTGACTCTTTTTGGGGGTCTCCGCCATGGCGTAGCGCAGCTCTTATTTTGGTTTTGATATATAAGAAGAAACTTGGAAAAGGTTTATGGTAATTATAATGAATAATAGAATTTTTCACAGAACATAACAGTATCCCCACAGACAGAAAAGTAATACAAACCCCGCCTCCCATGTCATCCATACTGAAACCGCTATTTATAGTGCGATTCATGCAATAGTCATGTGAATAATACAAAAAGAAAGAGCGTCCACTCCCATAAAGGCTCATCCTCACCGTGCACCCTTCACCCCCGCCACTCTGGCATCAGTAAGGCTTGGGGCTAGGGTCCATGAGAAAGTGCACAAATGTGACGATCACGGAGCACCCCGGCTGGATACATGGCGTCAGGGCCCAAAAGTAGCACATACAACTACTGGGCAGAGTGTGTCTTATAGCTGCAGTTTTTGCCCCAAGAACGAGGCAAGACACATTTTAGGTTGAATTGCAAACAGAATCTGTTTCTTGTGCAAAACACAGGTCATACTTATATGGAGCTGTCCCTATTGTTCACCCTCCTGCCCACCCTCAGACATCCCGGAGCACCACTGCCTCCAGCCATTCCCCAGTCCCTGAAAATAATGGCCACCACAGCCTCAGCCATTGCCCAGTTTGTGGAATGTCGCCCCTTGTCCAGTCTGGAGATGGTTCGAAGGCCAAAGTCGGGTCGCAGCAGGTGGCGGCTTGATGCACGTAAGCAGTGGGCAGGAAAAACACAGTTTCCAAGCAAGCAGAATATTGAGGAACAGAAACACACATAGGGGCATGTGAAAACAGGATGTAAAATAAGGGGCCCAATGGGGCAAAAAAGGTGCAGGGCAAAAACAAAGGCAAAAAGTTTTTAAATGTGGTGGGACCCTGCAGCCTGTACCATCGCAACAAACCAGAGCAATAGGAGGGTCAGTCGACCAAGAAAACGTTCGAATCAAAAATCATGGAGGAATGCAAGGTTGAGGGGTACGGGACCAGGGAGAGCACGGCAGAACGGGAAGACGAGGGCCCGGCAAATGAGGGAGCACAAAACTGGAGGAGCGGAGGGAGCTACAAGGAGCTTCAATGGTGGGGATGACAGGTGTTAACCCAGGCCTGGTGTTGTGGTAAGGCCGGTACCTCCGTTCCACGGCCTCTGTCCAGGAGCACGAATAGATCTGCTGGCATGGGGATCCCCAATGCCTCCAACAGTCAAGTGTAATCGGCCGGTGAGTGCAGGGATATGAAGGCTCCATCATGGGGCAAAATGGAAACCTCCAGGGTAGCGGACTTCCTTGTGCGGAAGAAGCTCTGTAAGAGGCCATTGGGCTCTTCTCTTCGGAAGTGTAGAAGAAGCCACATCGTTGAAGAGATTCTGGGCAACCCCCTCAATCAAGGAGGCGCCATAACGGGCTGGAAGCAGCAGGGCATCCTTGGTGGAGTAATACCAGCACTTGAGAACCATGTCCCACGGAGGTTCTTTGGGACCCAAGCGTGGGCGCAGGGCTCTATGGATCCTATTTAGGCGCAACTCCACCTCCGGAGTGGCATGAACAACAGGGTGCGGAACAACTTGTCTCCAGGACATCTCTGATACAATGGTTGGAGCGACGGGACCTGCTGTCCAGGTATTCTACTTCCTCCTGAAGCAACACGTTGTTGTCGCAAACCTCTCGTAATATAGCCTGCGCCTCGGCGTGATCAGTCTCCACTTAATGCTCGAGTTTGGCTATGCGGGTCCCCAGTGCGCCAATGTCCGTCCGTAGCCTCTCCAGGCCCGCCCTGAGGTCAGTCTGAAGGTCATCCTTCATAGTGAGCAAGAGCTTTCTTGTCACATCGCGTACAAGGCTCACCTTTCGCGACAGAAGTACTCACGACGATGCCATCCTGATGTCACGGTTCCCAGATCCAACCACGCAGTACTTAACACCCCACACTCCACAGAGCCCAGAAGCTACCAACAGAGTAGCCGTGAAAGATCTCTAACTGTCTGGTCCTTAGAATTGGCCAGGTAAACTAGCTAGACAGAAAGGGTTAACAACAAGTAGTCAGCCGAGCCAGAATCAGGAATACAGAGTTCAGAATGGTCAAATGGAATAGCCGGGTCGATATCAGAGCAGTGGCATAGTACAAGAAAATGGTCTAGGGCAACAAAAGGCAGAATAGTCAGAAACAAGCAGAGGTCAATAACGGGTTAATTCAATATAGCAGTCAGGTACAAGGAGCTCAGGTATGGATAACCACGATCTGGCAACTGCTGAGAATACACTGAGGGTTTTTAAAGACCTTCACCAGGCCACGCCCCCCACTCAAGCCGAGCCTCATGCAACCACCTCCCTGCCTGTCTCCATTTAAACCAGGCATTGGTCAGTGAGCAGCATCAAACATGCTGCCCTCAAGCACACAGGTAGGGCTGGAAGCTCCCAACGTTACACCTGACAGCTTCTGAACGCACCACCGCCGACAGCAGGGGAAAATACTGGGCAATTTCAGCTTGGCTTGATTTGGGGTTCAACTTGCTCCTGGGCATGGAAGCTAAACCCCACAGGCTACAATGAAGTTCAGGGCTGATCAGTGGAGGCTACTGTCAGTTGTGGAATCGCCACCTGCGCAGAAGCTCAGAGATCAGGCAGCCATCTCAGAGATCGGCCAAACCACACCACCCATTGTGCCACTGATTTTAATAGAGGGCATCCACCTCTATATAAATCCATGTTGAATTCAGTGGCCCAATGGTAATTAACCCTTTGAAAACATCAGTTACTTATTCAAAACAGTAAAAATCAGCACAGTTGGCACTGTTTTCGTGGCAAACTTGCAATTGGGCCAGGCTGAAGACCATTGTGTTTGATAGAGGACATTCACCTCTATATAAATCCACGTTGAATTCAGTGGCCCAATGGCAATTAACCCTTTGAAATCATCAGTTACTTATTCAAAACAGTAAAAATCAGCACCCATGGCACAGTTGGCACTGTTTACGTGGCAAACATGCCATTGGGCCAGGCTGAAGACAATTGTGTTTGATAGAGGACATTCACCTTTATATAAATCCATGTTGAATTCAGTGGCCCAATGGCAATTAACCCTTTGAAAACATCATTTACTTATTCAAAACAGTAAAAATCGGCACCCATGGCACTGTTTTTGTGGCAAACTTGCCATTGGGCCAGGCTGAAGACAATGGTGTTTGATAGAGGGCATCCACCTCTATATAAATCCATGTTGAATTCAGTGGCCCAATGGCAATTAACCCTTTGAAAACATCAGTTACTTATTCAAAACCGAAAAAATCCGCACCCATGGCACAGATGGCACTGTTTTCGTGGCAAACTTGCCATTGGACCAGGCTGAAGACAATGGTGTTTGATAGAGGACATCCACCTCTATATAAATCCATGTTGAATTCAGTGGCCCAGAGTCAATTAACCCTTTGAAATCATGAGTTACTTATTCAAAATAGTAAAAATCAACACCCTTGGCAAAGTTGGCACTGTTTTCGTGGCAAACTTGCCATTGGGCCATGCTGAAGACAATTGTGTTTGATAGAGGGCATCCACCTCTATATAAATCCATGTTGAATTCATTGGCCCAATGGCAATTAACCCTTTGAAAACATCAGTTACTTATTCAAAACAGTAAAAATCAGCACAGTTGGCACTGTTTTCGTAGCAAACTTGCCATTGGGCTAGGCTGAAGACAATTGTGTTTGATAGAGGGCATCCACCTATATATAAATCCATGTTGTATTCAGTGGCCCATTGGCAATTAACCCTTTGAAAACATCAGTTACTTATTCAAAACAGTAAAAATCAGCACCCATGGCACAGTTGGCACTGTTTACGTGGCAAACATGCCATTGGGCCAGGCTGAAGACAATTGTGTTTGATAGAGGACATTCACCTCTATATAAATCCACGTTGAATTCAGTGGCCCAATGGCAATTAACCCTTTGAAATCATCAGTTACTTATTCAAAATAGTAAAAATCAGCACCCATGGCACAGTTGGCACTGTTTACGTGGCAAACATGCCATTGGGCCAGGCTGAAGACAATTGTGTTTGATAGAGGACATTCACCTTTATATAAATCCATGTTGAATTCAGTGGCCCAATGGCAATTAACCCTTTGAAAACATCATTTACTTATTCAAAACAGAAAAAATCGGCACCCATGGCACTGTTTTTGTGGCAAACTTGCCATTGGGCCAGGCTGAAGACAATGGTGTTTGATAGAGGGCATCCACCTCTATATAAATCCATGTTGAATTCAGTGGCCCAATGGCAATTAACCCTTTGAAAACATCAGTTACTTATTCAAAACCGAAAAAATCCGCACCCATGGCACAGATGGCACTGTTTTCGTGGCAAACTTGCCATTGGACCAGGCTGAAGACAATGGTGTTTGATAGAGGACATCCACCTCTATATAAATCCATGTTGAATTCAGTGGCCCAGAGTCAATTAACCCTTTGAAATCATGAGTTACTTATTCAAAATAGTAAAAATCAACACCCTTGGCAAAGTTGGCACTGTTTTCGTGGCAAACTTGCCATTGGGCCAGGCTGAAGACAATTGTGTTTGATAGAGGGCATCCACCTCTATATAAATCTATGTTGAATTCATTGGGCCAATGGCAATTAACCCTTTGAAAACATCAGTTACTTATTCAAAACAGTAAAAATCAGCACCCATGGCACAGTTGGCACTGTTTTCGTGGCAAACTTGCCATTGGGCCAGGCTGAAGACAATTGTGTTTGATAGAGGGCATCCACCTCTATATAAATCTATGTTGAATTCATTGGCCCATTGGCAATTAACCCTTTGAAAACATCAGTTACTTATTCAAAACAGTAAAAATCAGCACCCATGGCACAGTTGGCACTGTTTTTCGTGGCAAACTTGCCATTGGGCCAGGCTGAAGACAATGGTGTTTGATAGAGGGCATCCACCTCTATATAAATCCATGTTGAATTCAGTGGCCCAATGGCAATTAACCCTTTGAAAACATCAGTTACTTATTCAAAACGGAAAAAAATCGCACCCATGACACAGATGGTACTGTATTCGTGGCAAACTTGCCATTGGGCCAGGCTGAAGACAATGGTGTTTGATAGAGGATATCCACCTCTATGTAAATCCATGTTGAATTCAGTGGCCCAACAGCAATTAACCCTTTGAAATCATCACTTATTCAAAATAGTAAAAATCAACACCCTTGGCACAGTTGGCACTGTTTTCGTGGCAAACATGCCATTGGGCCAGGCTGAAGACAATTGTGTTTGATAGAGGACATTCACCTCTATATAAATCCATGTTGAATTCAGTGGCCCAATGGCAATTAACCCTTTGAAAACATAATTTACTTATTCAAAACAGTAAAAATCGGCACCCATGGCACTGTTTTTGTGGCAAACTTGCCATTGGGCCAGGCTGAAGACAATGGTGTTTGATAGAGGGCATCCACCTCTATATAAATCCATGTTGAATTCAGTGGCCCAATGGCAATTAACCCTTTGAAAACATCAGTTACTTATTCAAAACAGAAAAAATCCGCACCCATGACACAGATGGCACTGTTTTCGTGGCAAACTTGCCATTGGACCAGGCTGAAGACAATGGTGTTTGATAGAGGACATCCACCTCTATATAAATCCATGTTGAATTCAGTGGCCCAGAGGCAATTAACCCTTTGAAATCATCAGTTACTTATTCAAAATAGTAAAAATCAACACCCTTGACAAAGTTGGCACTGTTTTCGAGGCAAACTTGCTATTGGGCCAGGCTGAAGACAATTGTGTTTGATAGAGGGAATCCACCTCTATATAAATCCATGTTGAATTCATTGGCCCAATGGCAATTAACCCTTTGAAAACATCAGTTACTTATTCAAAACAGTAAAAATCAGCAAACATGGCACAGTTGGCACTGTTTTCGTAGCAAACTTGCTATTGGGCTAGGCAGAAGACAATTGTGTTTGATAGAGGGCATCCACCTATATATAAATCCATGTTGTATTCAGTGGCCCATTGGCAATTAACCCTTTGAAAACATCAGTTACTTATTCAAAACAGTAAAAATCAGCACCCATGGCACTGTTTTCGTGGCAAACTTGCCATTGGGCCAGGCTGAAGACAATGGTGTTTGATAGAGGGCATCCACCTCTATATAAATCCATGTTGAATTCAGCGGCCCAATGGCAATTAACCCTTTGAAAACATCAGTTACTTATTCAAAACAGTAAAAATCAGCACCATGGCACAGTTGGCACTGTTTTCGTGGCAAACTTGCCATTGGGCCAGGCTGAAGACAATTGTGTTTGATAGAGGGCATCCACCTCTATATAAATCTATGTTGAATTCATTGGCCCACTGGCAATTAACCTTTGAAATCATCAGTTACTTATTCAAAATAGTAAAAATCAACACCCTTGGCAAAGTTGGCACTGTTTTCGAGGCAAACTTGCCATTGGGCCAGGCTGAAGACAATTGTGTTTGATAGAGGGCATCCACCTCTATATAAATCCATGTTGAATTCATTGGCCCAATGGCAATTAACCCTTTGAAAACATCAGTTACTTATTCAAAACAGTAAAAATCAGCAAACATGGCACAGTTGGCACTGTTTTCGTAGCAAACTTGCTATTGGGCTAGGCAGAAGACAATTGTGTTTGATAGAGGGCATCCACCTATATATAAATCCATGTTGTATTCAGTGGCCCATTGGCAATTAACCCTTTGAAAACATCAGTTACTTATTCAAAACAGTAAAAATCAGCACCCATGGCACTGTTTTCGTGGCAAACTTGCCATTGGGCCAGGCTGAAGACAATGGTGTTTGATAGAGGGCATCCACCTCTATATAAATCCATGTTGAATTCAGCGGCCCAATGGCAATTAACCCTTTGAAAACATCAGTTACTTATTCAAAACAGAAAAAATCCGCACCCATGACACAGATGGCACTGTTTTCGTGGCAAACTTGCCATTGGGCCAGGCTGAAGACAATTGTGTTTGATAGAGGGCATCCACCTCTATATAAATCTATGTTGAATTCATTGGCCCACTGGCAATTAACCCTTTGAAAACATCAGTTACTTATTCAAAACAGTAAAAATCAGCACCCATGGCACAGTTGGCACTGTTTTCGTGGCAAACTTGCCATTGGGCCAGGCAGAAGACAATTGTGTTTGATAGAGGGCATCCACCTATATATAAATCCATGTTGAATTCAGTGGCCCTTTGGCAATTAACCCTTTGAAAACATCAGTTACTTATTCAAAACAGTAAAAATCAGCACCCATGGCACAGTTGGCACTGTTTTCGTGGCAAACTTGCCATTGGGCCAGGCTGAAGACAATGGTGTTTGATAGAGGGCATCCACCTCTATATAAATCCATGTTGAATTCAGTGGCCCAATGGCAATTAACCCTTTGAAAACATCAGTTACTTATTCAAAACAGAAAAAAATCGCACCCATGACACAGATGGCACTGTTTTCGTGGCAAACTTGCCATTGGGCCAGGCTGAAGACAATGGTGTTTGATAGAGGATATCCACCTCTATGTAAATCCATGTTGAATTCAGTGGCCCAATAGCAATTAACCCTTTGAAATCATCACTTATTCAAAATAGTAAAAATCAACACCCTTGGCACAGTTGGCACTGTTTTCGTGGCAAACTTGCCATTGGGCCAGGCTGAAGACAATTGTGTTTGATAGAGGACATTCACCTCTATATAAACCCATGTTGATTTCAGTGGCCCAATGGCAATCAACCCTTTGAAAACATCAGTTACTTATTCAAAACAGTAAAAATCAGCACTCAAGGCACAGTTGGCACTGTTTACATGGCAAACTTGCCATTGGGCCAGGCTGAAGACAATTGTGTTTGATAGAGGGCATCCACCTCTATAAAAAAACATGTTGAATTCAGTGGCCCAATGGCAATCAACCCTTTGAAAACGTCATTTACTTAATCAAAACAGTAAAAATCAGCACAGTTGGCACTGTTTTCGTGGCAAACTTGCCATTGGGCCAGGCTGAAGACCATTGTGTTTGATAGAGGGCATCCTCCTCTGTATAAATCCATGTTGAATTCAGTGGCCCAATGGCAATTAACCCTTTGAAAACATCAGTTACTTATTCAAAATAGTAAAAACCAACACTATTGGTACAGTTGGCACTGTTTTTGAGGCAAACTTGCCATTGAGCCAGGATGAAGACAATTGTGTTTGATAGAGGGCATCCACCTCTATATAAATCTATGTTGAATTCAGTGGCCCAATGGCAATTAACCCTTTGAAAACATCAGTTACTTATTTAAAACAGTAAAAATCAGCACCCCTGGCACAGTTGGCACTGTTTTCGTGGCAAACTTGCCATTGGCCAGGCTGAAGACAATTGTGTTTGATAGAGGGCATCCACCTCTATATAAATCTATGTTGAATTCAGTGGCCCAATGGCAATTAACCCTTTGAAAACATCAGTTACTTATTTAAAACAGTAAAAATCAGCACCCCTGGCACAGTTGGCACTGTTTTCGTGGCAAACTTGCCATTGGGCCAGGCTGAAGACAATTGTGTTTGATAGAGGGCATCCACCTCTATATAAATCTATGTTGAATTCAGTGGCCCAATGGCAATTAACCCTTTGAAAACATCAGTTACTTATTCAAAACAGAAAAAAATCGCACCCATGACACAGATGGCACTGTTTTCGTGGCAAACTTGCCATTGGGCCAGGCTGAAGACAATGGTGTTTGATAGTGGATATCCACCTCTATGTAAATCCATGTTGAATTCAGTGGCCCAATAGCAATTAACCCTTTGAAATCATCACTTATTCAAAATAGTAAAAATCAACACCCCTGGCACAGTTGGCACTGTTTTCGTGGCAAACTTGCCATTGGGCCAGGCTGAAGACAATTGTGTTTGATAGAGGACATTCACCTTTATATAAACCCATGTTGAATCAGTGGCCCAATGGCAATTAACCCTTTGAAAACATCAGTTACTTATTCAAAACAGTAAAAATCAGCTCTAATGGCACAGTTGGCACTGTTTACGTGGCAAACGTGCCATTGGGCCAGGTTGAAGACAATTGTGTTTGATAGAGGCATCCACCTCTATAAAAAAACATGTTGAATTCAGTGGCCAATGGCAATCAACCCTTTGAAAACGTCATTTACTTAATCAAAACAGTAAAAATCAGCACAGTTGGCACTGTTTTCGTGGCAAACTTGCCATTGGGCCAGGCTGAAGACCATTGTGTTTGATAGAGGGCATCCTCCTCTGTATAAATCCATGTTGAATTCAGTGGCCCAATGGCAATTAACCCTTTGAAAACATCAGTTACTTATTCAAAATAGTAAAAACCAACACTATTGGTACAGTTGGCACTGTTTTTGAGGCAAACTTGCCATTGAGCCAGGATGAAGACAATTGTGTTTGATAGAGGGCATCCACCTCTGTATAAATCTATGTTGAATTCAGTGGCCCAATGGCAATTAACCCTTTGAAAACATCAGTTACTTATTTAAAACAGTAAAAATCAGCACCCCTGGCACAGTTGGCACTGTTTTCGTGGCAAACTTGCCATTGGGCCAGGCTGAAGACAATTGTGTTTGATAGAGGGCATCCACCTCTATATAAATCTATGTTGAATTCAGTGGCCCAATGGCAATTAACCCTTTGAAAACATCAGTTACTTATTCAAAACAGAAAAAAATCGCACCCATGACACAGATGGCACTGTTTTCGTGGCAAACTTGCCATTGGGCCAGGCTGAAGACAATGGTGTTTGATAGTGGATATCCACCTCTATGTAAATCCATGTTGAATTCAGTGGCCCAATAGCAATTAACCCTTTGAAATCATCACTTATTCAAAATAGTAAAAATCAACACCCTTGGCACAGTTGGCACTGTTTTCGTGGCAAACTTGCCATTGGGCCAGGCTGAAGACAATTGTGTTTGATAGAGGACATTCACCTCTATATAAACCCATGTTGAATTCAGTGGCCCAATGGCAATTAACCCTTTGAAAACATCAGTTACTTATTCAAAACAGTAAAAATCAGCTCTCATGGCACAGTTGGCACTGTTTACGTGGCAAACGTGCCATTGGGCCAGGTTGAAGACAATTGTGTTTGATAGAGGGCATCCACCTCTATAAAAAAACATGTTGAATTCAGTGGCCCAATGGCAATTAACCCTTTGAAAACGTCATTTACTTACTCAAAACAGTAAAAATCAGCACAGTTGGCACTGTTTTCGTGGCAAACTTGCCATTGGGCCAGGCTGAAGACCATTGTGTTTGATAGAGGGCATCCTCCTCTGTATAAATCCATGTTGAATTCAGTGGCCCAATGGCTATTAACCCTTTGAAAACATCAGTTACTTATTGTCAGGACTTGCCACGGGGAAACTGTAGTACTGGAACGATGGGAACCCAAGAGGCAGAGTATACCAGATCGTGAGAGCCACTATACGAAGGGTGAGATGGAATGGTACAACCCTATTCGTGACAGTGGCCGAGACGTCAGGTGTTGATGGGTATGAAGAGATAGGCACGATAATACTGGAGGCTTGACACGATGGATAATGTGCAGTATATGAAAACAGCATAATATAGTAACAGACCCGTAGGGGGTCACAGTACTCACGGTAGACGATAGGTATCTCAAGGTATAGAGGGAACGTGAGGTACTGTGGTGTACTGTAGTAGGCTGGGGGTCTGCGGCTTGGTGAAACGGCTGTAAGGGCTGAAGAGCCAAAGCGGATTGAGGTGCTGGATGCGCTGTAGCAGGCCAGAGGTCTGAGGCTTGGCGAGATGGCTGTAAGGCTGAGGAGCCAAAGCGGATTGAGGTGCTGGAGGCGCTGTAGTAGGCCGGAGGTCTGAGGCTCGATGAGATGGCTGTAAAGGCTGAAGAGCCAAAGCGGATTGAGGTGCTGGAGGCGCTGTAGTAGGCCGGAGGTCTGAGGCTCGATGAGATGGCTGTAAAGGCTGAAGAGCCAAAGCGGATTGAGGTGCTGGATACGCTGTAGCAGGCCGGAGGTCTGAGGCTCGGTAAGACGGCTGTAAAAGCTGAAGAGCCAAAGTGGATTGAGGTGCTGGATGCGCTGTAGCAGGCCGGAGGTCTGAGGCTTGGCGAGATGGCTGTAAAGGCTGAGGAGCCAAGGCGGATTGAGGTACTGGATGCGCTGTAGCAGGCCGGAGGTCTGAGGCTTGGCGAGATGGCTGTAAGGCTGAGGAGCCAAGGTGGATTGAGGTACTGGATGCGCTGTAGCAGGCCGGAGGTCTGAGGCTTGGCGAGATGGCTGTAAGGCTGAGGAGCCAAAGCGGATTGAGGTGCTGGAGACGCTGTAGCAGGCCGGAGGTCTGAGGCTCGGTAAGACGGCTGTAAAGGCTGAAGAGCGGCCACTGTATGACTTGGAGACAATGAAACACAGTCCATGTGCTAGGAATCATACTCAATAATTGGGCATTTACTCACAGTTCTGTAGCCTCTTTTAAACCGATTCCCGCCGTACCTGGCGTCTGACGTCATCTCCCGGCGCCAAGGTCCTCATCGATATAGCGCGCATGCGTGCGCCGGCTGCGGTCTAGGGGATAGGGTGTCGGAGGATGAAGGTGTGGTAACCATGGTATCTGATGTGGTTTGCCGAGGACGGGACGGACAGCGTTGGCATCGGGTCCGGCGGGTACCGGGTGGCACCAGGGGGCGATCCTGACAGGGCCCCCCACCAAGGCGACCCCTCTGGGGGCGATCGGGATGGACCACGTGAAAACGCCGAACCAGAGCAGGAGCATGTACCTCATTACATGACATCCAGGAGTCCTCTTCTGCGCCATAGCCCTTCCAGTGGATTAGGTACTCCAAACGATGTCGCCGCCATCGAGAATCTAGTATGGTCTCCACCTCATATTCGTTATCTGATACCGAGGTCACAGGTCCAGGAGCTACCAGAACTCGGTTAGGAAATGGGTCAGGGGTCGCGGATCTTAGTAGAGAGACATGGAACACAGGATGTATTTTCAATGTTGATGGTAAACGAAGTCGTACAACCACAGGAGACAGTACTCTGTCGATGGTGAAAGGGCCAAGGAAACGGGGACCTAGTTTACGAGAAGGACAAAACAGGTTAATATTACGGGCTGAGAGCCATACCTTATCTCCTTCTCGATATATGGGAGCCGGTCTTCTATGATGGTCTGCATAGAACTTGAACCTCCGTTGTGCCTTCAATAACTCAGTTCGGACAAGGCGGTAGTTTTTGTGGATCAGTGATAGTCATTCATCGGCCTTCGGGATGTTAGTTTCTAAAGGTGACCCAGGTAACATGGAGGGATGATAGCCGGTATTGATATAGAAAGGTGTCATAGTCGTGGAGCGTTGTACCTGATTGTTGTAGGCGAACTCTGCTAGAGGTAGATACGCGACCCAGTCATGTTGGAGATGGGATATATAACAACGTAAGTATTGTTCCAGAATCCCGTTGGTACGTTCAGTTTGCCCATTGGCCTGAGGGTGATATGCGGAGGTCAATGCTTGGGTGATATGTAATCCCTTACAGAAAGCCCTCCAGAAGCGTGCTGTAAATTGCGTCCCTCTGTCTGTTACTATAGTAGAGGGTAATCCATGGAGACGGAAGAATTCTCTGATGAAGACGGAGGCGGTTTCTGTGGAGGTAGGTAGTCCCACGAGGGGGATGAAATGTGCCATTTTCGTAAATCTATCAACAACCACCATGATAGTATCGTGTTTCAATGATTTTCCCACTATAAAGTCCATAGCAATATCAGACCAGGGTACAGAGGGTACGGGTAGTGGTTGTAACAATCCTTGAGGTCTATGTCTGGATGTCTTCATTCTTATACATGTAGGACAATTCGTGATGTATTCAGTAATAGTCTTTGACATATGTGGCCACCAAAAGGATCTTTTTATAGTATTGCTGGTTTTGTGAATACCTCCATGGCCTCCTAGGGTGGAATCATGGAAATGCTGTAATACTGCGGTCACGGCTAGAGGGGTACGTATATTCTTTCTTGATGTACTAAGAATCCGTCCTTTTCTGAAAATGGTATCCCTGTGGGGGCTTCCTGAAGCGAAGGAGTGTTACGAGCGATCAGTTGCCATAGAGTATTTTCTTGTGTTAGAAAACATGTAGATGGTAATATGGTCTCTTGTTCTCTGGTTCTCTCTGGATTGCCTATTCTTGATAAGGCATCTGCTTTTCCGTTTTTTCTCCCGGGTCTGAAGGTAATGTATAAATCAAACCGGCTAAAAAAGAGGGCCCACCTGGCTTGTCGGGGTTTTAGCCTACGGGCTCTTTGTAGGTACTCTAAGTTTCTATGGTCTGTGAAAACAGTCACTGGGTGGCGTGTGCCTTCAAGCAGATGCCTCCATTCTTCCAAGGCCATTTTTATGGCTAAGAGCTCTCTCTCGCCTACGTCATAGTTACGCTCAGCAGGAGATAGCCCTTTTGAAAAGAAACATACAGGATGTACTCGTCCGGTCTTTACTAGCCTTTGAGAGAGCACAGCCCCCACAGCGAATTCTGAAGCGTCTACCTCTATGATATAGGGGTATGTGGGATCTGGTAAGGTGAGGATCGGTGCCTGTGTGAACATATTTTTTAGTTTATGAAAGGCTTTTTGTGCGTCTTCAGTCCATGAGAACGTTACATCTTGTTTTGTCAGCCTAGTGAGAGGTCGTATAATTGTCGAGAAGTTTCTTATAAACTTCCTATAAAAGTTGCAGAAACCAATAAAGCTTTGTACTCCCTTTTTGTTTGCCGGAACTGGCCAGGTGGCTACTGCTTCAGTCTTGCTTGGATCCATACGGATGTTTCCAGGGCTGATAATAAATCCAAGGAACTCTACTTTGTCTGTGTCGAAGATACATTTCTCAGCCTTGGCATATAATCTCTGTTCTTGCAGTCTACGTAGTACGGTTTTTACATGTTTTCGATGAGTTTCTAAATCTTGGGAGTATATCAATATGTCGTCTAGGTATATCACGATGTAGCTGTCTAGTATATCACGGAAGACGTCATTCAGAAAACGTTGGAATGTGGCAGGAGCGTTACATAGCCCATACGGCATGACCATATATTCATAGTGGCCATAACGAGAACGGAACGCGGTCTTCCACTCGTCTCCGCTTTTGACACGTATCAGATTATAGGCTCCTCGTAGATCAAGTTTCGTGAATATGTTAGCGGAGCGAAGGCGATCCATCAATTCCGATATCAGGGGGAGATATTTATCCTTGATCGTAATAGCGTTCATGGCTCTGTAATCTACACAAGGTCGAAGTCCTCCATCTTTCTTCCCTACAAAGAAGATAGGGGCTCCGGCAGGTGAGGTAGACGGCCGTATGAAGCCTTTTTGTAGATTGTCGTCGATGTAGTCTTTTAATACCAGTAATTCAGGTTCAGATAAGGGGTAAAGTCTTCCATAAGGAATGGGTGCCCCGGGTAGTAGATCCACAGGGCAGTCATATGGTCTGTGAGGAGGTAGGGTATCGGCTCCTTTTTTCTCAAAAACATGACTAAAGGCTTGGTACGGCTCGGGTACCTCAAGACACATAGCTATGGTGAGGTTCTTACAGGTATGTAGATCTGTGGTCGGGATGTTAGTCTCAGTATCGAAAGACACAGCACCAGAGGACCAGTCTATAGAAGGGTTATTTCTGCGAAGCCAATTGAGACCTAGTACAGCAGGAAACATGGGAGAGGTTACTACATCAAATACTATAGTGTCGCGATGTTTAGTGCCCAGAGATACCAGCAACGGTCGGGTTTCTTTGACGATCGGACCAGATATGGGGGAACTTCCATCGAGCAATTGAATGGCGTAAGAGTGTGATTTGGGGACGATCGGGATACCCAGGGATACAGCTATTTTTTCGTCCACGAAACATCCGCTGGCTCCGGAATCAATCATAGCTCGGAGAGGAACGGCGCATTGGTCCCACTGTAATAGTAAGGATACGATTATGTGGGATGGTGTCACTGTACAAAGGTCATGGGTGGCAACCGACGTGGTGGGTTGTGCAGGCTCACCTGAACGACTGGGAGGTTTGGCTCGGCATTCTCGTACTTGGTGGCCCGGGCGCCCGCAGTACATGCATAGCTCTAAAGATCTACGCCTGGATTTTTCGTTTTCTGTTAGAGGTCCTCGCACGACTCCGATTTGCATAGGTTCTTCTTCGCTAGGAGAGGTAGTGGAAGTAATCACCGGAGGAGTCTGCATATATCTTTTTACTGGGGTATGAACGTGTGAGGCGGATCTTTCTGCCCTTCGTTCACGTAGCCTTCTATCGATCTGGGTGCAAAGGGTCATGGTAGCTTCTAGAGAGGAGGGGATCCCAGTGCGGGCGAGTTCGTCTTTAAGCACCTCGGATAGTCCCTTTCTGAACTGAGCTAGTAGGGCTGGCTCGTTCCACTCTGAATCCAGGGCTAAATGTTTGAACTCAGTAATATAATCCTCTACATCATCTTTCCCTTGTTTTAGTAATTCTAATGCTTGAGCCGCAGAGGCTAGGCGGTTGGGGTCTTCATACATGGCTTCAAGGGCATTATAGAAGGTGTTCCAGGTGCGCAAGGAAGGGTGCGCAGTACGTAATAGATGATGAGCCCATACTTGAGGTTTACCGGTAAGGAGGGATATCACCGTCCTGATCTTTACGAAATCTGACGCGTATGTCTTTCGTTGAATGGAGAACATTATTTGACATGATGTGATAAAAACCCGAAATTGCTTTCTGTCCCCGTCGAATTTGTTCGGTGGGGATACATAGGGTTCATGACTGGTAGCGGAAATTTCGGTGACTGATGGGGCTTCGGCAGGGGGCTCGGTTATCCCTTCTGCACCTTGTGCTTGGTCTAGACGACTCAGGTGGTTTTGTATAGCGGCCTGGTTGTTCTGTAGATCCACAATGGAGTGGGTTAGGTTTGATAACTGGTTCGTTATAAGGGCTAGGGTATCTGGTATACTCGCGGGTTCCATAATAGGCCCAATTATTCTGTCAGGACTTGCCACGGGGAAACTGTAGTACTGGAACGATGGGAACCCAAGAGGCAGAGTATACCAGATCGTGAGAGCCACTATACGAAGGGTGAGATGGAATGGTACAACCCTATTCGTGACAGTGGCCGAGACGTCAGGTGTTGATGGGTATGAAGAGATAGGCACGATAATACTGGAGGCTTGACACGATGGATAATGTGCAGTATATGAAAACAGCATAATATAGTAACAGACCCGTAGGGGGTCGCAGTACTCACGGTAGACGATAGGTATCTCAAGGTATAGAGGGAACGTGAGGTACTGTGGTGTACTGTAGTAGGCTGGGGGTCTGCGGCTTGGTGAACGGCTGTAAGGGCTGAAGAGCCAAAGCGGATTGAGGTGCTGGATGCGCTGTAGCAGGCCAGAGGTCTGAGGCTTGGCGAGATGGCTGTAAGGCTGAGGAGCCAAAGCGGATTGAGGTGCTGGAGGCGCTGTAGTAGGCCGGAGGTCTGAGGCTCGATGAGATGGCTGTAAAGGCTGAAGAGCCAAAGCGGATTGAGGTGCTGGAGGCGCTGTAGTAGGCCGGAGGTCTGAGGCTCGATGAGATGGCTGTGAAGGCTGAAGAGCCAAAGCGGATTGAGGTGCTGGATACGCTGTAGCAGGCCGGAGGTCTGAGGCTCGGTAAGACGGCTGTAAAAGCTGAAGCGCCAAAGTGGATTGAGGTGCTGGATGCGCTGTAGCAGGCCGGAGGTCTGAGGCTTGGCGAGATGGCTGTAAAGGCTGAGGAGCCAAGGCGGATTGAGGTACTGGATGCGCTGTAGCAGGCCGGAGGTCTGAGGCTTGGCGAGATGGCTGTAAGGCTGAGGAGCCAAGGTGGATTGAGGTACTGGATGCGCTGTAGCAGGCCGGAGGTCTGAGGCTTGGCGAGATGGCTGTAAGGCTGAGGAGCCAAAGCGGATTGAGGTGCTGGAGACGCTGTAGCAGGCCGGAGGTCTGAGGCTCGGTAAGACGGCTGTAAAGGCTGAAGAGCGGCCACTGTATGACTTGGAGACAATGAAACACAGTCCATGTGCTAGGAATCATACTCAATAATTGGGCATTTACTCACAGTTCTGTAGCCTCTTTTAAACCGATTCCCGCCGTACCTGGCGTCTGACGTCATCTCCCGGCGCCAAGGTCCTCATCGATATAGCGCGCATGCGTGCGCCGGCTGCGGTCTAGGGGATAGGGTGTCGGAGGATGAAGGTGTGGTAACCATGGTATCTGATGTGGTTTGCCGAGGACGGGACGGACAGCGTTGGCGTCGGGTCCGGCGGGTACCAGGTGGCACCAGGGGGCGATCCTGACACTTATTCAAAATAGTAAAAATCAACACTATTGACACAGTTGGCACTGTTTTTGAGGCACACTTGCCATTGAGCCAGGCTGAAGACAATTGTGTTTGATAGAGGGCATCCACCTCTATATAAATCTATGTTGAATTCAGTGGCCCTATGGCAATTAACCCTTTGAAAACATCAGTTACTTATTTAAAACAGTAAAAATCAGCACCCCTGGCACAGTTGGCACTGTTTTCGTGGCAAACTTGCCATTGGGCCAGGCTGAAGACAATTGTGTTTGATAGAGGGCATCCACCTCTATATAAATCCATGTTGAATTCAGTGGCCCAATGGCAATTAACCCTTTGAAAACATCAGTTACTTATTCAAAACAGAAAAAAATCGCACCCATGACACAGATGGCACTGTTTTCGTGGCAAACTTGCCATTGGGCCAGGCTGAAGACAATGGTGTTTGATAGAGGATATCCACCTCTATGTAAATCCATGTTGAATTCAGTGGCCCAATAGCATTTAACCCTTTGAAATCATCACTTATTCAAAATAGTAAAAATCAACACCCTTGGCACAGTTGGCACTGTTTTCGTGGCAAACTTGCCATTGGGCCAGGCTGAAGACAATTGTGTTTGATAGAGGACATTCACCTCTATATAAACCCATGTTGACTTCAGTGGCCCAATGGCAATTAACCCTTTGAAAACATCAGTTACTTATTCAAAACAGTAAAAATCAGCACTCATGGCACAGTTGGCACTGTTTACGTGGCAAACTTGCCATTGGGCCAGGCTGAAGACAATTGTGTTTGATAGAGGGCATCCACCTCTATAAAAAAACATGTTGAATTCAGTGGCCCAATGGCAATTAACCCTTTGAAAACATCATTTACTTACTCAAAACAGTAAAAATCAGCACAGTTGGCACTGTTTTCGTGGCAAACTTGCCATTGGGCCAGGCTGAAGACCATTGTGTTTGATAGAGGGCATCCTCCTCTATATAAATCTATGTTGAATTCAGTGGCCCAATGGCAATTAACCCTTTGAAAACATCAGTTACTTATTTAAAACAGTAAAAATCAGCACCCCTGGCACAGTTGGCACTGTTTTCGTGGCAAACTTGCCATTGGGCCAGGCTGAAGACAATTGTGTTTGATAGAGGGCATCCTCCTCTATATAAATCTATGTTGAATTCAGTGGCCCAATGGCAATTAACCCTTTGAAATCATCAGTTACTTATTCAAAATAGTAAAAATCAACACTATTGGCACAGTTGGCAATGTTTTTGAGGCAAACTTGCCATTGGGCCAGGCTGAAGACAATTGTGTTTGATAGAGGGCATCCTCCTCTATATAAATCCATGTTGAATTCAGTGGCCCAATGGCAATTAACCCTTTGAAAACATCAGTTACTTATTCAAAACAGTAAAAATCAGCACCCTTGGCACAGTTGGCACTGATTTTCCTGCCCAAATTGCAGTTGGGTCAGGCTAAATTTGACATTGTTTGGTAGAGGGCATCCACCTCTATATAAATCCATGTTAAAATCATTGGCACAATGGCAATTTACCATCTAAAATCAGGTTTTTATTGACATTTTACATACTTAGAATTCAACCGAATCAGAAAGCAACTTCCACGAATAAGTAACTGGCCGAATAAGAAACTAACTTCAGCCTCGTGGTGCAGTGCGAGTGTTTTGTGTAACACCCCCCCCAGCACGGCACACTCACACAAAACACTCTCACATTGCACTTAAGTGTAATCACCCCCTGATACTACACTCACACAAAACGCTATGAGCTGCACTCACACAAAACACACTGCTGCACTCCCACAAAACACTCACTCTGCACTCACAACCCCCCCACACAAATCACTCACTCTGCACTCACAACCCCCTCACACAAAACACTCACCCTGCACTCACAACCCCCTCACACAAAACACTCACTCTGCACTCACAACCCCCCACTCACACAAAACACTCTCTGCACTCACAACCCCCCACTCACACAAAACACTCACTCTGCACTCCAAACCCCCCCAAAAAAACAATCTCACAACACACACCCCCCTTCCCTCCACTTACGCATCGATGTCTGTCTGCTGGAGGGGCTCTGTCCACCTCTCTCCTCACTGCTCTTCCTCCAGCGCTGGGACAGGAAGTGCAGGAGGATGGGGAGGAGTCAGCTGGGCAGACTGTCTGCAGACGGAGACACTCGGATGCTCTGTGGTTTGTGCTTCATGGAAGCACAGACCACATTGCTGAATTGACCACCACTAGGCTGGGCCTGGGTCCTCCCACACCCGGGCCCTCCCATGCCCGGGGCCCTCGGTCCAGGTCCGATCCGGCCGAGTGCTCAGTCCGCCCCTGGTCGTACAGGTACAGGCCTCGCCCATCTGGCAGGGGATAATGAGGGCGAGGCATACCGGTACGGCTCGCTGCCAGGCACATCGACTGCATGGGCAGGCCAAATTAGGGTCTCGCAGCAGCATCTGGCAGCGAGGCGTACCTCTACGCCACGCCGTCATTAACCCCCTGCTCTACGGGCGACACCCTGCATGCCATGAATGGGTTAAAAAAATCTGTTGTATAACGTCTATTCCTCTGCCTTCAAATTAATTTATCAAAACCTTTTAGCATATTAATTTTTTAAAAATCGACATATCGATAAAATCGAATTGATCAATATAGCTGATATTTCTATTGAAAAGTAGAGCTGCGAGAGCCATTATTCAAACTGAATTTTTAGCAGGAATCAAAATACCGGTAAACTTGCATTTGAAACTTTCAAACTAAAAAATGGCCAAAAATATATTTTTTATTATTATTCCCATTACAGGGACAACTGCTCCATATGCAAATTAGACTGCAATCACCTGGCCAAAAAAGTGGCCAGTACCGAATGCCAAGGACATCCTCCCTGCAGGAGGGGTGCAGCAACTACCGACGATCGTTTCGACCTTATTAGGCCTCGTCAGGATGGTATAGCGGACACCCCTCTAGGCACATCAAGCAAGGGGTCCACGTCTGGAATACCCTGTAAACTCAGGATCCTCACAAACCTTTCTTTTTCTCACTATACGTTTACAGGGTAACCCAGAAGTGGACCCCTTGCTCGATGTGCCTAGAGAGGTGTCAGCTATACCCTCCTGACGAAGCCTAACAAGGCCGAAACGATCATTGGGGTTGCTGCACCTCTCTTGCAGGGGTGACGTCCTTGGCGTTTAAGCACTGACCACCCTTTCTGGGTGATTGCAGGCTGATTTGCATATGGAGCAGTTGTCTCTGTAATGGTACAATGAGCTAAAACCTTGTGAGACCTGATCGGGCCCCAACGTATAGCAGGCCACTAGTGCCGTTACTCGTTCTCAGGATCCTCACAAACCTCTGTTTGTTTTTTTAATTCTATACACTGATTTTGTTTTTTTATGATTGCACTTGTATTTTTTATGTATAGCTCTCTGGTATTGGTTTATTATTGTATGCTCCATGATTGTTTTACCTTATTATACTAGGGTGGACATTACAGCAGCTTGAAAAAGGTTGGAGATATAGCAGAAATGTTGCTGCAACTGCTAAGTGCACAATAAACGTGGTCTTGCCATCATCTTGGAGTGGGTTTCCCTGTTTTCTTCCTCTATATTGTGACCCAAATAGAATCATGCACCTAAAGTTATTATTATTTTTAATATTATTATTCATTGAACCAAGACACTAACCATTTTTTCACAAGTCTCAAAAAAAAACATGGTTCACATAAAAATCAGAAATACAGCTATGTTGTAAAGTAGCAGAATTAAACGGCCAAAGAGTAAATATTCTCAAACAAAGAGAAGATACACTACGGGGGTTTCCAATCATAAAATATAACTTTAATAAACTGTTTAAATAAAGGATCAATGTCTCAGCCTCGTGTGCTCTTTTATCAAGATCTTGAGCCAAAGTGTCAATCCTTCTTTTAAAGGCTTTAATAAAAGTTATATTTTATGTTTTGAAACCCCCAGAGTGCGTCTTCTCTGTGGTTGAGGTTTATATATATATAGGACCCTATTACGATCTTCGCGTTAAAATGCTCGTGCAACCCGTGAATTTGTGCGCCCAGCGTTAAAAGTTAACGCACGTAAATCAACGCTGGAATTACAATCGTTGAGCACTTTTTCATCCGTCGAGCAATAACGCGCGTTAACCACTTGAATGCTAAGGACGCGCTCAGCGCGTCCTCAGCATTCCCGCTGGTGTGCTGAGGACGCGCTGAGCGCGTCCTCACATTGGGGTCAGCGTTCGGCCGGGTTCCGGCCGATCGCTGGCCCCTCCGGTGCGGGCTGACATCCTGGATGTCAGCCCGGCATCCGGACCAGCAGCCGCCATTATTAGGTGTCATCGCGGGGGCGCGATGACACCTAATTCAGGCGCCCCCCCCCGCATGTGCGGAGGAGGCGCCTGAAAGGGAGGGGGGGAGGTCCTTCGGACCTCTCTCCCTCCCGATCGGTGGCGCACAGGGGCTTAACCCAGGCATCATTTGGAAGGGCACAGCCTGCCCTTCCAAATGATGCCTGGCATTAACCCCTGGGGAGCTGGATCGCGAATCGGCGCTGAAAAGCGCCGGTTCGCGATCCTTTCCCGGAGCTGGCCGACATCTTGGATGTTGGCCAAGCTTCCGGGAACTCCCCCAGAGGACTGGCGTCATCGTGCGTAGCACGATGACGCCAGTCCTACAGTTAACCCCTAACTGCCACCAAGTGTGGAGATAGGGAGTTCCAATGAGCTCCCTATCTCCCGATCCGTGGCAGTTAGGGGTTAATTTTGATATGGTTGGATCGGCCAGAGCATGGCCGTTCCAACGATACCAAACATGAAAGTTAAAAATTTTGTAAAAAAAAAATAAAAATAAAAATAAAAATAAAAAAAATTAAAAAAAAAAATTAAAAAAAACTTTTTTTTTATTTTTTTTGGTTTGTTAGTGTAGCAATATTGTTCCCATTTCAATTATAATGTGAACAATGATGCTGCACTAACGATTTTTGTATGCGGTGCGTTTGTTAAAAATAGTGTAATTTTCCCCAAAAAAAAATGTAACGAGACCCCATCTCTAATTTTTTTAACAAGCGCACCCCATACAAAATATAACCGCAATTGCTCGCATGTTAAAATGTGGAAAAAAACACTTTACACATTGTAAATTATTGAAAATACATATTTTATTGCATTTTTTGTTATAATATACAGACATGACATAACGTATACATATAATAATGACATATTATGAATCTACCGAGTCTGACGGAAAGAACGATATATAATATGTCGGTGTCATATACTAAAATAAGCCTTAAAAACACGTTTAAACATGATGCGCAAAACAGGTAAAAAATGACCTCAGCACAGGGGCGGGAAAAGCCTCAGCAGCGAAAGGGTTAAACAGACGCGCACAAATGCTCACGCAGTAACGTTGCGCACTGAAATCAGTGTACGGACTGTTTTTTTCACGCGATTCAGCCAATCAGAATTAAGAACCACAATTATCTCACGTTAAGTTTTTGCACCTGTCAAAGTCAATCTGCGCATATATGCTGCAGCAATAATAAATGCACACACAACTTCTCAAATTTATTGGTTTGATATGAGTAGAATGTGCAACTATACTTTGCTGCGTATTATTTTTTTGGGCTGGTGTATTTGGTTTCGGCCAGGTTGATAGAATTTGCCATCAACACCAGCTTCTAGGAGTTGCTAAAATTATGCGCGCAACGTCTATGCGTTAATTCCTGCGCATAGATTGTAATACCATCCACGTACCAGCGCACAAACGCATTTGCGCTCACAATGTTAAATAGAGGACGCGCAGTAAAGTACGCTCACGCAGGGTTCGCGCAGGTTCAACCGCGGTAGACGTATACGTGCGTTTGTTGCACTGACATTGTAAACCGACGTTCAGCGCAAAGGGTTTTACCCCTCTCGTTAATGCGTTTTTGCACCGGCGCAAGCGTTTGCACGAAGATTGTAATAGGGCTCATAATATATAACAGAGAAAATGCCAATCCAAAAGTTATTATGAACATCTGCTGTCATAAATGTCAATAGGATTATTAATAAAAAAAAATCATTGAATTTTGTCATTGAGAGGACTTTGTTCATTTCAACAACTCCGTAGAAAGATCCCTGATAAAATTAATAAATTATACATGAATTTGCAATTAGGGCATGACCATTATGGAATAACCAAATTTTCTACTTTGTCAGTTCTGTGTATTCAGATGGCTGGAATATAGGAGTTGCTTTCTATATTTGCTTAGTAATATTTTGATCTGTTAAAGCTTTTGTTTCCAGTTATTTAGTTCTAGAAAGTGAACATTATTTTTGAATAATGGAAAAACATTGGCGTGATTCCATCCAAAATATAACATGAATCCAATGTTCAAACACCACAGACCCGTAAGTATATTATTGTAATAGGATATATGAGTCATATATCTAAATCAACATTTGCTAATTAATTTGACAGCAGAAGAAACAGCTTCATTATGTGCTATAATACAACAAAGGGAATTAGAATGCATAGAGCAGATCTCTGGTGGCCAGTCATAATTAAACCTAATAACTGTTCAATAATACTCCCTTGAACTCCAGAATTGTGGTGGTCAGGAGTGTTTTCTCTGCAGTATTTGCAAAACGTAAAATTCAATTATTAAAGTTATACTTGAGACCCATTCAACATTACATTGAGTGACCAATTTTGTTTTTGGAGTGATAGTTTGAAGGGCTTCGTTTGTAAACCAGGCAGTGGTCACTCTAGGAACAATATATAGGAGGGGCACATAAGATACCACAGTCAAAATTGGGGGGGGGGCACTAATAATTTTCGCCACTAAGGCTGGGGTCAGACCAGCGCACTTTTAACGTGCGTTCTGGCACACATAATTACGGCCGCACTAGCAGCAGATGACGGGCAATGACGGCCAATATACGATGTACGGCCGCACAAAAGTCCGGCCGTGCAACGCAAGTGGAATTTGAATGCATTTGTTTGAGAACGCTGAACCGCTAGTACTGACGTACTGAGTGCACAGCTGCGGCATAGCGGCGTGTTTGCGGGATTAGGAGATGTCAGACGCTGCTAATGTCCAGCCTACATAACGTCCAGGCGCAAAAAGAGTTTTATTGATGATCCGTACAAAATCACGCCCAAAAATGCGCGTCGTCTGACCGTTTTTGCGCATTCCGTGAAAAAATACGTCAATGCGTTCGGACGCACTTTTTCACGTTCGCGGGGAAAAATGCTTTCGTCTGACCCTAGCCTAAATCATACCACTGAAAAAAACGAAGTATATATAAATAAGATTCATAATCCCAGAGTAATGTGCTGCAATGATACCTTTATTGTTGTACTTACCTGATACATAAATTCAATATTTTATTTGCCGCAATCAGCGGTTTTCGCCGACGTCCAGTAACTGCTTCAGCAACTCCAATTTTAGCAAATTTATTTTATTTATTTATTTTATTTATAAAGTATTTTACCAGGAAGGATACATTGAGATTTCTCTTGTTTTCAAGTATGTCCTGGGTTCAAGAACAAATTACGGTGACCATTCGCTAAATAGGGAATTCACCATATTTTCGGCGAAATGGATTCCCCGAAATGTGACAAAAAGCAAAGGATCTAAAGATGAATAGACCCTTTAGTTTCTAACTTCCATAATAACCCCTAAAATGCCATAAAACCAGGGAGATAAAATAAAAATAATAAACAGTGAGGCATGTAGCCTACCAATTAACCTCTAAAATGCCATTAATCAAGGGAAAACATTAAACGAATAGACTGTGGAGCATGAAGCCTATCCATTAACTCCTAAAATGGCAGTTATCAAGTGAAAATTTGAAATATATACACTGTGAGGCATGTAGCCTTCCTGTTAACCCTTAATATACAACTAAACAAGGCAAAAACAAAAGTAATACACAATGCCATTTCCACCCTGTAAAAAAAAATTGTTTCGGCTTTATTTTATTATTTATGATTTTGTCTTTACTCTATTATATATATGATCATGTTGGGTATCATTGGAAAGGCCAGACTCTGCCTTTTCTAACGACATGGGGCCGGAGATACATCGGTTCGAAGATGTGGGTGAAGCTGGAGGCTGAATCCTGGTGGGGTGGCATATGGGGGGCAAGGAATAACCTAGGGGGCAATTGCCCCCTGGCCCCCCAGAGACGTATTGGATTGGATTTTTTGTTAGGCTTGTCTCTCAATCCCACTTTGTAGAATGGAACACCTTGGTTTTTCATGTGATTTTTTAGATATATTGATGTAAAATATTACTTTTAATTTTTCAGTATTTGACATTTTTTGTGTTGGGGCTTAAAACATTTTTGGCTCTATTCCCTAGTGAACGTTAGGATAAGTGACTTTAACGCATGCCCCCCATAGTACATCCTTAAAGCTAAACACTCGATAAATCTGTTAGCACATCGGTAACTGCGCTAGCTTGCACAAGCGTATTGTACTTAGCAAATCCTAAACTTAACACAGGGAGTGCAATCTGTAATTAGCATTAGGATAAGCAAGGTATGCAAAGTTCTAGCACTAACAACTGCACCAATACGCAAACTTAAATTTTAGGGGCACCTAAAAGCTGGTGCTAACTGCTTCCAGAATCATTTAGCACCCTGGAAACAAAACCCTCATAAATCAGGTACATACCGCTCATCCAGCAGCGAGAACGGTGGCCCGATCCACCACTTCTCCTGGCCACGGGCAGAGTGAGATTGAGGACAAATAGCTCGCAGTCTCCCTCCAGTGCTGCGTGATCGCAAGATCACGCAGGGCTCGTGGCCCAGCAGCGCAGCCCTCCATGGAGCCCTATTGACTCCAGGAGGTGATTACTCATGGTGACACAGAAGCACTACAGCGAGTATCACTGAGGGTAGCGCTTTGCTCCGGGGCAAGGTGCAGTGGTAGCGCCTGCCCCGGAATCTAACGCTAAAATGGGGAAGCAACAGGGAAACCTGCAGGCGCAGGTTTTCCCCATCAGCATCCCCATTTTAGAGTTAGGAAGGGAATAGGGCCCATTATTCTTTTTTTTGTTAGAAATTGAGGAATGGGGTAGTATGACTTTTATATAGCCAATTTTTAAGTATTTTCTTTTGCCTCTCAGGATTCTATATCTCATGTCCTATGCCAGGGATGCTCAGCCTTGGCCCTCAAGATGTTTTGGAACAACATCTTCGATGATACTCAGCACTTATTAGGTTTAACGAGATTTGTGGGAAATGTAGTTTCAAACATCTTGAAAGGCACCCATGTCCTATACCCTGATATGATGTCTGTTAACACTCAGGGCACTATGCCGGCCAAGACAGTAAAAGGAAGCCACAAAATAGTCGCTCCCTGTCTCCAGCCCTATTATTACCGATCTATGCCAGTAATATTTGAAAGCAGCCAATGGACAAAAGCACCCGCTCCTCTACTGGAGTCTATAGGACTCAAACAGACTTGCATGAGTCAAAAGACACTTGAGAACTCTTTGTTGTCGGATGCGGGGAACGTAAGAAGTTGAAGTAGCAGAGGAACTGTTAGAATTAATGAGAATGCCCATGAAACTGAATGGCTCACTTGTTTATATTAATGTCTCAGCTGGAATATAACCCTTAATGCTCAGATGTGCAGATATACAGAATATTTCCCATCTGTGACCATCACTTCATGGTGCCATCCTCTACAACATTGTTTCCTTTGCAATGTACCTACAGACAAGCTGAGGTTTGACACATCAACCCTATGGCACAAGAAAAGTTCATCATTAGACACACACACTAGTTCTTTGTATATTTTGAAGACAATACATCATTATAATAGCATTTTATTAAACAACCGGTAACCTGGAATTCACTTCAACTGCATTATAGGAAGTTCTGAAAACCTTTGGAGTTGTCCTCTATCTGTAGTTGCAAGCATTAATCTAGGGCCATACTGTCTCAATTGCTACAAGAACAGGTCTTGTGATCCAATACATTGTACAATGTTATCCATTATCTATGAGAATAATAGCACCATGATGCTATGCCTTGTTTAGAGTCATTGGGTGCTTTAGTATAAGCCATCATTCTGCCAATAGAGATTTTATGGTGATTTGTTGGTTTTTTTGTACATGTTGGTTATGTTGTGGATGACATAAATAGCAGGTTTATGCACTCACTTTTGGACATATGCAGCAGATCTAAATATGGTGCATACACGTGAAGCAATCAAGTCAATGGCCTATATTCACTAGAGATCCCTGCTAGAACTAGAAATGAGCTCTGAGATCTCATGGGAATCTATCACCTTTAAGAAGTTAAAAGCCAAAGGGTGAATTCCCTAAGAGTCGTGTTTTTATAGATGTTACCCTTAGGGAATCCAGCCCTTGGTGAGTTTAACGTTTTAAGGCTGATAGATTCATGTCTCACTGCTCATTTCTAAATCTCTCAGGAAGCTTGTCACGTTCCTTCTCGATATATAAATGTCCGATCCCTGTAGGCAGAACATCTATCCTACACTTCCGCTCCCTTGAGTGGTCGGTTTGTCTTCGAGTGGTCAGTGCGGAATCGAAGGAGTACAGATCCAGTAACAGGAGTTATTATTATTATTTATTATTAAGCTCCAACACATTCCGTAGCGCTGTACAAGATGTAATGGGTAAAGACAGGACAATTCTACAATAGATACAGGAGAGAGGTCAGTATACCTGCCAGCAGATACAGGAGGATATGAGGACCCTATTCCCGTGGGAATTTACAATCTAGATGGGGAGGGGATTAGAAACACACGGGGGCAGCGATGAGTTAATGCAGGGAGAGGTGAGGACTGTTTTTGGGTTGGTTGGATGTCTTGTTACGGAGTCGGGTGGTAGGCTTCCCTAAATAGAAGGTTCTTTAGGGAGCGTTTAAATGAAGCCAGATTTGGGGAAAGTCTGATATTGCGAGGAAGCGCGTTCCATAGGGTCGGCGCTGCATGAGAAAAGTCCTGCAGTCTGGCATGTGAGGAAGTAATGATGGGGGATGCCAGGCGCAGGTCATTGTTGGATCGTAGGGGATAGGCTGGGGTGTATTTGAGATTAGTGAGGACAGGTAGTGAGGGGCGGTGTTAGTGAGGGTTTTTTAGATCAGGGTGAATAGTTTGAATTTGATTCTGCTGTGGATGGGGAGCCAGTGCAGGGATTCACAGAGAGGAGCGGCAGAGAGAGCGACGGGTGAGATGGATAAGCCTGGCTGATGTGTTTAGGATGGACTGCAGGGGGGAGAGGTGGGAGATAGGAAGGCCAATCAAGAGTTGTTGCAGTAGTCCAGGCGGGAGATAAAAAGAGAGTGGATAAGTTGCTTGGTGGTGTTGTTAGTCAGAAATGGACGAATCTTGGCAATGTTACAGAGGTGATTGCGGCAAGATGATGAGAGCGATTGGATGTAGGGGCTGAAGGAAAGACTGGAGTCAAGAGTCACTCCGAGGTAATGGACTTGTGCAGAAGGAAGGTTTGTGATACCGTCAACAATTATGGAGAAGTCAGAAATTGGAGTAGAGTTAGAGGGGAGAATTAGAAGGAGCTCGGTCTTGGACATGTTGATCTTCAGGTAGTGAGCGGCCATCCAGGCAGAGATCCCAGACAGACAATCACTGACCTGAGAGAGAACGGAGGGGGAGAGATCAGGAGTGGAGAGGTAGATCTGAGTGTCATCAGCGTATATGTGATACTTTAAGCCATAGCTGGTGAGGAGTTTACCCAGTGAGGAGGTATAGATGGAGAAGAGCAGAGGACCTAGGACTGAGCCTTGAGGTACACCGACTGACAGAGGCATTGCAGAGGAGGAATTGCCAGCAAGGGATACTGAGAAGGATCTATTGGAGAGGTATGATTTTAGCCAGGAGAGGGTGGTATCTCAGAGACCAAGAGAGAAGAGTGTCTCTATGAGGAGGGGATGGTCGACTGTATCGAAGGCAGCTGAGAGGTCAAGTAAGATCAGTATGGAGTACTGGCCATTGTATTTAGCAGAAAGGAGGTCATTAGTAACCTTTGTGAGAGCAGTTTCTGTTGAATGTTGAGCGCGAAAGCCAGATTGCAGTGGGTCAAGCAAGGAGTTACAGGATAGGAAGAGGGTTAAGCGGTCGTGGACTATTCTTTCTAGCAATTTTGATGCTAGTGGAAGTAGTGAAACTGGACGGTAGTTTCCAGGAGAATGTTGGTCGTGGGAGGGTTTCTTGAGAATGGGTGTGATCGTGGCATGCTTGAAAGGAGAGGGGAATGAGGAAAGGTTGAAAATGTGTGTAAGAGCAGGAGTGATAGATGTGAACAGAGAAGATAGTAGGTGTGAAGGGATAGAGTCTAGTGGGCAGGTAGTGAGGCGTGAAGAAGACAGTAGAGAATGGACCTCATCCTCTGTGGTTGGGGCAAAGAGGCTGAGCGTCGCGGTGGGGTTGGCTGGGGAAGGAGAAGTGCTGTATGCTTGTGCTGGGATATTGTTACGGATTGTGCGTGTTTTCGTTATGAAGTAGTCAGCAAGATCTTGAGCACTGAGGTCGGATGGGGGTGGTGGCGCAGGTGGGTAGAGGAGGGAGTTGAAGGTTGAGAACAGTCTTTTGGGGTTGGAAGAAAGTGAAGATATAAGAGAGGAGAAGTAAGTTTGTTTCGCGAGGTGAAGGGCAGTTGTGTATGAGCGGAGAAGGAACTTATAGTTGATGAAGTCAGCTTCAGAGTGGTATTTCTTACAAGCACGCTTCGCAGCGCGGGAGCATCTCTGCAAGTAGCGCGTCTGCTTAGAGTGCCAGGGCTGAAACTGGGGACATGGAATTTTGTGCAGTTGTTTAGGAGCAAAAGAGTCTATAGTAGAGGAGAGTGTGTTATTGTAGTGGGATGTTGCACGGTCGGGGCAGGTTATGGTGTTAGTGTGGGACAGGGGACTTTGTAAGAGATTTGAGAATTGCAGAGGATCCAAGGCCTGGAGATTCCTCTGGGTGCAGGGATGGGATGAGGAGACGAAATTGGTTCCGTTGATGGGTTGATATTAAAGGAGAGCAGATGGTGGTCAGAAATGGGGAATGGCTGATTGGTGAAGTCTGAAATGGTGCAGAGGTAGGAAAAAACTCGATTGAGTGTCCATCACGGTGAGTAGAGGAAAAGGTGGACTGTAAGAGGCCAAAGGAGGACATAATAGAAAGAAGTTTAGCGGTAGCAGGGGCAGATGGGTTATCAATGGGAATATTGAAGTCGCGTTAATACAATATGTAAAGTCAGAGGTTTGCCAAGAGTCATAGAGTCATATCCCAGAGCGGGTTATCAGACATGGCAGGGGTCATATACCAGAGTGGGCTATCAGGAATGTCAGGGATCGTATACCATAGCGGGTTATCAGGAATACCAGGGGTCGTATACCAGAGTGGGTTATCAGGAATGCCAGGGGTCGTATGCCAGAGCAGGTTATCAGGAATGTCAAGGGGTCGTATCGCCAGAGTAGAGTGTCAGCCAAGTGCCAAAGGTCGTATTGCCAAATTGCGTAGTCAAAGGAATGCCAGGGGTTAGGAGCCGAGAGGATAGTTACACAAGCCAAGTTGATACACAGAAAATACAATCATAAAATATGTAAGCACTGACAGGAGTGAGAACCACGTCAGTGCACCAGACCTGTCTCAGGCTGCAGATTTTGAACCCGGCAGGAGCCGCACCATCACACCGCGCCCCGCCCCGTGGTGTACCACGTGATCACAGCCGTCCCCACTTCTTCACTCGGCGGCCGGCCAGCAAGCAGACTGGAAGGCACTGCAGACCACCGGACAATATAGATGGCGTGGGACATGACAGAGCTTTAGTGAATCTAGTCCGATGACTGTGAAACCAAAGCAATTATTCATTCTGATATAATGTGTTGAATGATACCTTGTCACACCATTTTCTTAATGTGCATGCAATAACATATTTTAATAGGACACAATTTTAAACAGTGTATGGTTTAGGATCACAACAACAGTCATGGTGACCATCCTTAAAGTGTCAACTAAGATCTTGTAATTAGCATTTCAGTTCACCAACAACCGACTGCTCTTCTGGTGCTCCACCTGCTCCTGTACAGGATTATAGGAGCGCTGCTTTAATCAGAGATGGCTCAGCTGGCTGCTGTCTTCAATTTTCTTGGCTCAATGCTTGCTCTCCATCTGTGGAGACTTAAAATTGCTTAGAGATGCAATGGGTATAGTGGGAATAAATTAAGGACAAAACAGACTACTTTTTGTGTATATTGAATATTAAAATAATATTTATAAACACCTCCAAAAGGTACATACATGATATCATACCACCACAGCATAAAAATAAATTTAAAAAAAAGACACTCAGGCATGGTCAGCCATAAGCACGCCAACAGCTGTGGCAGACTAATTCCACAATAGTCAGAGATTTTTGAGAATTGTTGTACAAAGCAGAGAGATGATACCTGCTTCTGCCATACGTTTGCATCACAGATAATATATAACACAGAGTGTTGATAGAAAAACGTAAGAAAATTGTACATTTTAAAATTAAAATAGTTGAGTTAAAGGAAAATATCAAATTCTAGGACAACATGTATGAGCAGGAGATACAATCCATTTCAGCTATTGCTCCATTTGGGTTATTCTGGTATTGTAGTTGATTGGCCGACGGTGTTGGTAACTTGTTAACAAGCAAAAAGCTGGTAGTCACGATTGTCTCTTACAGGCTGCTCTTCCGATTTCACCTGATAGGTAAACATCGGCATCCCTGATTGGAGCTAGGAATTATGTGCCGGTGCTATTGCCAGGATGATGGCACTCTGTAATGTAGCAAGAGAGGTGCATAAAAAAAATATAAAGGATAAAGGTAAAAAAATACATAAATTTTCAGATATCAGCAGACCTGCCAAATCATGTGGTTTCCTAATTTACCTCATGGTGTCCAGGGCCAGATTAAAATTTATATGGGCCTGGAGCTGAAGATTTTGGTGGGCTTTTTTGGGGATTTAGTGAAATGAAAGCATATTTTAGGTTATTTAACCCCTTCACTGCTGAGCCATTTCACGTCTTAAAAACCAACACATTTTTATTTTCTGTATTATTATTGTTATTTTTTTTCTTTACGTTAAACATGGTCATGTTTGGTATCATTGGAAAGGCCATGCTGAAAACAGTCGGGGAGATATCTGGGTTCAAAAGATCCCTTATCTCCACCCCTATCTTTCCTTAGGAGTCAATGAGGACGTTCCCCACACGTCCTCAGCAGTGAAAGGGTTAATAGTGCAGATACGGGTATATCTAACCGGGCAGATACTGTGAGAAAATTTCCATTCAGATTCAATCATTTACAGTTTATAAAACGATTTTTTTAAATGTGTTATCATCCAAACATTTGTGTTTATATATTCTATAGGGCAATATTGTTAAAAAGAAATTGAAATGAGAACCTGTTACTGCATTTTTCTGAGAAAATACACAATTTTAACCAAATCGGAGAAAAAAAATGAAAATTTTCTCTTGTGGTTTGGAGGATGGTGAATAATGAATAATCTGACTCTGTATAAAATACTGAACTTGCTCCCAGCGTGGGACATGAGAAGGTGAGTAAAAGCAGTGGTATTGCTCATTTTTTACGTGACAAATGGACAATGCTATCCCTTTGGAAGTAGAAAAAAATAACTTTTGTTTTTCTCTTTTTCTTTTTTTAGATTTTACATGGTCATGTTTGGTATCAATGCAAAGGCCAGACTCTGTCTTGTCCAATGACACCTCACTTGACCTTGTGAGTTGTTAAGATTAGAGATGTGGCATTCCAAAGTCCGTCCAGTGCTTCTCGCTGTAGTGCGGCTATTTAGGTTTTTGATGGAACAATGTGTAATAACGGATTATGCCATTGCCTCCACACTTGCTGGTGACATGAGAAATGGGATGGTGAGTTAGTTCAGCATCATTGTTCGCTTTATAATTGAAAAGTGAATAATAGTGCTGTGTTAGAAAGAAAAAGAAAAAATAAAGAAATATTTATTTTTTATTGTTAAATAAAACCTGGTCATGTTTGATATCATTGGCAAGGTCTTGTACTGACCTTTCCAGTGATACCTCACGTGACCCTGTAGCTGCTATGGAGTCAAAGATACAGTGGTCCAATTTCCCATCAATGCACACATACAGGGTTATTCAGAGAGCGGTGAAAAGCAGGAGAATGGAAAATTCTAGGTCAAACTAGTCAAACCAGAAAAATTCTCTCATTTATCTCACTTTCCAAATTGGCTATTTTGACCTAGAATTTTCCATTCTCAGCCATTCTAGTGCTTTTCACCGCTCTCTGAATAACCCTGATAGTTATCCTTTCTCTGGGCCTATTATGGGGCATGGGCCTGGAGCTGCTGGTCCTTCAATAGCCTCTATGTTAATCCAGCCCTAATGGCGTCCCCTTAGTCCTCATAATAACCCAGAAGCTCTTTATAAACCCATACACAAGAACTATGCAGCAGTCGTATATGAGAAACCTGGATTGGCTGATCAACCAGTGAGTCTGCCATCATGATGAACATGCATGACATGGTAACACACCGATTTTGGGGGCTTGGATGCCGTTGATGGCGCAAATTGCATCACAGCCATGCTACATCAGTTATGCCCCAAACTCCCAATCTCAGCGCAGCCAAAGCTGCCTGGTCTGTATTAGCTATTGTATTTTGGATACAATCCGAAGCATTTCGCATCACTGCCTATTCATTTGATATGTTAGAAGTGGGTCTAGTGCTGTGTTTATTGTCGATCATTAACTATTTCAAAAAATTTAAAGAAACCCAACCAGAGACTATTTGATATTACACCAATAAAATTTATTATTGTCAGGCTATTTAGTGGCATTATGAAAATAATTCTGATGAATGTGTATATTTGTCATTTTTAAACTATATAATATAAACGCCAGTAAAAGAGAGTTTGACTAAACCACAAGCTATAATGAATTGGGAACAGCTCCAAAATTTAGTCCAAAAGAAATCTTAAAATAGAACAATTTCTGCTATCCCACTCAGTCAATAGGCTAGCAGAATAAGTGAAGTCAATGATTCGCATCCTTTTCATCTCGTCGCACACTGATGGAGCAAAAAATGAAGGATCTATTTTGTGAATCTATCAAATTCATCCTTTCACACATCAACTACTACTGTTGATCCAAACGAAGGCAAAAACCCCAGTCGGAAACGTTCTTCAAATATGCAACATAAAGGGAAAAAATTCCTTCTTGACCCCAGAATGACAGTCAGATTTCTCCTTGGAACAAGCAGCTTTTCCCCACGTGTTAAATATTATGATCATTTTGTGCAAGTGCTACATAACTTGCGTGTGAATGTACGCAAGTTCCTTGACATACGCAATTTGCTACATGCAAATGGCATAAAAATTAGCAGGGACTTCTAAATTTGAGAAGCTCTGAATCAAAAAGGAGGAGTGGCTAAACACCGACAGGGAAAAATGGAGTATTTACACCTAAGCTACTACACAGGCTTAAAAAAATAATTGGGCAGAAGCAGTCAGTAGCATCGGTCCAATTATTTAGGCCGGGGTCAGACGAGCGGTAGTAAGAGCGTAAGTAACGTCCATGAGAGTGGACATTCCTTCCACTTGGCACCCGTCTGGCCACCTCGCTGAGCACAGTTATTGCGCTCAGCGCTGCAAGGCTCGATCCTACTATGGAGAATCGCGTTTTGCAGCCCCGTCAATGCGCGTCTAGTGTTTTGGCAGGGAGGCTTTGTGCACCGACGCTTGTAGCGCGCTCAATTTGTGTGCACAGTGTGCACAGTGTGTGACCGGCCCTGTTGCAGCGTCACAAAGCTACAACGAACGCCAGTAGGCACATCAGTACGGGCACACCTAGTGCGCTCATCTGACATCGGCCTTAAGGGGAAAATAATGGAGGGGGGTACTTTTTTTTTTACAGTGTCCAGTGTACAGTTATGAGAGGTATTTCTGCAGTCATGCGTGCAAGAAAATGACTGGATGCTGCCAGCATCTGGGGTAACCAGAGATGAACGGGGTAAAATGAATGACCACTCTATCCTGCCAAGGCCTGGAACTATCATAACACTCATTGTTAGCAAAATCGGTGGAAATACTATATAAGAAATTCTACATGTTGCTACATTATGTAGAATAAAATGTGCTTTTTTGAAACAGAGAACGTCCCTTTAAACCACACATTTTGAGCTCCTATAAGTGGGTGGCATGTGTTATTGAAAGGTAAACATACATAAATGAGGCAGAGACTCACTCAAGCAGGTGAAAGGCTGTGGTTTTATTATTTGATGAACAAACAGCAGGAAACCATTATGTTTAAAATCAAAACATACACAGCCATAATAAATACTGTTCTGTAAATAAACAGAAATGACTGTTCTGTACATAGCGAAGGAAGATAAACACCAGCATACTCTTTCTCCAGGCCTGACATAATTAACTAATTATAACCACTACAACCTGCACTTTATAAACAGAAGCATCACTACAGAACAAGATCAATACCATGTGCGAAATCCAGTAACAAAAAATGTATGTTACTTAGTAATAATGATCAGTGAACTATACCTGGATTCCAAACGGGTGCCGGACAAAATCCCTACAGCCAGTATCCCTAATGCCAACTTCCAGACAGAACAAGTGCCAGACATCCCAACTTCCCTACACGGCCAACTTCCAGACATCCATAATCCCAGCGGTTAACCCTAATACTAACACCCTAACCCTATGTCTAAGGGGGTTAGGGCTAGGTTAGGGGGGTTAGGGCTAGGTTAGGGCTAGGTTTAGGGGGTTAGGGTTAAGGCTAGGTTTAGGGGGTTAGGGTTATGGCTAGATTTAGGAGGTTTGGGTTAAGTTTAGGGGGTTAGGGCTAGATTTAGGGGGGTTAGGGTTAGGGCTAGGTTTGGGGGGTTAGGGTTAGTGCTAGGTTTAGGGGGTTAAGGTTATGGCTAGCTTTAGGGGGTTAGGGTTAGGGCTAGGTTTAGGGAGGTTAGGGCTAGGTTTAGAGGGTTAGGGCTAGGTTTAGGGAGGTTAGGGCTGGGTTTAGAGGGTTAGGGCTAGGTTTAGGGGGTTAGGGTTAGATTTAGGGGGTTAGGGTTAGGGCTATATTTAGGGGATTAGGGTTATTGCTAGATTTAGGGGGTTAGAGTTAGGTTTGGGGGTTAGGGTTAGGGCTAGGTTTAGGGGGTTAGGGTTAGGGCTAGGTTTAGGGGGTATGGGTTAGGGTTAGGGCTAGATTTAGGGGGATAGTGTTAGGTTTGTGGGGTTAGAGTTAGGGCTAGGTTCAGGGGGGTTAGGATTAGGGCTAGGTTTAGGGGGTTAGGGAGTAGGGTTAGTGTTAGCCGCTGGGATTTTGGATGTCTGGAAGTCAGCCATCAAGGAGTTGTCTGTGTAGGGAAGTTGGCCGTCTGGATTTTGGCATTAGGGAACCTGGTTGCAGGGATTTCGACCCAAACCCATTCCAAACATGCTGGGCCACCTATATAGGTGGACCACTTTCTCTACCTGAGAACAATTGAAAGAAAATTGCAAAATTCCCATCTATGTGTCAGAACAAAATCAAATGGCACGCTGGCCATAGTCACTTCTCTCAAATATCTAGGTATGTGGTTAGACCCAAATCTATCCTTTGGCCCCCACATCGAAAAACTCTCATCTAAACTCTACCCCAAACTAGGTGCCCTGTACAGAAACAAATCCTGCCTGAGCCCTGCGGTAAGAAAGCAGATTGTACAACAAATGCTTATGCCGGCTATTGAATACGGAGATGTAGCGTATGCAGCTGCCCCGCAAACACACCTCCAGAAACGTACCACATTGTTTAACACATTCTGTCGCTTTGCGCTACAATGTACCTACATGACCCACCATTGTGACATGATAAAAGAACTAAACTGGCCGTCGCTGGAATCTAGTTTGGAACACATATGGATCAAATTAAAAAAATTCTGTTTAAAAATTGGCATATTTTAAAAGATTCTTATCCAAATATACCAGAATTTCAAACAGTTCCCCTTATGTCTTACAAAAAGGGCAAGTCCCCTAAGGATAAATTAATGAAGGCAGAATTTAAGGGAGATCAGAGTAAAAGATTCTTTAGCACACCCAAATGGGGTACCTTCCCATGTCTCAATTGCTCATGTTGCAGCGCAATTATCCGTGGAGATTCCTTTGTCCATCCCCACTCAGGACACAAACATAAAGTAAGAAGTTACTACACGTGCAATTCTACACATGTAGTATAGCTACTAAAATGCCACTGTGGGCTGATATATGTAGGAGAGACCACACAAAAAATAAAGAATCGTAATTTTTCCAGTACAAGGCCACTTTGTGGAATTCGGTCATGAGATTTCACAGCTGAGATTTCAGGTAGTGGAAGGTATCCCTAAGTTTACCAGAGGGGGGGATAGAGAGAAAATCCTGAAAAGGAAAGAACATTATTGGATTTACCATTTAACCACTTCAATGCTGAGGACACGCTCAACGCGTCCTCAGCATTACCGCTGGTATGCGGAGGACGCGCTGAGCGCGTCCTCCCATTGGGGTCAGCGTTCGGCCGGGTTCCGGCCGATCGCTGGCCCCTCCGGTGCGGGCTGACATCCTCGATGTCAGCCCGGCATCCGGGACCGCAGCCGCCGGAATTAGGTGTCATCGCGCTGCATGTGCGGAGGAGGCGCCTGAAAGGGAGGGGGGGAGGTCCTTCGGACCTCTCTCCCTCCCGATCGGCGGCTCTGCGGGGGTTAACCCAGGCATCATTTGGAAGGGCACAGCCTGCCCTTCCAAATGGTGCCTGGCATTAACCCCTGGGGAGCTGGATTGCGAATCGGCGCTGAAAAGCGCCGGTTCGCGATCCTTTCCCGGAGCTGGCCGACATCTTGGATGGCGGCCAAGCCTCCGGGAACTCCCCCTGAGGACTGGCGTCATCGTGCGTAGCACGATGACGCCAGTCCTGGACTTAACCCCTAACTGCCACCAACTGTGGAGATAGGGAGTTCCAATGAACTCCCTATCTCCCGATCCGTGGCAGTTAGGGGTTAATGTTTGGTATGGTTGGATCAGCCAGAGCATGGCCGTTCCAACGATACCAAACATGAAAGTGAAAAAGTTTGTCAAAAAAAAAGAAAATGAAAAATAAAAATAAAAAATAATTAAATTTTTGGTTTGTTAGTGTAGCAATATTGTTCCCATTTCAATTATAATGTGAACAATGATGCTGCACTAACGATTTTTGTATGCGGTGCGTTTGTTAAAAATAGTGTAATTTTCCCCAAAAAAAATGTAACGAGACCCCATCTCTAATTTTTTTAACAAGCGCACCCCATACAAAATATAACCGCAATTGCTCGCATGTTAAAATGTGAAAAAAAACACTTTACACATTGTAAATTATTGAAAATACATATTTTATTGCATTTTTTGTTATAATATACAGGCATGACATAACGTATACATATAATAATGACATATTATGAATCTACCGAGTCTGACGGAAAGAACGATATATAATATGTCTGGGTCATATACTAAAATAAGCCTTCAAAACACGTTTAAACATGATGAGCAAAACCGGTAAAAATGACCTCAGCACAGGGGCGGGAAAAGCCTCAGCAGCGAAAGGGTTAAACACGATGTCCCCCCAAGGTTTAAATAGAGAGGCTGATTATGCACCCTTTCTATAATGCAGGTCACAACAATTGGGGATTATGGAATCCTGCTTTGTCGTAGCTATTTAGGTCTCCAATGGTGGGAATGGGTTAACTTAAGTGTTATGTGAATAATTAGGCTGATTTAGCATTTAATAAATTTGATTGATAAAGTGTATTAATAAATCTACAACTGACACCATTGGAGACATGGTAGCAACATTGGTATTAACCACTTCAATGCGGAGGACGCGCTCAGCGCGTCCTCCGCATGGCTGCTGGTATGCGGAGGACGCGGTGAGCGCGTCCTCCCTTTGGGGCCAGCGTTCGGCCGGGTTCCGGCCGATCGCTGGCCCCCCTGGTGCGGGCTGACATCCTCGATGTCAGCCCAGCATCCGGAACCGCAGCCGCTGAAATGAGGTGTCATCGCGGCAGCGCGATGACACCTAATTCAGGCGCCCCCCCGCATGTGCGGAGGAGGTGCCTGAAAGGGAGGGGGGGAGGTCCTTCGGACCTCTCTCCCTCCCGATCGGCGGCGTTGCGGGGGTTAACCCAGGCACCATTTGGAAGGGCACAGCCTGCCCTTCCAAATGGTGCCTGGCATTAACCCCTGGGGAGCTGGATCGCGAATCGGCGCTGAAAAGCGCCGGTTCGTGATCCTTTCCCGGAGCTGGCCGACATCTTGGATGTCGGCCAAGCCTCCGGGAACTCCCCCTGAGGACTGGCGTCATCGTGCATAGCACGATGACGCCAGTCCTAGAGTTAACCCCTAACTGCCACCAACGGTGGAGATAGGGAGTTCCAATGAACTCCCTATCTCCCGATCCGTGGCAGCTAGGGGTTAAAGTTTGGTATGGTTGGATCGGCCAGAGCATGGCCGTTCCAACGATACCAAACTCGAATGTGAAAAAAGTTTTTAAAAAAAAATTAAAATTAAAAATAAGAATATATTTAAAAAAAATTATTAAAAAAAAATAAACATTTTTTTTTTTTTTTGGTTCGTTAGTGTAGCAATATTGTTCCCATTTCAATTATAATGTGAACAATGATGCTGCACTAACGATTTTTGTATGCGGTGCATACAAAAAAAATGTAACGAGACCCCATCTCTAATTTTTTTAACAAGCGCACCCCATACAAAATATAACCGCAATTGCTCGCATGTTAAAATGTGAAAAAAAACACTTTACACATTGTAAATTATTGAAAATACATATTTTATTGCATTTTTTGTTATAATATACAGACATGACATAACGTATACATATAATAATGACATATTATGAATCTACCGAGTCTGACGGAAAGAACGATATATAATATGTCTGGGTAATATACTAAAATAAGCCTTCAAAACACGTTTAAACATGATGAGCAAAACCGGTAAAAATGACCTCAGCACAGAGGTGTGAAAAGCCTCAGCAGCGAAAGGGTTAATGGCAATGCTTGTGCTGTGTACACAATCATTGCAAACAGGTGTTACAGGTGTTACAATGATGAATCTATGTATAACACCGCTGTTTTTAATGATGGTTAATTACCTATGATGTATTTAAGAAGGTGTAGAGATATGTTTAGCAGACTTGACAAAGACCTGGTTGCAGGTCGAAACGGTGTTCTGCTATGCTGATGGAATAAAGCCAGAATTTAATGCCATATGTTGGAGTATTTTTTCTTGATATCGTGCTATGTTTCCAGCGGCAGCTCAAAGGTGGGTGGTAGCAACCTGAACTTAGCTTTAGTCGCTGGAATCTAGACGCACCTTTCCAAATGGTGTTTAAGAGATTTTCTGGGAAACTACCATCCTACCTGAATAGGCTGTTTACCCTAGCAGTTCCCTCATCCTATAACCTCCAGTGACACCTCACTTGACCTTGTGAGGTGTAAAGATTAGTGACGCAGGGGTCCAAAGTTCCACGCAGTGCTCTTCGCTGCAGTGCAGCAGTTTAGGTTTTTGATGTAACAATTCATAACAATGGATTGTACCATCACCTCTACACTTGTTGGTGACATGAGAAATGTGATGGTTAGTTAGTGCAGCATCATTGTTTTACTTTATAATTGAAAAGTGGAAAATATTACTGTTGGAAAGAAAAAAGTAAATAATTATTTTATTTTTGTTTACTTGAAACCTGGTCATGTTTTGGATCATTGGAAAGGGCATGCTCTGGCTTTTCCAGTGATACCTCACTTGACCCTGTAGCTTCTATGGAGTTGGAGATACAGGGGTTCAAATGCAGACTTAGTTATTGTTTCTCTGGGCCTATTCTGAGGCATGGGCCTGGAGCTGCTGCTCCATCTGCCTCTATGTTAATCTGGCCCTGTATAAATACTCAGTTTGTAGTGATTTTCAATTGGGTGGAGTAAATTTTTCGGACTCTCCCTCTTTCCCCCACTGTACTCCTTTCCTTGTTCGTATATACTAGTAGGATACGACTTATATTAGCCACAAAAAATTATCAGGTTTAGCGCTAGCAATATAGGAGTATATAGTCACAGTGGTTCGTGTTTTTAACACTTTGTTTGTGGCTCTTGATCAATACCAGTTGGTTTATTTTAATCTTTATTGAGTGACAATAAAAGTTACATTTTACATATACAATATGCTTTTCATTTTCTTTCAATTGTTCTCAGGTAGAAAAAGTGGTCCACCTATTTAGGTGGCCCAGCATGTTTATATTACTTAGGGTTAAACCCCTGTTTCTCCTGTGACTGTTAATGGTTATAAAATATCCTTTTTTGATCAACTATGTTGCATGACACTACATTTGTGTAGTGATCTCTTTACCTGGATTCCAGTATCAAATGTGTCTAAAGCTCATACTCTGGCCCTCCAGATGTTGATTGTCTACAATTCCCAGAATTCTTTCGATACAATAAACGGCCAGAGAATCATGCTCTAAACCACATCCACTAAATCCCATATTTTTCTCTCATCCCACGGCAAGAAGGGTGGCCTGATCTGCCACTTCTTCTAGTCACAAGCAAAGCGAGAGTGGGAAAAAATAGTTCCCAGTCTCCCTCCACGATCACTCTGCAGCGCGGAGCGATCTCACGAGAGCAAAATTGCACAGGGCTCGCGGCCAGGAAGCGCAACCATCCATTGCGACCTATGGACACCAGGAGGTGACACTTGCGGCGGCGCGGAAACGCTACTGAGAGTATCATTGTGCTTAGCGCTGCATTCCAGGGCGAGGTTACACGTCAACATGAGGATGATATGCTGGTGTAGATTTTCCCCGTTTGCGTCCCCATATTAGCGTGAGCTATGGAATAGGGCCCCTGGTAGGGGTTAGCGTTTGAAGGTGTGCAATAGTCATAACTTAACGACTTCAATAGGTGGTCAAATTCCTGAGATTGCTGAACCACCATTGTAAAACGTTAGATGGCCTATTTTATAGGGAAAAAAGGTTTTTTTGCCATTTAAATAATTGGGCAGATGCTGCTGTCAGTCTCTGCTCAATTACTTTTTAATGTTGTTTACTTTTAGGTGATTTTGCTCACTGTTTGTCCCTCGCCCCATTGTGGCAACTCCTCTTCAGCTCCGAGGCTTCTGAACTTGGAAGTCCCTGAAAATTTAATATGCAATTTGTATTACTATGCAACTTGTGTGGCGTAGGAACTGCAAAATAGACACTGCTATGGACTTGAGCCCTTTACAAACGCAAGTTCTGTAGCTCCTGTGCAGAGCGATGGATCAGAGCTGCATGTGGATGCACAGATCCAATGCATTGGCTGCCTCTCTCAGAACGCTCAGTAATGTTGTCCCAGAGAGGATGTCACCAGTGACTAATTTGGTGACCAGCACCCAGGAAATTCAAAATACCAGCTGGCGGTGATGCTGGAGGAAACCCCACCATTTCTGCCAGATTTGGGGGAGAAGGGGGGGACGCTACACATCCTGACCACTTTAAAAAGATAAAATGTTTTTTCATATAACAGGAAAAATAGAGGGAAGGGACAGGGTATGGTTGTGTTACTGTCAGCTACTTAACCCCCACAGGACATACCATGCCATCCCCACGGCGGGTGGGCCTTAACACTGCGGGGTGGCATAGCACGCCTGGCTACTGTCTATGGGCCTGTGCAGTCTTGCCTGCTAGTTGGCATCCCGCTGCAGCCAATGAGCCACGCGTCAGATGTGTAGACTGCCCAGAGGAGGGGCCCGTCGCAGCAGCCAACGTTAACGCCCTGCTGTCGGGCACAATCCGCCTGGTGGTGGGGGGGTTAAGATATTCCAAAAATGTTTGGCATTGACATTAGCCATTTCATCTGGCAAGCTAAAGTTGAAATCCCGACTGGAGAAAAACATTGATGTCCAGACATAAAGAGTAGATCGGAAGCAACTGATGTAGCAGTGACGTAATTGGTTTTTGTTGCTGGAGACATAAGATAGGGCACAATTTCTGCAGCAACTAAATGGTAAAACACACTCTTCAGGAGGAATGATTTCAAATGAATGTCCAATCCAACACCGCCTGGCAAAACAACATGACCTACTTATTTGCGTGAGGAATAATAAGGTACTGTTCACATCCCTCTTGGAACTATACCTGAATGTCGGAGGCCTAGATAGTTTCATACTACCTACTGGAAACCCATTAAAACCCCGAACTCTAATTGAAATGGCTGTTACAGATTCAGACAACTAAATGGTTTCCCACAGTCAAGCCCGTCCAAGAATAAGTGTAACATCGCAGTCACAGTGCAGCAATGGGATCCAAGCCAAATCTCACATTCCAGCAAACTCAAAGAATCCAAAAACATCTGTAAGCTTTTGCAGTACTTGGAGCCCATGATGCTGCAAAGAGGCCATCAGCTGCATCCAAAAAGCTGACAAGAGGTCCTCCTGAACACCTGACAAGAGTCAATGGTCCTCAGAAGAGGAAACTGATCATCTCGGCAACTATCGACCTGGTTGGCAGCTGCACAGATTTCTCCTGGTTGACCAACATCAGACAATCGATACATTAATGAACTAAGGTATTGCACTCGATACTATTGCGGTAATAGAGAATTGTTACCATGCTGCACCAAGGGTGATTCTCAGTTTCAGGGTGGCCACTTCCTCTGATATATAGTTTAAAGAAAAATTAAGTCAGGCATTCCATGCAGGAAATAAGAGGCACATCCGTGTCGCCGCACAGTTTAACGTCCGTCGTAGCATAGAATCATGATCAATAGAGAGCCACGCACGCACCGCGCAGATGGCATCGGACGCAATTTAGGCAAGAATGTAAAACCGCTAAGACAGACGCACAGAGTGCGCCACGTCCGCATAGCGTTCTGTGTGCATGATGACACGAAGTCAGAGCGCATTTGTGACGTCCAGCACCTTGACGCACAAAATGGTTTTTCATATCACTTTCCAATTTTTATCATTTTTCATATTAATTTTGTTTCCCATAATTCCCATTTTTTTTCTACGTCGTCAAAAAAAAACGGACCATGTGGTGTCTACAGTATCTTCCTATGGCAATTATATGCTCATCAGGTGTTTTCATGGGTGCAGGAATATGCAAGTGTGTGTAAGTTACCACGTTAACATGGGGGCGCTACAGGAAAATCTGTGAGAATCATGTGAGTATGTGTGTACATGTGCATGGAAATGTAATGTTACCAAACTGTGAGTTTCTGTATACAGGGCAATGTGTTTATTCATAGATGGGGATTGCGTGTCAAAGGTCACAGGGTAGTAGGTTTTTTTTTTTTTTCTTTCCCAGATGGAGTTGTACTCCTGCCTTGATTTCACTGACTCCGACACTCCTGTGTATATACAGTATATTATTATTATTATTCTTTATTTATAAAGTGCCAGCAAATTCCGCAGCGCTGTACAATGAGCACAACATAGACAGGATTACAATACATTGAACAACATTTTGACAAACCAGTACAGGAGGAAACAATGTTGTTCAATGTATGTAAAACTAGAGATGGCTCTGTCTGTATCTAGATTCTTTAGACTCCACAAGTAAGGCCGGGGTCAGACTATGTGCGCCCGTACTGACGTGCCTCCTGGCGTCCGTCACAGCATTGTGACACTTCGACGGGGCTGGCCACATGCTGTAGCGCACACACAAATTGCGCATGCTACAGTGGCATGCTGCAGACATTCTGAAAGCTTCCCCGTCAAAACACTATGACGCGCATTCGATGGGGCTGCAAAGCGCGATCCACCATAGGAGGATCGAGCCTTGCAGCATTGAGCGCACTAACTGCGCTCAGCGAGGTGGCCAGACGGGCGTCAGAATGGAAGGAACGTCCACTCTCACGGACGTTCCTTCCGCTCTGCAAAATGCTCTTCTGACCCCGGCCTAAGGTGTCAATGGAATGGCCAGAGTCTGGCCTTTCCAATGATAGTGAATGTGACAGATCTCCGTACCCCAAAGGGTCGCATCTGTTAATGTCGCTCGGTTGCCGGACCCCGTTCTCCCACCACCATTCTTTCGTGCCTTCCCCCAGCCCTTAGCCAAAGCTTAAGGAGAGGTACACTGGAAGGGAGTTGATGCGTTGATGGCATTCCCCAGAAATTATGCAGCGCACAGATCTTGGAGTTAGGAAAGTCAAACAGGCTTTAATGAAACATGAGCTAAATATATACAGTGTCAGGAGGGGCCTAGCGGCCAATGGAAAATGACACACTGGCGCTTGCTGCGCTACATCAGAAATCCCGACCTGGCATCATGCTGCGCTACATCAGAAATTCCTCCCTGGCATCTTGATGTCTGGGACATAATTAGATTAGGGACAGATAAAAGGAATTAACTCTGGACACCAAGAAGCATTACTCAACATTCCAAAAAAGCAGAACAATAGTGGATACAATAGACTGTCACAGATGTAAAATTCAAATTCTAGATGGCATGAGCTGGAAAGGGCTACAGTGACCCAAACAGTAAAGTATAGATAATAACGATATCGACAACATACATAACACAGACACCACAACACAAACACACACCCTGCACCTAGAATTGTAGGTATTGAGTGACTTCAATTTAGGAGAGAGCAGGGAAAAAATATAAAACATCAGGCGCGCACCTCCCACATGCATCTGGGTAAATGTACCCCAAGTTCAAAGTGACACTCGTTACACTGATCATAACACCATCTAAAAATAAAAGAATAATAAAAATCCTTTTTTTTTCTCTATAGCAATAACCGGTATTTTCCAAATTTTTTTACATACCAATCTCACAAGACATATAGACATAGGGGTTACCCACTAAGTCCCAGTGTTTGCTGGCGTAGCAGATACCAGCTAAAATCACCGGTGTGGCAGTGCCAAGACACCAACTCTTTTAGGCTGGATTCACACCTAAGTGTTTTACAGCGCGCTCCTGCGCGGTGTAAAACGCTTAAACATGAAATCCCATGATTGCCTATGTGGGCATGTCACACCTAAGCGTTTTAAAGCACGCAGGAACGCGCTTTAAAACGGCCGACGCAAAAAGAAGTCCGGGAGCTTCTTTTCGGCATATAGCCGCGCGTTCGCGGCCATATCATAGCCGCGAACGCGCTGCAACGCACGTTCGCACGTTTTTTTGTATGCGCGAACGCGCGTAAAAAAACGCGCGCATTGCGCTACGCCGTGGTGTGAACCCAGCCTTAAAAACTATAATCCAAAAGGAGAAGCTGCACTGTAAAACTTTTAGTTTTATTTGAATTATAGTTTTGAGAAGCGTTGGTGTTTCTCAGCACCGCAACACCGGCGATTTTAGTATTTATAATCCTGGAAAACCCCGGTGCTTAGTGGATAACCTGCATAGTAATGATATATTTTGAATCTGCAGAGTCCACTGAAAAAAATATATATAATGTTTCTGTGTCCTACAATAAAACATGACCTCAAATAACAACTAAACGTATGAGCAAAAACATGGTCAGCATGAGCTCAGCGCACAAGGGTGAAATGGCTCTGCATGGAAAGGGTTAAAAAAAAAAAACACCTCAGAAATGGAGAACCTGTTACTTCAGTATCCCCTACAAATATATGTATATCCCAAAAGATGAAGCTATATATTAATCTCATGGGTCATAGAGCAACACCAATAAAGTTTCTAGTCACATGTAGGGTTTTTTTCACAAAAAATATCAATTACTGTGTGTTGTCCACTCTCTCTTCTAATCATTTCAGGTACAATATCGCCCCATACAGACTGTGTAGAAATCAAGTACAGAATAATTTAATATTTTATTAGTATTATTAAAGTGTTTGTGTTGAACAGGGCAGCTGAAGAGATCTACAGAATCACTGCATGGTATGTCAGGGAAAGTGATTTACTGCCCTTTCAGGACCGCATTCATTCGCATCAGCAAACAGCCTGCTGAACCATAAAGTTGAGTGATTTTGAATCGGCCCGCAAGTGTTACTGGGAGTTGTAGTCTCTCGGCCTCCCCTGCCCGGCTTCCTTGTCTCATTGCACGTAGACCCGCAGCGAGCAGTGAATCAGGTCAGGAGCTGGAGAAGCTGCTCCCGTCTTGAGGCAGAAGGAGCCTCCCCGTGACCAGGTGGGTGTGCTTGGGTGCCCCTGCCTACTCACTCCCCTAGAGGGGGTCCGAGCTTTGGAAGCAGGCTGTAACTTAACCCCCTGTGTGCTGTGTGTGTAAAAGTTAGAGCTGGAGTCCCATGCATTCCTGTGACTTTCTGACTGTCAGGGGTCAGACCTCACTCACTCCCACCTTGGCTGCACCTGCCGTGGTACCCCCTGCCCTGGGCTGGCATGCAGCTTTCTCTTTATTTTACCCTGCTCTGTGCCAGGCTAATCACATCACACACTTTTCTTTGGCAAAGCTCTGTTTCCTGAGCTGTTACATTGTGTTCTTTCATGTTGACAGAAGATGGAAACATTTCTCAATATTACTGATTCTATATCCCTATACCTTTTTACCAGCCCACTGGCTCATCCTCCTTGGCAGCTTCCATTGTACATAGCTGTGAGCACCCCCTGTTTCCACCAAAAGGATTGTGGGAGTTGTAGTCCGAGTACTAGTTGGTGGATCACAGGGTTCCTTGACGTCACTGGAGTGCAAGCAATCACAAAATAATGGTGGGGCGTCCCTCTCTTCGACTCTAGATCCTCCCATTCCAAGCTCATGTGGGAACCTTTTTTAGAGGGGGACAGGGTCTTCTGAGTGAGAAGGTTAGTAGGGGGGTACTGCTTGTCAGTTTTGTGGGGGTCAGTCTCTGGAAACATTGATGGATCGTTCCAAACAGCTGTAGATCCAGGTACCCCCCCCCTTCCTTTCCCTTTTTTTGTGCAGCTGCTGTTTTTTGCCAGTTTCCATTGGATGTGTGTGTGTGTGTATCTATCTCATCCGTATGAACTATTTTTGACAAATGCTTAGATTAGGAGCTTCTCAGATGTAAGTGCAGTATCCATTGGGAATCCCCCTTCCTTCCAGGGTTGCAGCATCCTCGCTGTCAGGATACTCAGACTATAGACCATGTACTTTATTCAGGAACAGGTCTGGCTCATTCAGAGTTTCCTGGCTGGATATAGAACAGGGAGGTGTGAGTATATGGAGATGGGGGCATGTAGTCCGTTAATGGGTTGGGCATAGGGTTCTGAAAGGACAAATGCACGTAGGAGAGTCAGCGGGGATTTGCTGAGGACTAATGTTGTAATATCTTAGTCATCCATTATCCATCCCTCTCCTTCGCAGGCACTTAATGAAGACGGATGCTCCTGGACCTCGCATGATGTCACTGAAAGTGATGTGTAGTTGTGGGTGATCAGCAGGGTGCATTGCCCTGGGGACCGAAGAATATCTACTGGCTCCTCAGCTGAAGAACAAGCGAAGCACTTGGTAGAAGTGTGGAGTGTATCCATGCAGGTTGTGCCAAGGATGGTTCTTTTTTGATGACCGGTCCACGATACCCCAGTACTGTCTCTGAGCTTGCCCCGGTGTTTCAGAGGATACCTGCTGTGCTAGCCGTTATGAAGTAGTGGATTGATTTAGCTTTCTAATTACCAGGATTATTCCGCCACCTTTTAATTTGTTCCCCTAATAAGGCCGGGACAGAGCGCTGGACATGGCGAGCTTCATTAGCAGCTTGATCGTGTTATTTCTTGTTTTTCAAGACAGCTGTTACAGTTTCAGGAGCCCTCTCTCTGTCTTCAAGAGGTGAGTATTACTTCAGGTGCTTGGTTTGCTCTTCATGTAAAGTTTATTTCATGATGATGTGTATGTTACGTCTTATTATCATTCATTTAGCACCGACGTATTCTGGCGAGATTCAAAATTTAAGGAAAGCGAAGGTAAAACGACAAACCTTACAAAATAAATGACATCACACAAACAAGACGTGTCAAATACTGCTCAGTGACCGATACAGTCCAGATTTATACATCCACCAATATGTACACATATACCATAGCACCTGGGGACACATTGATTTTAGAACCACAATTAATATAAAGTCTTTCTACGAATGCACTTACACAAAATATTATGACTTAATCCCTATCACTTTTCACGTTGGTGTGACACATTCATGGTTTTCTTTCAGAATTCTGACATCGTTTTTCTCTTGATATTTAATTTCTACGGTCACATAGAATGCCTGAATAACCTGTTTGCATCGATGATTTTTTTTTTGTATGTGTGCTAATGGTTACGCACAGCAGAGTGGGGACAGAAAGACATCTTCGCTCTTCCCATAATAAATCCATCACCTGAGCCTTAGAAATTCAAAGCAGTTTTCCACTAGGAAATTCTAAATGCATCTGTCTCCGTAATTCTGATATTAAATATTTATGCTGGCATTTATAATTCAGTAAAGTCATCAGAAGAATATTCCATATGTCCTCACCTCTCCCTATTGTAATTTGCTTCATGTTTCCACAATACTTCAAAGGTGTGTTTTTACGCCAGAGGTGGGTGATCTTCTATGGCACCATCTGTTGATGAACTGCAACTTCTACAACCCTCAGCTTTATAAAAGATACATAGTTGTATTTTGTGTGTGTATAATTATTATTAAACATTGTTATGTGTTTTTTATTGAACTGGTTTACTCTGTCCAGAAAGAGTGCTCCTCCTATCAGA